>OX392463.1:151564878-152764878 GCA_947623515.1 Neoascia interrupta
AAGTATATTTCGATTCCTGATCACGTTATGGGGTTTTCCTAAGCCGAACGAAATTAACAATACTCGTTAAACAGGGTGATACTATTTTCTTCCTACTTCTTTTTTTTTTGCTGAAAATAATGTTTTTTTTTTTTTCAAAACGTTTTTCTTCGAAAGCAGGCCAACTAAAAAGCAAGCAGACGGACTAAAGTTTTTACATACTCACTGTTGCAGTTTCCCACGTGTTAATCAAAAGTTAATCAATGGAGCCTACGCTAAGTTTTTATAAGGACAGACGAAATTCTTCACATGCGTCGGTAGTATCGCAAAGAACTTTGCAGTTTTCCGGGAACAATGTTTTTCAGAAAAAGCTTCTTGTTCTTCTATCATTATGATTCACCGAAATTGTAGGTAAATCAATTATTTCTTAAATACAAGTTATCAGCAAATGCATTTTAGAAATAGATTGATTCGTCAATATTTTTTTGTATCTTTGCACCCTGTGCGCGTTAAGGGTGCTTTAACACACAAAGGGGACGGAGCTATAGCCTTTTTCTGATTCTGAAACGTCCCTAGCTGAAGTAAAACCGTGAAGAAATTTTTTTTCGTAGAGTGGAGTTAAAATGTTAGCGGACGGAAATGTCGAAAGAAAAAACCGTGTGTGGTTCACCGGTACCGTGTGTGGTTCACAGTGTACGATCCTGCAACCCTTACTTGTCGCGAGTAATGCTCTACCAGTTGAGCTACAGTGAACACGATTGCTATTATTTGTAGCTGATTAGGAATGGCGCATAGAAGACTTGTGTAAGTGAATTTCGCGCATTGCTGCTTGAATACGTGTAACCACGTGATCATTTAATGTAATTACATGTTGTTGGCTTATGTGCATTATTTATGCAGAGAGAAATTGTAGGCTATTTGAACACCCGAGATGGAAGAGGGCTGTGGTGCAGGGTGTCCAAATACCTTTATAAAGTTTTAAAATCATTTCCTTTAAATGAATGTGTACGAGCATTAAATTGAAGGGAAGGAGATAATTAATACGTACTTAAGTTAATTTAAATTAAAGTATGCAAATACACTCTAACAGCGCGAAGGGGGACTAAAGATTACTTATTTGATTTACACAACTATGGTTGGGCCCAGCATAATGGACTAAAGATTATGCTTCATTAATAGCTTCTTAACAGATACCTTGTTAGAGAAGCAAGGGCTAGCAGTAACCCACCAAGCAGTCTAAATGGCTTAAAGTGGAATAAGACGGATGGTTTTGAACTGAAATCGTACTCTGATTGTAAAGGTAGCGATGGCGAAAAAATCCAACTGTCTGCAGAGTAATCCAGTGTAATGGACAGTGAGCAACTATATAAATGCTCTTAGCTGGCATGCTTCGACAATCTAGACCGACCTTGAGCAATTTGAACAAAACCAAACCAATAATTTGGTGGTTTTCTGGTCGTAAGAACATTGATAGAAAGAAAAAAACCGACGATGATGACAGAAAAGGCTCAAAATCCTCCTTTAAGGATCCGATCTCCTCTACCATACCTCTAATAATTGAGGTAATTTAGGATGTATCGCATATAAAGAAGACACACTAGACAAGCCCTACATCCCTCCATTAAACAAAGCTAAAATTTTAATAAATCAAAGTAGACATTTAATTTAAAACCTTGTAGAATACCTCACAGGTCACCATAGGTGAAGCTTCCTCTTTGAAATAAAAGGAGTTGACTCTCCAGAATGCCGACTTTGCCTTGGTTGAAATGAAACCGCTGAACACATTCTACTCCAGTGTCAACCCCTTAAGGTAGGTAGGGGCAGGAATATATTCTTCACAGAAATTCTGAATTTTGTGGTTACTCTATAAAAATGTTGCTCTTAGACAATAAACATCTAAATGAATGTCTTGAAATCAGTTACAAGACATTCATTTTTATCCAGGTATCTTACACACTGCACACGAATTATGAAACCTCAAGTGGGTTTTCTTATGAGTTTTTTATGAGTACACTCATTGATAATAAAGCAATTAGTTCACTGCACCTGAATACAGTGGGTAACCTGAACTGAGTTCACTGAATGAAATGAGTGCACTCAGTGTACCCACTCCAACGTAATATGTATCTTTACTGCCATTTACTTACCTTAATAATGGAAGGACTTAATATTTAAGTCAAAATCATTATCTGGTCTATCAGGGCCAACTTCTTAACAATGTATGCTGTGTGTGTTAATTTCTTCACATACAAGGGGACCTACAATTTTTTGCCGAATCCGAACGGCACTTTGAGAAGTTTTTCAAGACAAATGATACTCTCGGAGGGCTTGTCAGACCCTCGCGGAGGTGGGGACCTTGAAAAAGAACTATTCTTTTTTTTCAGGTGACGATGGCAGGATTCGAACCCAGGCCTCCGGCGTAGTAAGCACACACACTAACTACGCCACGGCACCCCACTAATTGAAATGAGGACTCATTTAAATAGTGCACTCAGTGTCTTTTAAGAGTTAAAGTTGTGCATGTTCTGTTTAGAGCAAGCACCCAAGTGAACAAATGAAACCAAAGAGTGTTCTTATTTTGGTGTAAGCTAACAGAGTTTTTTTTTAATCTCTTCTCTCAGGAATGGCCAACCTATAACACTGAAACAGTGCCTCGAGATGCAAGGAGATATTTATTTACTTTATTTTTAAAAGTTTGCAGTTTATAAGTGTTAGGAAATGTGTAATCAGGAAGTGAATTCCAAAGTGTACATGTTCTATAAAAGAAAGAATTTTGAAACAGTGTAGTGCGAGGTGTTTCGAGGTGAACATGGAACTGATGAGCGCTTAACGCTTGCCTTGTAGATCAAACAAAGGAAGAATTTTCAGGAATTAATTCTTCAGAGCATTTGCCATTATGATATTAATAATAAAGACATAAATCAGCAACACGTCTTCGGTGAGACAGTGATTGAAGATTTGTTGTTAACTCAGGATTATCGATTAAACGAACGGCTCTTTTTTGAATTGAATCAAGAAGCGGAGAGAATGGTTAGGAGCAGAGCTCCAAATATGAGCTTGTAAAGTAGAAGTAACTGAGGAGGAGAAAATAATCGTTTTGCTCTAAACAAATAGCTTAATTTGTTTGAAGCAGATTTAGCAATATTAGATAAGTGTTGATGCCAAGTTATATTCGAGTTAACATTGACTCCAAGAAGGTGGATATTATCTTTTGCATAAATGATTTTGTTTTCCACATTAAGGGGTGGTACAAGACAGAATATTGTGTTGTGCTAGCATTAAAAGTAACAAAATTTACCTTACCCCAATCTACAATCTTTTTGAGATCAGAATTAAGTGATTCAATTTGACTGCATCTTTGGCTATGAAAAGTTATGGCACTAACAGGAGTTCTGTTTGCGGTTGAAGCAATAAGAGTACTGTCATCCGCAAAGCTAAATATTTTATTATTAGTTGAATTTTATTAATCATTTATGCGTGTAAGAAATAAATTAGGAGACAGAATTGAACCTTGTGGAACACCTGCGTTAATTTTAAACAAATCTGATGATTTACCAACAACTACGAACTTTGATTGATCTTCCATTGAGAAAATTTTCTATCCAACCTCAAAGTTTTTGCGGGAAACCGTAAGACACAAGTTTAGATATAAGAGCTCTATGCCACACACGGTCGAATGCCTTGGAAATATCGAGAGCAACAGTTCTAGATTCACCATGTTTCTTAATAGATTTTGTCCAAATGTGAGTAACAAAACTTAGCAGGTCTCCAGTTGAACTTTTATTACGAAAACCATGCTGATGATCGCTTAAAAGGGTATGTCTCTCTAAATATTTAATCATTTCTATATTAACAGCCTTTTCCATAACTTTAGATAGAATAGATAACGGAGCTATAGGCCGATAGTTCTGTGGCAAACATTTCTTACCCTTTTTGGTACTGGTTGAACTCTGGCTATTCTCCAAGAAGATGGAAATTTCTTTTGGGCATATGAAAGAGTAAATAATAATAAATAATAGTAGTGTACAGTAACTGTCTCTTTTGGCATAGACCTCATTCAAACACAAGTCTTGAACGTATAATTTTACTGAATAGAGTGCAACAAAGTACTGCACACGTTTGAAACGATTAAATGAGTACATTCATGCAGACCTTTATTAGACAAGATATACATTTTAGTATTCTTACTATTCTTTAATAAATTTAGATACCTTTTTATTCTCATAACAACTGAAAAATATACTTATGAAATCCCTATCAAATATGTATGTTGTCCACGCATTTAAAATTATATAATTGTGTTTATTTATAACGTCTTTCAAAAAGTGGCACATGTAGTTAACAAATAAATGCAAAGTGTAACACGCGACCTTTTTTTTTATAAATCGCGCTTTTATCAATGAATGGAAATCAAAACGTAGGCAGTACTTACAATTCTTTATTCATACTTGAATATTTACTTACAATAAAATTATCTGTGCGCACCCCCAAAGGCACGTTTCAAGTGTTTTATCTTGAAGTAGAACATTAATTAATTAAAAATGGGGTCATTGGCGAATGGAATTATATGCACTTTCTTAAATACTTGTGCATATTGTTCTTCCGACAGCGGTATCTTCTTTGAAGTCGTAGCGAATTAAATTCATATAACATGTTCACTTTCTGCATTCAAAGTTTACAAGTATGATTGCGAAAACCTAAAGGTCTGGGCTCAAATGTGCCGTAGTAAGATGTAGTTCCTATATTGTTTTTAATAAGCTTTTTTTAAGACCCCTTAAACTTGGAATTAAATCACTATAGACCAACATGACATAGCTATAAAATGGATTCTGTTGAATAACAACATTTTTTGTTGTAAAAAAATGGCAAATCATAGAATCTCAAGACCATTATTTACAAAATTTGCTATACATAGATGGGTATTGAACACTTCATGGCGAAAAAAGAGAAAACCCAGTTGTGTATGTGCTGTTTATGAAAACATCAATTAACATAAACTTATCGACCGACCAGACCTGACCAGATTTATGTTCACAATAGTTATCAGTTGCCGGACAGGCACTCGGTTTCTCATTTCGGCAAAAAAAAAAAAAAATCAAAATAATGCACCTGCATTTCAATATTTTTTGTGATCTAATCAATTTTCTTGAAAGCATCATAATTATGCAGTTAGTTATGTAATTAAGTTTCTTATAAATATCCATTTTATGTTTAAAAAACTGTACTCGTTCATATCTCTTCAATCCAACTAATTGCTAAGATACATTTTGTGACCAATCAAACCACTAAATAATTAGCAGTAGTATATTTATTTCTACTAAATAATTACAGACCCAGAAACAATCTAAGTGACTAATTAGTATCCAAAACTTGTTATTTTACGAATGAAAGTAAAAGGAATGAATTAATGGAAGTTAAGAAACGTCATAACGCATATGGTTAGAGCAAGGAGTTTGTAATTACTAATGCTTAATTTGTCAACCCAAATACAGTATTTCGTGACTCTTTTTATACCCGATCCCCTAGGATAGGGGATTAATATACCAAGTTTGGTTCATAGTTTCTAACAGAGAAGTAATCACCGTAGACCTCCAAGATCTTTAGGGCTTTATGATTGAGACCGAACTGAGTAAGTCGAACAAGCCATGTCCGTCCGGTTGTCTGTCTGTCGGTAGTTGTTAGACCTTACATTTTGAGCAAGGAACTTGAAACTTGGTATCTAGTTTTTCCGAAGCAGATGTGTAAACATTTTTAAAATCCGCCCCATGACTGTCGTACGACAATTTTGATCTTGACTTAATAGCGTGCAAGATCAAAATTGTCGTACGACGGTGAAATTTGATATGCAGTATCCTTGCTTAAGTGTATTGAGATTGGCTATTTTAAAAATTAGCGATACACGTTCCCTTGTGAGGGTCGTCGCGCCAATTTTATATTCTATGTTAACACATTTCTGTATACTATCAACTCATTGGAAGCGTACTTGATTAAAAACGTAATTATACTCGACCCAGGGTTATATTATATTAATTTTGATACATGATTTGTTACACAGTGATATAATTACCGTAGACCCCTAATACCTTTTAAAGAGATGTAAGAATAGGATGAGAAAGAGATGCAAAAATAGGACCGCCCTTGCCATCGACCACGCACACTTTTAACATGTTAGAAGTTTCATTTTCTTCACTGAAGGAGATTCTTAACTGATAAATTCTAAATGCAATTTAAGTTACTAAAAACTAAAATCTAACAACCAAGATTAATGACGCAATTCGCAGCTTGACTGGGGTCAATTGGGATGATTTGCCTAAACGGATTGTAACCTATTTTATTTTTGTTTATTAAACTTTTTTTCTCCTTTTTTCGAGCAGGCAGGTTTACTTTACATTTTTTTTACAAGCTCTTAAATATTTGAAAGCTGGCTGATAGTCAGCTAAGAGCCTAAGACGGTTAAAATGTAGGTATTAAAAGAAGCTTATTGCACGAGGCAAGTTGTCTCATGGGCGAAAAGCTTTTTTTGTTATTTCTAGTTGTGTGTCCGATTCATCAATTCACTAGGTTAGGTTTGGTAAGTAAGAGTTGCTGGCAGCAAAAGCCACAGCTCGCATAGGCCTACGAGAGCCCTTAGCGTCACCCCATGGAGACAACCTGTAAAGAATAAAGATTTTAGTTTAACTATGATACTTAGTCAGTTAAAGTACCTTGAGCTTTGAAGAGAAACTTGTCCCAGCCGGACACCCTACTGAACTTTACAATACTCACCACCGCTGTACTTGCAAGCTCGGTTAGTCATCGAAGAAGTATTGGCCCAGAAGTCCAAAACGTTGTCTGTTGCCACTTGGACACTGGCAGTGGAGGTGTTTCATATCTACTTCCGCTTCCTGATGATGACATCCCATGAAAGTTGGTGTTAGTGATTCCCAATTTTGCTGAGTGTTTTCCCAACAGGTTGTGGCCCGTTATGACTCTTGTGGCTATGGCCAGTGATGGCCTTTTTAATGCTATAAGCCCTTTTGATTTGCTGCCATCTATAGATGGCCAATGCGCCTTTGTGTGTCCGTAGCTCTGCAAATTTTCCCATCTGTTTTGGGCTATATTGTGAATAGTCGTAGACATTTCGCCTGTCACAAAAGAGACCAAGGATGGGTCCTTTTGTGCGCTGTAGTGATACATAGATTTGAAGCATATTTCGCTAGCTCGTCAGCTTTTTCATTCCCGATAAAGTCACTAAGGCATAGTACCCAAACAATGCTGACATTATTCTGTCTGCTTAGAGCCCTAAGTCCCTACTACACGAGATTTTACTGTTGGTGTTGCCAGGGCCCTAACGGCTGCTTGGCTGTCTACGTAAAAGAATATATCCTCCTGTGACAGTTCCAATACTCTGGCCTTTTCGGCTGCAATACTTATAGTATTGCTAGAATTTCGGCTTGGATGATACTGCACGAGTTCAGCATTCTCCTGCTTGTTAGGATACCGAGTTAGTCAGAGCATACACCTGCTCCAGTACCCTCACTTGATTTGGAGCCATCTGTAGAGATTGCTACCTCGGAGTTGATTATAACATTATTGAGCCTCCAGTCTTCTCTGCTGGTACTGTGAATGGAGTAGTCAACTAGCCGGTGAGTTGCTGAGCTTCATTAAATATGTTATCATTACTAGAAGCCATATGAGAGGTGATAGAACTCCACCTTGCGGGGTTTTTCTAGTCGTAGACATTAATTTTATGCAGTCACCTAGTTTAGATGTTATTATTCGACGCTTTAGCATCGCGACTATAAAGTTACATACCACTTTGATGGCACTAGTGCCTTTGAGCGCGTTCTCAATGGTTTCGGTGGTAACATTGTCAAATGCACCCTCGATGTCAAGGAACGCTGCAAGGGTGTATTCTTTGACTTGCAGTGTCGCCTCTATGCTAAGAACTTGATTAAAGGACATTTTGATTGGATTGAGTTTGCCGCGAATGTGAATGTCTGACTCTCGAGAGTTTTCAGCAGAAAGGATAATAGACTGATAGGTCTATAGTCTTCTGCATGATAGTGGCTGTTTTTGCCTGCTTTAGGGATGAAAATCACTTTTACTTCCCGCCATGCTTTTGTCGTTTGCAGCATAATAGTAAGAATTCCGTAAGGTCCAGCTGACTTAAGGTCCAGACTTATATGGCAAATGAGTCTACAGCCCATTTGACTTTTTCCACGCAGATAATGTCCTTTATAGTTTCAATATCTGTAGCTGGTGTGTCTTGGTTCGTTGGGATAGTTTCTTTTTCTTCAACCGTTTCAGAGCAGTCGGGAAAAAGTATGCTGAGTAGAAGTTTCAGCGAATCCAAGGTAGACTGTACAGATTCCATTCGTGTTTTTAATATTGCTTCTAAGAAGTTCTTTTGGCCGTTCGAATTTCTTTCTTGAAGTTCTTTAAGCAAGCCTTATAAGCTTCCCAGTCATTTTCGGTGATAGACCTTTTTGCTTTGCCAAACTTTTGTTTGGCCGTTTTCCTTAATTCTTTTAGTCTTGGAGACCACCATTGGTTCTTAGAACGAGTTTTATTACGACTAAGGGGGAATCATTTCACTAGGTTGAGCCTGTTCCTATCATGAGTTTAAAAGGGCTTCTGCTGAACTGAGTTAGCATTTTTTTGCAAAGATCTTGTATTGTCCTTTTGCATTAAAAGTGCCTTTAATTGTATTACATAATTTTTTCCTTAAGTCTTCGTCATATGTAGCCCATAATTGACTTTCTATAACGCTACAGTCTTTGTTTCACGTCGCCTTGTTTAAAAGCTTATTCAACCATTCTTATCATATTTTCACCAGAAGCAAACCTGCCAGGAGCCGTTACAAAGGCACTAGCGGTCTTTAAAGTTTCTTTATTGTTTCCTTAAATGTCTAAAAACAAATGTCTTCGTCAGTGAGTATTTTACTATGTCACAAACTTTAGGGAAAAATTAATATACCCTGGATGGGGATGTAAAAGACTTAACTATTTCTGCAATTTTCTGCTATTGACACCAGATTTTCGGTTGCGATCCTCAAGTGATTCCAAATGAAATAATAGGCTCGCTCCAGGCACCTCGTTCTTAAGATAACATTACCACCTCATCCATAGTAACGTTACTAGATGCCTTGGCGGCGCTAAACAGTTTGGCTTTCAGGCAACCTGGTTCACGTCACAAATCTTCAGACATTGTCCATGAGTTGTGCTATTAAGACGGTAAACTGTTTTGCTAAAAAGGTTTATCCTTCCTAAAACCGCAAGTTGCAGATAAATCCATTGTATAACCTTGACTGGTTAACCCTATTCTTTCTGTAATGCATTTAATTAACTATTTAGCCACTAAATTGCTTTTTACACAAAAAAACTTTTTTCTTATCCATGAGACTGAAAAAAAGTTCATTAGCCCTAAAAATTAAAGTTAACGTTAGATAAATTCGTTTATCTTCCTAAGTTAAAACTTGCATTCGCAATTTTGTTAATTCACTTTACGCTCATAAATTGATCGATGGCCTGTGTCTAGGCCGGACCAGACCAGTCCATGCCACTTAAACTTGCAAGCAAAAAATTAAAAGCTTTCTGTGAGAAAGGCCTTTTGTAATTCAGGTTTCTGCCGACCAATCCAGCGCCTGTGCCCACTGCGAATTGTGTAACCGAAAACTAGTTTAGGTTAAAGCTTCCCACTGCAGTCGAGAAATCAGAGTTTGTGTATACTTTTTCTCCACAAAGTGTGGGGAAGGGATGGAGTATAGGCCACGGTCTAAGCCTCTTTGGAAAACGTATTTTCTCTAGCTTGCTCAGTTAAACAAATTATGTGACGTGTGCGAGTTTAGATAAGATCTTGTTATAAGAAAAAAAGAAAAAAAAAAAAAAAACAACAATATCTGGGCTGACGTTACTCGTGCAATTACTTGATTTATGCTTCAATTGACACCGGATTCTTATCGGCTGAATTTCAATCTAATGAATGAAATGGATACGACTACAAGTTTGCTCAAGTATGTTAAAATCGATCACAAACGCAAAGGCCATCATTGTATTCAGAATGTGCGTGCAATTGCATTTAAATCTACTTTTCTCACAAAATGAGATGTAGAGCATGTGAAGTTGTGCCGCGCGATGACTTCAACGCTTTGAGCTGCGATTGACTTGTTCAGGTGCCAACATCAAATGCTTTACCACAAGAAAAAGTGAGTGAAATTTAACTACACGTTCTGTTAGTGGCTGCTTTTTTTTACACTTTCAAGTCTCCTTTCACTTTCAATTTGTATGAAATAGGTTTTACCACTGTCTGTAGGTACTACCTATTAGGTCATAGAGTGACTGCCCGAAATTGGCATACGAAACAAGGTACAACTGACTATGTTTAGCTTTTCATTGTTTCGGGTCCCATTTAAAAACCGTTAACGATTGCGAGATTATGGTATGATAAGGAAGATAAAATACTCTTTTATGACACAAAAGAGTTATGCGAGTTTGTAATCTCAATTACAAAGATTTGGTGAAAAACCAATAATTTGCTTTTGGTGTTTTATTAGGAAAGTTTTGATTTATTGCTGTTAACTTGTACATTTGTATGGAACATGACACGTATTTATGGTTGAGCTCAACTTTAAAACTTTTACAAAATCCTTTTCGAAAATGCTCTATGAAATATTAAATACCGTAGGCACGTCCACGATGGGCAATTTCTCAATTCTGTACGCTAAGCCTTTACCTGAAGATCTTTATACCGGACCGAGGGTATATTAATTTTAATGCATAGTTTGTAACACAGTGAAACAAAAATCATCGTTTACCCCTAAGACCCTTAAGAGATATAATCGAGACCGACAACGCGGTGGAGATTGGAACGCAAATTTTTGTTCTGGGCAATATTGGCCCAAGACCTTTAACAAGGCAAAAACTGGACTGTCCACAATATGGACCACGCCCACTTTTAACATGTTAGATCTTTAAAAACCCTATTTATCGGAAGGTTCACTCCGAATCGAAAAAAAAAAAAATTATCAAAAATATTAAAGATATTACTATTTGCTAAGTTTAATCGTTAAAAAATTTTGACCTCCGCCCACTTTTAAGGGGCGTTTTTAAGAAAAAACTGTTTTTTTTTCTGAAAAAATTTTCGCTTTTACCGTATTTTCTCATGATTCTACCGAAATTAATTTTAAGCCCATTTTAATTTTAAGCCCATGTCCACTTTTGGGGGCGTGGCCTATACAAATTATACATGAATTCGGGCCAAGAAACTTTAAGATTTGGTGTTACGTGGTATTTATAGGGTCGGGTATATAGAAGTTTGCGAAGAAGAAGGCGAAAAATTTTAGGTCCCTTGTATGTGAAGAAATTAACACACACAGCGTACATTGTTGAGAAGTTGGCCCTAGTTCACCTTGAGCTGTTGCGCCACTCTATTATTATTATTATTCTACCCTATTCCACAGGAATGGAGTATATTTAGTTTGGTACAGGCGAAGTGTAACATAGAGAAATAATGACAATAGACCCCAAAGACCTTAAGGGGATATGATCGAGTCCGACTTCTGAGTCGAATGAGCCATGTCCGTCCGCCTGTCTGTCCGTATGTCACCAATTTTTAGGCCTTAAATTTTGAGCTAGGAAGCTGAAATTTTGTACGTAAGCTCTCTGTCATCCGAAGCAATATAAGTGTTAAAATTTTTCGCGCACATACACGCCCACAATCGGTCTAAATGTGCAACAACCTCCGGTGCTTTCAATACTACAAGACGTCGTGAAAAGCTGAAATTTTTTATTAAGCTTCTTCTTATGACAACAAGTCATAAAAAATAAAAAAAAGTCCGAAGACCGCCCCTTGTGGGCGTGGTATCGATTGAAAGTGTAATCTTTCAAATGTAATTTATTCAATATTTTTGTTCCAAATCGAAAAATTTTTACTTAATATATTATGTAGAAAGCACTTTTTTTTTAAATTTCTTTCATACAAAGTTTTGGGCTACGCCCACATTTGGAGGCAGAATTTAAGAAAAACCTTTAATTTTCCAGAAAACATGGATTTCGACTACTTTTTAGCCTAACTTAAGTAAGGATAAGAAATGAATTTAGCACATTAGCTTCACCGGGTGCTATACTAGATTTCGTTCCTACAAAGTTTTTGGTCACGCCTATGTTTAGAGGTTAATATTACGAAATTGTTGAATTTTACCCAAAAAATTATATTTTTGGCATCGAATTAAAGAGTAATTGTTCAAATGCAATTTATTCAATATTTTTGTTCCAAATCGAAAAATTTTTACTTAATATATTATGTAGGAAGCACTTTTTTTTGAAAATTTCTTTCATACAAAGTTATGGGCCACGCCCACATTTGGAGGCAGAATTGAAGAAAAACCTCTAATTTTCCAGAAAACATGGATTTCGACTCTTTTTTAGACTAAGTTAAGTAAGAATAAGAAATAAAACTTAGAACATTAGCTTCAACGTGCTCTATACTAGATTTCGTTCCCACAAAGTTTTTTTTTTGGGCCACGCCCACATTTAGAGGCAGAATTCCATAAAAACATATAAATTTACAGAAAAACATGGATCGACTGCTTTTAACTTTACTAAGGATAGAACAAGAAATAAAATTTAGCACATAAAGTCCATCTGATACTATTTCAGATTTCGTTCATCCAAAGTTTTTGGCCACGGCCAAATTTTTATGTAAATTTTTCCTTAGAGATCGATTTCACAAAATTATTGAATTTGAATCAAAAAATTACAGTTTTGCGTACATTTTAGCCGCAAACTTGGATATTTCTATGCTAAAATTGATTTTCGGTTAAAGGGGCTGGACATGCCACGCCCCTATTTTAAAAAAAAGTAAACAAAAACTTATAAGGAATAACTTTTTTTTTATCTACTTAAAATCATGCGACTGGTAACGGGACGGGGATGGAAAACAAGCAAATAAACGAATGGAAAGGAGAATAGGAATGGAAAAGAGAAAAGGAATGGAAAGGAGAATAGGAATGGAGAGGAGAATAGGAATGGAAATGAGAAGAGGAATGGAAAAGATAATAGGAATGAAAAGGATAATAGGAATGGAAAGGAGAATAGGAATAGGGTATACCGCGGTCCGCTACAGACGGACCGAAGCTATTACATACGCATTGTTGCACTTACTCACTGGTTATATAGAAGTTTGTCACAGGCAAACTCTTGCACTTATAAATAAAATAAAAAGAGTGGCGCAACAGCTCGAGGTGAACCAGTGCCAACTTCTCAACAATGTATGCTGGTGTGTTGATTTCTTTTACATACAAAGGGACCTACAATTTTTTGCCGAATCCGAACGGCAGCTTGAGAAGTTTTTCAAGACAATTGATACTCTCGGAGGGCTTGTCAAACCCTCGCGGAGGTGGGGACCGTGAAAAAGAACAAGTCTTTTTTTTTTCAGGTGACAATGGCAGGATTCGAACCCAGGCCTCCGGCATAGTAAGCACACACACTAACCACTACGCCACGGCACCCCACTAAACTCTTGCACTTACTCACTTCTGTTTTATTGTGTTCATTAACTTCCAAGTTTAAGTAGCCTTCTTCCATAAGCACAAAAAATATGGTTTTAGTTTCTTGCGCATCAAATATTCTGTTAAGTTTATTCATCTGCTTACTAAAAAAGAAATGTATCTGGCAACAAAATTTTCTCGCCAAACATTTGCAATGCAAAGTCGTTTTCATATTATTAGCAAACCACTTATAGAACCGGATTCTTAGTACAGATTCTTAATTCTAGATCAGGTATAATCGAAAATCATTAGAGCGTTGTATTAAACTGTATATACATAGATCTTTTGCAATATATGACTTTCAAGACTTGTTTAAGTTGTTCTTAAAACAAGTCCCGGTGCACAGTACATTAAATTTTTATACCCGACCCAGGGTATATTATTTTTATGCCTAGTTTGTAACGCAGTGAAATAATCATCGTAGACCCCTAAGACCTTTTAGAGATTTGAATGAGACCGACAGGAGAATCAATTAAGCCATGTCCGTCCGTCCGTATATAAACAACTTTTAGGCCTTAAATTTTAAGCTAGTATCCTTTTTTGCAAGGGTAGGGTATTTTGCAATCCATCGCAGACGTACTGAAGCTTTTACATACTCACTGTTGCACTTTCCCATTTGTTTGATTTTCTTGTGTCTACCAAAGGCCACCCATAACGCCTTTCTATGACCCCTGCTCTGTAGACTTTCCCATCTGTTTCGGGCTTCTTTCTGTATGCTTTTAGCCATGTCTCATAAGAAAGGAAAGATGATGGGCACTTTTATTTGCTGGAGAAACGTATTGATATGGCCCATGCTTTGCCAGCAATTTTTCGCTAAAAGGCATCGTTTTTGAGATATTTATAAAAAACTGAAAAAGCGACCCTAATAGCCACCTCCTCCAATTAGCTTCGCCCACACGCCTCAAAACTTTCGATATGTTGTTCAGGATTTTGTTCCTAACTTTCTTTACAGTTTTTCCAAAAAATCCGTCCATATACACAATAGCACTTCGTGCGTAATGAAAACGTATTTTAACATGCATTTTCTTCTATCGTTTGCAATCAAACTATCTTTGGCTTGCATCTTGATTTCTACTAGATCGTTTGCAATCAAACCAATTGGTCTTTAAAAATACTTTCTTATGCTTTTTAACTTGGAAAAATAATAGCGACAAAAACATTTACTTTGCTTCTATGCAAGATACATAATTTGTTCAAACCACAAAAAATTATGCTTACATGGGATTAAATTCAAACTCCTAGTCCCTACACATAGTCATAAAAAAGCTAGAGCAAGCGTTACCACGTATCAGTGTTCACTTCTGAAGGTATCTTGCTAATAATGCCCCAATTCCCATTTTGTTCCATCGGCACTAGTCGTGTTCGTGTCTCACAAGTCTCCTATCTCCTTATCATATTTTCACACGTTACAGTGAAGCAAGTCTCCATGAATTCTTGAAACCCAACGTGCACACGACCGGCGATTACGGTTGATAACGAGTGCTATGTCGACGTTATCAGTGTTAACCCACCTACCTGAAGGGGCATTAAAACGTTTCACCTTTGACAAACAACACCCTGATAGTACTTATCTTCATAAGGAGATAAAAGGACTTAACCTCATTAACGGAAGCATAAATTTCAGAATCTTGTGCATTCATTTGGAGATCGTGCCTCATTCGATATTAAAAAATTCCGTAAAATTCATCATCTTCATCTACTGCGATAGTGTGAATAGTGAATCCTTGATAAAGAATCTCATCCCATTTTGGGATAACACGCAAAGGAATGTTCAAGTTTGGTGCACAAAAAGGAAAATGTGATGGTGCAAGTGGTAGTGCTGGCATCCGAAGTGGGAGGAATATTATTGATAAGGCCAGGGGCCAACTAGAGAGAGAAGATGACAGTCAGCAGGCGTTCTGCGTGGGTGACGACCGTGAGCGTCTTATATGGTTAGTAAATGTTAGAAAATACTTTTTCGCATAACAGTAAGAGGATATTTAAATACTTCTGGCAAATTTATTTTTTAAATTCCCTTCAAATAAATATTGCCATATAACAATATGGGTGTTGTTGAAGGGAACGTTCAACGTAGAATCAGTTACACGTACAATTTATTGTTAAGTAGGTACTTAGTTGACTTACGTAATTATATGCGCATTTGCAATTTGATTGGATTAAAGTGGATAAGATAATACATTGCGTTTTAGAGCAAGTTTCGAGGTCAAAATGTGGTTCTTGATTGTTATCCTAGATTTTTACTACTCTGTGCCAGACTGCATTTATGAAGCCATGAGACTCAAAACAATAAAATGCTTTGATCTTTCGACTGAGGCTATAATAAATGTATAATTTGGTTACAAAAGTTAGATTAAAAAATTAGTTTGAAAATAGGTGGAATCTATAATATTTGCAAAAATGAACAATTATTATACGTTATTCATTTTTTTTATTTATATCCAACATTTTTAATAAGCTTGAAGTATTTTTGATCTTTATAAGTTTGAAGGACAATGAACCAGCTTTCAACAGTAGCAATTTTTTTCATTCAATTTTATTGAATAATTTCATTTTATCAATCAAAAATGGTGTCGAATTCCTTCTTCTTTATCGGTTGTATATTCACCAAACAACCTTTATAGGTAAGATTTTTATTTATTTTTTGATTAGATTTCTGAACGCAAACATATCTGTATTTTATCAACAACACATCACTTATCTAAGTGAAAAATATTTGTAATGTCATAAAACTTTAACATTTAATTGATATACTGGTAAGAGCTTAATATGTGTTTGCTGAATGAGTTTTCATCAGGAACTTACACAATTTACCATTAATCTGTGTATAAGAATGTTTTTCATTTTAAAAATTGATTGCTTTTTAGCTTAAATGTATATGAATTTGGCCTACATATTGCATTGCGACGTTAGGCAAGTAAATTTTGTTAGAATTTGCTCGGCTAGAAAGTATGTATTTTAAATTAAAAAAAAGGAAACATCTTATTATGTACCATTTTGAAAGAGTAAATAATTAAGCGCGATTTTTCATGTAAAAGCTTACTTCGAATAAGAATTTGCTCGGCTAGAAAGTATGTATTTTAAATTAAAAAAAAGGAAACATCTTATTATGTACCATTTTGAAAGAGTAAATAATTAAGCGCGATTTTTCATGTAAAAGCTTACTTCGAATAAGAAGTTTTCACTGAAGACCTCAAAGTCGATATTGCATGGCATTTTCACAGAAGATATGTTACGATTTCCTTCTTCCACCTTACAGTTTTGACTGTCTCTATCAGCAGTGAACTTCTGACGCTGTAATCCCAGTCCAGATTTTCCTTTTCAGTGGCGATATAACGAGGACGGAAAACCTTCTAGTTATAGAGATACAAGTGTCATTTATAGACTATAGCTAAAAGTTGTGGTTTTGATTTAGTATATAAGGTCCAGCAAAACCCGAAACTGAAATACCCAAACAGAAAATTTTAGAAACTTATACGAAATACTCAAAAGCCAATACACACAGCCATAGGTGTGCGGTTACCTATCCCAATTTATTTTGGGGTATTATTACTCATAAGAGACCTCTCGGCTCTCCGTTTGAAAACGGCAAGGAATTTTGGTTCCCCTTCAAGAGAACACCTGAAACGCACGCAGCATGCACGGTTGTGAGAGGTCAGGCGAGGGCTCTCCTGAGCAGTATTTGTAACTTTTTGTGTTGTTTTATGTTTCGCAAAATTAACTAAAAACGTGAATAAGAAAAGTATATATTTTTTTTAGCAAAACTATGGACTGTGACGGTGACGGTGACGATGCCTCATACTCAACAGTACGATTACCAATTGTCGGTATGACCTGCCAATCATGTGTTCGTAATATTGAGAGCACAATAGCCACAAAGCCAGGTATCCTGAAAACAAAAGTAATTCTCAGCGAAAATGCAGGCTATTTCGACTACGATCCAAGTAGCATCAGTCCCGAGCAGATCGCCTTCGAAATCGAGGAAATGGGCTTTGAGTGTCCATACGCGAAAGGCAAGGAACCCGCTAATACAAGTCCGTCCGAAGTGGTGCACATACGCGTCATCGGAATGACCTGCAACAGCTGTGTACGCAACATTGAAGGCAACATCGGTACTCGCCCTGGCATCATTTCGATCAAAGTTAGCTTAGATGATAAACGTGCTATCGTCGAGTACGATAGCACAATTCTAAAGCCACCTGAAATCGCTGAACTGATCGATGACATGGGCTTTGAAGCATCTGTCGAAGATGGTTGGTTGGACCAGAAAGGAGAGGCTAATAAGACTGAAAAATCACCGGTTCGAATGAACAACAGAGGCGGTGGTGACGCCCTCGTGATATACGACAAAAATGAAGAATTTTCAGATGGCAAGCTGAATAGTGGGGTCTTAAATGTCGAAATGGAACAACACTTGACGAAATGTATGGTCCACATACAAGGAATGACATGTGCTAGTTGCGTGGCTGCCATCGAGAAGCACTGTAAGAAGATCTATGGTGTGGACAGTATATTGGTTGCGCTGTTGGCAGCGAAAGCTGAGGTCAAGTTCAATGCGAACGTTATCACAGCGGAGAATATTGCCAAGTCAATCACAGAATTGGGCTTCCCCACAAATGTTATCGAAGAACCGGGCTCCGGTGAAGCTGAGGTGGAGATTGAAATTTTGGGAATGACATGCTCGTCCTGCGTGAATAAAATCGAACAGGCTGTGCTTCGAACAAAAGGCATCACACACGCCGCTGTCGCTCTCACAACCAAGCGTGGAAAGTTTCGGTACAATTCGGAGGAGACTGGACCGCGAAACATCTGTGAAAGCATCCAAAGTCTGGGCTTTGACGCACATTTGCTGTCGAATAAAGACAAGATGGCTCACAGCTATCTAGAGCATAAGGAGGAAATTCGAAAATGGCGAAATGCCTTCTTAATCTCTCTAGTATTTGGTGGTCCATGCATGATCGCCATGATCTACTTTATGGTGGAAATGGAAATTCACGGACATGAGGCGATGTGCTGTGTGGTGCCCGGTCTGTCAATGGAAAATTTGGTTATGTTTCTGCTCTCAACGCCAGTGCAGTTCTTTGGCGGGTGGCACTTTTACATCCAAGCTTATCGGGCGGTAAAGCATGGCGCAACAAACATGGATGTTCTGATTACCATGGCGACAACAATTAGCTACCTCTACTCTGTGGCTGTGGTGATAGCTGCAATTTTATTGGAGCAACATTCATCGCCACTTACTTTCTTTGATACCCCGCCGATGCTATTGATTTTTATTTCACTGGGCCGTTGGCTTGAGCACATTGCTAAAGGGAAAACTAGTGAAGCCCTCTCTAAGCTCCTGTCTTTAAAGGCAACAGAGGCACTCCTTGTTGAGATATCGGAAGACTTTGAGGTGCGCTCTGAAAAGTTGATCTCAGTAGACTATGTTCAACGAGGAGACATACTGAAGGTTGTGCCGGGCTCTAAGGTTCCTGTTGATGGGAAAGTTTTGTATGGTTACTCGACTTGTGATGAAAGCCTCATAACTGGTGAATCAATGCCAGTGGCCAAGAAAAAGGGAGCAGTGGTCATCGGTGGCTCTATCAATCAAAACGGCGTTTTGTTCATCACGGCCACGCATACAGGCGAAAATACTACCTTGGCTCAAATTGTTCGATTGGTGGAGGAGGCACAAACATCGAAGGCTCCGATTCAGCAGTTGGCTGACAAAATAGCTGGTTACTTTGTGCCGTTTGTTGTGGCTGTTTCAACGATAACATTGATTGGATGGATAATAACTGGATACATCGACATTAATCACCTTCCTATATCGGATCATAATAAAATCGGACTCAATCGAGACGAGATCATCATTGGCTATGCATTCAGATGTGCACTTAGTGTGCTGGCAATTGCTTGCCCATGTGCTCTTGGCTTGGCGACCCCGACAGCGGTCATGGTGGCGACTGGTGTTGGTGCAATCAATGGAGTGCTCGTAAAAGGAGCCGGACCATTGGAAAATGCCCACAAGGTAGAACCAATGTAAATCCATAAGCTATTTTTATTAACACCTTACTCCTCCTAGGTTAAGACAATTGTTTTTGACAAAACGGGAACGATTACGCATGGTACACCAATGACATCAAGGATTGTAATGTTTGTCAAACCATCTGTGTGTAGTCTGGTTCGACTACTGACTATTGTTGGTGCTGCAGAGAGCAATAGCGAACACCCAATCGCGTCAGGTAACATTATTATAGTTTTCTTTATTGGCAACGATTGCATCCTTGTTGTTTCCAGCTATTGTAAAATTCGTAAAGGACATGCTGAGTGTGGAACAATTTGGAAAATCGGACAAATTTCAGGCTGTCCCTGGTTGTGGTATTAAATCAACAGTTGCCAACTTTGAACAGGCACTAAAACAAGCTTCTAATGCCGAGAAGATCATCAACTATGAGAATTCCTACCGAACAAATTCAACGGCACCGCATATGGTCAACGAGGTATCCATCGAAGCAGTCGTTCCGGCTTTGAGTGCCATTCAAAAAAGCTCCCTTGAACTTCAACAACTGCTAGAATTCAACGATTCAAATACCGAACCTGAGCTGAGTGAAAAGCCGGTTACAGGATCTGAGATAAGCGTGTTGATTGGAAATCGCGAATGGATGCATCGCAATGGAATTTTGGTGCCTCCAGAAATACACGCAAAGATGAGCGAAGAGGAGAACATGGGCAACACAGCTGTTCTTTGTGCTCTGAACAATCAGCTGATCAGTATGATCTCTGTGTCAGACATGGTCAAACCGGAAGCCCATCTCGCTGTTTACACTCTTAAAAAAATGGGGATAGATGTGATTCTTCTTACAGGGGACAATAAAAACACAGCTGTAAATATAGCCCACCAAGTGGGAATATCTCGCGTTTACGCTGAAGTGCTCCCATCCCATAAAGTCGCCAAAATTCAACGCATTCAAGAGGGTGGAATGCGAGTAGCCATGGTAGGTGATGGTGTGAATGACAGTCCTGCGCTGGCACAGGCTGATGTGGGAATCGCCATAGCATCTGGAACGGATGTCGCAGCAGAAGCTGCTGATGTTGTCCTCATGAGGGTTTGTTGCTTTTAGAATAAATTTTTTCAATGCCGGTCTTAATACCTTTCTTTCAGAATGATCTGCTAGATGTCGTTGCGTGCTTAGATCTTTCACGCAAAACTGTGCGTAGAATTCGTCTTAACTTCCTGTTTGCCAGCATGTACAATCTTTTGGGTATCCCATTAGCAGCCGGAGTTTTTACTGCATTTGGTCTTATCCTTCAACCTTGGATGGCATCAGTGGCTATGGCAGCGAGTTCAGTGTCCGTTGTATGCTCATCCTTACTCCTTAAAATGTATAAAAAGCCAACTGCCGAGGCGTTACGTACTCCAGAATATATGCAATTTCTGAGAGCGACAGGTTTAGATCCCGATACGGTATCTGTGCACAGAGGTCTTGACGATATTCCACGGCCGAATTTCAGTCGCTCAAATAGCTCCACGTTATCAAGGTATGTAATTGTGTATGTACTCACTGTTATGCTTTTTTTGTAAAATGTAGATGATCGGTGGTAGTGAAAACGCGGTGCTGGTGGTTGTCGAAATTTTATTTAGTGTTTCACTTTATAGAAAAGTGTAATTCTAAAACGTTGTATACTTGTACTGTATATCATATTCACAAAAACGAGATCCTATTTTTTTTTTGTGAGCTTAATTAAGCGGTATTATCTGTGACTCAAAGTCAGCTTTCTAGATTCTAAAACACTGCTTCTAAAGTGAATTATTGGTGCTCTTGAACCTACAGTCATATACAAGTGTCTTAAAATTAGGTGTCTGTGTAGCGCGTAATTAGCCGTTCAAATTCAAGTGAATATATGGGAAAATATAAGAGAGTTTTTAATGAAGCATGAAAAAATATGCTTACTTAAAAACTCTACTTCCGTAAAATATTTTGGTGGGAAATTTGGCATGAGTGCTGCACTTCTCAAATGTATGCGAAAAAAAAACACTTCCTCTGAGTAACTCTCTGAATAATGCAATTATATAAAATAAAACCGAAATGTTTTTCAATGCAAAAGCGATAAAGTACGGACAAGCACTATAAATTTCATGCCATCAAAAACGTGCTAAGAGAAAAAAAAAATTCCATTTGGGAAACATTTGGGTAGTTTCTTCTGTTATTCAACGGCCTATACAAGGAATAGGAACACAAGGTATGCTCGATCTTTTGTAGATTTCAAAATTGGTGCTAAATTTGACAGTAAATCTGAAGGGCAATGCAGTAAAGCTGTGTGCAATGCAGAGTTGTTTTATCTTTTCAAAAACTTTGGATAAAAAACGGAAGCCTTGAACATAAAACAAAAGCATTATACATACATAAAAAACATTAATGAGAAAAAACGAATATATGTCTTTTATATATTCTGTCATAAAATCGAAAACAAGCGTCCCACATCGTAATTCATGTAACTTTGAATGTAAAAGAGCTTTTTTTAAATTTAGGATTGTTTTAAGAATGGAAAATTTAAATAAATTTGGTATTAATAAATTTAGGAATATAAAATAATAACTTTAAACAAAGTCCATTGTGTGTCCTTCTTTTTGGTAAAATCTAGCACCAATTTTAAGCCTTCAAAAGATCAAGCATACCTTCTATTATGTGTGTAGCGTTACTCCTTTTAACCTTTAGCCCTATAAATCCATTGTATCCGTCAAGTTGAAGTGTACAACTGACAACTAAGTTCAATGCACATGTTCTTATGGAGTGGTCCATAGAAGAAGTGCGTGACGTACGTCGCTTCCCATAAAAACGTGTGTATTTAACTAAGTTGTCAGCTGTGTACTTCAACGTGACGGACGCAACGGATTCGTAATTCGTTTGGCTGAAAACTTGACACTTTTGGTATTTAAGAAACGTTTCCAAGTATGTAATCGTGTCGCATGTCCTGTCTCCTGTGTTATGTCAAACTATTGAAATATAATTCAGTTTTAATGTAAAGGTATGCTTAATCCAAAGTGAATAAGTGTGAATAAGTATTTTGAGCACAAAACAAGCACTGTATATCAAATGGTTTTTTTCAGTTTAATGCACACACCAGAACAACGCACGTACACTTGGGGAAACAGCAGCAACTGCTAAATAAACATTATGTAAACTAAATATTTGTATAAATTTTCGATTTCTCGTTATGACATAAGTTTTTTTTTTGTTAAAAATATTAAAACCAACACTTCACACTCGTATATTGAAATGCATTTCGTTTCAAATAGTTCGCACTTTCTTGTTTTCAATAAAAATTTATTTTTTTTCTTGTAGTTTTATTTATAATAGCAAACATTAAATTAAAATCTAATGAACCAAATAAATATAAAATTATATTTGTTAAGATTGATTCTTCCAGAAAAGTTTTGTTTTTTACCAAAAATTTAGAGAGCAACCTTTTTGTCTGAACTTGACTTTGAAATTTAAATTGAAGTTTTTGAATATTTTTGAGCTCTTCAATAGTTTAATAAACCTTTCAAATGCTTTCAAATAGCTGAGGTATCTGAAGTAGAACAAAAACACCATCACAAATTTCTTTTTCGCTTATCTTTAGAAGGGTGCGAAGGGAGGGCGGCTAAATGGTCCTTCCATCGTTCCGATCCTTCGCCGCCAACTCAAGAGACATAGGCGCGATCCCCATGCGGGTCTCGGAGATTTTGTTACTGTTGCCAACACCTGTTTCTTGTTTTCACAACCGCTTGAGATGCTAGCGGTGGCAATCATGACCTGTCTAGGATGCCTACCGTGGCATGCAAACGACGTGTCTAAACCATCGGAGAATTGATCGTTCCACTCTGACAAACAGCTTCTCAACATTAAGATTTCTACGAATACTAATGTTTCGTAATCTCTCCCTTTAAAGTTACACCGCAGCGGCAGCAATGCACCTGAGAAATCTCATTTCGGCAGCTTATACCCGCGATCCAATTCTTTCGGTCATTGCCCAAATTTCATGACCATAGATGAGGGTTGAAACGAGCACTGAATTAAGAACAGATCCTTGCTTTCACTCCAAGCTTAGCTTTCTTGATAACCGGCCGGCGCAGTTCCTTTACTATTGCTCCAGCTTGACCAATCGTATAGGATAACTCAGTATAACTCCTTCCATGTTTCATAAAAAAGACCCCGAGATACTTAAACTTTTCTATACCTACCTGTTTTAATGTGACTCTATTTACTGCACAGAAGTTCGTCAAACAACCATTTCTTCCGACTTGCTCATGTTTACCTTGACCCCAGCATCATCACAGACGGCTGCAAACTTATCCCATGCTCCCTGTAGTATGTCCTGACGCCAGCCATTTTGAATAATTCTCCCCCAAGACTGCGCTTCACCATCTAATCTATATCGACTATGAAAAGGAGAGGCGATAGAGCACAGCCCTGGCGAATTCCAGGGCACATATCAAAAAGACGGGTTTTGAAGCTCGGAAGTTCTCAAAAAAAGATAGAATGGCTCTCAGTAGAGGCCCGCGCAGCGCATAGTCCTGCAAAACCATCCAAAGTTTATTCCGAGGAACCCGGTCATAAGTCTTTTCCAAATCTACAAAACACGCTTAGACTGGTTTGACATATTCCTGGGCCTTCTCAAGAATAAGCAAACAAATCGTGCGAATAACCTTATGAGAAAAAAGCTGGTCGTTTGAGCTTCTGGCACGCCGGAGGCCGCACTGTTCTTTTTGTAACAAAGGCTCGATTACAACTCTGAAACGCACTTCCAATTCCAAACCTTCGCGACTTCTTTTCCCGGAAAAGGAGAGGTCTACCCCTATAGTTAGACCAATCTCTCTTGTCCCCCTTTTTGAAAAAGGGGAACAAGAGAGATATAACTCCTGTTTGCCAACCGCTAGGTGCTTTACCGCTTTCCCAGGCCACCTTAATGACACGTGTTAGCCATTGACCACCTTAATTAACCCATTGCCTTGAGCATTTCTGGCCGGATTTCATCAACTCCAGCAGATTTGCCAACGTTCAGCGCAATATTCGCTGACTTTGCAGCGAGCACTTGATTTGTGGGTGGATGTTTTAGATCGTATCGTATTAGCCAAAAGAAGGCAGAGTACCTGTGCTGCCCATTTTCTGACCCTCCCGATTCAATTGCAGACATTAAATTGAATGGAAATGTGCTTTCCTAATGTGAAAACATTCAGTACCTGAGATCTATGATCAATAGCGCACCAAATTGTGATGACGACGCTATGTCAATAATGGGTGAAGGGTGGATGAAGTGGCAAGAAAACTCGACTATCTTCTGTGATCGAAAAATGCCCCCTAAGCTGGAAGGAAGGCTCTACACCACAGTTGTGCGTCCGGCGCACGGACAGCGTATAAGAAGTATGACAGCAAATTAACGGCAGCTGATCTCCACGTAAAAGATCCTATCTCCAGGAAAATGGAGCACGACTGACTCAGTTGGTGTTATTATGTTCAAAGGAGAGTTCCTATAAAATATCCTTTCAAAAACGCAATGTCAATCAACATTCCAACACAGTCGCGAAAGATAGGAAGGCCTTAACATTCATGGATCGCACAAATGCACCGAAAACGTCATTAAATTCGACTCAGTGATGAAGTGATCCAAAACCGGCTGGTCTGCCGGTGTATTCTGAGGTTCAAGCGGCGTACCTACCCCACAAGCGGACTAGTAGGAATGCAATAGAAGTGGGAGTGTTATGATCTCTCAATTCATATCACAACCTCGCGCCTAAATGAAAGAAGAATATGGGGCTACCTATCTATTAATTATCACATATTATTTCATTTAAAAAGCTGCATCAGGCCTCTCATCTAGTTTTTTAATACACCTTCCACCCCTTTCTTAAGAATGGTTTGGAGCATATTAATCTATGGTACCCGGAATTATCTTCGCACTGTTTAAATAGCATCGATATTTAATGGCACCAACAGAAAAGTTCGAACTTCTTGTTATAATATTCTGAAAAAAAAGTTCTCGCCCTATACCATCCATGTATGTAAAACAGCAGAATTTTCTTTTGAAAGAAATGTGCCAAATAAAAAAATGAGTGTTCAGTGCATACACATATTGAAATAAATATTTTTTTAATTAAATATTTGTTTGCATTGAAATAAAACGATATATATTGGCAACATCTTATATTAAACAAAATCAAAAACACATTTAATAAATTAACTTATTCCTAAATATGTACAATTTTATGTACAATTCTCAATTACAACAATTATCTTTTAGCTTTTATAAAACCGATAACATATAAAAATCAATAATTCATTACACAATCACAACAAAAGGTAACGGGTTTCTCCTCAAATTCCCACTGTTGAGCGTAGTCTCCATTCACAGCATCCATGGTAACTATCCTCAGCTTTTTGCTTACTTTGGCACAATTTCCAGTGCTGCGTCGTAGTACTTTTATACTGAACCATCGTGACTTACAGGTGTAGTGCCCATACCAACAGCTCTTGTTCATGCACTTCATGCTGCGAATATACCTTGGAAAGTAATCGGGTCCCAGGTCCGTCCAGTGAACTTCCGCCTTGCACTCCCAGGGTCGTGCAGCGTCCTTTTTAGTGTTTGTTACTCTTTCGATGAACGCTTGTCGAGGGTCACGTTTCTTCGTTTCTGGCTTCGGTGGAGATGCTGCACGTCTTTTTCTTCGCTGCTCGGAGACTTCGACATGATCAACTTCCCATGCCGGAATTCCTGCATATGGGTTTTCCTCGATGTCGTCGTCCATAAAGAAGTCATGGGCGTCGTGCGTTGATGCTCGCTTTGGCCCACCACGTCCGGCGTTATTACCATTATCAGCTGGCACTTGTATGCTCATGTACCTTGCGTTGTATGTTGTTCCCAAGATGGCTTTTAATGCTCGGTCTGGTAAGTCAGGGCAATGAATATTTCTACCATCGCAGCACGCGATAAGAAGAAGTCCGCTAACGTAAATCAGGAAAATTTCCATCCTTGAGAGATGCTTAAATATGTTTCCCTCACGTTGTTTCCACTAGTGCAACTTACATTTAAATGATCTTCATAGTCTGGAGTGGGCTTCATTTTATAGAAAAATTCCCAAATCTCGTTAGGATGATGGTGTGGGTTATTCCGAGGGTATTTACTTGCTGGCGAACATATTGTCTACAACATCACAGGTATGCTTACCCCGGTAGTAGGCGCAACCTCTTTTACCTAGGTAGGGGTGATATTCAGGAAAGGGTTACCTGTGTTGTGGGTTTTGCACAAGGGCAGGTTTTATTGCTTGATAATTCCCTTTCTTTCTTATGGCTGCTGTCTGTTGTGTATTCACATTAGTAGTTTGTTGATGATTTTATTATCATAATTGTCAAATAGTTTTTGAGGAACATTTCTGAGGAATCTTCCTTAAATGACTGTATACGAATATGCTATGTGGTAAGGTTTTCGCGACGTTTAATTTTTGGGAAAAACTTCCTTGTATATTGACAGTTTACGCTGGTAACAGATGACGTTTTACTTGACATTAATGATTGACACAATTAAGGCCCACTTCCACCAATCTTTTTGGTAGCAGTATTTGCTTACCTGTTTTTTGGTCCATCCCATTTTTATCCATTTTCGTAAGTGTTTTTCATCGCCGCCAAAAATGATAACTGCAAGTGGACCTAAAAAAAACTAAAGGAATAACTTCTTACAATTTTGTCACTGGCTTTCCCTTAAACGGTGGGCGCGATAACAAATATTACATAACGAAGTAGTAGGTAGCCTACCTAAGTTATGGGCAACGACTTTTAAATAAGTAATCATTTTAAGCCACCAACCCTAAGATAAGCTTAGTTCCAATTGTTCTGTTCTCTCACTTTGGCTTCTTGATGTATTATTCTTTCAGCGCAAGTGAATCAATGTCCAGCTCACAGCAGTTCTACCCAATATGATTAGGAATTTTTTTTACTGCGGTTATTCTGATAAAAAGTTGAATCTTCTCTCCTCTCGGCTTAACGAATTTCGGCAATACACCAACGGAAACAGTGCACCTTTCCCCTTAGTGGGACCGATCTATTGTCATTTCCATCGGAGAATGATTGAGCATATGAGTGTCTCAGTTCTAAAAAAAAAACGTTTGCTACTTTCTAAGTACTTAACCGAACCCATAAAACAGTATTTTTTTTCTCGACTGGTTTATGGGCGAAACTTTGTGTGTCTCTTTTTAACTTCGGCCAGGCATATCAATACCAACTCACTTCCATCTACAGCTGTGGGAATGTTTTAATGTGTTTAGCGTATTGCTAGCCTCACTTTGATATTACAATTTGTCGAAAGGTATTAGTTAAAACTTCTTACGAAATGCGTTATTTATTGAGGAGCGCTATATTAATCATTCGATATGCGAATGATTCAGTTTGCTGAAATAAGAGTGCACAATTTGTATTAGAAAACCAAAACGTTTTTAGTAACGAGTAAAGAGTGCGTACCAACACTTCCTTATATCCACTGACGCTCTAACACAATTCAAAATTTTGACAGGCTTAATGTCTTGAAATCAGTTTAAAATTGTTTTTTCGTGAGTAAATTATTTGTCCACACGTTCCGAAATTTAATCTATAACTAACAACGGGCCGACGAGTAACATAAGTTTATTTAACATTTTTTCTTCGCTTCATCAAACACAGACTCAAATATTTTTTTATACGAAACATTTAACCAAGGTTCAACACTCAAGTTCTATACCATACCATCGGCTGTCACGCATCTGGCTTATGCATTTTTCCTAGCCCCACTGCGGATTAAACGTTGGCAAAACCCCGTGTTTTCTATCTACAGTGCTTATAAACTGGCACTGTGTCATAAACCTGATTGCGTAAGGGGCGTGGGTTTATTTGTTTACTCCTAAATTTACAGGGCATCGCCCAATTAATTTATAATCCGTAGCCAATATTTACCTGAACGTTTTCAATGTTGCGCTCTGGCTTGGCCACATGTGTCCGGATTTATTTGCATTTGCACACCGGCTGTCACTGTCAGTGCTGCAAAAATGTGTATGTCTGTATGTAGGACGCCAAGTAACAACTGAATGTGTGTGGATTGTCGATAAATCTTTAACGAATATGATGACTAATATTTCTAGGTCTTTTAGTTAGCCAAGCTGAATATTAAAACTTTTCGAATTGGGTTTTTGTTCGCCCACACACTTCAATGATAACAAAGCTGTTTTTTCTACCTTTGTAGTTTCCCAGTAATTAGTTAATATTACAAGATTATGTAGCAACGTATTTTTTAACCAAGCCCCAAGAAAAAGTTGCCAGACTTTGCAATTTGACATTGCATGAACTATTACCTTTCCATATGATATGAAAATATTACTACTCCAAAAATGTGCTGTGGGCTCTTAGACTATTTGTAGAGCTTTGGCTTGCCTAACCGAAATAGAGGCTGTTTCCTGGTGTTCTTCTTCAACATATTTCTACTAAGGTGTTGTAGAGTTGATGTTAACTCCAAGATAGGTGAACTCCTTAACTACTTTGAAGGTGTTGCTACCAAACCAACAGTGATGTTTTGTCCTTAGCGGCGGACGAATGTTGCTAATTCACGTCAGCAACAATACGTAACTTTCACCCGAAATACTGCAACCACAGAACTTTCCACGTAAAACTTCTATCGTTGTACCCGAATTCTATGGCAATTTATTTCGTCTAGCTTAAACCACATACTTTCCATTTTTTTCCATTTCTTAACATAAAAAACCCGTTTGGATTAAGAAAAAAATACCTGCCCATAAAGAGCCCGAGTTCTACGAGCAGGAGGATGAGTCCGCACATCAGCCAAATTTTCTGCCAAACGTGCACCCCGATTGTGCGTCAGGCTTGGCTATCTCTTATTTCTCCCATCCTCTCATTTTTTGACATGGCCCGCAAAGTTTGCAAATTCGGACGTTCAAACGAACCATTATTTTCCCCTCAACTTCAAAACAATCAGTTCTGACAGAATTGTTGCATCTAAGGATAGACTGATCAATTCTAAAGGCTTGAGCTATAGTAAAACGATCAGATGATACGAGATTTCAACCATTTTATCTATCAGATTGGATGAACATTTAGATTAGATTCATTCTTTGACACAAGCCTCACTGCGACCTGAAAATGCACCCACATATTTTAGTGAGACCAGGGACATATTAACCCTAGGGTCTAGTGGGGCTCGCCCCATACCCGCAAATTTTAGGGGGCTGCAATTTTCAATATATTTTTAGCTCCTTGGAGGCCTTTTGAATTTTCTGGATTTCTGAATATACGAAAGTTTTCGCGCGGTCTTGGGCATAACTGTAGCCTCTGTCCCGAAAGGCCTTATACCATCTTATGGGTCCAATAAGAAGTGTGTAAAACTATAGCTAAATGGCAGAACCACAAGACCAGACATATGATCGAGACGGAATTGTGAGTCGAAAAAGTCATATCCGACCGTCCGCCTGTTTTTGTGCCTCATATTTCAAAAGACCTTAAATTAACAGTCTGAAGAAGTGCAAGTGTAAAGTTTTAGAAATCCGCCCACTGACAGGCTTTCTTCAATCAAAATTCATAAAGTCGCCAGAAAAATTGTTGGAAAATAGTTACAAAACGTTGAAACTATGTCAATAGCACGCAAAGCCAAAAATATTACATCGAAATATAAAAACAAATGCGCCCCTCAGGGGACGTGACCATAGAAAATCACAAAATCAATTCCTGGGTTCTCTCAAAATTTTAGTCACGTTTTTTAGGTGTATTTTTTGGTACATGCTCCCAGGGGGCGGCAAAAATGTGTGGCCAAGGGCGGCACTTTACCTTAATTCCGCCCTGAGTGAGACCAGCTGATCGTCAACACTCAGCATAACACTGGTTAGTGAAGTCAACACTCAGCAAGTGTTCACTGGTCAGTGAAGCTGTCTAATCCAATCAAATGACAAACAACAGAAGCTTAAAATTTTTTATTTGAATTTTAATTTAATTTGAAATTTAATTATGTTTTTAATTTTTTTGACCTGACAAAACTATCGGTACGGTACAAGCCAGCACTAGTGCGCGGCAGTGTTTTCATAAAGTAGGCACAACGTAGGTTGCACAAGGTCGATGTCATGGAACGCAGAACTGCGGAGAAAAATTCGTGCACTGGTAAAACGCAACCGGAATCTACTATTTCGCCTGGGCCCTTATATTTACAAAAACCAACTCATCGCACTTGTTATAGTTTATTTCTTTACCAAAACACATTGATGTTTTATATGAATTTTCTAAATTATTTATGTGTGTTTTATTTAGTTTATATGGAATCCTGAATTTGGATAAAAGAACTGATGTAAAGAGAGGAGGACTGCCCTAAGGTTTGCAAGAAATGTTTAATTTCAAATAAAATGTCGTCTGTTTGTCTTTTTTGAATCATGCCAGATTATAAATGCATAATTATTTTAACTGCATTTTTATACAAAAGTGTTACCTGCTCTTAATACCTTTACATGTGTCACTCATACCCAACCATATTTGCTATTTTATAATGTATCTCTTATAACCTGAGTTAAAATCTAATTTGCTAACAACAAAACGGCTTTCTTCAAGAAACCTGCGTTATGTAAACGTTCTTTTATCATTTTCTTAAAATTAACAATCTTTACATCTTTTTTGCAGACTCTTCTGTCGCTCAGGAAAAATCGATCCAAAAGAAGACCGACTCCTCTCAGGCAACGCAGATGATGAAGATGGCTTTTTGCGTGTAGAAATTGTCAAAGGGAAAAACATCAAAGAAGCCACAGAAATGCAGAAACTTTAGAATTCAATAACTTATGTACTTCGAAAGTAGAAACTTGTAAATTCGAAAAAAAATCAACACTAATTTTAATTAGATCTAAGAATTAAAAGATGCAAACAAACTGCTGCTAATAAATTCTTCTACAATCGTGATAAGTAAATGGAATTGTGAAAGCAACATTTTAAAGTTAAAACTTTACATTACCTATATTTATTAGTTATTCCCATTTGTCGTTGCATTTTAGAAAAGTAAAAAAAAGGTCCATGAAAAAACTATTAAAAAAGTACTTATAACGCCAATGTTGTCAATGTTTGCCAAGTTGAAATGAAGGTTTATCAATTTATTTAAGTTAACATCTATTTTAGTTAATTGAAACAAATTTAGGTTTTCGTATATTTAAATATTTTTTAATTCCCATATGATCACATTATAACCAAATTTACACGTATATAAGATCACATAATTTAACTATTTACACAAATCTTTATATGAAAATAAACAATTACTACTACGGTTTTTTTTAAACAACTAAAGTGTGGTATATATTTTTTGGATGGAAATGCAGTATTTTCATTAAATATATATGACCAAGCCTTGGTGCTGATAACGAACGATGTAAGTATGCTGGAAACTAACCGAACAACACGTCGAAACGTTCGGCCATATGAAACTTCGTGTAACCTTGGAGGATAGGTTTAAATAGGTTTAAAAAACAAAAATGACTTTAAATATTACATCATGTATACTTAAACTTCTTTTGAGAAACTTAAAATAAGACTCCAAATTTTGGTTCTAATTTGGACACCACATTCCGTTAATACCGCTGCTGGATAACAATTATAAAGGGTCCGCCATCTAACGTTTTTTTTTTCAACTAGTACTTATTTCGTGAATGGTAACACTTAGCTCATGTCTGATTTGACAGATAATTAGTTTTATCCTTCCGCTGAACGAATATGGTTGTGTATGCGCTTGAACAACACTGGGAAATATGCGCTTTCGTTTCGCTAAGGGGGCCTGCGATCGACTTAGAGAAGATGCCGATTTTCCCAAAAAAATCATCTTTTCAGATGTAAACTTCATCTTCATTTCATTTTGATCTTGGCGGGTATGTAAACAAGCAAAATTGTTGCATTTGGGTCACAGAAAACCCGCACGCATACATTGAAAAGCCGATACACCCAAAACGAGTCACTGTTTGGTGCGGATTTTGGTCCAGAAGTATATATTTTGGCCATTTTTCTTCGAAAATGAGCAAGGAGTGGCTGTTACAGTCAATGGCGATCGCTATCGGGCCATGTTGAACGAACTTTTGTTCTTAAAAATTGAAGAGGAGGATATTGGCAACATTTGGTTTCAACAGGACGGCACTACGTGCAACACAGCCGAAGCTACACTCGATGTTTTGCGCCCTGTTTTTTCAGATCGCATTATCAGCCGCAGACCTGATGTCTTTTGGCCACCTCGGAGCTGCGATTTGACACCGTTGGACTATTATATATGGGGTGCCGTAAAAGACAAGTGTTACGCCGATAAGCCAGAGACAATTGACGCTTTAAAGGACAATATTCGTGAAGCCATTGGTGAAATGTGCTTAAAAATTGGACCGATCGTGTAGGCTACTGCCAGCCGAGGCAGAGCCATTTGAATGAAATTATTTTCCATTATTAACCGAAAGGAGTGTAGGTTGAGAAAATATTCGGTAGTTTTTTTATAGCATTTTCAAAAAAAAGTTATTTGGCGGACCCTTTAGCTAAAAAAGAATTTCAATTTGAAGGAATGGTTCCATCTGAATGCGGAAAAAATAAGGGAATAAATAAATTATAATTTCTTCATTTGATGATATTGAAAATTTGTCAATTCATTAGCCATGAACAATCTACTTAACTCAATTGAAGATCCTATTGTAAATAACTTTGTTCGTTCTCCTTTTCCTATTAAGTATGATACGAATGCTTTTTATATCTTTCGCATGGCAAAAATCTTATAGACAATAAATGTATCACTACATTCATCGAAATATCTGTAGTTTGCGAGCGAATTCCAAATTACTTTTAGTTCATTTGGAATCTATTATAAATAAAGCACATCTTGTTTTTTTTTGTCTGAAATATGGATTTACGACAACGAAAAAACTTTTTTTTTAAAATACCCGGGTATGAATTATTTCCTAATTGCAATAATTCCTATGCGGCTGGTGGTGTTGCTGTTTATATGTGATAGTTGGATAACTGACTGTGTTGTTGATTCTTCTAGGTTGCTGGGCTCTGACATCAGTTACTCTCACTTACACTTACTGTTACTCTGATACTCTCAATTACAATTTACTCTATCAGTTACAAATAGAGTAAATCTAAGGAACGCTATTACTGAGAACGCTATTATTGAGAAATTTAATTTAGCTAAGGGAAACGCTAAACAAGAGTGGAGCATTGTAAATGACATGTTTAACAAAAAATCTTCATGTGATGTACCTTCACGCATAAGGTCAAAAGAAAGCGTAATTACATCGTCAGTTGATATTGCGAATACTTTTGATGAATACTTTGCTAACGCTGCTCTTAATACGCTGTCTGTTGTTGGTTTAGATTCGACTTCTCAGATATATTTTTCTTACCAATGTTTTGGTGATGATTACGATTCACAAAATAGTTTTGTCTTTGAGCCAATTATTTCTTTTGAACTTTATAAAAGTATTCAGTTATTAAAAAAATCGAATTCATCCACCCAGAACAGCTATTCAAATAGCTTCATTAAGAACATTTGTCTGAATATTGTCGATGGCTTGGCATATAAATACATTTAACAAAAGCATTTCTCTCGCTGTGTCAGAGGCATTTTTTAGACTCTCTTTCAGAGAGTCTAAAAAATGCCGAAGTGATACCAATTTTCAAAAAGGGAAGGACAGGATGGACTTAAATAATTACCAGTCAATATCTCGCCTTCCGGTTTTTTCTAAAATATTTGAAAACGTTGTGAATTCCTTTCTTGATATAGGCTCTTTCTTTAGTTCTTGTCAATTTGGCTTTAGAGTTGGAAAAAATACGGAAGACGCACTACTAAACTTTTGTAGTCTTGTTCATGAGAGCTTAAACAATAAAAAGTTTACTGCGGCTCTCTTTATAGATATCCAAAAAGCTTTTGACACCGTGGACCATGAGTTGTTGTTGTCTTATTTGGAAAAAGCTGGTTTTCGAGTATTTATTCTCGAATGGTTTGCTTCTCACCTAAACGAAACAAAACATTGAGTTAAAGTAGGCAATGCTTTTAGTAATTCTTTGTCAATTACAATTGGTATCCCACAGGGCTCCGTACTTGGTCCTATTTTGTTCCTTATATATATTAATTCAGTTTTTTGCCTCTGTTTGAAAGGAAAGAAAGTCGGGTTTGCTGCGTTGGATTTAGTGTCAGATATAAACCATGATTTGGATCTCTTAAGGCACTGGTTTGCCTCACATAAGCTTGTCATCAGCGAAAAAACCAAAATAATGTTTTCTTCCTTTCTCCTTTGAAATGCAACCTAAAAACTTTATCTTTCACAGCAATATTTGTAGAAAATTTTAAAACTGTGCTGATTGCCTTCCGAGCATGTATCCGAATTTTAATATTTGGGCTTAAATGTCGACAATAACTTGAATTGGCGTACACATATATCCCTCTTAAAAAAATACTTATTGACAACAACTTACATCATGTAGCACCTTCGACAACTTCGACAACTTCGAACCTTTATAAGGTTCTAAAAATCTTTTTTTTTTAAAGAAGTGGCTATCTACTAAATCAAAACTTAGTGGCCCGTAATCTCCGGAGTAATCATCGCTATCTGACTTCTATTCCCCCTCATAACACTTATAAGTATTTTAACTTTTACATATCAGTTGCACCGCATCTTTTTAATAGGCTTAGGCTGCCTTTTTCTATCCGTAGCATTTGTTATCCTTTTATACTTAATAGAAAAATTAAAGAGTGGTTATTTACTTTTGATTATAGTCAAATATATAGTCTTGTTCGTTGGTATAATCCCCAATTATTTATATGTATATTTTGATTCTGTATGCAACTTGCTATTGCTAAAAGCTTTTTAAACTTGTATTTTTAGACTTTGTTATTCTTAAGAAAATCTTAATTTTGAAATTGTATTCATTGGCTGAAACAAATCAAATCAATTAATCAAATCAATAAATTTTCGGAGATATTGGACAAAAAGTATCTTTTAAAGATCCCTTAAAACTCGACCACGCTTACATTGCGCTTCTGTTCTCGTGATATTATGTAACCAACAAGACTTGAAATTTTGACTCCACGTTCCTCAGAACATCCTTGTCAAAATTGCTGATGTACCCTAAAATCCTCCTTATGTTTCGACATTAATTTTTTGATGCTGATTTTCTGAAAAATAATGTTATCTTTCTTACCCGTCGTCCTTAAAAAAAAGAATTACTTTGGGTATCGCCACCTTTGTTTGTAGTCTCATTCTTTTTAATACGAAGCTAACGAAAGATCTAAAATTTTGTTTACAAAGCAAAATGAACAACTTAATGTTTTTATTTAAATATTTTATTTGAATTAGGTTCGTTTTTAAGATAGTGATAGAATAAGAACAGACATTTACACAATTATTCACCTTCTCACTTTCTGATATTGAATCAGAATATCTAAATAAATCTGTGTTTTTCAATTAAAATATATAACCAGTTTCTAAATGAATAAGATCAAATTTGTTGAAATTTGACATCGAAGATTTTTTTGTTGTCTTTATTTTTTTGTTGCGCGAAATGATTTTTTTCTTATTATATGTATACTTTATATCATACAGATAATTAAATTTAAATTTATTAAAGACATTCATGTAAACGAATTTCATATACACTGAGATGTTTTAAAATGAAATATATATTTTTTTGTATATGTATGTCTATATTCTATTCCATTTGAATATATTAAAATCTTACATTTAAAACATTGCAATGTTTAAATATTTACAGTGAAACATGAAATAGAATTATTTCTTTAATAAGAATATCGAAGCAATAAAAAAATAAATTTTCTCTCAATTTCTTTCTTTTCACTACCATCTTTCTAAGTAAATAGATTTTCTTTTTATATATTTAAGTCTTGTTGATATTATTATCGATTAAATTAAAAAATATAAAACTGAAAGTCAAAAAATTACTTAACAATTACTCAATCAATGGATTAAAGCATTGATATTTTAAATAAATAAAAAAATAACAAACGAAAATTTTTAATTTTGGAATTATAACTGAATGCAAATTTTTAAACCATTGAAATTGCCATAACAAACTTTAGCAGCAATGTTTCAAAAGAATTTTTGTGGCCTACAACTGTCATTTCTGTGAAAATAATTTATCTTGTGGTTAAACAAGAATTGAAAATTAACGCATCTTCTTTTTGTCCAACGTTTCTTCAGTGTTTGTAGACATTATGAGGGACAACTTCATCGAACAAAAAAATTAAAACACTTATTTTGTCCGTGTTATTTTAATAAAAACCTAATAACAGATAAAAAAAGAAAGTCTAAGTGAAACATTAGACAAAGAGAAGATGTGATAATCCTAAGTAAAAATATTGACATAGAGAACAAGATCGCCTTTTCTCGTACAATGATTATATCCAGCGAGTAAAACATTTTTTGCTTATTTTCCGAAAACTTGACGATACTTGTATACTCCGTGTGATACTTTCGGTAAGAGATTATTCATTTTTTTTTTCAAGGGTCCACTTTATCCGCCATTCATTACCAAACACTGTTTTAACACACTAATCAAAAAATTAGTTTTGAAACTTGGTGAGCTGTTTTTGTTTAAAGTTTCTTTCTGATGTAAGTCGTGCGGAACGGAGTGAAATTAGGTACTTCAATTAACGTTTAGCTGGATGTAAAAGGTAAAGCAACTTTTGGTATCAAAATGTCTAGAGTTTGGATAAGATATTATAAATTTTAGATGTTGTTATATCTTAAAAATGTGCTTCCATTTGGATTAAAAATGGCACTGCCTATGACATTTAACGATCGGTAACACCGTTGAGCATTACACGTCACAGAAATGTATGCATCATAAAACCAAGTTGAATTCTAAGATCTATGCTTTTCGCATTTTTTGTGCTTAAAGTCATTTGTTATACTCTCCAGAAAGCTAAAGCTTACCTAGCTTGATGCTAGTTTCAACAGTTTGCACAGTCGAAATTGATTATCCCCTATATGTATGAAAAAGTGTTATATATGTAAGTATGCCACACAAATCACAGAACATAAGATTACACCATTTTGAGAAATAAAATGTTCATACACAGCGCAGCCTCGTTATCGGAGTTAATGAAAAACAGATTTATAAGCTGTGCACAGATTGTCGTGTAAACAAACCGACTTTTTTACACGCAAGCAAATTGACAGTGAGCTCTCATGACGTCATATTGACAGTTAGGTCTGGCCAGCAAATGTCACACCGTACGCATAAGGTAATCTTTATATTCTTTCATTCGTGAGTATGCCACACCTATAAGGAGTAACAAAAGCAAAAAACATTATGACTACAAAAATCATCAGCCTCGTTGGTTCTCACGTTGTTGGTTAGTGTCAAGCAAGGGAGCAACTCCTTTTTTAGACTTTTAATAAATTTGTGTTAAGCCCTTCCCGTAATAAGACTTTTTAGTAAAATAAAAGAAATTTCTAATCGCTATAAAACAATGATTCTAAAGCGATCGCACGCAAGTGGAAGGGTACCTCAGCCAACTTCGCGTGCAAAACTGCAGACGGCTAGCTAGAGACAGAGCTGGCTGGCGAAGCTTGTTGGCTGAGGCCCAGGTCCACCACGGACTGTAGCGTCACCTTAAGTAAGTGAGTAAAGCGATCGCTATTCATTGATGTTAAAAAAAAAAAACTAGGAAAATGTTGAATGGCAAATTTTCGACCAACGTTAAATCTGGCAGCTAGTTATAAAAGGCAGCTTACCTTTGTTTCGGTTCTTTCTCCTAGATCGCGCCTGTGTTTCTTGTGTAGGTGGTGGAGCACCGGGAACGACGGAAGGACCATTTGGCCGCCTATGCGACCTTTTTCAAGGATAAGTGGGCAAAGAAAAGAATTAATCGATTAACATCTTTCTTTTATTTGAACCCCAATGGGAAAAAACATTAAAATAAAGGGAATATTGTAATTGAATCCGTTGCTGATTATTCTATTGCTCTTCCACGTAAAGGCAGAACACTTGTGGGAGAAAGTTTTGAAGTGTCTTCACAGGTTTTTTATGTTCCGACCTTGCATAGCTGTTACTTGTTTTCCTATTTCTTCGAGTTTAAGGGTTTCAGGGATATCTTCAGTGCAGAACGTTTGGAGTATACAGTAGGTGGTACCTATCTGTGGACTACATATTTGAAAAAGATCGCCGTCCATTCATTTCTTTTAAGTCTTTTAATATCCCTCAGTTCCTAATGTTAATCAGAGAAACCTCTTAGTTTACCCACCAAACTAAAACAAAGAGCCAATAACTTATTTGACGGTCTGAAAAAAAATTAAAATAAAAAATGTGCACTCGACTTGAAATGAGAAAAAAATTAAATAGAAAGAATTTGTTCACTGTTACAGGAATATTTTATTTTTCAATATATTTTTTATTTTATTTATTTTGAAACTTTTTATATTATGGTTCCTAAACTTAAGGTACTCCTCCAAAATTCCTATTTTTTTAGTGTACTTTCTTTTTTCGTACAGTATATATTTAGCGGAAAAGTCCGAATGGCTCAAGTCAAACATATGTATTTATAGAAATTTGTATGTATTTTCTTTTGTTTATTTTTTTTTAATATATATTTATATATTATATTCCATCAATGTATACAGGTTAACAACAAAAAAGAAATAATAATAATAATTACAATGATAAAAGTTAAATAATTATTATTTTTAAAATTAGTCATAGAAAAATAAAAGAAAATAATGTTACAAAAGGAAACTTTAAATGTGACTTACATATTCACACACACAAACACAGGACATTTGGTATAAGGTACGTACCGTACATGTCCTTAATATTTTATCATTCGTAAGCTTTTCGGTTTTATTCTCTCTGTATGATTTGTTTCTTAAAGCAAAAAAGGATAAACGCTTAACACAAAAAAAAGAAAATTAAAAAACAAAAGCTTTAACTTAAAAGCTATAAATCGAAAATTTACAATATGTATATATATGTGTATGTATACCATTTCCTGATACAAATTAATAACGTATTTAAACTTCTGTGGAACGGCCACTTTCGTCGGAGCGGGACATCTTACGCTCTCTGCCGGGGATGCGCCCGGTCAGCGGCATTTGCTGTTGTTGCGGCTGCAGTTGATGCGGATGAATCATTCCTGGATGCGGAATCATCATGGCAGGATGATGATGGTAGGCTTGCATCATGTGGTGGCCGGGATACTGCTGCGGATGCTGTTGAACCATCATTCCAGGGCCTGCGTTCGCAGGTGGTGGGTAACGCATTTTTGCCGCTGCGGCATTTGCGGCAGCAGCTACAACGGCTGCATTTTCACGTGATGCGCTGCTCGCTGTGGTCGACTGGAAGGATATGGACATGCCGCTATCTAGGGAGCCCACACTGCCGCGTCGTTGGGGCTTTTCGTTACCAACTAAAGGAGGTGGATAAAAAGCGAATTCATCAATAACCCAGTAAAGACAGGTGCATCTCGGTTAACTTACATTGCTCGTGCATGTCTAGCAGGCTGTTGCTAAGCGCACTGCGCTTCAGTTGTGCCGCTGTATCGTGGTTGCCATTCGCTGTATCACTGCCCTGCGGCGATTGGAATGGGCATGGACACACCTCAACATCGGCCACTCCGCTATCACGATTTTCTGAATTGCCAGTAGCACGGTTTCGCGCCGATTTCTGCCTTTCCAATTCAGCTTCGATGCGCAACGATTCCATTTCGTCCATTTCGCTGATGGATTCCTTCAGATCTTCGGCGAATTTACATCTATCGTGCTCGTTGCGGGCGTTAAATGTGACCAGAATTTTAGCGTCGACTTTTTGCGACAACTGAATACAGAATGGGTAGTTGGGCACGTCCAGCAGAGTGACTACCATTCCGCATAGTGGGAAGCTATTCCGGAATGTATAAGTGACTGATGACTTCTTTTTGCTGAAGATCTTGGTGATCACTAGAAGATCGTTGAAGAGGAACACCTCACGCTGGTGTACGCCGGGACGTTCCTTTTTATTCACATCGGGGATTTCGTACAGCCGACAGTAGCAGACCAGACGACGGTGAGGCAGAGCTAGATTTGGTTTTTTGCCGACTATGGTAGCTTGAACTTTCATCACTTGGGTGACATGATCACTGCCAGGTTTGAATTCGTTAGCTTTGACGCGTTCGTAAACGCCGGCCAACATATCACGATCAATATCGTGGCAGTCATCGATGCCGCGAAGGTTCTTGATGAAGTCTTCGACACGCATTCGCCGTTCGGGCTTGAGGTTCGGTGTGTGCAGGTCCGTGTTGAGCATGATAATGGCGAATGCTAGAACGAAGATCTACAAATAAAACAAGAGAACGCTGATAAGTACCGATAAAAATTTCGTAAGAGCTCTGACTTACCGTATCTGATGACCTTAAACGTCCCACAATGTCCTGATTACACTGGCAGTAGCGCTGCGAGAAGATCTCCATCAGACGTTCAATTTTTTGCGCCTCTCCAGGCATTCGGAAGTAAGCCTGGAATTTCCTCAGCGCCACATCCACTTGCATGCCTGACAAATCCAGTTCGGTAGCGAAGCACTCCAACACAGCCATATTGAACGGATTTTGCAGATTGCCGAGATATTCGCCAATCATTTGCCGGGAGAGACCCTTTCGTGAAATCAGGAATCTCGCGACACCCTGCGGAGTGTTCTCTAAGAAACCTCGGCGAATCAGGTATGTTATGCCCTTTTCTGGCTTCTTGTTGAAAAGGTTTAATCCCACTCTGTATTGCCGCTTGCGGATGGTTTCTGACACTTTGTAGTTTTGCGTAGTCGTAGCGGCCACATTTAACTGCTCAGCTTCGGCGTGTTGCTCGTACTGCGCCGCACTGGTATGCGAACTCATGTGCTCATCGGAAACAACAACCATGCCGACCGCCGCAGCTGGTGGATGAGAAGCCATCATTAGGATATGATCAGGAGAGTGGGTGTTAAACTGGTTGGAGCTGTTCAGGGCTGTGCCGCGCTTCCATGTGTGCGGCGAATTGGAACGATCTGAACTTAAATCACAGTTGGCAATGCGTTCAGCTGATGTGACACTGGAGTCACTGCCAGAGCTCTGCACAGACGTAAGACTACCGTTCTCTGCAGTCTTGCATAGGCCATTGGTGCGCATCATTGATGGTGGAGGCGGGGTTTGTCTCATCTGTTGCAACATTTGTTGTTGGGCGGCCGCTTGCTGAGCTGTAATTGAAGAAGTGCGCTTCGGAACCTCTGGTGGCACTTTTTTCCGCTCGGAAGTCGTAACCAACGCCTTGGGTCGCATGTAAATCTGAGCCGCAGAATAGTATGGTGTGTGAGGTGAGGTACCTGGGACAATAGTGCCTCCTGCACTGACCCACGATGCATTCAGTGAAGAATCCAAATGACTTGAGTTTGAACTAAAACTGACGTCGTGAGGAATCGCATGATACGTTGACTGAGCCGACACATAGTGTGGTCCCCCAATGTTGCCTTGCATCTGTGCGGCGGATGTGTAATAATGCTGCTCGGTTGCATGCAACAGGTTCACATGTGGATGGGACGATGTTGAAGAGGCTGTCGATGCCGACGAGGCTGTTGAAGCTGCTGAACCCGCACCTGAAATGAGCGAAGTCTGTGACCAACACGTACTATGCGTTGCTGGCATTGGTGATGTATTACCCGATTGACTTCTGGGTATTGGACTCGAGTCGAGGTGACGTCGCTCACGCAGCGACATCGAACGTGTGGGCGGTGTGCGGGATGCATTACCACCAGCTCCTGGCGGACCTGCCATTATGGTGACTCGTGGCTGGTGAGAATGCTGTTGTTGTTGCTGCTGCTGTTGCTGATGGGGATGATCCAACTGAGATTCTGTAGCGCTACCATATGCCGATGATGATGAGGTATTTGATGGAGGACCATCTTCAGCGGATGCTGCAGCAGCAGCGGCGGCGGCACTTATCATCATTCGTCGGCTGAGACGTTTCTCTGCTTTGGCCATGGCTGTGATCGAGGCGAACTTCTTCACCATCATATAGTGTCGGAAGGCACGCTGAATTGTGATGGCGGCGTTGCGGGCACGTACTCCACCGTATTTACGTTCTAACAGCTCGATTTGTTTCTCTAACAGATCCTGGGAGAGCTCGTACCTGGAATGATAGAAAAAGTATAAATTAATCGTGGATTTTTGTAGAAACTTGGAAAATAAAGATCAAAGGCAAGTGTGCAGCCGAGTTTGTTTACATTCGATGGGCCATCTGAGTAGAAGTAAATTACTTTGGAGTACTTCTATAAGATTTTTTTATTATACATCAAAGACCCGTGGGCATGTTGTTCCAGCGGACATTAAAATGTTTCTAAGAGCCGCACATCTGCATCAGATGCATCTAAGGTAGTTTTACTCATACCGGCACGCAAGCTGAAGAAAAAATGCAGTAAAATTATATCTAGCAACCCTCTGCCGGCTGGTATCACAAAATCCTCAGGGGTGTCTCTTTCTCTTTTTCTCATGAAGGAGGGGAATTCTTAGACGCCCCTAGTAATTGGAAATGAAATTTGGAAAAATTGCGTGCCCAAGGGTGTCTAATTTTGATCACAAACCAAATGCCATCACCATAGCCGTCATCGGCAACGTCATTGTAGCACAAGGAAGCGGAGGAGGATCTTTTGTTTAATTGGCGCGTAGCTCCAGAACATTGCGCGCTCTTTGGTTTGTACTCAAGAAGAAAAAGACACTGCATTCGGTGATGTATACGTGTCCAATCAAACATTTCGTATTCATATCACGAAGGGTACATTTTCGTCTGGCACACAGGAAGGAAACTCAAAGAAACCTGAGGGGAAGGAGAAGCTACTTGGTCATGACAGAAACGCACTTTAATTTTTATGAGGGCTTGATTGACAGGGAGGTGAGTGAGTTTTCTTTAAAATGCGACAGACTCGGAATAAGACAAAAGTAAAAAAAATTTTGTCTTATCAAATCAACATGACTTTTTACATAGGGTGATGTGGACAGTAAATCTTTTATTGTTTTTAGGTAACCCATAATTTTGAAGCAAAATATAAAAAGGAAGAGATTTAAGCATTGTATCGTATACATCTAAATGATTGCAGGGAGAAATTTTCTTTAACAAAAAAATCGGATACTTTAAACACTTTCTTTGCCATTTTTACAGCACATAAAATTCTACCTACTGTATCGTGACTCTGACTGCAAATTACACCCATTGGCGGTTGGATTTTATCACCCTACATAGGTATATTTCACATTCGCATTTTTTATCCTTTTGTGCAGCGTCCCTTTCCTTACAGTCCAACCAGATCTTCTAAAGGTTTCAAAGCAGAACTTCAAATGTCAAATATGATTTGCATAAGGGTTCAATAGTATAAATGCCTAAATGGTACTCCTTCTCATATGAATTTGACTGAAAAAAGAAAGCCGATAACCACTGCGGTAGGTAAGACGGTTAAAAACGTTTTATTACGTTTTTTTGACCAAGAACTACACAGTTTTCCTTCTTTGCCTTTCCAGCTGCCTTTCGGGTCTTTTATTTGAAAGAAACACATCTTTAAGTTCTTAAAATGATGATGTAATTATTATATGGCTCTCGGATAACATAACGTCGTGGGTGGTCTCTTGAGTGTTTGCTGTAAATGTTGGATCGTTAGAAAGTACAAATCTAAAGCAGCAGTCATCAATTATTACTTCTATAAGGAAATTTTAGTTAAATTTAACATATGAATAGAAGAGTGATGGTACGATTATGCTTTCTTGAATGGTGTGATGAAGATATAACGTTCTAGTGAGTCTGGCACAAAGAACTATGTTCAAGATTGAAGGCAGAGGGTCATGGACATGACTATAAATCTTTTATTGGAACCCGGTGGCATCAACGCAAAAACAAAAAGTCAACACAAACAACAAATTTAGATATTTAAATGGAAAATGCACTTAATTATAAGTTGACACTTTTTTGGTAATTTTCTAAAAAATATTGGCACATTCTTCGTTTCAGTCGGTCTGATCGCAGGAGAATAATCGTTATATACATTGCTAGAATGGTTTCTCTGGTTCCATTACAAGAAACAAAATGTTAAGAGTATTAAACCCTTATTACTGGGGACAGTCGGATTGCTACAAACTATAACCGCATACTTATTAAGAACAAGGCCATTAACCTTAAACCAAATCACTCTAATCAATTTACCACATAAATTTAATCCTTATGGTGCAGAAACGTCTATACGTATTCGCCTCGTCATTCTCCACACCTTCATCGATAGATGTTCCCTCATCATTTTCATCGTAGACCGGAACTTCCGCAATATTAGTCACTTTGGTTGGGAAAGCTCGCAAACTTCGTCTGCGTTCAACACTCGCCCACCTGCGAATGGTATGCAAGCTCTGACGTCGTCTATCATGTCGTGTCAATGACGTCCTCTCTCTCCCACTGGCTTTAAGGTCTGACGTCCACAGAGTACTAGCTGAAGTCGAAGATGAAATTGTTTCCGGTTCTCCTTTTCGTTGTGGTACTGGTGAATATGACGCAACTGCAACACGTGATAGAGTTGTTGCTGACTCCCATAGAACAACTCTGCCATTACGGTCGACACCTTCGGAATTTGATTTTGGATTCATTTTCTCGCACTAAAGTTGTGTCGGATCATTGTAAACTTTGACGGTGGAACACGGGCAGTCATGGCTAGATTTGTAAATCTTTTCTTTCAAACTTTCCTTCGTAACACAGGGCACTAGGTGTTTGACAGCAATGTCAGACATTTAACAAAAAAAAAAAAATACTATCTTAGGACATTACTGTGGAGGAGTTTAATGCGTTCAAATATTTATATTACCGTTCTTATCAAATAGGGGTGTATGGTGTATGAAGGAAGAGACCGACTTGCGCAAATTCCTCATTTATAAAGGTGGCGTGCCGAACTAATTGTTTACTGCAAAATTATTATGAAATATAGATAAGCTAAAAACTTAGGTATTTTCGCTTCTTTTGTCGCGGTTTCGATAAGAATTTTAATAACTTCCAGATATAGTGGGCCTTTCTAGCAATAATTCAAGTTTCTACGATTTGAAGATTTGAAGCTATTTTAAGAAATCATAAAACTACACACTGACAAGCTAAAAAGAGAACATCTAACTTCCCTGATTGATATATAGGTACCCTATGTCAGGATGATGTAAAAACAAATCTTCTGTCTAGAACAGAATGGAAAACAAATTTTTCACTCAAATATGTGTCGGTTTTCTAAGGCGAAGCGCACTGTTAGAGTTGGTGTTGTGTAGTTGTCTGTTCGTTGTCTTCTCTTTAGATAAATCCTAAGGGATTACGTTTTAAAGCTCAATTGGGTCAAATATGTCAGAAGTGTTGAAAACTTGGGTTCTGTTTACATAGCAAATGTGTTGTTAATAAGGCAATTAGAAGCAAACGAGTGACGTTGGCACTCTTGTGTACCTTATCTGATTGTTGATAAAGTTCTTTGTTTATAGTTATGTATGTGCTTTGGTCAGGTGTTCTAGCAATAAATTTGTTTATATGGTTGGTGGGGTTTACGTAAATGCGGGTTGTCTGGAAATTTTATCGGTTTGTGTATTATATTATTCAGTGTGTAAGTATAGGGAAAATTGAACTTGATAAGAGGGTGCGCGAGGGGTTATCTACTTAATGTTTGAGATTTGGAAATGGATAGGATTGACAAAAGCTCTGCATTTTTTATTAGAAGCAAGTTAATTTACAATTTTCGTTTGAATGTCCTCAAAATGATTCTTACATGTATTAATTTCTTATCTTCTAGCGCGATCCAAGTGTATTTATTAAGGCTGCTTTTAAGACTGCTTACTACAATTAGACTTATAATGCTAGCATCGAAAAAGGGAATAAACTCATACTTTTGCTATTATAAAAGTGTCTACCGTTTTTTTTTATTTAAGTGTAAAAGACTTACGAACCGATCATATTAACCATAGAATCTTGGAAACAAGGCAAACATATTCAACAATCCAGCTTGCTGCAGGTCATACATGTACCAAAGTAAAAATCAAAACTCAACACAACGCATTAGGTTAGGTTAGGTTAGGTTGGAAGGGTTGTTTGCATTAGTGCAAGTTCACTCGGTGGCCAGATTGGCCATTGTGATTACCCATGTAAGGTAGACAAATATGGTTGGACATATGTCTTGTTAACTGAACCAGCCTGATCTTTTAATAAATCTTTTTAGGTCTAGTAGTAAAATATTTGGTGCAACTTCAAAATCAATACTCTTTTATGGAGCTCAAATTTGCGGTATCAGTCTTTTGAAGAAGTCGAAAAATTTCTACGCTTTTTTATTAAAAGAATCTTTCACCTGCCGAGTAACACTCCAAACTAGGCACGTTGAAATTGCATTTCAATTATATCGTAAGAATTTTGTCAATGGATGGAGACAGGACACCTCGACTTGTCTTAACTCAGGTTCTATTAGTTAAAGTGAGCTTCGTTCGTGAATGGGAAAGTCTGTCGAAAAGATGCGGATTAAATTTGAATATTAGACCAGATGAGCACTATGTATCCGTGATAGCGATCCCATCGCCCACACCTTCCAATTCTCTGAAAAATGTGCAATCTAAAAGTGAGAAAAGACGTCTTCCATTTCCTCGCGGTATGTCCTCTGCTAAGAGAATTTCGTATAAGGTTTTTTGATGCAAGTACATTGGAGAAAGATCTAGCGATGAACATGCTTAACGGTGCATACGGCTGAGACGTGTTTTACAAATATACTGTCAATGCCTTTTACAACAGAAAAAGTATAATTGAAGAAACACTGTAGGTCATTTTTACTATTTCTTGTATTTTAACAATTGGCTTTTGAGCTTGCATGCTTTAATGAATTTATATAAGCTTTGTAATTTTTTTTTCTTTTTTGTCAATCTGATGACAGCCTTAGGCCAAATCCAAAAAGACATTGTTATCCAAAAATTTTTTTGTAAGAAAACAACTGTAAACTTTAACGAAATAAAAGTTTACTTAATCTAATCTATCTATCTATCAAACTACAATGTCAGCATCATGCAGAATCATCGAATCTAACATAAAGGGACAAATTGGCGGGTTTAAGCTTAGGCTGATAAATATGTGTCAGCTAAGTCTTCTCTCCGAACCAGTACACATTGCAAACAACCACAATTATAAGAAAAATAGCTCGAATGATAGCGCAATTTTGAACACCTTTGAATTTTTTTGCTAGCTACGTTACAGAGTAATTTTATAAAACATATTTAAATGTCTTCCGATTGTTTACTTCATGGAAGATTGCTATTTTTTAACTCAAATGAAATTTTCCATTATGATTTTATGTATCAACCTTACCTCAATAAATGTCAGAATTCCTACTATTAATTTACTTCTTCTCCTCATTAAGGCGAGATTAGAACCTGATTTTAGTGAGCATCATCGTTGCACTGTACCAAAAATTTTACTGTAAATAATATGAATTCCCTGTAGAGGTTCCTTCTTATTTAGCCAAATAAATTAACAATGACTAAGAATTGAACATTAACCCGTAGTGCATGTATTAACCCGAAGTACACGCATGAAATATATCCGTAAATAATGTTAAGTTGTTCTCTTCAGAAAAAAAAAAAAAATCAAGAGACTAATTCTATTTTGGCACAGAGATATTCGCGCAGATACAGTAGGTAGGTAGAAATTATATAGAAAACCCACGTAAAAGGTGTCAATCAAAAGACTAAAGAATAGAAAATTTATGAGTAATTTGTTTTCCTTTTCTTTTTTTTTTTAATTTTTGAGAAAATTTGGAAAATTCTCAATACCTACATATATACGCGAAGAAGGTATAAATAAAAGATAAATTACGGCCATCAGTGACAGATAAAGCTACGCTATACGCATTTAACATGAAACAGATGATGGTATTATTTTTAACACCGAAAGCAGGGATGTTTTTGTTTGTATTTGTCTGTCAGTCCTCCCGGTAATGAGGAGCAGCACATTGTGTATCTAATTGGACTAATTAACTTGTAGTTCATTGCACTTGAAAATTAAAATAAACTCAAATGCGTATAGGGATATAGAGAGCGTAGAACTTCATTGAAGCCCTTGGGCTAAAGCGTTTTTTTGTTATTATATACATAGTAGGACCAGACAGGGCTGCAGTGTTTTAGCAACGAAGCATTGATATGTAGGAGAGCAAGGACTATCATTTTAGTACTTAATGAGGTAGAGGCATTAATGGTAACACGGCTTCATTTTAATTTCAAATAACACTCGTTATTGAATAGAGATTTAAAAGTTTATTTTAAACGAGAGCTTGCCATGATATGGTCTCATTATGCGGAGATTTTTATTTTTATCAATTACTTTAATGACAGTTAATTTTGCTGTGGTTGACAGATATTCAAGTTGTTTCTAAACAAAAAATAGCAATTTTAGCTGAATTGATACTCAATTAAAATTAAAGTTTAAATGCAGAACTTTTATGCAATGTCAACAATAAACACTGACGACTTCAGCTTTTCCGGATGCTGTAAAGAAAACTCAATTTATTAACTAAATCTAAATGAGCTTTGTCGGTTAGTCCCTGAGTTTGAGCTGTAAAAAGGCATTAAAGACACTTAAGTGAGGGTTCGCGTCAAAGTTCCCGTGCAAAAGAGTTCATCCACTACCAATGTGACCAATCTGGCATTTTTCATGCCAAATTTAGCAGGAAATTTATATTTTTAGCAGGAAAATAATTGAAATCCTGCCGGCATAATTTCTAGCATAATTTTTCGATCTGACAGGAAATCTAGCAGATTTCTCAAAAACATTATAAATTCGCTATGCTATCAAAAACACTCACGATCACGACAAACAACTGGCAAGACTAAACTTTTTCCTTTCTAATTTTGCCAATTTGAGTTTTCAGCTTCATGAATTTGGTAAAGGATCAGAAAAGGAATAGGATCCACATATAGATGTTAAATAGTAAATATTTTATTAGTAAAACATAATTTATAAATATGCCCTGAAAAATTCTGTGATACTGTTTAACTGATTACCATGCAGGAAAATTATTGCGATCAGTAATTTTTTATTTTTTATGTGGGGTGCCGTGGCGTAGTGGTTAGTGTGTGTGCTTACTACGCCGGAGGCCTGGGTTCGAATCCTGCCATCGTCACCTGAAAAAAAAGACTTGTTCTTTTTCACGGTCCCCACCTCCGCGAGGGTCTGACAAGCCCTCCGAGAGTATCATTTGTCTTGAAAAACTTCTCAAAGTGCCGTTCAGATTCGGCAAAAAATTGTAGGTCCCTTTGTATGAAAAGAAATTAACACACCAGCATACATTGTTGAGAAGTTGGCCCTGGTTCACCTCGAGCTGTTGCGCCACTCTATTTATTTATTTAGTTTTTATCATGAAAGTGATGTTCTCGAAAAAATTCTTTATGATCTCCAACTTTATGTTAGTGATTTAAATAATATGTTGTTTATGTTCTATAAAATTTTCATTAATGGTTTTGTTAATGACTAAATTTGATTCTACATTTTGATGATAAACATCATCTTATTTTATATGTTTTTGATTGCGTTTTTGCAGTTATTTTATTAGATCCCCGTTTATATCTTTACTTTTATATCAATTTTACAAAACATTGGCCATGTTTATAGCAAAGGACTGAAAATTTTTGAACTGAATTTTTGAACTGATTATTTACCTACCTACATTTTCGTTTTTGTGATTATTTTTTTATATAAAAAGTTCGTGATGATGTATTGATTTTTCATACTTTTTAATATTTAATAAATTTAGCAGGAATTTTAGCAGAATCTAGGAAGTAAATAAAATTTAGCAGGAAATCTAGCAGGAATTGGCTTGAAAAAAATTCTGCTAAATGCTAGATTCTAGCAGGATTTATAAAATGGTAATGGTCACTCTGTCCACTACCTATATGCACTGTACCACTTCATTTAAGCTTTATGCGGCTAAAACGCAGGCTTTCAGCGGTTTAGCGTTCAAATCGAGGAAGAAGATAGTTACGCACAAGCGGTGCCCTGCAATGCACAAGCAAGTATTTTCGCTGTAAAATTTTTGTTTTTTAAAACACAGAATTACGTATGCAATCTAGATGCAATTCAACGAGAATTTGGTGTAGTTAAATAAGGCAAAAAACGATTACATCAGGTGAGACACATCGAGTTGATAAACGCTTTACTCAAGAGGGTTTTTTGAGTCTAATTATACTAAGTAAGAGACTTTTTTTTCTTACTTGTACTTATTTATAAATGCCCATATCGTCAAAATCCTTTGTCCTGGATTAACTTGAGCTCCACGATAACTTAACTATACCGCGACCCACCTTCTCTACAGAAATACTTTTAGAGGAGTTGGATAATAACTAATAAAGAAACCTGTTGACGGAGATCTGGCAGTGCATAAAAGAGTCCTATCAGTACTTGCATTTAGTGTTTGTGGTATTTTTAAAATTTTTCCAAGATAGCTTTAGAATTTCATGCTCCTAGGAAAAAAATCACGTTGTTTTCTGTGAATTATTCTGATATTCGAAATAAACGCCAACGCTTTTTCGTGGCAAAGCTGTGCTCGCTATATGCTATACTACACTATCTAAAAAGCATTCATTGCAATAACAATCATCAACACACCACTAACCCCATGGAGAAACGTTTGTAACGCCGAATTAGATCAGCAATCTTCTTCATAGTTAGCCGAAAAATATTGCACAAAACACAACACGAACAATAATTTTGTGACATTTATTTGATTTTTCCGTTTAAAAATTATCAAGAAAATATTATTTTATTTTTACGATTTCAATTATTGTATATATTTTTGTATTAATTATATTTTTTTTTATAAAATAAAATTGCTCCATCAACACACATAAAGAAGTACTGTATACTCAAGGAAAAATCCACATGTTTTGCATAACGTTGTTGCAAAAAGTCATTCACATTTCGAAAACCGCGTTTTCGTCACATTGCACTGATGAAAAACGTGAAATTTTTCTTGATTTTCCGTGTAACAAAGAATCACGGTTGTATGAAGGGATTTGCCTTTGTTTGTAGACGATTGTGACATTTTTAGCTTTAAAAAACGTAAATCTCAGCCCTTTTGACATTCTCTAGCAAGATGCATTTAATTTGGTAAATTTCGAAATTATATGATATTTTTAAAAACTTTTTTTCCCGATTAGTTACAAAAAGTTTCAACACACGGTAAACCTCACTGAATGAGGCCTAGTAGTATACGCGAGACCGTACCCGAGTCCAAGTCCATTCACACTCCATTGGAAAACTTTCAAGTGCCTACGAACTTCCCATCCTAAAATCGAAATGAAAAAATTCGCCTTTCTCTTGCTTGCATCTCTTCAGGGTCTATTTTCGGAAATAAAGAGAAGAAATATACTAAAAAAGAAAACTCGTATTCGTATAATGTTTTGAAACTTTTTCTATGGAAATGACATTGGCCAATGAAAAAAAGCTCCCGAACAAATGTCATCCTAAGGAATCGCAGACGATTGCTGGCGCAAAACTTGTCCAGCATATGATGCACTGCCCAGCTTTGTGGCGCCTCGTAAATTTTACTGCAAAATAATTTTAATTATGTGCCTTGCATAACAATTTATATATACCTAAGAGGATGGGTTCGATGCCAAGAAAGTGTTTTCGCAGGATGCCATCAAGGAGTTGCTTAATTCGACTTAGATGCAATTTGATGATACTTTAAAGTACATTACGAAGACCATTAGAACCACAGTGTCATGGCGGGTCAAATCAGTTGCCAAAAGGTATATATTGGCTTGGAGTTAGAATTTAAAACCGTTTTGACACGTGAAAGCTTTAAAATTAAAAAATCATGTGAATCACTTTTTGTTGTGGTGAAATGAAAATTCGTATAAACAAATGTCAGTCGTGGAAAAACAAATGAGTTCACCTGTTTAACAAGAAAAAATTTTCTCAGGAGTAAATAGAAACAAGGTGTTGATATTAGATGAAATGACTGATTCATTGGGTGCTCAAGAGGTTCTTGAAATATTTTATAAAGTTTTTTTAGAGGTCATTTCAATTTAATTAAGTGTTTGAAGAGAAAGAGTTTGGAACAGTTTTTTAAAATAAGTTTATTTTCTGCACATTTGTTCATTAACTAAATAAAATAACTGAGTGTGTTTTCATTAATAAATACCATTCAAAACGATGAAAATCTTAGGCAGCTTCGGTGTATTTAAAGTTAAAGAAATATTTAAGTTTGGTTTTAGTTTTAAGGGTTAAGAAATAGAAATAGGAAGTCAATAGGAAGTCACGAAGGAAAGGAGAGCTTTTCGAAAACTGCCAAATCTTCGAAGTATAATGTTAAAAAAAAAACATGGCGAGCTCGGTAAAATAAGGTATAGTTATTAAAATGTTTGCCCAATTTCCTTTTTTTATTTTTACATATATACTTAGCACTACAAGTTTTAGTGCCTGGCTGTGTACACAAAACGACAAATCAGTATTCTGTCTGCACAGAATTATGAGCACACAGGTTGGTACCTAAAAGCCATATCTGGCTTTTAGGTACCAACAAACACAGCCAGGCACAGGCACAAACACAGTTTTTTTTTTTTGATTTTAAAACGCCCACTTTAAAGAAGCCAAAGCTCGATGTGGTGAAGGCTTTGCCATTGCTTAGAGGTTGGATTAGGCTCGTAATTTCGGATGGGTCAAAATTATTTTTACAAAATCATGCTTCGAAATTCTGCGTTTTACAATTCTACAAGTTTCTAATTTTTCAGAAGTGTAAGAATTTTGATATGCACATTTTTGAAAACAGGAAAGGGATTTTTAATGTTCTTCTTATAAGTTTAATATTTTTCATATAAATAAGATTCCTTTTTGCATAAGCTATCAGAGAAAACAAATCGTTAATCTCCCACGATGAAAATGGAACTTTCGGCACAGATAGTCAAGGCGCACGTCAAATAAACAAACGGAATGCCTTAAAATAAACAAAATAAAAAAAAAACAGATTCATTTTTGGTCTTTTTAATTTTGTTTGACCTTAAGTGGTTAAATGTACCTAGTTGAAATACCAGCAGACGAAAATTTGAAGGAGAACCCTGTTTTAAGGTCACCCAGCTAGTAATGCTGGGTTGAATTAGGACAGATAATGAACTGATGCCCAATAGCTTAAACGGTTAAAGCAACCACCGCAAAAGATGAAGTACATATAAGAAGAGTCATGCTCTGTTGGAAAGCCAAACATATAATTTTTCTCCCAAGCCCCACAAAAATTAGGGAAAAAGACTTCATACTCTTTATCTAACCTTTTCAACAGGTCTCTTGTAGAAAGGTCTAAGAACATGGAGCACAACATAAAGTTCTAATCCCGTCGACTAATTTCTACGACAGTCCCGCGGAGACAGGGACCCAAGGGCGTAAGGTGTGAATAAGTAGGTGTAAATATTATAGTAGATATGTATTATACTACCGGTTTGCACGGGTAGGTATACCAGTATTTTTACACAATCCAAATGGCTTCTTAAAAAGTAATTAAAACTGCAACACCCTAGTCCTAGCGTGCGGTTGCTTTTAAGTCTACCTAAGCTAATAACAATTTAACTTCGACTTTTTTAATAAAAATGCAATTAAAAAATTGATTTCTTCGGACAGGATGTTGAGAATAATAATTGTCCGTACACAAGACACCAGATAGAAGCATTGAGTACAGAGCTAATCATTATGAGATCCAACTTACGATCGTATTCCTAGAATTTGAATTAAATATTTTCAGTTAGCAAAACAAAATATAGACGGGCAACAGTTTTTGGTTGGCTCATAAGAAAGTTTGGTTTCATAAATGTGACATTTTCGATATAACTTATCTGCGAACCAAGCTTATCATTATTAATATTTTGAACTTTAAGTTGAAGGATTCAACCGGAACTAAGTCGCGAATAATATTCATTTTGTGAGGGATCAGAGGACTAATGCCGTTGTGCGACAAATATATTCTCTTCACGAAAGCAACGTTAGAGCATTAAACTAAACAGCATGTTTCGTGGAAAACATTTGAATTAGAAATAATACAACATCTCTTAACATATAAGACAAATCTTGCAAAGGTTCTGTAATGGAGCCAACAACCTGAAAGCGAACCTCTGCGAATACGATAACAAAAGCAAACTTTGGAATACTCCAATGACGTAGTTCAGAAACTAGTTCTCTTCTCCACACTTTCAACACAAATTATGAAGTCATTATACCATTCGTAGCAGAAGAACGTAAGACGTTGTTATGTATAAAAAAAATACTTGCCTGATTGAGTATAGAGCTCCTTTCCATTTAATCCACTAGCAGCAAATTTAATCCCAGCATTGCTTTGCAGCATTTCTTCGTTTGTGCAACACAATCATTATTTTTACAATTTTTCTTGGTCACTCTTCACATGTTACTAGGTGAACCACACATACAGGTATACGGAAGAAAACGAATCAATTAGCGATTTGCATTGACTGACTTTGCAAAAAAAAAAATAATTAAAATCGAAAATTTGTTCACCAATTAATACCGAAATTCGAGATACCGATACGGAAATATTCAAATATCACACACAAAGGCCAAAAATTCCCAGCGCTGACTTTTTTACAACTGATAAGACCTGAGCACCTTTATTCTCGCAGGTGATTCGAAAAAGCCCACACATCAGCGAATTCTTGTGTTCACCATAAAAATAGAATCGAAAGTATAATTCTTCTGTGTTGCCTCGACTATCTGTGACTCTCGTGTGTCAACAAAGCTTTGATGTGGTGTGCGCTTCGCGCGGTGAAAATAATTGTCACAATCACAACAAGATTAGGAATTAAATTTTCTGTTTTTGAATTAATGTCAAGAGACTAAGCAAAATGAGAAGATTCAACGAGAGTGAGGCGAACACCCGTTCATGTTGTCTGGCCGCGTATGTGTGATAACTAGATATGACAAGAAACAGAAAATGTCAAAGTATAGCAGAGACAAAATGTATCTAAAATGCGATAAGATAGGGTAGAACATGATTTACACCTGAGAACGTGGCACTTGCGAAGATGCGAACGCAAAGTGAATAGCTTCATATCTGGTACAACTTAATTAGAACGTTTTCCTTAGTAGGAAACAATAGAAGACATTTCGGAAGCCAAATTAGGTATGCTGTTGGAATACGAAATTATTAATCGATGTAAGCTCAATCAATCATGCGGTGCGGAAAGGAGAAACAACAGACAATCGACTCAAACTATCATGTTGTTGGGACAATGAAGTTGAATTTATTTACCACTATTACTCGTTGCAATTCGTAAGGTGGTGTTATCGCTTGTATACTTTCGCCTTGACTCCTACATTCGGAAAGAAAGCTTGCAACGTTGCCAGACGATAATTTCTTCAACCTGTATAAATTATCTTGTTTCTTGAATGTCAAGATAAAGCTAAAATATGCGACCAAAAGTGAATGTATTTTTGAATCAGTTTATTGTTTCATCGAACAATGATTTGCTAAAGTACATACGATTGACTGGTTATGGTAAATTTTTGGGAAAATATCAAATAGAATGATTTTATAACCTCACGAAAAAGGTGACTAATCCAAGAGTAGCTTTCATAGTTGTTTGAACATTTTTTTTCGCGTTCTTATAGATATATTTAATAGCGTGGAGAAATTAAGAGTAGAAATTTGTTGGCAAGTAATATTTCAAGACGAAATACATATTTACTAAACATAGCTTTACATGTTCATCTAACGCCAAATTCAATCATATTTCAGCTTTTTTGGTCTCACAAATTAGGAATGTAAAAATCTCGACAGAGACAAAATATCTATCTGTCTTTCTGTCAAAATGCCTACGGAAATATCGAAATACCAGATTCGGGATAGTAATCATGAGAAAGCATTTTTTGAGCTTTTTATAATGACTAATTTTAACTCCAATAATATGTATGTAGTTAAAATTAGTCTTACATGAAAATTAAAACATGTCGTTTTAGAGAACAGTTAACCCATATTTATTGTAGGTATCTACTTACTTAGGGCAATATGTAAAGCAATTTTCAAAAACAGCAGAATCGTAAATGATTGTAACTTCTTGAACAAAATTTTTACTTTTTTTGAAGAAGCATAAAAATACTTTAGACTTCATTGGCTCTTTAGAATTTAATATTCGGTAAAAAAGCTGTGGGTGCGAAGGCCCATAATTGTATGGGCCAGTATCATATAAAAATATTGTTATGCAACATGCAAGGAACATAGATAACTGCCTATTTCGCAACATTGCCATAAGTATAAGCCATCAGCAGGCTTTCAAAGTATAAAACTGCGCGGTGGATTTCGTCTTTCTATCCACTAATATAAGATATACATTTACAGTATATTTCTTCTAATTAAAAACAATTATATATATAAATATATACGCTACAGGGGATATGAGTACCAATGGTATTGTTGGATGCCCTTACGATATCTTCCTAGCCTAAAAAACCCAAGGAATAATGAATAATGAGTATGAGTTACGGAATAATGAATATATGATATGCTTTAAATTGCTATGTGGGGTGCCGTGGCGTAGTGGTTAGTGTGTGTGCTTACTACGCCGGAGGCCTGGGTTCGAATCCTGCCATTGTCACCTAAAAAAAAAAAAAAAAGAACTTGTTCTTTTTCACGGTCCCCACCTCCGCGAGGGTTTGACAGGCCCTCCGAGAGTATCAATTGTCTTGAAAAACTTCTCAAGCTGCCGTTCGGATTCGGCAAAAAATTGTAGGTCCCTTTGTATGTAAAAGAAATCAACACACCAGCATACATTGTTGAGAAGTTGGCCCTGGTTCACCTCGAGCTGTTGCGCCACTCTATTTATTTATTTATTTATTTTTTTAAATTGCTATAAGTTGTTTGTCTGTAAAGAAGTTCTATATTTACCTACTATAATTATCAGCAAGGATAACCGATCAGCTCTCAAAAATGGACTTGGGATAAGAATAAAATCGTAAAATACTATTTTCGTAAGTATATAGTATCTTACTCCTTTTTATACCCTGTGTCGGGTATAAAAAGGAGTAAGATGGCCAATAATGTGGAGTTTATTAGTAAAAAAGATAACCGAACGTATCGTTGCTTAAATCGGGGAGCAGCCCGTATGGCAAGACAATGTTAGACTTGCCTATGAGGATCTTCTGTGCTTTGTGCACCAGAGTGCTGTTTATACCCGACCCAGGGTATATTAATTTAAATGCGTAGTTTGTAACACATAATCACCGTAGACCCCCAAGACGTTTTAGAGATATGATCGGGACCGACAGGTGAATCGATAAGCCGTCCGTCCGAATCGATATCCGTCCGTCCGTCTGTCAGTATGTGTGAAGTTTTTAGGTCTTTAAAATTGAGCTAGGACGCTCAAATTTGGAGTGTATTTTGTACAGACAAAGTGTGAAAATTGGTAGAATCCGCTAACGGCCACTCCTACTACTGGCTTTAATGTAAGACAAATTCTATTTCACATTCTCTTTCAAAATGCCTTTTGGTCTAATTCCGGTACACAGCAATAATGGCCTAAAAACTCTAAGAAGGCAAAAATTGGACCGCCCACAATATCGACCATGCCCAGTTTTAACATGTTAGATCTTTGAAAACCCGATTATGGGAGAGTCCACTCAAAACCGAAAAAAAAAATTATATGACAAATATGAAAGATATTACTATTTACTAAGTTTGGTCCATGCAAAGTTTTGAACTCCGCCCACTTTTAGGAGGAGTTTTAAGGAAAAAACTGTTATTTTTTCTGGTTTTAACGCATTTTGTCATGATTCTAACGAAATCCCAATTAATTGATTTTAATTTTTAGCCTAGACCCACTTTTGGGGGCGTGGCTAATACAAATAATATATGAATTCGGAACAAAAAAATTTCAGATTTGGCGTATAGGGTCGGGTAAAAAGAAGTTTGTCACAGACGAACTCTTGCACTTACCCACTTGTTTTCTAGTTCAGTTCAATCAGCAGAGCTTTTCTCATGCATTGAGGCATTAGTTCCCGTATCTATATCATATGAGATTTAAAATCTGTAAATATCCTTTTTACAAATTCTTGCAACAGGGCCTATGTTTAAACTTCAGTCTGCCTGCGACGGTTGCAAAATATCCTATTATACTTATAAAAAATATTGCCACGCCTCCAGAAAATGGGCAGAATTTACAAATAGAACTTTTAACTACTACATGCTAGGTGGTTGCATACATTTCATCCCTTCTTCCATCCCTTCTGGGAACGCTCACCAGATATGGTGGGTACCGGTATGGAAAATATCCGAGCGGAACAGAGCCAGAAAGTAATGAAAAATCCAGCAGCGTCTGTCCTAAAATGCGCGGCTCCCTAGCCGGCGTCAGTTTTCTAGGTGAAGGTTTGAGTCATTAGGTAGGTAAGTACGTAACGTAGGCATTGAATAGAGTGGCGCAACAGCTCGAGGTGAACCAGGGCCAACTTCTCAACAATGTAAGCTGTGTGTGTTAATTTCTTCACATACAAGGGGACCTACAATTTTTCGCCGAATCCGAACGGCACTTTGAGAAGTTTTTCAAGACAAATGATACTCTCGGAGGGCTTGTCAGACCCTCGCGGAGGTGGGGACCGTGAAAAAGAACTAGTCTTTTTGTTTCAGGTGACGATGCCAGGATAACGTAGGCATTAGTAACGTAGGCATTAGTATCGTTCTAATCGTTCTAATAATAACATTTTTATGAAACTATGCATTTTTTTATTCAGGTTTTTTATTTGTTTTTTACTAAAAAAATATTAATGGAGGCATCCTTTTTTGAACTAACATAAAATGATTTGTGCCAGTTCAAAAAAGGATGCCTCCATTAATTTTTTTTATCATTTTTAATTATTAAAAAATTAAATTAAATCAATTAAATTAAATTAATTTTGCGAGTTTAATTCATTTTGATAAAACGATTAAAACTAGCATGAAATGATTTAAAATTCTATGCCCAACGGAATACAACAATATATACAATGTTCGTGTGTTAATCACAAAAGGTGTCTGGCAATGCTAGAAAAACGAACAGCAAATAAATTGGTGCCACTTCCGTATCTGCAGTCAATTTGGTTTTCGTTCACGATGTGCCTCTTTTTTTGCTTTAGGTTTGCCTTTGCATAGACAAGGTAGGTTACACTTTGTTAATTTTTTTCCGATTGTGCTTTGGGCACATTCTTTGCATTATAAACCAAACCTATCTAAAAAAAAACTATGAAATGCAAAAAGAAACACAAACCAACAACACAACGACGCGTGCATGGTGTATCTCTTCTCTATGTTACTTTTTATGCATGTTTTTTATGAATATTCTTTAACTATTGGTTTTGTTGTTTGTTGAGAGTGCACTTCCGTGCCAAGCAAACATTCGTCTCAAAAAGCTCAGCATAAAGATGGAAAGAGAAAAAAAAAAAAAAAAAAACAATCTCCATTCAATTGGAGGTGTGTGTAGCGTTAGATCTACACTTATTTGCGAAGGGGATACTTCCGCTTTCGTCTTTGATGCCAGCGCGCGTTGCTCTCATGTTCAGGTATATTTTACCATAAAACCGGCTTCACAGCATCCGGTTTTTGATCCCGACCGTGCAAACAAAAGGAGAATCAATAGACCGTAAAACAGGTGAGCTGGGATGATTGCATAAAAAATTAGGTCGATAAAAAATTATACACCTCGCCGTGGGAATATCCTGCAGGGACTTTGGTTCTATAAGCTATAAAATTTGTCACTATTACTTACGCTGTTTGTGCTCTGGAACGCTTCAGGACCTCTCCACCGCTGCGTATTGAATTCTTTTTGTGCAGCGATTGTTGGATAGCTGCATTGGAGCCGTTAGCTCCACCAGCCACTCCAACACCGGTGCCGACCCCACTGCCAGCAATAACCACCGCACCCCCATGATGATGATGATGACCGTGGATGTGATGGTGGTGACTGTGATGGACAACTGACGAGGCTGGTACAGCTGCTGCAGATGAAGATAGCGCCGACGACAGCAGCGACGATGGTGTTCCGGATGTGGCCGCTACCGTTGGTAATCCTGACGAAGGTGGCTGCTGATGACACAACTGATGATGGGGATGATGTTGGTAAATAATTTGCTGCTGTGATGAGGGCGGGAAGTGGGTGGATGGTTGCAGGTAAACATATCCACCGGTACCAGTGGATGTGGTGCTCGACGATATCGATCCAGGTGGTGCAGCAGCAGCAATGGCGTACTGGCCAGGTCCAGGCCGATCGATGACCTTTTGTGGGAAACTGCAAAGAAAAAACAAAAAACACAAAACACGAAGGATGAGTATAATTCAGTAAATTTTGCAGCAAATGGGAAATGACAATCGATTCAAGGTTAGTTTGCACACAAATGCATGGGGCAATGGGGGAAAATGAAATTTCAGGAAATTATATTCGACAAACGTGACAAACGAGTGAAATTTTGAATGAAAAGAACTTGCGCGCACTTTTTAGCGTGCTCTGGGGGGAAACGAAATTGCATTATGAACACGCGTCACATTGTTATATGATGATGGGAAATGTTCAATGACTAATCGCAGCCATAATAATTATTGACGGCACGCTTCACATGTCGCATTTTACACTTCACTGGTTTTAGAAAGCAATACCTTAACGCGGAAGAGTGGATACCTATAATACTGGGCGCGTTTAGTTTATGATGTTTTTAAATTTGAATACCTACAAACAAAATAGGCGGAACTTTTAAGCGATTATATTATTCATTTAATGTCTATTTTTGTTTAAAACTGTGGATTGGTTAAAGTCTGTTTTCCCGGATCGTAGGATCTTCCGGTATCGTAGGATCTTTCCACTTAGGACCCATAAGTGGATCACGCAGACTATTAAGAGGCAAAATTAGATTTATGTGCAAATAAAAAATGAGGTTTCTAATAAAACAGAAAAATTGAGATCGAAATCGTAGATAAATCGAGGAAGAATTTTTTTTCTTCATAAGCTAGTCCACATTTGTTCAGGTCATGTTGAGATTTGCACAGTTGACATATAGGCGAAACACATAGGACGCAGCTAAAACAATATCGTTACTTTAACACAACATTCAAAATGTTAACGCCTCTTCGTCTTTTCGAGGTAGGCATGTAATGTACCTTAAAAAACTATTGGCTAGTAGCTAGGCGAATATCTGGACCAGTTTAGCCCAATCAAGTTCGGAATCGAGCTATGTAACTTAAGTGACAAACATGAGGTTCTGTAAACTTATATTGCAAATTAAGGATTTTTCAGTCGAACATTTAACATTTGGTTCCATAAACTTATATTGCATTTAGGATTTTTCAGTCGAAAGTTTTATTCCATAAAGGAGTAAAATCATCCTCTTTTTAATAAAATTCTATTTTTGGGGGTTTCCCGAAAACCAACTACAAGCGAATACCGGGTCATAGAGAAGGTTTTACTACTGGAAAAAATAGTAGAAAAAATCGATCTCGCTTGGTTTAATCAAAATAGGAACATTTAGAAAAATAATAAAAATTTATACCCTAGCGCACATTTTGTGGTACTGTGGTCATAAGTTTCAATATTTTGTAGTGTTTTTTTTTGCATAATTCTTAACAATCATGCTATTGATCGCAATCCAAAATTAAAAAGTAAATGCTGCTAGTTTCATGAAAAGAAATTAAGTTTGGCTGAGTCATGGGTCAAAAAAAAGCACTAAGTCATCTTCATATTTTTGATTTTTTTTTGAAAACCTCCTCTATCACCCGGTATCCGCTTTACGTTGAGTTTCGGGACAAACTTTATAAAAGAAATACACTAACATGTTCTCCAAAAGTGAGCGTGGTGCTTTTTTTATTAAGCCCATAGTACAGGCAAAAATATATAAACATTATTGTGCAAGTTTTTCTGTGATACGTTCCGTGATTATTTTACAATACTCCCTAACCTATGGACTGGGGTAAAACTACACAATATTTTAAATACTATCAATTTCAGTTTGTATTAAGAAAATATTTCGATCCGTTGTTAATTTCTTTTATTCGCTATATTCGAATTTTTGAAAACCGAATTAAAAACCGCCTTTGAAACTTCTTTAGCCACAAAAAATATATAAAAAATCACATTTATAAAAGAAAATAAAAATGTAATAAATAATCTACATAAAAATGTAGATAAAACAAATAAAGATGTAACAAATAACTTTAGTCCAACTGTCAAATATCGTGACGTTCGTGACACATGGAATTTTCGCTCATAATCAAACAACTTTTCTTTTATTCATTTGTCATTTTATTCATTTTTGCATACGTTTTTTTATTGCATTTCATAAAAGATATTTTGATTTTTAAGTGTTTAAAAATAGATTTGAAAAACCACATTTAAGATATTTCTGAAAAGAGATTAATACAATTTACTGATATTATTAAAAATATGTGGTAAAATAAAATAGATCAAACAAATGTCTTGCATTAACATACCTATTGTTGGCATTTTAGCACAATCTAATGGTGCCATAAAATATATATTCAAAAAGCTAATTTCTTATAAGCTCAAACAAGCAAACGTAACGTAGCCGACTGTCCAAAAATGTTTTGGAAAAGATAAAATTTATGACTGAAATAAAATGTTTTTTCATTTAGAGTAGATTTAAGCTTAAAAAAGCTTTTTAATGGTTGAATCTCGTGACTTCTTTGGTTCATGTGATTGTGGAAAATTTTTAAACAAAAACAAATGTCAACACATAATATAGGGGGTCAATTGCTTGTCGGAGAGTTGTCGCTGACATGTAGGTAGGCATCCTAAGCTCGTCGGAAACAATTAATTTTGCCAAGAAATTGACAACAGGTTAAGCAGAATATAGCAATTTTTAGCCCTTAAAACCAACTTCAAGGCCTTTTATGTTTCGGCTCGAATATCTCTTGTAAAAAATTTAAAATCATTTGACTGCGATGTTTTATCGAAGCCCTTAAAAATTGTATTATCTTTTGCGTTTCACGTCTTTGATGTGTTTACTAACCACTAACACCGGCACGGATGTTTGTAGATTGAGCTTCCTTTAAGTGCTCTAGAGCACAGATCTGATCGTGTTATAAAAGGTGAACGACACTTGTTCGGCCCATATTAATAGAAATACAGGCTCAAATTATGCAGTACATTTTCAAAGAGTTTCAATTGGAAGCTTCCCAGGTTGATGCTCACCAACTATGCTAGGGACCGGCATAATCTAAACAGTTCTTCTTGTCTGTCTCAAAATAACGCTTTCAGACAGTAATGCCAAGGCAGACGACAACTTTGTTAATTGATTTTATTTGTAAACATTATACAAGAACCGGAAAAGCATTAATAAAATCTATTCTTATCTAACCCCTTTCTTGGGCGACGTGTTTAGGCCAGGTTAGGTTCAGCCGATTTTTAACCTATCAGCTAGCTAAAAGATGCTTCTCTCTTTTTCTGCTGTTTTCCATCAAATGCAAATAAACCGGGTAATATTAAAACATATGGCAGGCAATACTCTGCTGTATTAAAGTGAATAAAATGAATTAACTAACTCTGCCTGTTACACTCTGACTTTTTCCCGAAAAGCCATAGCACTATGCTGGAGGAAGCTGGTATTTAAAGGGCCCTTTTTTGTTCCGACTTTCCCAGCGATGTTTCGGGTAGATACCGTCTATCTTTTACTTCTTTTTTTTTCTCATTCTTATTTTTTCGAGTTTTCAAATGACAAACTTTAAAAAGTAGTAAAAACACAACCCCTTTCGAAACTCAAACCCAGCTGAGCTACTTTTAACACATCCTTTAATCAGTATATAAAGTCTTAGACTTTTTAAAAGTTGTAACTCTCATTGCAAAAATTGTAGTCAAAGGTAGGTACATACATAGGCACTACACACCTGCGTTTGCGACAGCCAGCTAGATGATTCTTGCAAACTTACAAGACGCACTTCATTTTCACACATTTTTCACCTCATGAAGGCCAACAATTTTCGAAAAAGGCCTACAAAGAAGTAGGGACCCGAGGTGAACCCGGTTCGGCTTATTGAGTTTCGCATGCTGTGTGCGTTTTATTCTTGGAACCTGGAACATACAATTTGTTATCGAATCCAAATGCCGATTTAAGAAGCTTCCTGGGCCAGACTTAACTCTTAGAGAACTGGCCAGACTGTCACAGCAATCTAGTGTTGAAAATTATGGAGATAGAAGCGTGGCTTAAGTTTTAAAAAAATGTCAGGCTTTTACACGCGAGAATGACCAAACAAAAATTAAGAAATAGAAGAAACAACTTAACAAACTTGAACTGGGGTTACATATTTATGTTATTCTCAGTGAGCTTAGAAAGAAAAAGGTTTTACATTAACGGTACGGCGCGGCTGCTGGCAAAGTTAAAAGAATCGTTCCAGGCAACAGTCATCTGTCTTCTTATGTCATTTTAAGGGTTATAAGTGTAAACTTCGGGCTATGAAATATCTGAATGTTCGGCAGTTTTTTTTTCAAGTGCGTACACTGTATTTTGTTTAAGAATTATGTCACCAAAGAGAAAATAAATGGAAAAAGCGGTTTTTGCACTTACTTTATTTCTTGAAATTTTCTTCGAAAACAAAAACCACAAAAAAACACATAGTTAATGTAATGTATTATGTAAAACGTTAAAAACACAATTTTAAAAGAATTTAAGAATTTAAAGAACTTATTTCTTCTCCAAGCTTCGCGCAAGTAGTACAATCAACAGCACAACAAAAACAAGGCAACGGCAAAACACTCGAAAATCTTAATTAAGCCTTCTTTGGATTTGCCCGTTTGTATTTTTTTTTTATTCCGTTCACTTATGTATTTTCATTTTAATTTACTCTGCAGAATCTGAAAACCGTTCAAAAAATCCATTTAACAGATAACATCTAATAATTTTTTAATTAATGCAATTTTGTTTATCTTTTTATTTATTATTTGTTTTTTTTTTGTACTTTTTTTTTTAATTGCAAAATGCTTTTCCACAAATTTATATCAAATTGAACCCGAAAGACTTTAGTCATTAGTCAGCGCACCTGACAAAACATAAAGCGTTACAAAAGAAGTATACAAAAATTGGCTAGAAACGGCTGGGAAAAACTTGGAAACATGGAAAAATGCTTTTTATTTTATCCCCCACCCGATGCGAACCAGCAAAGCTATACCAACCAGATACAGGGGCTATGCAGACCAAAAAAAATAGTTGTTGCATATGAAAAGTTGGCGACTCATAGCCTGTATACCTCTGCGAGCAATAGAGCCAAGGCAAATACAATCGAAGGAAATTTTTATGTGTCTATGCATACATCTAGAAGAGCCACGCGAGGTGTGTGCGTGTAGATACTTTTGGTTTTTAGTGTTGTATATTTTTGTGGATTCCTCTAAGCCTCATACAGAAACGAGCTTTTTTCTAGTCTGCTTTTGTTGTTTGCTTTTTGCACACCAGCTTCAGCACATCGCACAAGTAGCAGGTGTAAAAACTGTATCTATAAAATGTATCTTATACACACGTACAAAGTGCACTGTTGAAGGCAAACATAATAAAATTATTAGAGTGGTTACAGTGGCTTGAACTTTGAGTTCAAGTTGCAGGGCAGGTTACATAGTTGAGGATTTAGTTTTCAGTGCGGGTACTCTTCGACGATGTGAACCAATGATAAATGTCCAATTTTCAGCGATACCTTCGAGCTACATTTGTCACGTAGCTTGGATGGTGTGTAGTTTCTATGATACTTATACCTACCTACATACACCTATTCTTTTGACATTTGAGTGTTCTTTTTTTGGTTTCATGGGACAATGCAGACGTGATTTCTTATCGGTAAGATAATAAAACAAAAGTTGTTGAAATGTTGCCGCCAGGGTTACCATCTCGCCTTTGCTAGAAGAATAAAACAAAAGTTGTGTTCCTATCCTCCTTTTCATGGTCGAGGACTATCATAATGATAGTAAAAAAACTCGCAGTTAAGACAGAATAGATTAAGAAGTTTTTAGGGTTTCAACACAGTGAAAAAATAATTAACAGAATCTGTATAAATTCAAACAGATTTCTGCATGGTTTCCAACCAAGCCGACTATGTACTCAGCTTTTGCACAAGCAAACCCGAGTAACACCGAGCAAACTCAAAGAGAATCTTTTTGAACAAAGATGAATAACTGCTCAATTACAAAATAACTTCCTTATATAAAGAGACACCTTTGAAAACAAATTGCTTTAAATTAAAAATTATGAAAAGTTCATTGTAAGCAAAAAAAAAATTTGCTTAATTTAAAGAGAAATCCCTTTTAAAAATGAAACGGTGAAATTCATTTCGAATTCTGTTGGATTTAGGTAAATACAATCTATTTGTTTTGTGATGAAATCTTGTAGTTTTAAGAAGTTAGGTGTTAAGAAGAGCTTCAAGTTGTTTTTAGGTGACAGATTTTTCTCCGTAAACAAACGACTTTGATGTACAAAAAACTAAGAGCTGAACCCTTTCTCCGATCCTGCAAGTTTGGTTTATAATTAAAGGAATTTTAGCTGTTAGAACAATGCTCCATGTTAGCTGTTAAAACAATTTTGCTCTTTTTTAGGCTCCTAGAAATTACGACATAGGAAATGACGCCAAAAAAACGAAAATGGAAAAAGCCAAAAAATTTCGATTTCAGTATCAATTGCTAAAAAACGAAAAAAAAAAACGTTTTAAACAAACCCGACCTTTTTTTTAAAAAAAAATCAAATAATTAACAACGAAAACGCCCACACTTCCCTTGAATTCTCCGGACCTTGGTCATAACCCAAAAGACCTCCATCAGTGCATATAAATTAGCCCTTATCTTTTTTTGAGGGAAAAAGAAAAATCGTTTTTTTTTGCCTTTTTTTCCACACCGCATTTGGAAATTGTGCCAAAAAAGGCGTAATATTCCTTTCACTTTTATTGTTTTTTTTTTTTGTCAAAAAATTGGCGCAATTTCCTTTATTTAGGCGTATTCTTCTTATATAAAAAAATATGGTTTTTTCGAAAAATATTACATCAATATTTTTTGGCCTTTTTTGAATTTTTTTTTTTTTGGCGTAATTTCCTAGGGTATAAGGGAGCCTTTTTTTAGACCCTTTCAACTAAGTAATATTGGTCGTTGGTGCAGATGTCCATCAGACATAAATTCCAGCCCACGACACACACAAATCTATAAGTCCAGTGAAAACTCTTGAAAAATACGTAAATTAAAAATTAACGCTTTAAAGTGTCGAACACACACTTTGTTGAAACATACTGCAACACCTGGAAAATGTTTAACAATAATTGATGCCTCCGAATAATGTCAACTTGCACACGTCGCAGAAGCGATAGTAGCACTAGTTCAGTTTCTGATGAGGACATTTATGGCCCTGAATTCGTAAAAGACGTTGACAGTATGCAGTTCGAACAGAGAGAAGTTTGATTTAATTTTTTTGATCTATTAGGCTCTTAAAGGATGCTTAGGATAAGCATTTTTTTGGGGAAAATTAACGCATTTGCACAGTATGTGTGCTGATTCACATATTGCAAGAAGGCGTTAATCTTAACTCCTTATAACAGAAACATAAAAGTGAACGGGTTGGTATCACATATATCGCAACGACTCACGACACAGTGTTACGACTGCAATCACTTTTTTTATTTTTGTAGTCACATGATGCCTGGCCATGTGCAACAGTTTTATTGTTTTTGTAAGTTACACATCCGGCCGAAAGACCTTGAAAATAAACAACTATCGGACTGGAAAAGAGCTTTAAGTTAGTGTACCTACTTACTAACCGGTGCGACAGACGCGTAAGCGTGAATGACTTTTACTAAGGCAAATCTTATTTGGGTTAAAGATTTAAAGAAACCTGTAATGCATTATTTATGTATTGTCTTTATATTTTAAGTGTACTCAAATTGATTTAAAAATAGGAAAACATTTACATCATAAGATATGCGAAATAAATGCACGGGTTGCAATTTAATAGCAACACACCAGAAAAAAGCTCAGCTACTTTTACGTCACTCATGTCATATAACCTTTCTCAATGAAAGATAAGCACACAAATAGCGATTCCTCCAGATTAGTGGTGTTGTGCGAGTTTTGACGATGGAATAATACTCTATGTGCTAAAAGACTTAAGGCAGGAAATGTTTACGTTCACGTAAGCGTGTAGAAAGGAGTTAACTATGCAAAGCAAGTTGCCCAGAAAGCAAGCTTGTTACATATCTTGGTGATGCTTGAAAATTAATTAATTTCTTTTTTATTCTGTAATACCATTTAAGCCATCCTGACATACAAAAACAACAACCAATTATGAGTCTGTTTTTATATAAATCGTAAACAACTAAGATTCATGTACCTACGATAACTTTGATATCTGTACATTATTCAACCCAATTAAAAAGTAGAAACCAACATTGTTGGTGAATTAGGTGGAAACTACAATACTCTACCAGGATCGGAGTGTCTTTAAATTCGATAAATAAGCTTAAAATAGAGCACAAGACACAATGTTCATCACTGACACTTAAGTCCGGCGGCTTGGCTGACGCGGACTCGGAGGCAGCCATGAAACTTCTTATTTAGTATAGATATGTTTCCTTTCTTCGGATTATATTTTAATAATTAAGTGAAGCAATGAAAGCTATTAAAGCAGCTAAGGCTGCTATACTTATATAAGAATGTAGACAACCACATAGTGTCACTTAATTTCAGTCGAAATAAGGTTAAATTAGTATTGGTGGGATCCTAGAGTGAAAAAACTCTGGAGTTATTTACTTGAGAAAGAAGAAGACCATCATTTGACAAATGTTAACTGAACCCTGTTAACCATGTCATAATCTATTATGCCATAGTTACGCGTTGCAATAAACTGTCATTGCATTGTCGTAATTTAGAACTGTCTATGTTTAAGTGTCAATAAAAAAGTGCACTCATGGGAATGGCGAATAAACGGTCGCCACACACATAAATAACTTGAGGAATTGTGCCTGTCGATGGAACGAGACGCAGAAGCTTATCAAAACTAGTTCGTCCTGTCTAAGACCAAAGTTTCGGAACTTATAGTCCACTTTGATGCTACAACCCACTGTCGACGCTACTGGCAATCGTCACTGTTTATAATCCTCCTGCGTTCATGCTCACACTTTGTATTAGAAGTGTGTCAAAAGAGTCCGTAAAAAATGTGAGAATGTTCGCAGAATTAAGGCTACACACGTGTCGGCGTATCTATTCAAGCAAAGCTAATTCAGGAAAATTTCAATTATTTCATAAGTCACCCTAGAAACCTCAATTTCTGAATGCACATAAAACAAACCCTACCCCAACTATGTGTAACGAATTGCTTTCATTCCATTGAGTCTTTTAACATTTAGGGCTTCAGCCATAGACTTCTATAGTTAACTTCTTCTGCTTAGTCAATGCTCATGACATATGGCTGACGAGAGGGTGGGAGGCGTTCTCGCTCCCATAAATAAATTTTTCGAGTACTAAACGAAAAAAGAACGCGTGTGAATGAGGGGCGTTTGTTGGAATGATTTCCCACCCCTTTCCGGTTTCGATACGTCATGTACTGTAGACATATACACTTAATATTCATCAAAACATTAAAGATGATAAAGTTTACTGCTACAAATCAAAAAAATCACCCCCATCAAGCCGATACCTACATACGCTGTTTCTGTAGTATATTTCACTGCCTTTACATGATGATGTTAATTTAACGTATAGGTATAGGCACAGGATATAGGGCCTCATGCTCCTGAATAAAACAGAATTCATCATCCCGATCTTTTGAAAAAGTGGGGAATATTTTTGTGCCATTGTTTAACGAAATTCAAAGTGTTGCACTGTTTTTTTTTTTTGTCAATTTGTCGCCACAAAAAGAGTGTCAGGGACGTCACCCCTTACGATGTAAGCTCACGGCGAGAAGTCACTTTTAGGGTGGTAAAAAGTTTCAACTGTTTTTTTCGAAAAGGTTTAAGGAAGCACTTTTACACGAAACTTCCGGAACAACTAAGCGAAATCTCAGGTGGGCACATTGCGTATATATACACGAAGGGAATGTTTGGTTCCCAACCGCACATTGGTTTAGCTCGGCATAACCACCCTCGATGATGATGCCTCGAAGGATGGAATTAATTTTGTGGAAATACTGCAACAGGGAAGGAAATAAATAAATTTATGAATTTCATTAATGAAATAGTAGGGGGATGGTTTAAACATCTTTGGAGGGTGTTTTTTTGTTCTTTTGTTGTCACATGAAGCAAAGGGTATAAAGTTGGATCGACGTTTTTTTTTTTTGTTAAAATATTTAGCCGCGAGGAAACATTTTTCCACATTTTTGGGAGTTTTTCATTTTTGGCATGTTTGGGTAAGATGACATGACTTTGTTGATTGCTTGCGACAAACACACTTTAATTAAAATGCTCAAATATGCGCTTATGAAGTGCTTATTTGCTGAAGAATTCGCAGAGGAGCTGGTGTTTTCTAACCGAATGACAAAAATATTTAAGGAAATAAAAATATTAAATTTGCAAAGTTAAATTAAATAACACTCTAGGTTCAAAAACATTATTTGAAAAGTTGAGAATGTTTTGTATCATCAACATTAGGTAATGCCCCGAGAGTTTTAAGAGGGGCTTGCATTAAATAGTTTAAGTGAAATTTAGAAACTTTTATACAATTTTTAGCAACAGAGCATAATGTATGCAAACATACTGATTTCCTTGTAAGTTAAATGGAATGCAATAGGGGCTATACCTACCAATACCTATGCCTACACCCTTTCGTTTTTTTTTATTTTATTTTAATGGAAAGGTTCACAAGTTATGTTATATGTCATTTAAAAACTAACCTTAAAAAGTTATTGTAAAGCTATAACCCATAGCTATATAGCTATATATTTATATATATAACCTAACCTACACTTAAGCCGTGTTTAAAGCAATTTGAAAATTTCTATTCTGGGAGTAGTATTTTAGACCAGGCTTGGTTTAGTTGTTATGTCAGTCGCTCGTTCCACTTTTAAATCAGAGTCGACCCCCTGATTATGTCCTGAGGTAATTTTTACCACGTGTTCAATTGAATTCATCTGAGCAATTTCGATGAGTTAGTTCTTGTTTTCCTCAATTTTAAGTTTATTTTATTAAGGATATCAGAGCTTACACATTAAGAAAATTTCTTTTCACATTATGAACCAAAAGGTAAAAATCATATGAAATCCTGTCCTACTGACACGACCTTAAATCAACCTTAGACAAATTGTTATCGTCATTTTGAACCTAATCAACATTCACCATTTTAATATTCCAGAAATCTGGACGGTGCATTACCATCAGCAAATGATGGGTGGGAAAAAAAAATGGGGTTTAAAAATCAAGGAAAGCTTTTGATAAAGATCAATTCCTTAAAACCATCCACAAATCTTGTATAAGAGCCCAATATTCTAATCCATCTAAGTTTTTTTTCAGTCATTTCATTTCATTTATTTCGTAGAAAAGCTTACACTTTAAGACAAGTAGAAAATTGATAAGATGTTTGTTTTTCCGGAACGGGCAGTTTTTACCTACTCCAAAAAGTATCAAGAGATCGAGAGATAGAGGGAGCAAGAGACAAATAAAAAAATTATGAATTACGCTCTAGGATTAGGCCCAAAACTTAAAACCAAATAAGATCCCAAAAGAATTTGCGCTATGCCACAAGAACTTTAAATTTTCAAACAGGGGCCTAATTTCCTTTTTTTTTTTAGCTACGTACAACCCTCTTATCCTGCATCCAACTGCTTGGACTCACTGTTGGAATTGGGATGGATGCGATGTTGGGTGCACGCAAATTTTTAATGTGTATTCGTACATTGAGCATCCTGCATATTTTAACTTTACCTTCCTTTTTTAATATTGGATATAAGTTTTAATTTTGGTATAAAATAAGCCCACGTTTCATTATAAAATAGAGTAGAGTACCTTCTTATTGGGCGCTATAACATTTTGAATCTAGGCTGCTATATTCCATTTACTATTTTAAGGTCAGGAAAAATTGAGCTAAAAAGCTGAAACTTGGCGTGTGTTTAAGTTCTCATTTTGTATGAAAATTGATGAAGTATGAAAATTGATGCAATCGGCCACGCCCACAATTGAATTTAATGTGAGACTACATCCAATTCATTATTAGACAGCGCTTGGAATTTTCGTGCAGAGCAATAGTGAACCGAGCAGAGCAATACTGCCTTTAATCAGACAAAAATTGGACCGCCAACAACATCGACATGTCAACATTCTACATGTAGTTTTTTTATGGTTTCGTCCCATAATTGCTTATACCAAATTCTGAATTCCTTTTCTAATAGGAATAGGTCTTGTGTAATACAATGTCAATTTGAGGCCTTTTTTACATTCAATGTTGGTCTTATATTCATTGTTACATGTCATGGTGGGCGTGGCTGTAGGTGATTACAAGCAAATTTCATACTTTACCTGTTCAAAGCTGCTACATTCCAAGTTTTGGTCCCTACCCTAATTTCAAAAGAAAGACAGACGAAAGGACAGACAGACATGGCTTAATAAATTCACCGGCACAAGTTTACCGTAGGTCCAAGTGGATTTTTTTTATAATTTTAATGCTTATTTATGTATTTGAGTGTCCTGATTACGAATATGTTATTAAAAATTGTTATTCAAAGTTTTAATGATTCCATACAAAGTACCTCATATTAGATTTTAAATTTCTGCCTAAGAGTAGGAAATAGAAATTTGACAATTTTATCTGTAATAAAAATTGCTTTTGGAGACAACAGTGTTAGGGTGCCCCGCTCGCGGGTTTAAGGGGTTTCAACTGTCTCTTTCGCAAGGCTTAGTCACTCCGCGAAGAGAAGGTGCTAGTTGTCTGGCGGGCTCGCGCCGATTGCCATTTACGGATATGTTGAAGTTGCACTCCTTTTGAACTATTTTTTGCCTTTAACTTCTAAACTAAGCGAGATAGACAGTTTTTCGCATAGCATATTCAGAATCAGGACACCCAAATCCACGTATTTGGGTAAAAAGTCCAACAAATTCCGCTTGAACCTACAATAATCTTATGCCAATTCACCTGCCGATCGCGATCATTACCTCTAAAAGGTCTCAGGGGACCTTTACATAGGTCTTAGGGAAAAACATACATTAGTGGTAGGGTTTTTAAGCCAAGAAGGATATAAAAATATTTCACCTAACCAGCAGGTAACTTTCCTTTAATAGACAGATATTTAGCGAGTACAGCTTTAACCGTTAGGTTTAATTTTTTTAAGTGTAAACAACGTATGTAGGCACCTTCAGAAAGGACTGAGGGAGAGGAACATGTGTGATTTTGCCCAAAATATCTTTAACATTCATTTAACACAGGTGTTTTGTTATGCAATTTGAAGAGAAGATTTTATTCTGAATTTTAAGGGCCAAATAACACCTTTTGACCAGCTTAACAACATGAAAACATAACCGAAGTCAGGCAAACAAATTGTTAAAGTAGGTAGACTTAAATTCAACATTTTTATTGTTTTGTGCATAAAATACACGCACAAGCAAGTATAGTTAAGCAAGTATACTTACAACTTAACAGAGTTGTAATCTGTTTTTATTTTACCCAGTTCTTTGATTTTTGGAAACACAATTGAAGTCTTGGTAGGTAGCTCCGAAACTTTAGCTTGAATACCTAATCATGAGTGCAACCATGTAGAAACATTTTCGGTTCCGTAAGCCGTAACTGAATTTTTTTCTCAGCATGGTTTCTTAAGTTTTTCATTCACGGTCAACGCTGGTGAAATAGTTCAACGAAGCGTGTACTCTGAAGTGCAAGAAGTTTTATTTTATTCACACATACTCAAAGAACTTCGTGAAGTGTAGGTAGTTATTTTTTGTGGTGCTGAAAAGGTGTGAGCAATGTATTTTGAAAACGCCAAAAAATAAAAACGTTTCATCGAAATGCACAACTCAATTTTAAGACATAAGAAAATGACAAACATGACTCTTTTAATTCTTTTTAAAATTTTTACCAATCATGGACCTGAAGATCGATTTGAAATTATAAAGACTGAAACCAATTTCAGCTCTTCAACTGCAAATGTGTTACTAAATTACAAAAGCTGATATTTCTCGCACGAAAATTAAGTGATGAATGCATACGTGTTAGTTGCTCAAATCACAAGCACATAGTTTTCCATGGGCTTAGATATAATTTATTGAATGTAGTAAAACAAAATTGCATATTAACATAAACAAAAAAATGCTTTCTGCTTACATGTCTATAAATAAATAAATAAAAAATCATAATACAAAATCATACCTTGTACTAATAATAAATCCAGAAATGCAAATAATCATTTTAATTTTGTTAAATGTAATCCAAGTATAAAATGTGTGCTTTTGTAATGATTTGCCTTAAGTAAACATTTCCATAGTGCGTGAGTGATGCATGAATGTGATTAATAACAAATAATGAGTAAAATATTTCCGAGTATTTTCAGACACAATTTTAAAGCAATGTTTTAAAAATTAAACACATTAAAAAAAGTAAAACAAAATCTACAATATGAGGACGTTTATGTACACAAGAAATCACCAGCAACATTTAAGACAAACATAAGCGATATAATGTAATTACTTCATAAACATTGGAAAGAGCAGCATTTTGTTGTTGTTGTTTATTTTATTTCACAGTAATCAAATTATGTTCAAATACAAAACTCCAATCACTTTTATCAAAACTCCAATGGGAGGAGTAAACTAATTAAAAGAAAAACCACTTCACCAGCAACATGTTGCGAAGAGATATAAACATACAAAGTTTCCACTTGTGTTTTGCAGGTAGATTTTCATTAACGAATAAAGATTTTAAAGCAAACACTACCAACCGTATCGAGTGCTACTTTAGAACTGTTCGCCACAGTACAGGGACTTGAATGGTATACCCAGAAACCAAATGCACAGTATACGAACAATGTCTGCACAACAGAAGGAAAAAAAAAAACAAGAATCCACCCCAAAAATGATAATACACGAAAAATGAGAAGTGAAGAAGAGGCAAAAGTACACACACACACAACAAACCATAATACGTTTGAGGAGAACCTGCAGGAGCATGGGAGGATACTACTGTACTGATGGTGTGTTATGTGGAAAGGATAGACGAAGGACAAATATTTTATGGGGTTCTCCTTGTCGAAAGGAGAGTCCTTCCAAAGAGCAAAATAATGATGTTGCCAGGTTTTAGATTTTTGTTTGTTGATACTGCTAAATTGGATTAATTGCTAGGATTCTGTTAATTAAATCGCGAGACTTTTGTTAAGGATGTTATATAGTTAATGGGAGAACTTGAATATTTCCATCGAACGAAACCTTATTATACAGAGACGATACTTAGTATCTAATGACGACTGCAGTTATCCGAGAAATGAAAGAAGCATTATGATACAGACAGACGAGGCACAACAAAGAGCAATTAGGGCCCTCTGCTAAAGTGAGGCGTAGAAGCGAAAAATATAGACTGACTTTGGAAAACATCATTAGGAGGTGGAACTTTTTGCATAAAGATGTTAAACGCGCTGAAGTGTGAATATAAGTTTATCACTGTTCGGCAATTTTGGATTAGTGTCGTGTTTAGTTGCAAAGCTTTTGAAATAGCACAGTACCTATAGAATTTTCTTAAAGTTTATCCCATGGAAAATGCAAAAAAATTAGACACGGAATAGAATATGGAAACTGTTTTTGACGCTTCAACTTAAAAAGGTCAAGTTTTATAATTATTTTAGTTCTGTCATAAGAAAATCCCGTAGGTTTCTGTCGTGAAGTGTACGAGTATAGGTTGACAGAAGCCCCGTGCAAAGACTGTTATATGTCACTGCAAAGACATACGTCCTACAGTAAACAGCGTTAGGTTTATGTACATAGTCATTCATGAGTCCAAGTTAAAGTCAAAGTACCCACAAAACGCATTTGTATTAACTTCGCCACTATACTTAATTCTCGAACTAACTTAAAACGCTTGGTGGCTTGGCCATGACCATGGTTTAACTCGGAAGCGCAATTCATGTTGCCTTTCCCTTTGATCTAGGGGTTAAAAGGGAGATAAAAAGCGGTTAAAATCTATAATACTTCGAACGAAACTCATCGATTTACATTTATGCATTTCAGTGGACCCATCTTTAGGAACACATGAATTACCCCAGAGTTTGGACATTTACTTGCAGTCTTTACGATGTCCGTTGTTGAAAAGCTAGAATAGCTGCCATATCCCTAAAACAGATTAATATTTTCCATTGGTGGTTTTCGAGCGCAATGGTGCATCGTTAGTGAGTTGGGCTATCATACACGAGGTCTCGGGTTCAAATCCAGGCGGTGATAATAAAAGTTTATTTTCCCGGCTTCACATCCAACAAAGCCTACGAGAGTAGGTAGCATTTGTCACGAAGGACTTTTCAATTCGTTGATACGAATCAATTTGAATGTCCACTGAGGTACCATTAACGCATTGCACACAGCATACATGATATTGAGAGGTGACACTATCCTTCGAGTTTGCGCCATATTTGTTCTTGATTGTAGTTATACAGGAATCAGAACTTAGAAACTTTAAGCTAAATGGACTCGTAGAGTGATCATAGTTTCCATGAAGGTGCACAGCTGTTCAAACGTAAATTTTAGTTTAACAAAAGTATCTTCACAATGGACAACGATCTGCGTCTGGCAGGCCTACGAAGTTCAATGATATTTGTAAGAGAGAGGGAGAAGGTCTTCCTTCTGACCGAGAGAGAATCGGTCAAATTTACTTCTCGTTCCAGAGTCAGACATGATATTGACTAACAATTTCTCCTATCTCTTCATCTTCAAGTCATTTTCAATATCACTTCATCTTTAACTCCATGCAAGGAACTTTTTTCGTACTTAAAAAAAAGGATCGCCTTTTATTGACTTTGTTAAAACGAGAAGTTGACGATGAATCCTACAATTTTATCCAATTATCTTCATTAGGATTTTCATTAAAGCTATTTTCTTTAGTTCGATCGATAGTACTTAACAACAATTTATGCGACACACACCTATTATGTAGGTCCCAAACCCTTTTGCCGAAAGCCAAACCTCAAAGACCCTACAATAAATTTTTATTTATCCTTTGGTTTTTCTCACAAACAGGTCCAGAATCTCACACAATCACCCTTGGATGGCTTCTGGTTTCAATTGTTTTTTCCTCTTCCTTGTATTGTAAATTTAAGCACGACGACGTTCAAATAGTGTCCTTTCTGCGAAATTCTGGGATAAGGCGATTACCGTTACGAACAATGGTAGGTCGCAATCGTAAATTCCATGTGTTGTGTGAATCATTGCCAACCCCCTGGGGAATGGTTAAACCAATTTCATAGTGCATAGGACGTGCGCAGGATATAAGGACAATAATATTCTCCTCTATATGATTTAATGTGAGTTCGTATAGTACTTATATGTACTTTGTTGTGTTTCTATGTTGTAGACGCATTTCATCTTATACGGAAGTGGCATTATTTAATATGAAAATAAAATCGCGTTTCTTACTTAAATAAAAATAAGTTCTAACGTTCTTATAAAAAATAGATGTTATATTGACCCGCATTTGATGTATTTTATTTTTCCCCTGCAAATGGATGCTTACTAAAAATAATCCTTCTCTCGTGCTCGAAATATACCTATGTAGACAAATAGCACCTGTAATAATTATTTTTCTTGTTAGCTCGGATGCTATTCTTTACTCCACCGACATGCATTAAGGACTTCCAACCAAGCGTACATTTCGCAATTTCTAAGAAACGACGTATAGCACCACTTAAATCCTATATCCTTATGCGTCATACCATCATACTCTAGAGGTTTGTGTTACAGTATGGATTGTGCGGTTGAAAAGATGTATTCGCAACAATTAACATCTTCCTGTGGAGCATCAAGAAGCCTAGTTCTACATGCCAAGCACCCTTCGTTGTGGCTGAGTTCATTTCTTGGCTCTACGGTCGGGTGGTTTTCAGTTTAACCACCCAGAGGTGAACTCTTGTTGCTGGCAATGCACTGGCTGCAGGTATACATATTCTCTTTTTCGGTCGTTTCGCTTAATATCCTTGCTACCGCCCGTTTTCAAAACAAAATGTTGGAGTACGAAAAACAGAATAAAGGAATGGAAAAATGGAGAGGGCAGTGCATCAAAATAATAACAAAACAGTGATTCGATGCAAACAAAGGCGTTGCCAGATTGAAATAAATTTTTGTAATGCGTGCATTTTTTTTTTTTGAGGAATTCTGACCTTTTTAGCGAATCCTTTACCAGAGTCCACGAGGGACAAAGAACATTTCTAAAAGTAAAATTTATGCCGAAAATCTTTTCAAGCGCTGTTCGGTGTCAGTAAAAATTTGTGAGCTTCATTTGTTTATGCGACGTACATCGGATAGATATGGTAATAAAAAGTTTGGCCCCAATTCAATAGTTCCGCCTTATGTAACTCTATTGGTAATACTGCATTGATATATATAAGCCCAATTATAAGACTCTGGATAGTCTGTCAATTATTCCTAGAAATAAGCTTTGCTATGTAGTTGCTGAAGTTTCTAGTTAGTACCTAGATTAGGGACTACGGAATTAGGGAATACTAAAGGCAAAAATGTGTTTTTACACGTTAATTTTAAGGACTCGTACAACATTTTGCGAGTAGACATTGTGATTTAAAGTGCCTTTTTGATGGAACAAGACTTGGGGGAAAAAAAATTTTAAAAATCAAATTCATTTCATATACGTATTTACCCCACAGATTCTCACAAAAGGAATCCTTATTACACGTACCCACCTGTCATAAAGTTCTTCATTGTATGCCATTCTAAGGATATTATGTTTTTAAATTCGCAAAATTTTTCGACTTAAATGAGTATAAAACTCATTTCGGTAACAATCACCGAAGGCCTTGTTCAATAAAAACAAATTTCATTACCTTTACTTTATGTTTATATTCGGTATAAGCACCGCACCTACCCACCCTTGGCAACATCTAAACAACATCGCACTCATTAAATACTGCCGACACACCACAACACACTTTGTTTATCATCATCAAACCCTCGAGTTCATGGGTGTTTCGAAGATTCTTTTCAAAACAACTGATGTAAACATTTCACTTGGACGACCATAGACAATGATCAATGCTCAAGGCAGATATAAATATGTGTAGAGCCTTCTACAGGCAAGTCACACAAAAGTAACTACCGGGTATAGGATGCAGCTGTGCGGTATGACGTGTGAGTGACTTAAAAGACTTCACCCACAATGGGATAGGTGCCAGGAGACTCCTCAAAACTATGCTGCTAAAGTTAATGTCTCCTCACCAACCTCCCTCATTCTTCGGACTAGTAGCTCATAAATTCTGGAAATGAAACGTAAAACTATAAATGGATTCAAATTGACATACCCACACTGACATAGGTGTGTGTGGCTCTGGGTATGCATATGAGCCCGGGTAAATGACACTCTGTCATAGTGTCAGTCGTGTGAGAAGTGTCAGTCGATAGACGAAGGCAGCGAGACGATAGTGGTACTTCTGCATCGTTTCCTGCCCCTTTAATGCAAGGAGACACCGATGTATACGATTATTCCGGAGTTGATAAAAGTTTATTGCTCTGCAGCAGCTCCAGCAATATGTCTATACTACTCCTTTCGCTGTGTATGTTGTACACAAATGAATTGAAGGAGAGTAAATATTTGCTGCCACTTGATGGTTGCATTTTGATATGCGATAAAAATAGAAACAGAAAAAAAAAAATAGTTTCCCGAATGAAAAACAAAAAACTTTTGCATGAGCGAGGGAAAACAACTCTGAATAGAAGTGTTATGAAAATGAGAGGAAGCATACTCGGTAGCATTAGCAACATGTTGCCGGGCAATAACCTTTCGGTGAGATTAAAGTACTTTATCGTTGTGGTATAAACACTTTAAAAACATAAACTCACTTTGGAGAACGCAATTTTGTCATTTCACAGGTAGGTAGGTGTAGGGCTGGTAATCTCTTTGAGGTTTTATCAAATGGTTGCCTCAAGGTTACACGTTATGTGTCGGCTTTGGGCAAAATGGGACTTTTGTATGGTATATCTTAAAGCAATAAAACCGAGCAGTTAAAATGGTAACGACGCATTTCGAGTGCCTGGCACGGCAGAAAGCATGCAACATATTGTACCATTTGCACTTAATGGTTGATTGGCTTAAGTCCTTATTTTAATAGACATTTTAAAATTTATGAAAATTTTGAAAGTCTCAGAGGGAGTGAATTAAACATTAATAGTGTTTTTGTAATTGTAACTAGAAAGCAACGAAAGCGTGGGAAGATGAACTCAAAAAGGCACAGGGTTTAAGAAGCTTACACGTGTTCACTAGTTCTCTTAGAAGTTGCAGAATCATAAATTAAGAAAAGATGTATTCTAGAAAATCCAAGACCAACAGTCCAAATGCCCAGGACCAAACAGTTCAGCGTCTTTTATCCACCGTCTGCTGAAATTAGGTAAGGTGATTTTTTATGTTCACAATTTGTGGCATTTATATATAATGCCGTGTTATGCTCAGGGTTGTGATGCGAAACCAACTCTTTTGTATCAAAAGTGGTCAAGGATTTCTAGCTAAATATATACAAAAAAAAAACAGTCGGCACAAAATGGAACAAACCGATGTCCAGTTGGGTTTTAAGTTAAATAGTTTGTAGCTTTCACAAAAAAATTCTGATGATCACATGTTATAATCTCTAACGCATACTAGTGTAACTGATTATCGAAACTCTTCAAAGCGTGTTTCCACCAGGCACTCAGCTGCGGTTACGATAAATGTCAATCTTCTTTTTAATTAGTGTCCAGTATAGTGGTGGCATAGTACTAATCTTCTTTTTTTTGTGAAACCAGAGATAAATCTTAATTTTTAAACCTCTGTTATATATGCGGTGGAAACACCTTATCACTGAACAAACCGCCTTAACTTAAGACCGCAGCCAAGGCATCTTTAATCTTTCTTTCCTTTCCAAATGCAAATGGCATCCTGTATTTAGGTACTCTTTATACCCCATCCCAAAGGATAGGAGGTATATTAAGTTTGATTCATAGTTTGTAACATAGAGAAATATTCACCGTAGACCCCCAAGACATTAAGGGCATATGATCGAGACCGAATTGAAAGTCGAATGAGCCATGTCCGTCCGTCCGTCCGTCTGTCGGAGGTTTTTAAGCCTTAAATTTTGAGGTAGAAACTTGAAACTTGATATCTGTTCTTTCTAGGTCCCGAAGCAGTACAAGTGTAAAATGTTTTGAAATCCGCCCACTGTACTTATAAGCATGAAAAATCAAAGTTGTCGTGGGAAGCTGAAATTTGGTATGCTTCAGTGTTTTGTGATTGGCATTTAAAAAATAAAGGAAAAAACCGCCCCCATGTGGGCGTGGTCATATATAATTAACATTTTAATAGACGGTTTTTATTCGGTATATATGTTTTAAGTCCAAGAAACTTGCACCTTAAAATGTTCAGATAATGTGCGTATGCTATCAACTGAAATGAACAAATTTTTTCCGCGCCCACTTTTGGGGGCGTTTTTAATTATAAACCAAATTTTTTATATAAAAATGCAATCAACACGTGTGTGTACCACATCTTATAAAAAATATAAACACATAAAGCGATGTTATTGAAAAAAGGTTGATGACACGCCTATTTTTTAAGGAAGGAGACTCTTAACTGATAAATTCTGAATACAATAAAAGTTAAAAGAAACTCAAATTTAACAACCAAGATTTATGCCGCAATTCGGAGCTTTACAGTGGTCAATTGGGAGTATTCAATGATTCGCCATAGCGGATTGTAACCCTTCCACTAGTTTTATTTTAAAATTTATTGCTTTTTTTGTAAAGGCATAAAAGAAACCTTAAGGCCCTAGCCCTGGAGGAGTAACGTATTTCTGTTTTTAGTAAAAATCGAAAGCAATGGCAAACGATTTTCACAGTAAGAGACTTTTTGCGACGTGTTTTACTCTCAGGCAGATTATTGTTAGCAGAGACGGAGTCGTGCTAAAATATTCAAGTTTTTTTAAGACCGCCAAGATAGGATTTCCTCCTCTCCTAAGGGTTAAAAAATATTGCCTATTTTCTGAGGTGTGCTGAAAAGCATTTTAAAATTGCGATTCTTGTTGATTCATATTTTTTTTTAAATGCATATATTGAAGCGTTGTTATTTTAAAACTACCACCTGGCCCTGAGGGTGCATAATGCATCGCCACAGGTAGCATGAGCATCCCTTCAAGCCAGGTAGTTGGGATGGAAAAACAAATCAAATGAATCTGATTCCTTTTTTCACTATACAATCAAGTATGTTCATCATCAAAGACTATATTTTTTCTGCTTTTACTTTTTCCTTAGGATCAGAAAGGATCATGATAAAGTATTAAAAAGAACCATCTGCCACTCTGTCCCGTCGCTCTTGTGTTTTGTGCATGGCTTCTTCCATTCCTCAAGCCTTTGTGTGTGTAGGATTGATCTTGGCAGAATGTTAGTTTCTTTTGGATACTATAGATGTTGAAACGAAGGATACCTGTGATGCACATGTTGAATAGTGATCTCTTTGGGTGTAGTGAAAGGAAAATCTGTTATTTTTTGTGTACGCAACAGAGATTTTAGTTTCATGTGTTAACCTTTAAGAGGAACGGCAGATGGTTTTCGGAGTGCAATCGTTTTTAAGTGGTCAAATTGTTGCTTGTGTCTGGCGGTGGCAATTGAAATTTTGAAGTCGGAGCGATTTACCAAATGACTAATTGGAAATGGACATATGTTGCCAGAAGCTTGTGTTGCAGTGGGATGACCTGCGTTATATGAGCGCACGACCGTTGGCTGTCTTTTTTGTAAAATTCGTAAATACCGAAAATCAGTAGCACCTGCCGAGTAGTGCAAAGGCTATTTTATACAATTAGAAACACGGGCAATAATATTTTTGATTCTGAGGATTGAGCTTGCCCCTATACCTATGTGATGCACCTACATTTTGCAGGGTTCTACTTATGTTATGACTTATGACTAGCATAAGGTATGGTATTTTGATAAGGTATCACCTAGGTACATATTTGTACAAATTTGTGCATACGGTTGCAAAAAGATATTGCAAAGGCAGCATTATCATTAGTCTTTTATGTACTTGGGGGCTGGAATGAATGGTTGAACGAAATATTTACTGTTTCATTTAAATTTAAGATAGAATTTTATTTTTTTATCAAAAACTTAAAATCTATTTAAAAAAAGAGAAGACCCCATAAATCGTGATATTTTTATATATTAATAATAGAGTGGCGCAACAGATCAAGGTGAACCAGGGTCAACTTCTCAAGAATGTATGCTGTGTGTGATAATTTCTTCGCATACAAGAGGACCTACAATTTTTTTTCTGAATCCGGCACTTTGAGAAGTTTTACAAGACAAATGATACGGAGGGCTTGTCAGACCCTCGCAAAGGTGGGGAACGTGAAAAAGAATAAGTCGTTTTTTTTTTTAAGGTGACGATGGCAGGATTCCAAACCAGATCTCCGGTACAGTAAGCACACGCACTAACCACTACGCCACGGCACCCCACTTTTTTATATATTACGTATTATTATTTAACAATATTATAATTTGACCACACAAGGCAGTAAAGGGCCAAAAACGAATCAGAAATTGCGCAGTATAAACATGTCTAACTTTGAGAGAAGCATTTCAGTTTATATGGGGAAATTTCTTTGGAATATACAAAATATTTTTATGTATGTGATTCTACCATAAATTGTTCATTTGCGAAAAGTAAGATAAGTCAATTTGTTCCTTAACTTATAGCACGACTTTCTTTTAAATATTCTGGGCCAGAAAATAGATTGATTTTTTTATATAAATATTCAATTCAAGGCATAAAGAGGATAATGCAAATCCATTTCAAGTAAACACATACACATTCAACTCAGTAAACACCTAGAAAATTTTCAACATAAAGTAGGTATGGTGGTTTCGTATCCATCAGAATCATCCGTTCAACACCCTGCTCGCTGAAAAAAAAAATCCTACATCCGGCAAATTTTTTCCGTTGCAATTATTCCTCACTGCTTTGCATTGCAACAAAGCGATGTAAATCCTTCGATTTGCTTTCGATGCCAGAATTTCAAAAGGAGCCAAAAAACAAGAATTCGCAATTTTCTTATCCAGGATATTAAGGTGCATTGTTTTTTTTTTTTTTTTTTTTCCGTGGGTAGGTAAAAACCTTCATAGGCACTATGAGAATCGAACGCGCGTGCTCATAGTAGTGTGAGATTCTTACTCACTAAAAAACCTCCCAATCTTTGTAAGACTACGACTAAGTTTCCTTAACAAGTAGTTCATGCTTCTGTATAGTAATCGCGTTTGGCAGGCTACCTTCCAACGAAAGCACCTGCAATACCGTCATTATGTGCGGTTTCCTCTTACGACGCTAGATCCAACGGTCTTGTTCGTTGTAGTCGGCGTGCAAGATTTGTCTGATCCAGAGTTCGGATTATTTCGTGGTTGCAATGGCCGTGAAGGCGAGTGTGAAGTTTGCGAGCAAAGTTTCTTACTTCGTCGGTCACGGTTGCGATGCCTAGATCTCGATGTAAATCGCTATTTCTTATATACCATGGAGCATTTACGATTGCTCTTAGTGTCTTGTTCTGAAAAGTTTCTAAAATAGATATGTTGCTTGGTTTGGTACAACCCCAAAGTTGTATACCGTACGTCCAAGATGGTTTTAGCACTTGCTTATACAATAGCAGTTTGTTATATACGCTTAGTTTCGAATAACGTCCGATAAGCCAATTCAGTTCTCGTAGCTTGATTTCAAGTTCATCGCGTTTCTTTTTAACGTGTGGCTTCCACTTAAGTTTTGCGTCTAGGGTCATGCCTAAATATTTCGCCTCGTTTGCGTACGGAATTTGTACCGAGTTTATAAATAGAGGTAAGTTGATTACCCTCTTGTAAGTAAAATTTACATGCGTTGATTTTGTCTCATTTAGGAGGATTCGCCAGGCCTTTGTCCATTCGCATATTTTATTAAGGTGCATTGTAAACACATGCAAATGCAACAACAAAGGTTTGTTGCATGACCGCAAAAGGAGCCCTTTGGCAGCAGTAAAGGATATGAAAAAATCACAGCTGGAGCAAAAAAAAAAAAAAAAAAACTTTTCAGAAAGACAGAAGAAGAAAACGTAAAAAATCCTTCATAACATTCCTATTTTGCTCTATTGTGTTTCGTCCTAGGAGAATAAATACAGCGCAATGTAATACATATCTACAGGGCTACACTTGCTGTTGCTACACTATCTTTGGAAGAAAATGTGCATTTAGGAGTCCTTTTGCTGAGAGAAGTAAATGCATTTCCATCATCACGTGGAAAGAAGAATGAAAAATGCACTTTTTCTTATTCCTTCGAACATTTCCGAAGGACACTGGAAACCTTAAAAGAAATTTAACATTTTAAATTTGTTAGACTGTAATTAAATTCGTTTCCAATAAAAACTAAAATCAATTTTACTAATTATAGCGAAATAGCAAAATATTGGTTAAGATAATTTAATAACTTTTGTGTGTGTTGGGTTAAGTAATTATAAAAATATATTTCTCAACAAATGATTTTTTACCAAAAAAAAAAAAAAAACTATTTTAGCTTGTTTGCTTGAGAGGTAAAAGTGTGCAAGCCATATTTGACTTAGTAGTTCGTATGGAACGAGGGGTTGAAAAACAACACTCTTGGTTGGGTCTTTGATGTTACATTTTTTGATGTTACTTTTTATTTTAAAATTGTTACTTCTCTATTTTTATGGAGGATCTTAACTTTTTGCCTCTTTTCTGGGAACAACTCAAAAAGGGATGATGCATTGGGAGGAGATTCGAATAAGGTATCAGAGGTAAAAATGGTTTTTCATAACCAAAGTGCCAACATTGTAAACAGAAGACAAATTTTTTTAATCACACGGGCACGTTCCTCTTAAGAGAGAGTACGAAAAACCAATAAAGCTTACTGGGCCGTGAGAAATCGCAGAATTTTCCTGACACCGGTGACACGGACACCATTGGAGTTTTTAAAGTTTATTTCTTCTGATGATAAAATGATCCTCGAATGATTTATCCAAATAAGATTATTTAAAAGAGCATGAAAACCTTTTTAAAGTAAGCCCCTTTTTGAAAAAAAGAGTAAAAAATTAAGCATGCATACAACTCAAAGGAGCCGTGGTTCGGCCTCTCGCATCCAAGTTTGGCGTTATAATTTTTTTTTTACCGATTTTGAGTGGCGAACTTAGAAGAAAAATGTACCCTTCGAGTGCCCGACGCCTTGCACAGTAGCTTCACACAGAAAACACCGTTCCATAATACACACAAAAGAAAATTTGGAGAAAATAATGTTTACTCCTAAACGGAAGTTCTTCGCCAAAATAATGAAAAATACCAAAGAAATATGACCCCAGTTAAGCCACAAAAAAATAAGAACCAAGTTACCAGTAAAATTATTAGGGTTTCCTGACGTGTGCACAACCTAATTTAATTTAAGCCCTGGAACATCCAAAGTGGTGCCATAAAAACATGCGGCAAATAACCGCACGCTTTTCCGCCGCATGCAAACATACTCGAACGAAGAATTTTTCGTGCGACTCCTGTCAATTCTAATGAAAACTGTAATTTTCGAAGTTAAAAATGAAGTTTTCAAAGGTTTTTTGAAATCACTCAGCAGGCAAATAGTAATTTCCCGGCAAATACCTTGCTCTCCGAAAATTTTAGAAAAAATCCTCCCTTACATCATTTTAGTGAGGATTTACGTGAGGCATTAAAGCTTCGCTGTATGAAAAATAGTCACACATCAAATCGGCGACTAATTGTCGGAACCGCAATCGTTTTTTGTTCGCTATACATTCGCTTACGCCTCTAGCTGGACGTTAATTTACCGTATGATTTTCAGTCATGTGTACCTGGTCTAAGCGACCTTATGGCGACACAATTAAGGGACAACTTCATAGCGTTTTTTTGTACCATACCTTTTGAGTTTGTTTGAAAAAGCTAACAAAAAATACCCCAGACTTCAGGGAAAAAAGACTTACTTTTTTTATTATAAAACTAAGCCATTATTTTGTTGTTGTTAACTCTGGATGTCCTAATTTAAATTCATCAGCTATATTGGTGAAAAAACTTCACTTTTGTAGGTACGACGCAAAAACAACCGAAATCCATAGGATATTGACACCGAATCGAAACCACAAAAGAGGCTGTAAATAGCATTCGCCCATGAAAAAACGTATTCAGAGAAAACATTAACAAGTCTATTCAATAAAGTTAAAGGACAAACGCGTAAAAATTACACTCCCTTCATAACAAAAGATCTATTGGAGAACTTACAACAAAAAGGATTCCCTTTTACACACAGCCCTTTATTAGGTGTACTTTCGGATCGGCTACAATCGTTCGCTCCAATAATTTTTTTGAAGTCCTTTCGTATTGTTCTTTTTTTGATCAAGAACCAGCTAAACAAAAAAAAAACAATATACACCTTTTTGCATCCTAACAAAAGAGAAAGGCGTTCATCTCTTTAAATTCTTACGAAAACGCAGATTTTGGAATTTAAAAAGTTTCGAAAATTTATATTTTGGTTGGAATTGCTCGTTAATAATTTTAAAGACTGTTTTCTTAACTACACCAGGATAGGTGTATAGTGTAGACGTGTAATTCGATGTCCTTTGAATTAAACGAAAACAAGATTGTATTTCGCGTAAGCGTATTCCTAACCTACGTGACACGCCGTAATCATCATTTCTCATTACGAAAAGTACTTATTACAATTGGTCTTTTGTTTTAACGACTATGTAATATAATTAAGTTCTCCTTTGGGTAATGCATGTATTCTTCAGACACCCTGCATATACCTATTCTAAGACAGCCCGAAGGCTTACCTATCTTCAAGTCCCAGGGGATAGGTTTCTCCTTAATCAGTATATTGTTCAAACGGTGGTGAGTGAGTTCGAGTGAAGGTAATTCGTTTCGGTGTTTATTAAACATAATTTACGAAACTGTTCTGTGGGCGTACATGGAGATGTCTCGGTTTATCTGCGCACTGCCCTGGAAATTGTTGTGAAAATTTGTTATAGGAGGGGGATTACTTTAAACTGAGGATTTTGTAGGTCCCAACTTCAATTCCAATGTAATGGTAGTACTTTGGTAGTACAAAATCTGAGTCTCTTTTAGCGGTGGATCACGTAGGTATGTACTCGTAGAAGTGGGCAAAGGATTTAAGAACTGAAAGTAAAATGATTTCGTCCGGGTAATGTAAATTTTTGCCTGCGATAACTGCCTTGAACATGAAACTATATACAACGTGTTGTACAACGAATAAAAAAAATCTCGTCCCCTTTGGAGGCGATTTGAAAGAATTTTTTTTTAAGTAACAAGCTCTGTAACGTTATAGTTAGTTTAGACGACTTTTAATCGCAAAAAATTATATACATTTAACAAAACTTTGTGGCATAGATTAGTGTAAGTTATGTCGAAGTAAATTGCCCAAATTTACAAGAACTCAGAAGCCATGATCAGAAATAGCAAACGGGTTCAGAGTCGACACCTTATGTTTCGGCTAACATCATGAATCACTACTTTCTTTTATCAAATTTTGGTAGAGCAATTAAAATTCAAACTACGCGCTGCACCTTTTTTGAAAGTACGTATTCTCTTCTCAACGGAACCATTAACCTTTTGCCACCCATATAAACCTTTTCTTATGCCGCATCAAAGACTAGACAACATAATATGCCTCATTAAACATGCACAACAAGACGACAATGTATATATTACTGCCCTCGCTGACACTTAACGCAATGGGCACATGCATCGCTTCATCTGGATATCACAAAACCCTACACAACCATTAACCGTCGACTACATTTATGCTTCCGTTCTGAATGTGACTTTTGGACTATGGCTTATGGCCTAAAGCCGTTAAGCACTGTCATTAACAGAATATAGAGGCGTAACACGCCCGACAGCAGTAACGAAACCACAACCAAAAAATGTTGCACGCAAGACTTTTCGCAGCGATAATCCTTTTTCTGCTTTTTTAGTAAAAAAGTAAAATGAGAATTGGAAGAAGTTTCTTTTGACAGCCACCTGGTGATGAATATTATTCGCCTGAATTTACATTTTCCTTTTGTCCACAGGTTACACCTGTCCTAAAGTGTGGGTCGCTTAAAAAAAAAAAGCAAAAGAAAATAAGCCACAACCCCAAGCAGATGTTACAGGTATCGTATTTAGAATGGAGAAAAAATTTAAGAGCTTGACCGGCTCCCTCTATACGCTCGTCGGATCAAACCAATATTATTCCGGAGTCCACTTTGGAGATCCACCCTTCAGAGAGGGAGCAGAAAAATGAAACACAAACGACTTGCTTGTGATTTTGATCATTTTATCGACCGGCCAGGAATACGTGACGTCTAAATGGAGGTCTGTCTTATTTGACTTTTTATACACCTGCCGCCGTTTTTTTTTTTATTTTTTAATTCTTTTGTCTTCTTTCGTGTGTTTTATTTGATAACACTCTGCGCGTTTGATAGTCGTGTGCCGGAGGTGGCTTTGGCGTGCGTGACTTTATAGGATATCGGGCTGGCTTTCAACGCCACGCTTTATTATCTTCTGATTATTCGTTTTATCTGCCGAACAAAGGATACGCGAGTAGCGTCATAAAACATTCGAGTGCATACTCTTAAGTAGGTGGTAATTTCCAGGACTTTTAATTTTTGTGCTAATGGTGGCGTAAAATTAAGAGTTCTGACCAGCAGCTGTAAGAAATGCATGCGGACTTCCTTTTTGCGACTTGAGTGGTAACATTTTCTCCAGTATCAAGTGTAGCTAATGTAGGGTATAAGTATCCTGTCAATGCATTTAATAGTCAATTGGGTTTCTTCTGCATTCATGAGTTCCATTTGAAGAGTGACTTTTGGCTATAGTTTTGATAGCTGTGCTCAGTAAAGCTTGAGTTTTAATGAGTCTAAGAACACGATAAGTCTTCCTTTTAATTTTAATACGTAAGGCATTAACTGGGAATGTCTTTATTTTCCGTTTTGGGGCTTCGGTTTATGTGAGAGAGATGATAAACGCAGTATTTTGATATATGGCGCAGATAATCAGAAAATGAGGATTGAATTTACATAATTTAATAATAAAGAAACCCTAAAAAGTCTTCCTGGTGTAAAAATGAATTCCCTGCAAAAGCCAAAAAAGCCTTTGCCGATATATTACTCTAGAAATACCGACCTGAGTCGCACAGTTTAAGTATCTTGCTTACTTGTATTTAAATTCCTTTATACATTACCTAGACCTTGTTACATCCAAAAAGTGGCCAGAGAGTCTTGGATATCATGTGTCTATCAAGAATTGACGACCTTAAATTCGCAGTCTTCATGATTTTTTCCTTGATATTTGCGCCTTGTAATTTAAAGGAGTATTTGTTTCTATTTGTAACCGCACTGTCGAGGAGCCCTGATTCTATTGCAAGCTCGTCCTGGAACCAATCACAGTCTCCCCGGGTACTGACTGCATGCTTTAAGCATTGTGTGAAAGCTCCTTGACTATATCAGAATTGAAAATTCACTTTAACAGAATTAAGTGAAAAAAGGAGGGTGAATATTATAATGTCTTTTGTCTCTACTCTGACCCCTCTTAAAGATGATCACCAATGATGGGTGATCTGGTGACTGACACTGCCAAACAGAGGTAAAAGAAGTGGGAAATGTTGAATGAAAACAGTGCGTATGTAAAAACTTCAGTCTGTCTGTGACGGATTGCAAAATACCCTACCCTACCAAAAAAGAGACCTGACACGCCTCCAAAAAGAGGGCGAGATATAAAAATAGAACTATTGCTACAACGAATGATTTATACTAGGTGGTTGCATATATTTCGGCCTAAAACTCCGACTTTTTAACTCAAAAAATCAGTTTTTTAAAGCCACGCCTACAAAAGTGGGCGGATGCATATACTATACATATAAAAAAGTTAAAAAAATTTTAGTCAATTTTCATTGTATTTATTGAATTTAACCGTCATTTTAAGCTAAAATCCCTTAAAAAATTGGGCGTGGTCAATGAGGAGGCCAAACTTTTAAGACTACCTTAAAGACAATTACAAGGCAATGTTACATACAGAAGAAATGACTGCGTTAGCACCATTGTAACAGAGTTAAAATTTTTGGATAAAGTCTTTTTTTTTAAATTAGAGTTGGTCGCATATACAGGCCTGTAGTGGGCGTGTCTGTAGGCCGATTCAGCTAATTTTCAAACTTGGTGTAAAGAACTGGACTTCCAGCCAGCCCACCAAATTTCATCTCTCTAGCTTAAAATTTAGGGCCTAAGAGTTGTTTACATACGGACGGACGGACGGATATGGCTTAATCGGTTCACCTGTCGGTCCCAATTATATCTCTAAAAGGTCTTAAGGGTCTACGGTTATTATTCCACTGCGCTGCAAACTATGCAACAAACAAAATATACCCTGGGTAGGGTATAATAATTGGTTTTGCTGAGGCATTGCCCTTGCCCAGAATATTCACGAAGAAGGTAACGAAGCTAAAATAAGAGGCTTATTCAATAAGCGGACCACAAACCCGACCTAAGAAATATTGACTATAAAAATTTTTGAAATAGTGAAAAACCCTGATTGGGGCACTTTGCAAGCATGCTCAATGATCCATGCACGCAATAAGCTTTCTCATATGAGCGAACCTTACAAAATGGAACAGATCTCAATTGTAAAATGAGACATCTTACAAAAGCTTTTGTAAAACCCCCTGAATTGGTACTTTTTTGCATAAATAGCAAATAAAGCATTGTGTTATCTGTCGACTCTGACGCCTGAATCTAAAAGAATGTCAGATTTGTAGGATGCACTGACTAAACTAGTTGATTGCCTTGATTAAAATTTTTAATTGTGGAGCAAAACAATCTTGGGTCGGATTCAGACAAGCTTTAGAAGTATAAAAAGTATTTAAATCTTTATTTTTGCGATTTTGCACATAGCCGAAAAATAATCGCATAGTTACACATTACAAAGGCCATAAAATACTCATAAGCCTTGCCATGTACCTCTCGCTGTCCAGCACCCAGCTGTTTTGTAACTGACGGCACTATGAGTCACAGGCACCTGTTGAACACTGGTTCCTACACAGCTAGAAAAATTGCCAATGGTACCAGACAAAACATATTTTAAAATAATAGTGACTCGCGCTCTTCTCATGGTCGTTGCATCATGCTCTGAAATCAAATATTGAGAACTGTTTTTTGATTCGATTCGACTGTTTTGATTCGATTCGTAAAATTATTTACTTTACATACTTGTTCCATGCTAGATCTTGTCCTTTAATAGGACTTATAGCACTTGTCCAGATAACAAGTGGCAATTATAGCGTGAACATAACAAGAACATTTCGTTCAGAATTCCTTTCCTATTCGTTCTTTTTTTGTACTTTCTGCTATTACAACTACAATTTAACAAGGACCTTCATCCGTCTTGTCTATATGTCACACAAAGGTCTCAAATGAGCGATGAAGGTGGCACAGGATCGAATTTCATTGTTCCGCCATCTAATACCGTACATATGGCACACGAATATAACAATTCGATGTCCTTCCATTCCGAACCATTTGTTGAAGGTTTTTTTTCTTTTTCTTCAATTTTATTGAAAAATTGAAAGGACCTAGTTTAGAAAGAACATCTCTGGGCAATATGCCCAAACGCTGAGTGATGATAAAACCCTAACTACGACAGGATGCAGGTATCAAACAGTATTCGTATTGGAAAATTCTTTTCAACCCGCTAAGCAGATGTTTTCTTTGTGCATGGTTTACCCACTCTATAGGGAAGAAAAATAACAAATATAATCCTTGTCTTATCAATAGAGTTGCGTTCTGCAGATGCAAATTTATTCACCTGAAACAACGATTGTTTTTCTCTGCCACTGAGTACACCTAATACAAATTTAGCCTAATTTGTTCGGGAGAGGAAACCGTCAGAACACTCAAACTAGACGGAATAAATTAAAACGTTCTATGCACAAACGAAATGCAAATTTGAAGAGCCACATCAACATCACCACATGAGTGACGTGTGAAAATGAGAATGTGTAGGTCCTTCTACTTCTAAAATTTCAAAATTGCATCGTAAATATCCTCCACAGTGAAGCGCTTAAATCGACCCAATTAAAAACCATCCTCCTTGGCATGATAACACAGCTAAGTAATCTACCGAAGGACAAAACTTATAATATTCATGCATACAAAAGATATACTATACAACATCCTTAAGGTTGCAACTTCGTGTGTACATTCCTACAGATATATAAGGATGGCTCTTTGCCACTTGGGGGTATACGGAGAAAGATTTTTCCCAAACATCTACTTTAGATGCAGAGATAGTGGTTCTAAAATTTATGTAAGTGTACACTAAGTGCCTTGGGCGAATCAAATCACGACTAGATACTACCGCACCGCACTATCCCGTTGCCTGTTTAGTTTGACTTCCGGTGTCGCTGACTTCTGTGATGTTGTTTCACGATGAAAGGAAGATGGGATATATATCATTATCATAGGAACTACAAGGATGATGATTTTCTTCTTTTTCTACCTTTCCTCTTAATTTGCATTTTCTCCCATCCTGTGGGAGTAAATTATTCAGGAGGGGATTTTCTTTTGCTTACCGGGGGGTATGACGTTGAGGATATTTTATGCAAAACGGACGTGGGATGTGTCTTGTTTGTTTGCATTTTAATTAAAATAAAAAAACACAGAATCACTGTGAGACTAAATAGAGCGTTGTAATGCTGTAATTAGCTGTTAATTTTATTTGTTGATAATTTTTAATAAAGTGTGAGGGAATTTTAATGAAAATTTCCCTCTTTTGGTAGCGGGTGCATAAACCAAAGTTGAGCCGTTGATGCCTAAAAATATGTGAGTATTTTGTTTTTCTCAAACAGGTTGTATATGACGGCTGATTTTTTGTAGCATACTCCTAGGCGCAAAATATAACAGACCTGCATGAAGTTCACAAATCTGCTTCTGCCTTTGCATCTACAAAATGAACTAACTAGCATTAAAAATACCTGATTTTGAGATTAGCACGCAATTAATCAAAATATGTAAGAGCCAGTGCTTTTTTGTGCTTCTATGGCCATGATGAACCGAAAACCTAAAAAGCGCTTTTGCCAAGACTTATATTCGGCAAGGGTCCTCTGGATTTAGGTGAGATCTCTGATAAGCTTGTTAGACAAGGTTCAGAAGAAGTTTTTTCAGGACCCGATCATGCGCTAGATCTGCCTGCGCTATTTATACTTGGGTTTCTTTGTGATCAAAGGGCTCGTTGGCGTGACTGCGATGGGTGCAGACAGTCTAACAAAAGCGACTATGCCCAGACATCTGAAGGTGTCAGCGTCTTTGCTTCCATCTCTCTGTAAGACTTCTGATAGGGCCACCAATTTTATGCTTATGGAAAGTGTTCGGCTTGAGCGAAAACACCACCTGACCTGTCTGTGGAAAGAACGACGATACAGTGGTACACTTTATCAGTAGTTATGCTGCCTTTTCGGGCTAGCGTGCTGAGTGCCAAACATGTAAGCTTCTCATCACTAAAGCTCTTTCTAATCTTTCTTAGAAAGGCTGGAAAGCTAAACACATTAATTTGTGTCTGCATGGAAGTACATTAAACAAGTAGGATAGTAGCAACCTGAAACAAGCGATATTACGGCCACCAGCGAGGGGCAAAGGTCTACTTTTTTCCTAAATTGGAAATTTATTTGTGGTTACGACATATTGTGGTTTCAAAAAAACGGCGATAGCAGCAAGACAGTTCTCGGCTGTTTTACAACAAGAGCGAGATGGCTGTTTCACATGAAGAGCGAGGGTCTCGGTCGAGTTGTCAAATTAATTTCAATCACAATACCAACCACAATACCGGCGTTATTGCTGTCTCGTACGCCGGCCTTTTCGAAAACCTTAAAAACCCTTGCCGCGGTCGACGATTATAATGTCATTCTCTGTTGTGAGTTGTTACATGCTGTTGAGTAGACTTTTTTTCGGAAGCTAATAGTTGTTGTGAAGAATAAACCATACATGCGTAATAAGGTCGAACAAATTTAGAAAATATATAAGGTTTTGTCCTGAAGAAAGGAGTGAGGAAAAAAAAAACAAAAACCCACTTTGCAGTGAAAAAAGTCGGCTCGGTTACACGATCTGATTGTGTATTATAGCAAACGATTTTTCTAGTCTCGCGTTGACGTTGCCGTTTTGGTTTAACGCTGACGCGCTTGTTGTGAAACAGCCATCATTCGGCATTGGATTTCTGGTACGACGGAGGGAGCATACTGCGCATCTTGTATGATGGTACGCGTAAGTTTTGTACATTCACAGTAGGATAAGGATACACTTGCATCAGGGTCAGGGGTAAGCCATTATGTCAGTTTGCAGCCCAGTCGCTTCTCTTATAGTCCTCTAACCATTTTGATTTTTTGATAAAATTTCAGAGGGATTTTATGTTAATCCGAAAGTGGGGTACCGTAGTGCTCAGTGTGTGTGCTATCTGCGCGAGAGGTTTGGGTTCGATTCCAAACTCTGTCATCTGACAAAAGCTCTTTTTAAGACAAAAATTCACCCAGAATCGGTTGAAATGTGTTCCATAAAACTGCAACAGCGGACTTTAACAGGCATTTTCAGTGTCTTCCTATCGCACAATGACTTGTCAACTAGATAGTGATTAGAGGAAAAGGATAGCGATAATCTAAATCTGATTTAGGTAAAGAGCTAAGATTTAAGTACCCAAAGATGATTTGATTTGAGCTTCGTTCCAATTATGGATTGATGCAGCTTGTAAAAGGATCTTTATGACCTAGAAAATGGTTAAGTGTTTCATTGCACATTCCATAACCATTTTGCTGTAGACTAAGTATTTTTTTGGCAACATTGAATAACGATGTGTTTACGCTAAAAACACCGACCACTGGTTGCATACTAATCTAGGAACTTCTAAGAGAACTGAATTTGTTCAAATGGTTTTAAAATAATTTTTTGTTATTAGACCCAAGCTCAATCGAATAGGTCTTAGCTGGCTCCAAGTAGACGCGAACCAAACTGGTGCAGATAAAGTAATCAGCACTCATAAGATCACCAGCATTAATAAATAACTAAAAGAATTCGTATGATTTCAAAAGCAAATAAAAGTACGTCATTCATCCTGTTGATTTGAAACTTTATGCAAACTAAATATCTCACTTCCAAACAGGATCTTTTACACCTGTTTGGGTTTAAAAGTTTATGGTTTTTGAAAGTTCGTAAAAGGCTTTCAATAAAACTTTATGAGCAGATGTTCGGCAAATTAGGAGTATAAACTGTTGGATGGATTTAACTTTTTTTCAGTTATGAGAAACCTTTCACCTTTCCATGTCTTTCATAGTTTGCTACTTATATACACATCCTCAAACAGAATTCATGATAGCCCAGTTGCCAGGGGCAATAAAAGAAGCACAAATCAAATTGAATAAAAATTCAATTTCCAAATTCGGCAAAAAGCTCTTCACAAATTTTAGTGTGTTCTCAATCTTAAGTAACTGGTTGATGTGTGTTTTAGAAACAATAACCTCTTACCATACCAAATGCAGATACGATGTCAAGCGAACATGATCAAATGAAGAAATTCACCAAACGACAGGTTTTGTTGCAAGTTAGAAGTATTACCAAAATCGATGACTTACCTGAAATGAGAAAAAAAAATATATTTCAGTTAAAAATAAGTTATGTATGTAGATATAAAAATGTTGTTTTAGCAAATAAAAAACCAATGGATACCATTAAAGTTCGAAAGTGGTTCTCTATAATAGAATATCTTGTCGCCGTGTTTGGCAAACTGAGTTTAATTAATCAAGTCACTTCTTCAAATCACTTCTTGGAAGTAAGGATGTTTTTATAATGGAAAGGCTATGTAGAGAAAGACTGTTTAAAGTAGTTAATCGAAATCTTGCATCAAGGAACCGGGTCCAAGAGACATTTTGTTTGTAAATGGTAACAGGATGGTAAAACAACGTAGTTAATCAATAGAGTGTTTTCACGACAGGAGCACAATTATTCCTCCTTCTGGGCCAGTTTGCTATGAATTAAATTAATTCGAAACGCTCAACAAATATGGTGGGTACCCTACAGACATACTACGCTCCTTAATTTTGGTGTACACACAGTAAATCGCAAGACAGCGAAAGACAAATCCAGGGGCATATAGCCCAAAATGAGCGACTTAGTAAGGTATGAAAGACACCTTCCCTCCTTGTTCTTTTCCCGCCAATATAGAAATAAATTCGGGATCTTTTTAACGTTTGGCTGCTTTCCAGGTAAAAGCATACTACTAGCGGGAAGACGTTTTATGAGCAGGATTTTAGTTTTCCTGTCTTGCTCAGAAAAAAGGATTTGTATTGAATTGAAAAATGATAATATCGTGAAACTATTTCTGGGGAGGCTTGCAGAAAAAAAGGGATAAAGAACTTTGGTATTAGTTAAATTCATTTGAACCATTTTCTAAAATGCCAAAGCCGAGAAAAAAAGATCTCATAGGACTATGAGAAAATTTCTTGGATATAGAATCTTTCATGGGTTGATCAAATATATGTATATAAATTATTTTAATTCTTTGAAGTACTCTAGCTAATTTGCGCTACTATAAGTTTTTTGGATCGCTTATCACGATTTTCGGTTTTTTTTCTCGAGAAATTGAGGTTTCAACTTTAATTCACCCAAAAATACTCCCAAAATAGGGGTCTTTTTGCTATATCCGCGCTTACAGTGTTGGTGTAAAAAAATATGGTTTTACCTTAATTTTGAGTAAAATTTTACAAAAACTTCATTATTCGGGTTCAATTAAAGGTGTGAAAAGTGGGTTTATTTTACATTTACACTTTTTGTCTTAAATTATGCGTTTAAACTGTTTTTCTGACTTTGAGTTCCAACATTTATGTGATAATAAAAAATGTAAAACTTGGGTTAATAAAAGAGAACTGAAAATATCTCTTTACATGAATTCGGCCGTTTTAAGAGCTAACGGCATAAAATTTTCTCTATTATTGTTTTTTTTTGGGTTTTCGATCATGAATTTCTGGTTTTTTTTCTCGGGAAATAAGGGCTTCACCCTCAAATCAGCAGAAACACCCCTTAAAAAGGGGTATTTTAATACATTCACGCTTTGAGCGATAATTAATATGAAAAAGATGTTTGTTGAATTTTTGAAAAATGTTGTTGAAACATTGAATAGAAAATAAAGTAGCATTTTATAAAGATTTCAACATTCGGGTTAAATTAAAGGGGTGAAAAGTACCCCTTGAAGGTGTTTTTTTCTATATTCACTTGATATTTCAAAGGCATTTGATCAAGTTTGGCATCAGGCTCTTCTATCAAAACTCCGTGCATATGGAATCGATACTGCAATTATTGTCTGGATTACCCTTCTGAGCGCTCCATCCGAGTGGTTTTGGACGGCTTCAAATCTGACATTCATTCCATAAATGCTCGTGTGCCCCAGGAGTCTTTTCTGTCTCAACACTTTTCTTATTGATGACCTGTTATCGGCCATAATCCGATCCACTCATTTACAGATGACAGTTCTCTTAGTCATTCATACTCATTCCAAAGTAAACGTCCGAGCCCCCCGGATATTGAAACGGCGAGGTTGCGTATGCCGGACTCTTTAAGCTCCGACATTGACATCATATTAAGATGGGGTTTCGTTAACAGGATGGAATTTAAGGCCTCGAAAACCCAATGCTGCCTTCTGTCTTCTAAATAAAAAAGGATTCATCAGCCAACATCCAAGGACGGCACTTGCATCGCCGAAACCAAGAAGCTTTCTGCACTCGGCATATGTGTAAACGCAACCTACGTTGGAATAACAACATATTAGATGTTGATGTTGCCAAGAATGCTGCGAAATGCTTTGAATTCTTTAAGCGACGCAAGAAATATTTTACACCATTAGATCTAGCAACAATACACTAAGCGTTCATACGCCCCAAAAGGAATGCATGTAACACCCTCGTTTTGGCGGGTGCAACAAAGAGCTCTTTGCACCTTCTCGATAGGATCCAGAAGAGAGCGATAAAACTTATAGGGGATCATAACATAGCGAGATCACTTGACTCCTTGGATCACCCTCTTAATGTTTCGTGTCTCACTTTGTTTTATCGTTTCTTTCATAAGGACTGTTCTAGCGAAATTGCCAGCTGTATCCCATCTCTGGACGGAATTCAACCACAGCACACGTGCTAGAACAAACGCTCATAAATTCAACCTTGGTCATACAGCATTGTACTGGAATTCCTTCTGTAGTAAAACGACACGGATGTGGAACAAATTTCTACGCGGGGTCTTTCCTCCTCAAAACAGTCCACAGCAATTCAAAATCAAACTGCACCAGTATCTCTCCTCTTATCCTTCTCACTTGCGCTGTGTTAACTCATCATAAAGCTAGCGAGGTAGCGATAAACCCTTGAGCGGGGGTAAATTAAAAAAAAGGGTTAGGGCTAACGAAGGGTTAATTTTTTTCTAAATTATTATTAAATGTTTCAACTCAAAATTAGAAAGAAGTTTTTACGCATAACTTGAGTCAAAAAGTGTAAATGTAGCAAAACTCCTTCTTTTAAGATTACTTTTCACCCCCTTAATTTAAAATGAGTACTTAAATTTTTATAAAAGATTTACTTAACATTCAGATTAGAGGTAAAAACATAATTTTTTACGCCAATTAACACTCAAAGCGAGAATATAAAGCAAAACGCTAGGGGTATTTTTGGGTGGTTTGATTGGGTGAAGCCCCAAGAAAGAATCTGGTTTAACGTATTGCTATTGGTTCTTCTTGGATTGAGGTCGTCGTTTAAGGAAGATTTAAAAACTACCCCAGCAGAGCTGTTGTATGGAGAAACGCTTCGCTTGCCTGGAGAATTTTTTGCTGACTCATCCAACAACATATGTTCAGAGGACTTTGTAAAGGAGTTGCGAAAAGCCATGTCTTCTATCCGTCCAACCAATGCCAGCTACCATGGGACACCTAAGTACTTTGTGCAGAAGGAATTAGATAAATGCTCACATTTTTTTGTTAGAACTGATAGAGTTCGCACTTCTCTTCAGCAGCCGTATGAAGGACCCTGCCCCGTTTTGCAAAGGAATCCGAAATACTTTTCGGTAAGAATCAAAAACAATATTAAAAACATTTCTCTCGACAGGTTGAAAGCAGCATTTATAGATGTATTTGACGATCAAGAACAACATGTAAAAACATCCCAACAGCCTTCGATCAGCAACCCAGTTGAAGCTGAACCAGTGGCCCCTTTGCAAGACCAAAAGACAACACGATCAGGGCGGCGAATCAAAATTCCTTCAAGATTTCGTTGATACAACAAGCCATCTAGCGGGGGAGTACTATAGGATCGCCATGAAAGGAAATCCTAACTTGGAAACCACACACCCTTACACGAATATGTCATTTGTACAGTACACCAAATTGAAGTTTTAGTATCTCTACTATTGTAAGAAATTGCGTAATGTACCATAGTATATAAGACTGTGAATAAGATTGAAAACCCTCTTTCTGGTATCAAAAGCTAAGTAGAATTAAATGTAGTAATAGATAAGAAGTTCTGTATTTTATTTCACTTTGATTTCCTCCGAATTAGATCTACAATCGCTACAGATTCTTAGCGATTTTAAAAGAGAAGAGTAGAGTTGAAATGTTAGCGGGCGCAAATGTCGTCCCCTTACTTCCATAATTTGAAAGAAGTAAAGAAAAAAAAGTTTAAGGTAGTCGAATTTTTGAAAAAGCGAACGATGAAGATCGGTTTAGATATGAGAGTTCGACGCACTATGAAGGCCCGGTATGGTACCAAGTGCGGATTTAAGACATGGAAGCTACTCCAAAAGACATTAGAATTATTGTTTCATGCCTTGTTCCAAGCCTTGTCTCATGCTTGCTTGACACTGGAAAGCTTTTCCAGACAAATCTCTCGGAGGGTTTGTCAGACTATCGCGAAGATGGGGTTCGCGAAAAGGCGAGAAAGATGTCGTTTTTTTGACTGAAGCTATTTCGTATCTTCAGAACGAAGGTGAAATGTGCAGCACGCTTATGTTAAAGCTCATAGTGAATACAGAAGGAAACAACTTTATGAATAGCTCAGACATTGTGTGACTTTATTTTAAAATAACTACTTGGAGGGTCTCTACCTGGTTCACAGGTTCATTTTAAAATAAGGTCACACCTTTTTTTGTCTATGTAACATTATTCTAGGTTACTGTGGCGTGTACGCACTTTTTTCGCTTTCGAATAAACCAGTAGCCCGTAAGTCTATAAAATCGAAATAATACCACTTAAAAAATGCTTATAACTCATCTTTGCATTAAACATGCGGTCATCGTCAATAACGTAAGAAAGAATTTTTTTTATTTAACATTTGTCTTTCAAACTTACCTTACAGTCGTCACGTGATGTGATGTGTGGGTGCGCGTCTCCTTGTGTCGTGTTGAATAGCTAACGACAGTCACATGACGAGTAGCTGTTCGTACGACACGTCGCACACGACTACGACCATCGCCGACAACAACAACAATTGGTGGTGGTTTTCCATTACCATACTGCAGAAAGGACTCGACGCTTGGTTTGTCAATTAGTTCCGTTTCGGACATTATTTTTTTGTTTTGTTTGTTTTTAAGGGATTTTTATTAATTTTTCGATCAAGATTCGGCGTAAGAGAAATTTCGTTTTGGTTTCAGATACTTATTTACAATTTTTTTGTTTTTTTTTTTTTTTTTTCTTTAATTAATTTATTATTATGATTTTCTTTGGTTTCGGGTTACGTGTTTTGAATTGTTTTTTGTTTCTTAGTTCACTTAAATTTTCGAGTTCACATTTTATCGTTGAATGACTTCATTTTAAAGAAAAAGTTCTGTCATAAGCTATGGAATAGCTTTCCTTGTAATCCGGCCAAAAGGGTTTCATTTTTAATCTGGAAGAAGATTTATCAACTTAGTAAACTGGAATATAGGAGCACAATCAAATATTCCAGGCAACCAAGCTCATTTTCTGTTCACAATCGATTTTGTTCTGGTTTTTGTGTAATTTGAATATTCATGACTCAGCGAAGCAAGTGAGCACGTAGTAAGTGTAGCTATACACGGGATAAGTCGCATGAGTCAACCTCATCAGAGGTGCAATTATTCTGTTAAATAAATATATTTATGGTCATGTGAATGTGGTTTCTCGGTTGTTTATAAAGTTAAAGCGAGGGAGGCTGCTTTAGTGATGATTAAATGACAAGGAGAAGTTCACTGACAGTATGGTGGTCAGGGAATTAAAAAAAAAAATATTCATTCAAAGGTTTTGTAGCACTATTGTAGATTTTATGAGGAAATGTTACAAAATTTCCTGCATTAGCTGCAAAGCTGAGCGTTTTCAAACCATGGTGACAAGTTTGAACTGAGAATAATAGCAGGGTAATACAGGAAAGCAACGACAAATACATATCTTTGTATTGGAGAACTCCGCCGATCACTGCTTCACGCACAGTTTAATCATTTCCGATGTGTAAATAGGTTGTTTATTGTGAATTTTTGCCTGAATGGGTTCTAAATCTATAACAACAGGGGACAAATTTTTTAGTCTAAGCATTTCCCTGTGTAGTGGAAACATTTACCTAAACTAAGCGAGGACAGAAAGTAGGCTTCATATCGCTATATTCCGATCAGAGGTTTCTAGATTAAATTTTTCATTTTCGGCTAATCCAATTTTATTTTATACAACATATCAGCTGTAAGAACTGTGACGAAAAGTAAGTCGTACCCTGTGCTTACTTAGGGTACTTTCACAGCCGGCGAGCTTGCAACCTGCAAACTGGCGCTTAATTCGACATTGCTCTAAAGAATTTCTTAAAACTAAAATTTGTCAAATAGAAAACTAACGAAAATCCTCAATTCTATAATTTGACAACTTCAAATCCATCATTTTCAAAAGCTTTGTGAAGATATTTACGATTCGCTGCGATATCGCTTTACGATATTTACGAAGTCGCTGCGAGTTCGTTTTGAAATCAGCAAACTGCGAATGTAAACTCATTATGTAGGAGTGTCAAGTTATAGGTAATTTGATCCTTGAAAGATTTCCGTGCTGCGGTTTTCATTTTGAAACAGCATTTTGGAGTTAAGTCATTTGGTCGCCAGTTCGGCTGGTCGCAAGTTCGCCAGCTGCGTAATCACCTTTTAATTTTTTAAATCGGGTTAAAAGAATAACTATATAATTGTAAAAAAAACACAATTGACTTTCTTTTGGTTTAAGTGTAGGGGCTAACAGAGGCCTATGACTCATACAATTTTTTTTTGCAATGTAAACAAGCGTATAATGTTTTGTAACGCAAATATTTCATCACTTGTGGGGCAAACTGTAGCACAACCTACGAAAGCCTTGAATTTGAACCCCATAAAGTATCCAGGGGAAGCTTCAATCTAAAACAATTGGCCACAATGAGAAACAAAGCTTATTTTCGCCCTGTTTGCCGCTGCCTAGTTATAATTTAATTCATGACCGTCATTTGGACTTCGAAGTTGGATTGAATTGAATCTATGGGAATCTTCGGGTAATGTCGTGTGGGGCAGCATTGTTTATCTTAGTCTGGGAACATGGTATAAGCATTTGTATATACGTTTAGTTAATTCATCTAATAACTATTCAAGTTTCAATTGGATTCATGTCACGTGTAACTTGCCTAACAGGCCGCTCTTTCTCCATGGCTTCGTTTTGTATTCTACTCCACCACAACATTAAGCATTTACACACTACCTGCCGAATTGAGACAGCACATAGCGTGGCAGTAGTTGACGACTACTTGTAACGGACTTGCAAATTGCACTCCAGCCAGTTCGGCAGCTTTAAACATTTTCATATGTTGTGTCGGTTCCGTTGAGTTTTGAATTCATTTTATGATTCCAAAGCATGTCCAATGCATGTCCATCAACACACGTTCTAGATGCGAGTGTCTGTGTCCTAGATATGTTTTGTTTTGTGCAAAAGATCACGGTCATGACTTGGATATGAAATTAAGGGAAATGTTTGATTATACAATTTGCCATATAGTGAATGTTCATCTAAGATAAAAAGAGATATCCGAGTAAGTATCTGGAACAATCACATAAATCAATTTAGTTTTCGCTTTACGCCTGATTGCACAGAGCAGTGACAGCGAGAGCAATTGGATAACAAGCTGATTACGCGACTGTGAATTTACCAGAAATGCATGATCGCACTATAAACACAGATACGGATATTCCGCTTTGTATGCGGTGCGTAATGGGTGCAGTTGTATCTGTATTTATCTAATCGACACGAAATGGAGAATGGCACCTTGATTGATGTTTGTTTTAATTCGCCCATATATCTCCGAGACATACTGCGAAAAAAAACGAAGAAAACTCGGGAAAAAAAACTAGTAATACGTGGAGGAAAGCTGCAGCTATTAAGCCTAACTGATTATTGTGTGATGATAATAATCTGTGGGATATGTGATAATTGCTTTTGCGAAATGTGCGAAATATCTTTGAGCGTATTGTTAACTAGGAGAAACAAACGGAAGAGGAAGAAAGTTTCCGCTTTTTCAAGTGGTCCAAAAGAACACGCAAAGTAAAACTTTGCGCAATTTTAACAAGGCATAAATTATTACTCATTAAAAATTCCCGACACGATGATTTATGTGGCAAAGATTGGTTTTTGATGAGCCAATTTTAGCAAGCCAAAATAGCTCAGGATCTCCATCTGCGAACAAGATCACATTAAAAACGTTGTTATGATTTCTTTATTCTATATACAAATCACTAAATAAGGAAGTGATTAAATCTATGTTCGCACCTAGATAGTACAAAGTGCTTTAGACCACCTGTATGAGTCTATACAAAAAAACCTCGAGCCTTTTGTGCATTAATGAGGAAAACGTGCATTTGGTTTAATTACTCGTTAAACCTTCGAAAGCAACAATGCATAGCAATGATAGCCAAGCAGCAACTTCAGAGCTACACAAAACACGAAATTTATACAAACTAACTTGTCAACTGTCACGAATTTGTTGAAAACCTATTATCTAAGCTGAACAGGGTTGCCAAGTTAATCGCAGGGTTTCTATTATAGACAATAATAGGAATGTAAATTTGACGTTTCGGTTGATTGAAAATTGTCGCAATTATCTAATGACTCTATACCAATAGGTTGTAACCTTTGGCTTTTCCAACATTTGTTCTACTTTTTGTGTGGCCATAATGACAGTTCTCTCACATGTTTATGGAAGCTAATTGGTTGGTTGCAAAACGATTTTCATGCAAACTTGAATGCGATAACTAAAAGGGGGGTTGTGGTATTAGAGCAAATAAGGAGTAACTTTTGGACCTGTTTTGTCTTTCGTGATACGTAATTGTTATACGACCAAGACATTTATATTATTTTATATAAAAGATTGTATTTTTTTTTTTATAATTCCTTCCCGTTGTAGGGGTTTCGAATACCTTATATGAGTTAACTTAACGCGAGCGAAATGCGTCAAAGGAGAGAAACTGGTGCTCATTGGTTTTAAACAACTGGTGAGGGACAACTTCACACGGAAGCCTATTCCACAATAGATGATCTGCTAGAGAAGGAACTCCAATACAACATGGTACGTCCGAAGTAGAGCTCTGGGGTGAATTGATGAGCATTTCTTTTAGTGCGGGTATTGTAGTTGGATTCTTTGGAAGCTGGCTATTTCATTGGAACGCTCTTTATAGAAGTAGAGATAGAAGAAAGAAAGACAGGAGATATTGCGACAATGCACATAGCTCAAAGGACTCAATTGATTTCGCAATGCTAACGTACTCCCTGTCGAGTAGGTGCAAGGAGGTCCTTGGATCACCTGTTCAGACGTTAGAATTAAACTCCAGTATTGGGTGTATGTAAGCTTTATAGATGTTAGCCAGCTCAGAAGGAACAAAATATTTTTTTAATGACTTAAGGAATCCTAAGCATTTCGCAAGGGAGGTCGTCCTGAACATGCATACCGAGTACGGAAAGCTTTTCTGACAGTTATGGAAGAGACGTTCATGGATACCGGCTGGAGGTTTCTGTTCTCTTGTATGATAGCAGACAGCATTGTGTTTTGGAAGCATTAACTTCTTCTCTATTAACGCTCCCGATATACGCTGATAACGTCAGAATTTAACAAATTTAACATATATGTATCCTTCTCATTTCAACATCTGAAGGGCTTAACATTGTAATGTTTTTGCCTGCGGGGTTCTTCAAACTCAATTTCACTTTCATAATTACACAATGAAACACTTTATTTATCAAACAAAACTTATTTAAATTCAAATTACACTAAATTTTCGCTTCTTAAAATTCATAATATGAATTTTAAGAAGCGAAGCAAATAATATGAATTTTAAGAAGCGAAGTTGCAAATTCAAATAATGAATATCAAAAACAAAGTTGGAGATAAAACAGATCCCTGGGGCAAACCAAAAATTATTCGGTGATTATCAGACTTTAAACCGTTCAGAACCACTTGGATCGAAGGGTTCGAAAAGGAATTTCTAATCCAGAGTACCTTGCTACTCATTGATTCCAAATGCACGAATTTGTCAACAAGAGAAATGCCCTCCAAATGCTTTGAAAATTTCGAGCGCAACAGTTCCATTTGTCAGTGAGATAGGTGATCAGATCATCAGATTGTGCTACGAAACCCGTATATCCGGTCATAAAGAAGCTTCCGTGATTCAAGATATTTCATTAGATCATCAGATCACCTTGGAAAGAATGGACGTTAGTGCAATTGGTTGGTAACTAGTCAAAGAAGAATCGCCTTTTTAGCGGTCCGTCCAAAAATCAAACAAAGACTTTTTATGGTATCTCTCCGTTGTCCGTCCGCAACTGTAACTTCTGAGGTGAGTCGTAGAAAGATGAAATTAAGTACATTTATAAAGTGTATGAAAAAAATGAGAGCGCGTGCTAAATAGGTCACTTTTTTATACACACATAACGGTTTAACTACAGTTTTTAATTTTGATGGTAAAAAGGACAAAAAGTGTTTTGGGTATTATCGTCAACAGTTTTGCAGCTAAAAACAAGTGGAAAAGTGCAACAGTAGGTATGTAAAAACTTCAGTCCGTCTGCAAAATACCCTAACCTACCAAAAAAGGAAACTTCCACGCCTCTAAAAAGTGGGCGGAAAATAAAAATATAACTGTTCAATGCTTTATGCTGGGTAGTTGCATACATTTCGGACTAAAGCTCATCCTTTTTAACTAAAAAAAATTTTTTTTTAGCTACGCCCACAAAAGTAGGCGGAGGCATGTATGTACTGTATTTAAATACACAAAAGTTAGAAAATGCTACTATCAACAACTTTTGAATTGTAATTTTATGTCAAATTTCATGTATGTAGGTATATTTATTGAAAAACAGCCGCTTTAAGTTAAAATCCCTTAAAAAGCGGGCTTGGTCAATGTGACGGACAAAATTTTTCTGCTACCTAAAAGACAATTACACGGCAATGTCACATTCTAAAAATGAGTGCGCTAGCACGACTGTAACATAGCTAAAATTTTAAATTTTAATTAAAATTAGAGATGGTCGCACATGCAGGCCTGTAGTGGGCATGGCTGTGGGCAGATTCAACTAATTTTCAAACTCGATCTGAAAGACTGGACTTACAGCTCACTTACCAAATTTCAGCTCTCTCTTAAGGTCATAACTTTTGAATAACTTTATTTAAAAAACCGATTTTAGACAAACATATAAAGCAACCGCAGCTTAAGAAAAGGCTAAAATCAAATTTTGGGTAAACCGTTTTAAAACTGTGGTTTTGACGTATATAAGAAAATAGCGAAAAACCGTTTGTCCCCCGTTTTGGCAATAAGGCCAAATGATTTGAAAAATTAAGACATATGAAGAATTATTTGTAGTTTTCGGGAAAACTATAGAAATTTTTGAACACTTGGCAGGCAGATTCTGAGATCAAGCTCGAAAACTTAAAAAACATTTAAAAATAATTTTTGAAAAAAATATTTTTTATAAAAATAACGTTTCTTACTTAAAAGTTTCTGAAATGGTATAAGAAATAAATTAAAAAACCCGAATTTATTACCAATAACTCATAAACCTGTGCTCAGACTGTTTGGCAAAAATAGCCGTTGCTAGCGTAAAGTAGGTAATCTCGAATCAAAAAATATTATTTTTTTGATTCGAGATTAAAAAAAAAAAATCTGAATCGTCGTTTTATGGACACCTTTAGGGCAGGGATAAATCTACTGCGCTGTCTAATCGACGTTTTTTTTTCGTAGGTGGCGATCCTTCTGGTTGAGCACTACAACTACTGGTACCGCACAGACAACTTAATTCTAAGTAGCTATATGTATTTATGTACTTAGTTTTTGAGTTTAAAGAAGAAAAGTGTTCCGGCACCCATCGCAGTTGCGCCAACGAGACTTGTGCTCCGAGATGGAAGACCGGACTACAAATGCAAGCAAAGCTACCTCAGGTTCGGGTCCTGAAACAAACACAACTTGTTTAAAACCTTCCCTACCAAGCTTATCCTCATTTCCCCAGATGCTAGTGTAATCTTCAGCACAAGGGGTTTCGCTTGCGATCTATTAGACAGAAGTCGAAGTATTTTTGCATAGTCTTTAAAATCTCTTTAAACGTTCAATGGCTTCCGCAGAATCAATCACCATACTCCATACATACAACTACAACAGGATTTAAGTTTAAGGATTTAAGGTTCTTAAAGTTTCTGCCACCTCAAACATAGCTGTGACCTTGTGTTCTTGCTAATTAGCCGCGATGTCGTATAATAATCGTAGGTAATTTTGAAAACATGCTCGCCAAGCTTTTTGCACCCTCTTGCAATACCTTAAACAAAAAAGCACCCGTCAAGGGATTTAATTTTTATCGACATCACCATTAATTGCGGCGATTGACATCCATAAAATAAATCAATTAACCCGACGGTTTTCAGCGATAAAAAAATCACTCTAAGCCGACCGCATGTAATAAGCCAGCCAGTGTCATGCAAACCGATGAAAATGCCGAGTGATTTACTATCAACCGACAATCACCACCAGTTGATATAGATCATTTTAATGAGTGTAACGAAACATCTTATGGCATCTTGTCAGGCTTGAAATTGAAAAAAAAACCCAACACACATTCTCCGCCAAAGAGAAAAGCTCTTTCCTCCATTTCTTTGCATGCGACGAGGCACATGCAACCCAAAGAAGAAACAGACAAAATACCTGAAAGTGAATTTTAATGATGATGCCAATGATCGTAGTATGATTAGAGCAACACATGGTGAGCCCTATGAACGAAATTGAAAGTCAAACCAAACCCCAGTGGTATCCAGTGGTTTGCCGCCCAGAAGATCACTATAATCTGAAATTAACTTGTCACCAGTGGCCGGAGCAGCATTTGAAATGACATCACGACCAAGAGCGGACCTGTGAGGATTTATGTTCCCCAGTGGTTTCGTGTTTTTTTTTTCTTTTATGCATGCTGTTGTTATGCGATGAAACTTTCACGACCCAGACCAAATGACATTATGCAAGAAGATTAAAAAATAAGTTAATAAATATGACAACGATTTCCAGATAACCTAGGACCGACAGACCCATTTGAGGCAGTGAAGGTTTAATGGTGATTTGTGGTTAATATTTTATACGCTAGAGTCCCAGTACCTACTTTGTTACGATTTGCAACTTTCTATTTTTCTTTTCCCGGTTATAAACACAATTTCCACTGGCCAGACAATTCCCTGGGAGGGAAAGTATAGAGCAAGAAAAAAGGCGAAAATCTCTTCAGGAAAATCCAATCGGAAAAAGTCATTCACAAACCCCTTCAGACGTCATAAATTGATTCCTTCTTTCTTCCCGTTTGTATACTGGGTATAGGTAGTCGTTCGGTGGCGTACATGTCCCTGAGCAACTTAAATCAGTTAACGCCGCGCCGTGGTGGCGGTGCTAGGGGCAAAACTCTAAGGTGGATGTCCGTATCTGATGAATGCATACGTGCCTTTCATACAAAGTAAGCAGGGAAGACCAATAAAAAGGGTACCGTATTGGCCCGATAACCATTGATGCATAGCAGTACTGTGTGTATTGGGTGCAAAAGGTCTTGGGCTAAGAAATTTATTGGACACTTTGCAGTTATGTGATACATACTTACGGTATTGGTTAGGTGTTAAGTGGTCTTAAATATATGAGTCTTTTTTAATCGGATCTTTAAAAAATATATCATTACATTGCAAGAAAGCTATGAATATAGAAGATGCAAAAATGGAAAATGTGAACAATTTGTAACAACTCGAGCGTAGGACTGAGTTTTTCATAGGATCTTTTTGGAAAAAATGAACTTGCTTTTATGTCGTTATGCGCTAAACTAGCTTCTTACAATGTATAAGCTTAAAGTCCAACATTATTCTCTTTTTATTCAAATTGTTAGTACGATTGTTAAACGATCTGTGATTCTTGAGAGTTGTCATCAAGATTTTTTGGGGTTATAAATGCAATTTGGGTAGTGAAATAGTAATAGGGTTAAAATCAGAACAATTGAGATTAGACGGTCATCGAAAATTGTCAGCGTGCCGTACAAAAGAAATCCAGTAAAGAGGTGCAATTTTACAAAGACAGAAAACTCGATGAACTAATCGAAAATCAAGGTATATTTAACACAGCAAACGAGAGGGCACAAATTTCAAGACAGATTCATGCAAATCAAAGTAAAACCAAGTGAAACCTCAGGAGTGATTCGAAATGATTATATCGACTCGTAACCGGGCTAAGGGCTCGTGTGGCTGCCCATATATAGCAAAAGAGAACAGAAACAAAACTAAACCAAAGAGACAAACGTACTCAAAATTTGGTCGAACTCAAAAATAACTCGTTTCCACCAGTTGCAAGTGACAACCTTTCCTTGTTGAAAAGTTTTAAGCCCTCTCCATTTCTATGCGCCAATTCATACGACAGGCTTTAAGTGCGAACTGAAATAAAACAAACAAGACTTCTAAATATCCTTCCTTATTTACTCTGTAACACAAAATCACAAAGTTGTTTGACCTGAATAAAACACTGTGAGGTAATTATTTGTATTTAAAATAAAAGTAAAAGCAGAAATTAAGAAGGGTGTAAAAACTATGTAATAAAATCAATTAAAGATTTATACGCAATGCTACGAAAGCTTTTAAATTTTGCGGCCTATTTTCATTTTATGAGGTTTTTTTTGGTGCCTTAGCTGACACAAAATCTTCTTTGCACCGATGAATTTGTATGTAACTCCAAGTTGTGTTTGCTGTTGTGTCTGGGACAATGCCAAGTATGCATGAGATCTGGATGTCGCTTTTATAACCCTTTGCTTGGATTTTCATTTGATGGTCCTTCACATTTCGAGCTGCTTTGATCATATGAATAAATTTATCCAGAGTTGGGTCTGACTTGACAGTCAGATCCCCGAAAAACAAAATCATTGCTTTTGTTTTCTTGTACCCTACCCAGGGTATATTAAGATTAAAGCATAGTTTGTAATGCAGAGAAATAATCACTGTAGACTCCTAAGAACTTTAGAGATATGATCGAGACCAACAGGTACGCCCAATACAGACTTATATGTGTGACTAAATCCATTTAAAAAAACACTCGAATTCTGTTTAAGCTATATGGTTCCTTTGCGTTAGAACATCAATTTTTGGTATGAGGCACTGCTTAGGAATTGTATTTAAGGCGGTAGTAAAAAATTTATTCCATCATTTTATCGTCCACCTGTTTTAAACAAAAATTCAACTGTTTTTAAAAATTATGCATGAAATTTGGTAAAATATTGCAAAAAAATTGGGTTAACGAATATGCTGGATTTTTCGTATACACACTACATATCTCCGCCCACTTTTGTGGGCGTGGTTTAAAACAAGTGTATTTCTTAGCCCAAAATCAAGGTTTTCTGTCAATCAAAATTTATGTAACCGCATTGCGTAAAGCGTCTAGGGGAAATATTTTGTATCCCGCTCTTGGAGGCGTGGCAAGAAGGGAAAGGGGTAGATAAGGGTAGGGTAGTTTTTATTCGTCGCAGATGGACTGAACCTTTTTCATACGAACTGCTGCGCTTTCCTACTTATTTTAAGAAAAAAAGGCCACACTTTGGGCACTTGTACCTGGAACTCTATTTCCATTAGCCAACATTATTCACTTAAACTTTAAACTCGAGTTAACATTTAAAAATTCTGTGCGATCTATTTCAGCCTTAACGGTTAACTTCGAATTTAACATTATTAGTAGTAGTAGTAGTAGTAGTAGTAGTAGTAGTAGTAGTAGTAGTAGTAGTAGTATTGACTTTATTTTAACCCGTTAACATTACTTTAACCTGTTTAGAAGTTAACATTAAAATTTTGGACAATCTAAATTTAACCAACTTAAAATCTGCCTTCGCCTGACATAGTCTCCCAACTTACAACAGCTGTTACAATATGGCAATTCGGTGGTAGAAGGACCATTTAATAATCATAATCACAAGCCCTTAAAGCAATGTCAAAAAGACAGTTTCGGTGTGACTTTGACTTCTGACACATAATGTTAAGAAAGCTTTAAAAACGATTTAAAACAAAAGTGAAACTATTGTTTCCAGAAGCAAAATCAATTAAGAAAAATATCAAAATTTCGCTGTGATTTCTTCTCAGTATAACGTATAACGAGTATACACAAAACAGTTTAGATTGGCTCCAAATCTCCAAAAATGAATCCCAAAACTTCATAAAATCTTACAACATTTTTTATGTCGTGTGTTTGCAGGTTTTGTTGGTATTTTGCAGTAGATAAAACACGACAGTATAGAAACAACTGCGTGTTTTATTTAAAGCGCTTAAATGACCTAAGAATAATTCAAGGAATTTTATATCACTTCTGCAAGAAGAGTTACTTGAAATGGTGCTCAAAAAATACGCAAAGGCGCAAGATAGTAGCATACTTCTTGTCACAAAATTCAACTACTGTCCTCCTTGCACGATTGAAAATTTTCTGTGTCCGTTGATGCCATAAGTTCTAATGTTCCTCGAGTTTGTTGCTTCTGTAGGGCCTAAATAAATTTAACTGTTCACTAAGTGCAATGCATTTGCTTGGATTTTTTTTACCACAAATATTTTTACCGCAACAATAAATGTTCTCCATTTTGACGTTAACTTTTTTTAGGTTGTCTTTTAAATCTTTTAATTTCATTTTTGGCGTAGTAACGAAACATTTTGGCCGCTGCGTGAATCAAAGTATTAAAAAATAAAAGCCGTGCGTTGTAGCGAAAGGCCGTAAAAGAGCGGCGGTGTAGCAGGGTTTGATTGTATATTTTATACCTTAGAGGTATAAACAAATTAACAATAAGCTCCAACCGGCAAGACTAGTTTTTCTCTAAAATTTTATAGCTCAACCACAAAAGCTTGGAAAAATTTCAATTTCAACTTCTTTATGTTATTAAGATCATAAAACAAAACTGCATTGATAAATCTACCACAAATTTGCAGTTCTCACATCGACCCCAAAATAATTCCCCACATTTTGTACTCTTTAACTTAATTCCAAGCTCAGAGGTTACTAAAGGTGAACAAACTTCTCAGCTACGGTTATAAACAAAATAAGACGTAATGTTAAATCAAAAAAAAAAAAAAGAAATAGATAAACGTAAGTCTAGTATAGGTATCTTTTTCTATCATTACCACTCTCGCATAGGAAGTCATTGTGGCGGCGACGGTTAAAAGAAAGTTGTCATTACCGTGCGGTAGTTGTTTTCGTACGTCGTCGCCGCTACAGCGACTGCCTAGTGATTTTTTTTGTTTTGCAAAACCTAATTGTTAACGAATAATGTAATTTCACTTTTTTGCTTTCCGATTCCCCCCAACAATATACCGACTACCAGCTGACAGACGACAATAAAAGTTCACATAGGTCAACCGCATAAATGTTGCGGGAAACACTTTTGAAGAAGTCGTGTCGTTTTGTTTTTATCTCACAGTTGGCCTTAGACGAGTAAGTAATCGTATGCAATAGTGATTTCGATAATTTGTGGGAAGTTTCAGAGATTTCATAAGAGACTTGAAGACTCGGTATCACTTTAAAAAGCATTTTTTTTTTGTTCACACTTTCAATGTCGTTTAATTGGTTCTTTTCAGTAAAATAAAAATTACCGGCGTTTTTCCCATTAATGTTTCAACAATCATCCGGTACTTAAGAGTTTCTTGCGGACAGCTTCAAAGAGCGATAAATGTGATGAGTTAACTGTTACCTAATGAACCAAAGGCGTAGCACATCCCATTTTTGGTTAAATTTTTCTTCAACAACCACGCAAAGTAATCGAGTTTAGCTGAAAAAGACGAGTCATGATTGAGTGTTGATTCGCTGAATCACGGAGGAAGTCATTGTATCCATAGGTTCTTTAAAAGGAGAAGCGAAGCATAATAATATTTCTTTTGTTTTCAAAAGGTATATTTTTGGATGAAGCACTAAAAAATTGGGGTCAATAGTTTTGTTCAACTATGTCGATGGGCTTTGACCTTTTAGTTATGTCATACGATGAGTTAAGCAAGCCAAAAATACTTTGGGAGCTCCTTTACAACACGCATCGTCGAAGTATACCAGAGTCTGGCCATTATGGAAAACGATTTTTCTATACCTTTTCTAATAACGGGGATCAAGAGCAAAAACTATATTTTATTGTTATCAAAAAAATATTTGGAAAACCAACGCACGTCCTGGCTAAAGCGCCATCAAAGACATTTATTATTTTGAGGTTGTCAAAGTCTTTCTCTTTATGGATCAAACGCAAAAAAAATTTGTGACGATCGCCTTTTTTGACTCTCGCTTTGAGGGCATTTGAGTAGTCAATCTCGGTCATCAAGGGCGACAAAAGACTTTCATCATTCTAGTGCTGCTATAGGGCGCCGAGGCATGGATTCTTAGAAGCTGATATAACAGCGAACTTTATGAGCTGTGCAGCGATATGAAGCAGAGTCATGAAACTGCACATGAGCGTATTTGGACGCTGAAGCTGACATGAAGGAATAGAAATAAACACTTCAGCATTAGATGATCTCAACCAAGGTTATTAGCACAAGGCAATTGTCCTAATTGTCCAACTTGGAGTGTATAACTGATGGCATAAAGCTAGACACGGCTAACTGGCAACAAATTTTGATTTATTCTAAAGTTAGCCCCAAACTGTTTTTTTTTTTTTTTTTAATTATTCTTTTGATTATAACTTAACTAATCCCACCTTTCATGCGTTTTCTTAGACTTACCAATACTGACTAACCTAGGCCCTGTAGCTAATTATTTTAAATATTTATTCCATATGAATAACCTTAAAAATGCTGTTTGTTTATTCATTTAACATTATGAATGAACAAACAGCATTTTTATTGAGCTCGGTAATCGAAAAAATGCCATTGGCAATGAAGGAAGTGTAAAAAAATTGAATTTTGGATTTTTTTCTGTGGATCGAATCGATTATCTAAGCTGATTTAGCTAAGATATTTATGCTTCGATAGATATCTGGAGGAATTTTTTTTTCTCACGTAACAAGCCTTTAAGTTTAAGTTTATTTCTGATAAAATATTTCCTGCGTGGCACAACAAAATCAATTCTACAACTAAACAATCAGTTTAGTCCCGCTAAAATTTATTGGCAAACTGGTCCGTTTACTTATTTGAATTATATTTATGTGTTTTAATAATCCACACTGTTAACTAGACCAATGCCCATAATTTATATTATTGCAGATTTGATTCTTTCAAATATTTCTTAGGTATTTAAAAAAAACTCACAAAATCTTAATATCCATTTCACCTAAAATGGGTTTCTTAAAGGAATCAATGAACTCTCACCCACAATGATGTCCTACAAAAACGAACTCCAAAACGTACAGTTATAAAACAAGTTATTGAGTAAAAACCTATTACAAAACACCATATTATTTATAGACGTATAAAAAACCTTAGATCCAACAAAACATCTTTAACATAACCGCAACATGGTTCTATCGATCGTATTTGAGTTTCAAAAAAAAAAATAGCACAACACGCCAAATCGTTATACAAAGTTTAATCCATTTTTAGCAAAGGCAACATTTTCTCAGTACCTATACCTGTCATGTGGGCAGATATGGATACATTTCGGTCTGAAACCGCGAACGGATTCTAGTTCTATCGTTCGTGAGACAAATCAAAAACAACATCAGCCCACAGCAATTAGAATCCAGTTTAGAGCAAAAATATATATTTGTATTATTTATTTTCTAAATAAACGTTATGGCTGGTACCATAGGAAAATATTTTCCTTTTCAACTTGGCATTTTCCTCAAAACGACGAGGTAAACGAGCAGCGTGTGAAAAAACCTTTGGAAATAAATTTTCCATGGCAAAAGCGTTTAGTAGCCTCTGGCTTCTCTGAGTACCTCTCTGACCATATGGCCACAGCAGCGTGCAGATATATTTTCATCTATTGATTTTGCATTTATTATGGGTATCACATAATCGAATAATCGGTGGGAGTAAGAGGTCTCTAATTTTTAAAGCATGTTCCGGATGTTGCCCTCTGTGATACCATGATGACAATCGCCGAACATGAGCATGCTATTTTGTGACATAATTCCCACGAGTTTGTTTGAATTTTCCCCCTCAAATGAGCTCTGATGAGGCATTAGTAACATAGTTTCGAAGAATTATCATGCCTTACTCTGGGTGAGCATAACATGTCTTATGAAGAAGTAATTAGACCAAATGGGGTGAACTGATGACTCAGTAGTCGCCTGGGCTTAGCTTAGATAAATTACTTATGACAAGGCACAAGTTTAGTGTGGGCCGCTTGATTTCGTTTGACATTGTCAATGAAGGAATTTGTTTTTGTTTTACGAAGCCTTGTCAGCTATTACATGAGAATTGTTTTTTTTTTAGAAGGGAGATGTGGGAGAGATGGTTGTAAATATCCTACGCAAGCCCTACGTTTTATGTTTCTTTCAAACTGACTACGCAGTGACCTAGAAATGTGTTCAAGGCTAATTCGAGGCCTTTAAATTTGACTTAAACGCATTAAGTTCTCTATGACGTAAGTGTTAAAGAGTGTTTTTAGTTACTGAAAGAGGTTTTATTTTTAGGTACATAAATGTTCATACGAAAATAAATTTAAATTCATGAAGTTGAATGTGTTTGCATCAGTTCTTAACTACCCCGTCGCTAGTAGCTAATTCATTGAGATTTTTCAATTTACAAGAAATATCCACTTAAACCGTGCTCGGCAAATAATCAAAATATGGGTCATTTAGGCTCAACTCTTAAGTGAATAGTTAGGACCAGGTAAGACCAAGATTTGTTAAATTTGGTGCTGATCCTTCCAATGCTAATCCATTAAATTCAGCGACTTAAACTGAGATTTTCTTACCCTGGATCGAAATCGACTGAAAATCTAATTTCAAGAGATTATCTACAGATTTGTTCGGAAATTTAGCTGACTACATTTACACAACGCGAGTGGAAGGGATTAGAAAGAAGACACATGAGCAGGATATGTACTGATGCACTTTGGCTTTGAATTGTTGAGGATTATTATGGAGGAAAAATCGCTTGTGGAAACTGTTCGTAAAGTTCTTACTTAAAGTTCTGTTTATGAATGAGCTCCAGATATAAGATTTGAAGCCACCCAGGACTGATTTGCCTAATCGGTTCGGATAAGGAAATTTTTAATCTAATAAATAAGGGACACAAAGATTCTAAGAGCACGCTTTTTCTGCAAGATAGCTTGATGCCAGACTTTGTCAAGTATCAAGTATCTTTGTTCGAAGCATCAAGATATGCAAAAGGAGCGGCTTAATTTTTTGATGATATAAGCCATGGAGATTGGCTCCATCGCACCTTTTGCTACGAAATCAAATCGTATCGAGCTTCATTAAGGAGCTTCCGTGCCTTCAAATATTTCATTAGCTGACATCAGCGTTTCCATAACTTTGGAAAGAATTTATGTTAAAGCAATTGTCTGGTAGTTGGTTACAGCGACTGCATTGTGGTTGTGTACTTTCTGCTTCTTTCACTGTTTTCCCACACAGCGCCAGAATCCCCGCATTTTTTTATTGCATCAACCAAATATGCATGAAATGTTCCCTTTTGGTGTCTCACCCAGCTTGAAGTTTATATGCAATACACAAACGATTTCAGAGTTCGTGTTCTGCTTATTTCATGCCATGTTAAGTCTGAAATATCTACTCTTGACTGGGACATAAGTCACTTAGACTTATCATTTAGAAGCCTTTATGCTGAGAGCATTCTTCTTACACTGAGACACAATATAAAAGATAAAAGATAATATAAAAGATAAGATCATATAAAGGGAGCAATAAATACGATTATCTGAAACTCATCGTTATCAGGGTTAAGTCGGGTGATATGGCGCAGCGGGGAATATGGCGCATGAATTCAAAGCGTTTTACAAAGAAAGGGAAAAATTGGTGGGCTTGAATATAAGGGGTCAGGCAATGACTCTTTTCAGCCGCAAGTGCCATTTAGTAGTTAGAATTTTACATGGGCTTGGTCGTTAGTTTAAACGTCCACTGAAACAGGGCACAAGAAGCTAAAAGTGGCTTTTGAAACAAGTTAGGAGTTTTTTTTTCTGCTTTCGATATTTTGCTTGTTTTGACAGGTGGAATAGAAATGGGGGGAAAAATTCGGAAAAGCTTAACAATGTTAAGTAACAAATATTCGATGCAATATTCGCATAATTCAGGGAATTTTTCCCTGGTTTAAAGCAAAAGACAATGCTATAGGCTAATACATACAATCAAGAGCTAAATTAGCCGCCGCGACGTTTCGTCAAACTCAAAAAAAGCTGGATGTATCTCTTAACGAAGAATCGGGTGGTTAAAAGACATTGGATGAAGCCTTTATTTGGGTGGAGGTGACTGCCTAACTTTTCCACAATTTTTTTTCCGCTGATATTATGATACGTAATTTTTCGATTTTTTTTTTTATCTTACGTTCCGCCAAAAACTGTTCAGGATTTTTCATTAAGCAAGGTACACTTTAGAGCTGTGTCAATCGTTTCCCGGATCGAATCGATCCAGGATTGATTTGAAAAAGGACCCGATCTTTTCAGCCAATCATTCATTCGTTCCTTTTTCAACCATCATCGTTCTTACCGATTTCGTTCTTTTTTCAATCATCGATCCAAAGTCAATCACCGTTCCTTCGGTCAATCGGGATTGGCTTAGTAGCAGCCAGAATGTACGCGGCAAATACACATTTTTCCAAATCTCGTAGCAGTTTCGCTACGGTCATCGATGTAGGAATGGAACGTGTTAATATTGTGAATGATTGAATTGACCCTTTCTCTTTCGTTTCGCTCATTTGACCAAAAATAAGGGAGAGAGAAAAGTATTGGTTCGTACCGAATTCATTCGTTTCGTTCATTTGAAACCAAAAGGATTAAGGAATTAAGGAAAGAAAGGATTAGGAACGATTGATTTTACTTATTCATTCGTTTCGTTCATTTGAACTAGAAAGAGGATTGATATTAGGAAGGATTGGTTTGCCCAACCGGTATTGCAATCACCAATACTGTATAAAGTAAGTGCTTAGTACTTTTACTTGTTACCTTTTACTTGTACTTGAAAATAACAAGTACCATGTACTTGATGCTTGAAAATCGCAAAGTACATAAGTATGCATTTCAAGTACTTCATTCTAACTACATTAACTGGGTACGTTAATACTTGTCAGTAGATTTTCAAGTACTTTTTCAAGTACAAGTGAACTTTGAGTATATTTTCGATTTGTAGCGTATTTTTTCCAAACTATTTTATTCGATATTTTTGTAAGAAATCGAAAAATTGTAATATAATATAAAATGTAAAAAACACCTATTTGTACGTTTTTTTCATTCAAAGCTTTGAGCCACGCCCATATTCGGAGGCAGAATCCAAGAAAAACCTTGAATTTCATAGAAAAACGTGGATTTCGTCTGTCCTTAAGTTTATTTTATTACGGGGGGGGCGACATGGCCGAAGTCATTTTTGAGTGCGATATTAAATTTAATTATAAAAGCAATAGCATAGTTGATGCTTCGTCAATAAGTCTTTTCCAACCAATTAAGTAACTCCTTAAACTGGCCATGCGAAGATGGAATGATTGGGGATTTAATTCCGTGAAAAATTTGTTAAAAACTCCGACAGAATTATATTTCGTCGTAGCAGGGTTCGCGTCGTTCTGCCTTTTTTTGAGGGAATATAAAAGTCTAGGTGTATGCAAACAAAAGTAGCAATTAAGCAACTCAAACAAAATATGTTTTGTAATGAACGTTCCCTGTAAAGGCAAAATTGAGTGAGTATCCGTTAATAAAGTCAAACAAAAAGTATGAAAGAAATTAAGCCTCATCATCAGAAGAGGACACCCTTGGGCAGGGTCGAAAAAGGCATCACAAGTTTCGGAACGAGGAGGCTTATCTATAAGTTGACAGAAAATTTGTAAAAGTCGAAAACACAGAACAAAATGTATGTAGGTGGCTTCCTTTCAGTCATATTTGTACGGATGCAAAAGCGCCGTACAACCCTCTTTGAAACTATAACAACGTTGATACAAGAAAAAACATTTTGAAAAAAATTAATTTTTGGATAAAAACCTTTCAACATCGATTGGTTAATGAGAAATGAGTCAATATAACCAAGAAAATATTTGATAATAATAAAATAGGTCTCAAAACTATAAAAGGCTGGAGCGTAGTTGCATAAGGCCCCTTTCACCAGTGCCATCGTCAGTTATATCATCGAACCAAGACAGATCTGCAATAAATCATAAATCATGGAATGTTTTCACCATTTGGAAATAAATTAAATATGTTTGAAAATAAAATTTATTGCAATACCAAGTGGATAACACCTAATGACTGCCATCACTTCTTTGACCATTAAGCTCTGGATTGCCGTTAATTGACAGCGAGCACTTTGGTCATGCAGTTCAATTTGGCTTTCAACCTGCCAGTTCGACAAAAAACGCCAATATCTTTATATCTCCATCTCTAAATCCACTCAATGACTCAATTAATAACGATTAACAGCGACAATTCGAGTTGGAATTCGCTGTATCTACCTCTCTATTATGAAATGGCTTACAAAAGTTAACATCTAGCAATTATTAGATAATTATAGACGAGGATTGACTGAAACTTAAAACGCTTTTGGTGGTTGCAAGACAGACGCAACTTTTCCTTCCAAATGCCATGCATCAGGGAATCGACTAGCACGACTGTCAGGCACTTGCCCAAAGGGAATTATCTTTGCCAAGACTCGCAATTGCATAACGCACTCAATACAGCAGCGTACAAAAACTCTAAGGCACACTTGACGCCAATCGTTGTCGGGTTGTTCGATGGCAACCGAATAAAGACACAGAAATTGGTAACGAAAATATTGTATTTCACAGATACAGTGAGTATCTATTGAGAGAGTTTCCTCATTCATGCAAAAAAAAAATAAACTCCGCTCGTTGTTGTACATAGCTAGTTCCATTCAACCAGAAGCGAACGAGAGACCATGGGGTTTTAGCCCACAATTTCATAACTTTCACAATGTGCCAAAAGCAACTACAGCTGCGTGTGACGGAAAACCAAAAAAAAAAATAGTTTTAAGGAAAAAGAAATGCATAAAATGTTTTTTTTTTTAAAGCACAACTTGCCCCGGAGTCATTGACCACTTTGATTGGATAAGGCACACAGGCATCTACCTACAATGAAAATTGCATGATCAACTGCCATCTGGTGGTGATGTGAGGCAAAAAGTGACTGGCGGTCACTCATTGCATGACGTGTCGCCGGAAGGTTTCGGCTTTTATTTTTCTTTTAATGCTTTTCGTATCGAGCCATGAAATACGTGAATGGAATTCTGTGAAAATAATTGAAATTGCAACGGACATCGTCTATATAAATTCGTTTTACTGCCCATGGTTTTTGGGGAAAAAACCTGGCTTTTGAAATTTGCTTTTGGCACAGTTTTCGACAAGGATATTACCTGACTTTTCAACGCGCAGAAAAAGTTTGCATAAATTATTCAATCAATTGGTGTTGACATTCAGCTTGGTATACAAACGCTTTTTTCGCGTTCACCAATTTCGGTAAATGGTTTTGCATTTTCGACGGCCGGCCGTTTGCATATCACTTTTTTAACGAACAACGCCATTCTAAAAGTAGTCGCACGTAGTGACGATGGTGTTTTTCCTGAATGTTAATTTACGCGTCTGTCAAAATATAATAAAAGATATTTTTTTATAACTAGGTTGAAAACCAGTGGGTGCGAAATACGTGAAATAAACTATTATTGAGGTTCAGACAGCTCACTTTACTTAAAACAATGGCAGATTTTAAAAAATTATATAATTTTGAATTTTCAACGATCCAATCAATGAGTTCGGCTGAGATTGGGAATCAGTTACTTCCGCTGAACTTCGGTTGCGGATTGTTGCCGCAAAGAAAATCATCACTAAAGCATTTAATAATCATTCTGCACCTGCACATAATCCTTGGTAAAACCCGCAGTTGAAATCTTATGCTGAGGATTTTAACCCATGTTTAAACTGGATTTTATAGTATTTCTCGGTACAAGCTTTACAGTTCTATCCCAAATCAATTGCCTATCCAAAATTACGATCGGAGCTCCCCACAACCCACAAAGATGTGTACCAACTGATCCTTTTAGGTCTAAAAGAGGATTACCTTCCGATATGCTTGTATATGTATGACTGTTGAGCATAGATAAGCTCTGTTACGGTTGCTGGTAATGATCACCCACCAATAATCGGTTAAGGAAACGCCCATCCGAAATATTGAATGTCGCTTTAAAATTATGAGGGGCTGACCAAAAATTTAAAAAAAAAAAAGCATTTTAAAAAAAAACTTTAAAAACATGGTCAACACACGTGTGTTGACCAGATTAGGTCCAGCCGATTTTTAAACTTGGCATCTTATTATATGAAGCAGCTCGGCCTTTTCCTTTCTTTCTCCCCAACATGTTAAAAGTTTTAGTTAGGTACAATCAAATAAATTGAACAGTTTAAAGCTCACGAACTGACATGAGAAAGCGCTTCTTTGCTCGGTAATCAACACAAGCAGACGATTTCTCATACAGCTGAAGGGGGGTGTTTCCGTAAAACGATCCGCAAAAATCACACCAGGTATTTGCTTGGCATTTAAAATGTTTGAAGTCGTAAAACTGAACCACAAACAGCAAAATGCTTTTAGCAAACACTTTTTTGCATTTTTTTCAGCAAAGTTATTATTTCATTGATTAACCGAATCAATTAACCGATTTGATTTTCCAGAAATAACTTCCTTAAGCAATTGAATTTGTAAATTAAACGGCCGAAATATGTATGTACAAAGAATAAAAACAAAATTATCGCTTAACAGGCTAGTTTGGTTTCTTAATTAAAAACGATCGACACTTGTCTGCAAAACCGTTGTTTTTTCAGGGATTTTCGGCACCGCAGTTGACAAAGCTGTTCCTGTTTTGCTTTTAAGCGATTTATCAGTAATCGAGTCTTAACTGTCGAGTCTTTACTTACTGATAAAACCGATAATCGGTTTTATCAGTAATCGAGTCTTAACTGTCGGAGCACCGGGTATTTGACGAAGGGGACAAACGTTATGGCATGTGCAACGGCATTGACCTTTTTTGCAAGGCTTTTAAAGCTTTCGGCGTTTCAAATACCAGGAATGAATATGTAAAAATAGGGACACCAAACAAGAAACGGGTGGAGCGCTCAATTCAAGAACGTGTCCTCAATCTGGTTAGAGTTCAATAAAATAGGAAGTGAGAAAATGGAGGCAATTCTTGTTGAGTGATACCTAGAGGATCACGAACTGAAAACTTTGGTTTTCAATTTTAACAATAATTATGGTCTTTGAGAGTGAATTTGGAAAATAAAAAGGACTGACAAGCCCTAAACAAAAAGTCTTTTTTATACCATACCCAGGCTAAACGCAGTGAAATAATCACCGCAAACCCCTTAGACCTTTAAGAGATATGATCCAGACCGAAAGGAGAATCGATTAAGCCATGGCCTTACGTTTTGAGCTAAACAGTTGAAATTTGGAAGTTCAGCCAGAAATCCTGCTCTATAGATCAAGTTTGAAAATTATTAAAATCCAAAAAGTTATAATTTTAAATCTCGCCCACATTCTGGGGGCGTGACAGTTTTTTTTACGGTAGGGTAGGGTATTTTGCAATTCGTCGTAGACACTGAATTTTTACATACGCACTGTTGCACTTTCCCACTTGATCGTGTTTTTGGTGACGGTCTGAACTTACCCCAAAAGTGAACCTCGTTACTTTATCATATCCCACCAACTCTTGACATAATTGCTTCCTGCATCATCAAAGCCAGCCTGAACGGCAACAGGCACGTCCCGCGAGGTTACTTATTTCCGGTAAAATTAAAATAAAAAAGTGAAGACTCACGCCGCCGATCGACAACAAAAAGCCCTCCTTGTTACGTGGGTCAACATTGTATATATCTGTTCCTCTTCAGATGCACTTACAGCACGACTTTTGTCGGTGCTTGTATTTGCACCCATATGAGTATTCGATATCTGAGCTTCGTTGCCGGTCTGCCACAACTTTTCCCGATCTTAATTTAGCACAGCGCTATGCGTTCCACTTCATTTTCAAGCGCACGCGTTCGTACGTATACACATTTCCCTGTTCCACTCACATCCCAGAGGCATTCGACCGATGAAATGAATACAGGCCACCACTTAAAAGAGACCAGTGGTCTCCTCTGACTCTGACCACTAACAAACCAACAGCGCCATGGAGACTTCACACACGATTATCAACATGATCCGCAGAAGCAGAAGCGGCAGCGGATCTAGCAAATCAGCAATCAGAATGCGGATTGATTGAAGCCGTTTTTCTTTTCTTCGATATGGGAAAAAAAACGCGGCGCTAGTGATATGGAAATTGATCGAAGGAAAAAAAAACAGAACCAGACTATTTAACCCCAAAGAGATTCTATAGGTAATCGGTTTTCCACATGACATTTACTGGTAGTTTGATATCGAATATAATGATAACAAACTTGTAAAATTAACAATCGCAGTGCAGTCAACCGAATCGATCGTTTCCTTTCAGTAAACTTTCTAATAAAGCCCCTCCGCGTCCAGCATATATAATTTATATGCAATGATCCGTACTTACGTGTTAAGGAAAAGATTTGAAACACCTATTTGCGGGACAGAATTGTCAATCAAGGTACAGTGCGGATACCTATGCGCACTAAGCGTATCCGCGCATACAGCAATAAAACAAAACTCCAATTAAACTGGACAGTAGCGCACATACGATATATCGTTGTTGGTGTAGTAAAAAAATATTTCAAGTGAAAAGTTTTCTTCGCTTTATGGCTGGCCGTAAGTAACCTTCTTGTAGCGTAACTAATGAATGACCATCCATGGAGTCAAGACATGTATGTGTGTGTGTGGATGTCTATCTATCTACCCTACATTTAGGCACACGCCATTGCCCTCAGTGGGCTTTCTTTCTTCATTATTCCTTAAAGTATAAATCGAATTTGATAAGCGTCTTTAGCATGCACCCTTTTCTTAAGAGTCAGAGTCAAAGTTGCAAATGAGCCATGTGATGAGGTGTGTGTGAATGAAATCAGGCGGTTTATTGAAAGAAGTTTCTGCTTTGAATGGGCAAATGTACCATGTTTCAGCGAAGGCTTCAATCCGTGTTCTTTTCTAACGCATATCGAACGCTTGTGACGAAGCTCCTTAAGTTCAAGACTATACAAAGCTATGAGTGCGCAATAAGAGGGTTTAAGTTTGTAGATGACTTGGTATTTGCGACAGAACTTAAAGCCACATAAAATCTTCAATACTATCAAGACTATTGATGTTTCCCAAATTCAGACAGTGACACTAGAGCTGAGATCAAAGTAAGGTTATCTCTTGCCAATCGCTGGTTCTTTAGGCTAAAAAGACAATCGAGAACCAAATCCCTCTCTCGAGCAACTATAGTGTCCGTTTAAAAGACCCTCATCATCCCAGTCCTGATGCCTTACGATGCAGAAGCATGGACCCTGCTAAAGGGTTATGAAAATTCTTCAAGAGGGCGATTTATGTTATGTTATGTTACGATTATATTATACTTCGTCGGCATTGACAAAGAGTGGAGGATGCAATATAACCATCAAACTGTACGGGCTGTATAGCAAGACCTAACTAGCCCGAAAATTGCTCTAACATTGATCGTAGCAAAAATTATATGCAATATCAGAATTCTCTTACGACGCGTCCTAAGGGTTACAGTAAGGGTTGAAGAGTATGTATTCATCTTGTATTGAAATTTTAAAACGGTTCCAGGGGAGGGAAAGAACCTTCAGACAGCTTTGAAGTTATGTAGTCGTACGACACAGATCTTAAGAATAGAGTGGCGCAACGGCTCGAGCTGAACCAGGGCAACCTTCTCAACAATGTATGCTGTGTGTGTTAATTTCTTCACATACAAGGCATCCTACAACTTTTTGCGAGTCCGAACGGCACTTTGAGAAGTTTTTCAAGACAAATGATTCTCTCGATGACGATGGCAGGGTTCGAACCTCCGAGATGGTAAGCACACTTACTAACCACTACGCCACGGCACCCCACAGATCTTATATTGATCTTAGCTCTTCAAATTAGATCCCGAGGCTGGTTTAGAAGAGCTTGTGGGTTTTGCCGGACTCTTTACAGTAACGAGCTATGCGTTGTCAATTATCGCATTAAGTTAAAATTTCCTTTACGCTGTTCCACTTGAAGGTGCCCGGGTAAGGATTGTTCAGAGAAGCTTTAATCTTTCCTGATCGTTCGACATCGATCTCAGCTCTTCAGGTGCGATGCTGAGTTCAAAGATCATCCCCTACTAGTGAACAACAAACGATTTTTTTCATTCAACATTTCATCTGCCAGAATTTTAGCTCCACTCAAGTGAAAAAGCAGCGTTGGTCGCTCGATTTCGCTTGATTCACAAGCCGACACCCTGAGTATTGCTGTCACTTTGAAAATGTTCGTAGGCTGTGTAATCTAAGCTTAATGATGAAAATTTGGGCTTAATTTTACGCTGAAAAAATGCCCTTGGATGCCCAAAAAATTCTGGTTGGCTTGTTTTTAGGTCTGTTTACCTTTTATAGCTAGAGAAGCCCGTAATTGTTGCATCCGCGATCATGGAGGAGTTTCAACGGAATCTCAATCGTGTTGTTATATTGAATTGTTATAACTTTGGTGACAAAAAATAATAACTAAGAAAGAACCAAATTGCGGCTTTGCCATCTATTATGTTTATATTGCTAGCAGAACTGCAGCACCAATTCTATGAAGAACCACATGTTTCGAATATCTCACTGTGTGTATAGTATACCTAGTGTACAGTACAGTATAGTGTAGTGACTTATAAACTTACGTCATTACTTTTGGGTTTTTTGACAAGTCTTTTGCTACCATTTAAGTAGACACTACGTTATGTTTTCTAAGCTTGTTATACAATGCAATGTGTGATTTTTTTTTTTCTTAAAGCCCATTCATTTTTTTTTTTTTTTAAATCATTGTGGCGGCCTTCAGAACATCTTTGGTTCATCGTGTTGCGGTCGATCTGTTGTTTCAAAACACAAAAGCCCATCATTTACCCATCATCTCCCACCACCAAAATTAAAAAAAAAAAACTTTAAAACTCGACGTAATATTTACAAAATTTCTCACAGTATTCAGGCATCAAACGGCCCCGTTTCCCCACCTAAAGCCCATTATGAAATACGCGGCTTTAGAGATGAGGATTTTCCTCTAAACGTGCTGTGAGTGTAAACAAGATTCTTGGTAATTTTGCAATACCACACATGTGTACTCAACAAAAATGTAATGAATCTCTGTTAGCTTAAGTTTGAGTCAGTGCCAGGAGATTGTTTATATACGATTTGGTGTTGTTTTGATTTTGCAACGTAAACTCTACAGATATGAGAAAAAAAATACGTCTAAGACCCCGGCGATCTACTTACGACTTAAGATGGGTTTAACCTACATTTAAGTAAGTCCGCCATCTCGAGAAGGAAGCTGATGCCATCTTTTTTTATAGATTCTCGAATTCGATTGATGAAAATAATTGCGTGTACTCCACCCTCGTTTTTGTGAACGATTTTCGCTTGCCGAAGGCTGCAGATAGTTAAGTGTACTTTTTGGGAAACGAAAAAAAAAAACATCCATAATTAAGTGAGATTAATTGAACTTAATTGAGGTCGACTTAGAATGTTATCTATGAGATGTGAAGGAACACTTTTTCCATTATTTCATTATCTTCGAATAGTAAAAAAAAACCTTCAACAATTTCTCCGTATTCCATCAAGATGATCTTGACAAAAATTGATACCCCTTTCATTTTCCTCGTATATGGACGCCATGTTGCTTGCCAAATAAAATAAATGTATGTCATTGTTTAAACTTAATTGCAGTTGCCCTCCCTTGAATCTTCGGAACCATTTTTGAGTTCCAAAAGGTCATCGTCTCCATTAAAAACATTTTTTTTAAACGCCGAGGGACACTTAAGCAACAAATATCTACAACATTAGCACACGCACTTTGAGTTACTTAAACGAATCCCAATTACTTAAAGGTCATGTTCACCTTACACGTAAATCGTGAATATAACTAAAACCTGACGATATATTTTTTTTTTTTATGTTCGAGGGCAATAATTGTAGACAGATTGAAGTGTCAAAACAACTCGGAAATTAGCTATTGTTTGTTTTTGTATTATTTTTGGACAGGTGTTTAAATAATTTCGATTTTAGTGGGTAATATGAGATTTATATCGTAGTGGGGCTTTCAATCTTATATCACGTGCCGTTCGATAAGGGCTTTTGTTGATAAAATTTTTCTTTCCTTTGAGTAAAGATAAAAAGATATTTCAAGATAATGAAAAATACGCCTTTGTTGTTGACTAGATAAAAATGATCAGTTATATTGGTTTGACAGCCAACGTATATCTTTTAATATAGGTTTTAATAGCCGCAAGAAAATAAAGGTCAAAGTCGGGTTGTTTAATCTTATCAAATGGATTTTTTTTAGAATATTTCAAATATTTAACATATTTTTAGTTTAAATCGTCTTGAATACAGTTGCGATATATATAAGAAGTTTTAACGATACCGAACATATTATGTATTTGAAAAGTTATAGAATACTGCGGAATCGAAAGTGGAAGCGAGGAGGATGATCTGACCAGTGTTTCATCCTATGCCGACCTTTTATTCGAATGCATAAAGACTGGAAGAGCAAGTGCATTTTCATCCCCATGGGTAAAAAACTATTGAATTTTTTTAGAACGATAGTTTAGAATCACTTTTCATTTGCGCCATTTTAGACATCGAAGGGGCCTTTGGAAACACGTCACACGAAGCCATCAGGTGAGCCACAGATAAGAAGATAATAAATAGAACTGATGGATGCTGCTGAGAACAAGATCAGTGGGGACGCAAACATCGCTGGAAATTATTAAGGTCAGAACAACAAGACGGTGCCCACAAGGGGGAGATTGCAACCCCTAGTGTAGAGCATATTTCTGGAGTGGATGAAATATTAACCAACCTAGGCATCAACTGTCAGACATATGCCGATGATATACTATCGATTGTTAATGGTAAGTTTGAAGGATCGCTCTGTGAAATTATTCAAAAAGTACTCAAGGCAGTCCAAGAATCGTGCAACAGAACTGGGATTAACTTTAATCCGCTCAAGTCAACTATAGTACCCATTAATAGAAAAATGAAACCAAATGTATATCGGGCACGATACTGATACCAGTGACAGAGGTTAAGTATCTGAGGTTACTCCTAAATAGTAAAATCATCTGAAAAATGCAATCCAGATAAATCTCCAATAAATGCGTTTCCAAATGATATGCAGGAGCCTTGCGTACTTCTTGGGGATGAAGACCGAGCACCGTGATGGGTGTATACGCTACAGTGAGAGCAATGATCATTTATGGGTAAAATGAACAAGAATAAATGCGATGATGGAAACAAACAACAAAGTGCATAGACTGGCATATTGCCTCTGCATAACCGGGGCTACGCAGGATAGCCCCCGCATGCATGACGTGCTTTTGGAATTAACCCCATTACACATCGTGGTTGAGGAAACGGCTCAATATCGCATAATATCAGGTACCCCAGGCAGCTATCTCGGCGACATATGCCTACAAAATCCGATCCAAACTTGCCTCCACAATCGAAATGATCTCGGCCATATATTGAAATAGAGGGGATCGAAGCTGCTGACTCCTTGGCAAAACAAGGGACAGCAGAACCATTCATAAGACATGAACCTTTTTATGGAATAGGTGAGGAACACACACTTGGTGAAGAATTCAGAAAAAAATAGAAGGTAAGCCGAGTAAAGAGCTGGGAAAGTCCCCAAGCCCCGCGGCAAAAAATTAGAAGAAGTAAGAAATTTCTAGGGAAGTTCAACGTGAGGTTCAAGGCATACGTGATATACATACATAAGTAGAGTGGCGCAACAGCTCTTGGTTAACCAGGGCCAAGTTCTTAACCATGTATGCTGTGTGTGTTGCACTCTTCACATACAAGAGGACCCACAATTTTTTGCCGGCGCTTTAAGAAGCTTTTCAAGACAATTGTTACTCTCGAAGGGTTTGTTACACCCTCGCAGAGGTGGGGACTGGGAAGAAGCAGGAGTCTGTTTTTTTTTTAAGGTGCCGACGATAGTTGAGTCAAGACCTACAGCGTTATGAAAACACATACTGACTACTACGCCATAGCACCTCCAGGCGTATATATGCCTTATTAACCAGTGAGTAAGTGCAACAGTGTGAACAGTGTGCACGCAGAAGTTACAGTCCGTAAAACGGATCTTTGAATACCCCATCCTATCCCACATTGTAAAATGCTGATGTTATTGTTGTTTTTTAATATTTTATAAGTAGTGCAAACTTGAAAAACGGGCGTGGTCCAACCGCTCCTTATTACAAACTTTCAATACTAACACAGATATGTCCAAGTTAAACTTAAATGAACGAAAAAATGCATTTTTTTGGTTCAAATTCAATATTTTTAAAAAATCGACCTCTAAAAGGGGGCGTGGCTAAAAACTTTTTATAAACAAAATATGATATGAAAACTCGTTTATCTAACCTGCTAACTTTCTTGTTTCGAACTTTACTAAGTAAGGCTTAAGGCCAGTCAAAAATACGATTTTCTGAAAAATTTTAGGTTTTTCTTCAGTTCTGCCTCCAAATGTGGGCGTGACCCAGAGTCTAATATAAATAAAATGAAAAACTAAGTGTTTTCTACATAAAATGTTAAGCTACATTTTTTCAATTTGAAGCAAAAATATTGAGTAAAAAGCATTTGAAAAGTTACATTTAAAATAGATGCCACGCCCACTGGAAGAGGTTTACAAATAAACTTTTTTCTTTTTTGTGTCTAACATTCATTGGGAGATGTTAAATGTCAAATTTCAGCCTTTTAAGACGTCTTACAGTTTTGAAAGCTCTGGATGTAGAGTTGCACATTTAGACCAATTGTGGGCGTGTCTTTGGGCGGTTTCAACAATTTTTTCACTTGTACTGTTTCGCATGACGTGGACCTTACGTACGAAATTTCAGAACCCTAGGGAAAAATTTAAGGCTTAAAAACATGTGACATACAGACGGACTGACGGACATGGCTTATTCGATTCAGAATTCGGTCTCGATCATATGCCCTTAAAGTCTTGGGGGTCTTTCATTATTATTTCACCGTGTTACAAACTATATGATAAACTTAATGTACCTCCTATCCCATGGGATGGGGTATAAAAACAAGTGGAAAATGCAACAGTGCGTGTGTAAAAACTTCAGTCCGTCCGCGACGCATTCCAAAATACCCTACCCTACCAAAACAGGAAACTATCACGCCTCCAAAAAGTGGGCGGGATAGAATAATATAACTGTTAAATGCTTTATGCAAGGTGGTTGCATTCATTTCGGACTAAAACTTCGTCTTTTTAACTAAAAAAATCACGCCCACAATTTTTAAGCCACGCCCACAAATACAAAAATAAAATAAAACATGCTAATATCTACAACTTTTGTAATGTAAATTTTTGTCAAATTTAATACACCTACTTATATTTATTGAAAAACAGTCATTTCACGTTAAAATCCCTTAAAAAGTGGGCGTGGTCAACGCAAAGGCCAACATTTTCTGCTACCTACAATAACAAGGCAATGTCACATGCCAAAAAACAGTCCGCTAGCCCCATTGTAACATAGCTTAAATTTGAAAAAAGATTTTTGTAAAAATTAGAGATGGTCGCACATACAGGCCTGTAGTGGGCGTGTCTGCGGTGGTGGGAGGATTCAACTTATTTTTAAACTTGATCTGAAGGACTGGATCTTCCAGCTCACTCACCAAATTTCAACTTTAGCTTAAAATGTAAGGCATAAAATTTGTTTAATCGACTCTCCTGTCGGTCCCATTAATATCTCTTAAAGGTCTTACGGGTCTATGGTGATTATTACACTGCGTTACAAACTATACATCAAACTTAATATACGCTGAGTAGGGTAAAATAGCCTATAAGGGCATTATTAACTCAGAAATTGACCTGTACCAAGCATTCAAGCGCCAATATTGTATATTTTCAAGCCGCATTTTCCGTTTTTGAATTGATACAATGCCATAATCAGATCCAGAAAACAGCTAATTTAGAAGCTCCAGTCAGCCAATCAATGATCCTATACCCAGGCGGATCAGAGAGGACCTGGTCCAACCACCTGCTTCTAGGCCTAGATGTTTCGCAGTTGTATCTCGGTAAACATATGACCTGTAGAAGTCTGTCGGGAAGCATGAAAAGAACGGATCCAAAACCAACGTATCGAGAATTTTATTTTTCGTAACTTGAGTCTCGGTGTATAGTTAACGCAAACAAGCAATTTGATTCATCGTCAAGCAATTACGCGAATATTTTTCAACTTATTTGTATAAAGATCACATCGAGAGCCGGGAATGAGCGCACGACTCTTTCCACTCACAGTTTTCGAATTTCTCACCCAAAATCAAGTCATGAAAATTTTTTTTACAGAAGCCCCAAACTGTGTTATGTTTGAAATTTAATGAAGCTACGCAACAAACTATGAAATTTTCACGTAGATAAAAGAATGCTTCAATTTGTTTTTTTCGTTTTTAATACTATAACTTCTCAACCGGTTTTGATTGGTTTGAGTGTAGGTCGGTTTAAACCAGGTTGAAAAATTCCTTGACACCTTTGACTGGCTGTGCAAGTTCGCTGTCAAAAAAACGTCGTATTGCGTATTTTTTTTTTTTAACACCGAACTGCTACACCATGTTCTCAAATAAAACTTGGTTTAGCGACAATCCAAGCGTGGTGTATACAACCGGCTTCATTGTGTAAAGAACGAGAAAAATTTGTTTTCGGTATTTAGTTCTATTTGTCGGTGGACAAATTTTGACTTCGGTGTTGAGTTGGGAGTTCAAAATATACATCAGCGCGAGTCCGTTTAAGCTAACGAGGAAAGGAAGATTTTTTTTTGTATTCTACACCATAGTTTCCCTATATTTAGTTTCGAAAAGAACACTCCATACTCGTTGTGCATACATTTCTGTTTGTCAAAGCACTGGTAATGTTGTTCAACGTGTGAATTTGCCTCGAAGGCGTGAAATTAAGATTCGGCCAGGGAAATCATCACATTTTTTTGTTTCCATCAACTGCTTCCAGGAAAAGAGGATAATATCATCGAAAATAATAATAACTTCTTTATAATCGCAAATATCGTTATAAATTCGGTTTCTATGATAGTAATTATGTAGATTCTCCTCATATTCATGCTTCTGTTAAACCGACTGAGTGTAGCTTTTCATTCTTATCTTAACACGCAGAGGAAGACTGTAAACAAAAATCGAAAACCTCAAGCTGCGGTGCATGACTGCAATTGAATAGAGTGCATGGATATCATATTTGCATACAAGTGCGGAAAAATACAAACACTGTGTAACTTCAATAGATAAAATTCCTCTGCAAAAAAAAACAGAAGCAAAAAAGGTGGGTAATTAGTATACCTCGTATTGCATTTCCATTTCCCAATCGTGCTTCTGTAACTCACATTTGTTCATACAATAAGACAGATATTCATTACACACAGAACCGGCATTACCAACTATTTACCGCCACTGAAAAAAACATAACTCCACGTTATGAGGGACATTATTATACAGCGTGCTTAATAGGTCTTGTTTGTCTAGAAATGTAAAGCAAACTAAACCGAAAACCAGATATTGCGCAAGACCAGCAAAGAGATACTTTTTTTCGCGGTTCTTAAATGTGAATTTCGTCTGTTGGAAACAGACTTCTGTGGGATATACGACCTCACAAGGATGTATTCCATCAGTGTTTGCACGAGATTTTGTGAAAAGAAAACCGCATCACAAAAATAAACGTATCTATGCGTCAGTAGTGTGGGATTTCTTGTTGAGAAACTATAGACAAAACGCCACCGCTTTACAATAGCGAAACTTCGAGCAGCACTTCAAAATGCACATGGGAAGGTGTGTACCTTTTTTTTAATATATACATCCGGTCTTACGACGATCGTAAATCGGTTGCTTTTGTTTGTGTTTTTATAGATCTTCACATTTTGGTGCACAAACTAACAAGTTCACAAAATAGTAAAAAAAATGATGAACTGTGTGATGATTTGTGGAAGAGAAAGGTCCGAAATGAGGTCTTTAGTTTATTTGCTTGATCTCTTGCTCTACATTTTGATGAAGGAAGTCGTCTACGAGCTACAATGATCTCAATCAACTAAATCTTGAAGGGCACTTAGCATGTTTGCCAGCGGCTTGGCCATTTTTTTTTTTTTTTTGCTGAGGCTGGGAAATTTTCATTAGAATGGTTTTCGCTCATGTCAAGATCTTTTTTATAAGTCAGGCTTTGAGATGATTTCGTCTACAATAAAAGTTGTTTTTTTATTTGCCTGTGTTTGGATATTTTCAATGCACATGCTGTCACCATAGAACTAAGCCAAGTGATTTTTTTTAACGACTTAGACAGCCTTGAAGCATACAATCAGCTACAATAAATTTTTAATTTAAATACTTTTTTAATTGCCGTACTCAGTGGAATATAAAATTTTGCGCAGAATATACTTATGAAAAGCCATCGACCAACGTCTCGCAAAAATACTTAAATTTTAACCGATTATTAATAAACAAATCGTAAAACAAATTCGCATTTTTTTATGTTCTTAAGGCTCTGCTGTAGAAAAGAAGTAGCTACATAAGAGCTGGAAAAAAAACTAGTCAAAACACATTATTGATAGGTACTATATTCATTACAAAACTAAATTTATTTTCTTGTGAAATTACTTAAAAGACACAAGACTGATGCAAAAATATTTAATGCGAACTTGTTGCGTGAGTTTACACATAGCTGAGTTAACTTGACGACCTTTAATATGGAGCTTGTTGTGTTTTGCGCCTGGGTAGCCATTCATTTGTAGCTACGATACTTAGTCATTAAGTTGACTTCATGATTATTAGATTCTAAAAATAGAAACCCGCACAAATAGGAAGTAGATTGGTGGGTTGATTAGTCTAGTGCATAGTTTATCTAATTCTAGACAAATAACTTTGAAAAGATTGATTTGATTTGAATCGTGTTCTTAGCCCGTGTTCGCTTGGGTAAAGGATAGGCATAATGATTTTTCAAAGAATCTAATAGCGCCTACTGAATAAACAGTGAAAATTTAACGTGCTATTTTAAAACCAGTTTCTTTGTAAAAAAAAAGGCTGAATGCAAATTCTACTGATTTTTGATAATGATATTTGATAATGATAAGTGTTTAATTAGCCTATCATTATCAAATATCACTAGAGTTGATAGAGTCAATGCAAGTGTTGCAAGAGTCAATCTTGCAATTTTAGATTGCTGCAATCATTCCATTAATAATTAAAACACTTTTTTAATCATTTTTCTTTCAGCAAAAGTGATAATGTGGGCAAGTCCTTTTCAAAAAATTTAGTACCGTACATTTTTTTTGTATAATAAACTCACGAAAAAGGGGTTTAGGGTACCCTTTTAATGATCAACATCTCACGAGCGTGAATGATAAGAAGAAGAGGAAAAAGAACAGAGGCACCGGTCAACCCTTGTTTTGAATAGCTGCATGTTGTAATAAGAAGGAAAGACTGATTGAGGCAGGACATTCCACATAGGAAAAAGAACAGAGGCACCGGTGATCCCTTGTTTTGAATAGCTGCATGTTGTAATGAGAAGGAAAGACTGATTGAGGCAGGACATTCCACATTCGTGTTGAACGGCTTACGAAAGAACCTCTGAAATTCACTGGAACACTGTTAATAGAAAAAGCGATAAAACAGTGACAGACAAGAGGCATTGCGTCGGTGTTCAAGAGAGTCAATTGACTTCGCCATATTTGTGGCACAAATAAGTTTCAGCGCTCGCTTTTAAATCCTATCCAGCAGATACAGTGCACTTTTCGGAGCACCTGGCCAGACATGGAAGTTATATTCCAGCTTAGGGCGAATGTATGCCTTATATAAAATAGCCAGAACAGAAGGAGCAAACTATTTGTAGCACTTTTTAAGGAAACCTAGGCATTTCGCGGCATTCTTGGCAGTCTCGAACATGTGGTCATTCCAACTTAAGTTTTTACTAGCCCAAATACCGAGAATGGAAAGCCTTTCGGTTTCAGCGGTGCAAGTGTCATTCATGGATAATGGCTGGGTGATACGATTTTGTTTCAATGACAGAAGACAGCATTGAGTTTTAGAAGCATTAAACTTCAATCTGTTAAGAAATCCCCATGATACAATGCTGTTAAGGTCGGAGTTTAATGAGTTTGACATACGCTTCCGTTCCAGTTCTACGTCCGAAAAACAGCTACGGGGAACCGAGAACGAATATGAAAAACTCAGGGTACTGTCATCGGCAAAGGAGTGAATTGGATTAGTAGTAGCAGACAAAATATCGTTAATACAAACGAGAAAGAGAGTCGGAGACAAAACTGAGCCCTGGGCAACCCCAGCGTTTATTTTGTGACCTGCAGACTAGAAGCCATCCAAAACAACTTAAATTGAACGGTTCGAAAGGTAATTACTAATTCATTGCACAAGAGATTCGTCAATTTCAAATGCACGCATTTTCGAGAAGAGAGATTGGTGCCAAACTCTGTCAAATGCCTTTGAAATATTAAGCGCAACAATCTTGCTTTAAGCAAAAAGATGCAAGGAATGGTTCCACTTTTTGGTGAGATATGCTATCAGATCACCAGTGGACCTTTTGTTACGAAAACCATATTGCCGGCCGTTAAGGAGTTGACATGTTATATTTCATAAGCTGGAAATTTATCAGCGTTTCAATAACCTTAGAAAGAAGGGAAGTTAGTGCAATTGCCTTTCTAGGGACGGGTTGGGAAAATGCTGTTTACCATCTACTCGGGAAGAGACCTGAAGAGTAGGACCGATGAAAAAGCTTACACAATGGTTTTGCCAGCGTGGAAGAACGCCTCTTCAGAACAATCGGGGATATACCATCTGGACCAGCGGATTTGTTTATGTTCAGATCCCTAAGTAGTTTTTTAACTGAACGAGTGCCAAAATGAATTTGTCCCATAAAGTATTTGACGCGCTCAAGTACAGATGGAGACATTACGCAATCTGGTAGCGTGGAGCTAGCAACAAAATGTGCTGCGACGAGATTGGCTTTGTCTAAGGAACTGACAGCTGGAATGCCATTGCAGACGAGTGTTGGGATGGACGATGAGCCACAATTTTTCACATTTTTGACGAAAGACCAAAAGCTTTTACTACCTTTTGGACAATGTAGTATTTTCTGCCTCAACTTTTGATCGTACAAAAATTTTACACGACGGGTATGAGCATTGCAGTGATTCTTATTTGAACTGAGGCCGGTTCGCAATAGAGATGTTAGCCTTGTAAGACCGAAAGTAAGACTGCTTCAAATTGATCGCCTCTTTGCAGCTCGAGTCAAACCACGAATTCTCCTCCGGTTTGATAATCTTAACCCTATTAGGGATAAAAGATCTCATTCTAACGAAAATTATATTGGTGATCACAGTTAAAACTCCCGGAAAAATTGTTAAGGCCGTCCCAATTCGCTTCCTCGTATCGCCAAACAGTTCTCTGGGGAGTGGTACATAATCATTTTCACAAATACTTTCTTAATTAAAAGATCTTCACGCATGCATTTTTGATGGCTAAATAAATCGTTCCTGAATAATTGCAACATTTTTTACACAAAATTTCCTTGTACGATGGCCTGCAATTTTTATTTTCGATTATTCGCGTTTGAAAACCGTGTGTGTAGAGACTATTTCGAGAAAAGTAATAATTGCTGGGAACATCACTTGACACAGTAAAAAAAATCATCACAAATGCGTCCTTCTGAAGCTAATTTTTTATTTATTTAAAAGTGTTAACAATCAAACTTTAACCAAGTCCTTTTAAGAAATAGAAGCCAAGGCTGTTGCCTGCATACGTCCTAAATCTTTATAACGGCTACCCAAAACACAATTAAAATGTATTTACATGTTTTCTCATGTGACAATTTAGAAATTCACACATCTTAACTGAAAAACATACAAGTTCGTTGATAGGAAAATTTTTTTATTTCTTTATTTTTGCTTGCTTAGCATGTATCCAGAACGTGAAGATCAAATTAAGCATTCTTAAGATTTTTCGCAAAAAAGAAAACAAAAGCACCTCATTAACCCAAATTATAATAAATCAAAACCAATTTCGCCTGGCAAATAGAATGATTTATATTTTGCTTTGCCCCGAGGTCTTCTTAACAGTTGAAAAATAACGATCGAACGAAAAAGAAAACAGAAAAATTTCAGATTTCACTTTTCGCTAACGAAAGTCAACAAAAACTCTATTTGCACATTAACGCATTCTTACTAATAATAATTAAAATAAAAAAAAAAAATAATTATTATAAATATTCGCACAAAATTAATGATCAGTGCTTGCTCTCGAACGAGGAACAAAGAGAGAAATTAAGTTAATTATGCAAAACACATCAAATGTCATGATTCACTGTGCGGATATAAAAAAATGAAAATAATTCCATTGAAGCTATCCGAGTTTTTTTTTTTTTAGATTTTCATGTGCTTTTTTTATTGTCAGATAAGTAGGCAGGTAGAATTTTGTTTTGTTTGATTACGTAAGTGCCCCTAAGATGAGGACAGGCTATAATATAATTTTAAATGCAACTCACACAATTAGCGTGTATTAGTGAACTCAAATTATCTATAAGATAAGTCTTATACCTGCAAAGTAATCTTTAAAAAGCGGTTATTTGCTAAGCATTAAAAAGAAGATGTGTTCTGAAGCCTTTAAGATGGTATAAAAAATTAAAACACGAATATGTTTTCAAAAATGTAGGAATTAGATGTGTGCTTAAGGATTACAATAGGATTTAGTTTTGTTTTATAAGCAAAAGCTTTCCCAAGCTCAATAACAGGCAATATCTATTATAAAGTCATATAAAACTAGTGGGTGGGTTATAACCCGCTTATGCGTATCGAGGATACCCCCATACCTTTTAAACCATGTCAGGCTCCGAATTGTGTTTTAAAATTTGATTGTGAAATATGTTTATATTTACTCAAATTGCATTTAATTTTTTTATTTAAAAATCAAAATTTCAGCGTTCTACGACAGCTTTGAGTTTTGATGCTAATAAGTAAAGTGGGCGTGTCAAACTGGGGAAACAAACTGGGCGAAGAAGTCACTTTAGACGCATACGAACGGCACCGCCCACCTGACCTGGATGAAGTAAAAGTTGATGTGTTGAAACTTATATGCGCGACAAAGAGCTGACAGTCTAGCTGCTGAGTTTTTGAAATTCGCTGGCGAGGACCTGTGGTTAGGAGCATGTACCAGCGCATCTGAGCCGGAAGAAACCTTGCTCTATGAATGGGACCCTTAGCATTGTTTGCCCGATTTTTAAGAAGGGAGACCCTCTGAACTGCGCTTAATAAAGAGGCATCAGTCTCTTAAATACAAGATCTGTTCCGCTGGACCATTTGAACATCTTTAGACGTTCATCAGCAAATTGATAGGTCCATATCACAGCTTCTATGGCTTTAGGTCAGGAAAGTCTATCTTCGAACGAATGTTCACACTGCGGCAGATCTTGGAAGAAGCTCAGGAACTCTCAATCGATACCCATCATGTTTTCATCGATTTCAAGGTCGCGTATGACACCATCTATAAGGACTAAGAAGAAGCTATGTCCCTATACTTACAACTTTAGGGAACGCAATGTCTAGTTTTTATACCCGACCGAGGGTATATTAATTTTAATGCATAGTTTGCAACACAGTGAAATAATCATCGTTGACCCCTAAGACGTTTTAGAGATATGATCGAGGCTGACAAGTGAATTGATTAAGCCATGCCCGTCTGTCTGTCTGTATGTGTGAAGGTTTTAGATCTTCAAAATCAAGCTAGAGAGCTGAAACTTGGCACTTGGCTTGGCTCTTCTCTTGCACAAAGTGTAAAAATTTAGTCCATGCCCACTTTTGTACATCTGTAATAATATATGAATTCGGGCCAAAAAAATTTAAGATTTGGTGTTACACGGTATATATGGTCGGGTATTTTAGAAGTTTGTCACAGACAAACTCTTGCACTTACTCACTAGTTAAATTAGATAACTCGTCATTTTTTTCAGGAGGTCAATTGATGCAAAAGTCACGCTGTTCCATCAAATCGGTAAGGACTTCGTCAACTCCTTTGACGGCTAAGAGGTTTTGGACAACGCGCTATCATGTGACCCTATGACATCATGTGACCGATTAACATCGTTCTTGAGAGAATTGTGCATAATTTCCGCGTCAACACCTCTGGCACAATCTCTCAATTACTCACAATCGCAGGCGACATTGACATAATCGAAAGAACTCAGTGTGATGTCAGTGTAGCATTCATGAGCATTGCGACGAAACATGGACTTAGCAGTCAATGAGGGCAAAACGAAGTAATATGCTGTCATCAAGAAGTAACACGCAACACCGATGTCATGCACATAAGTTAAACATCTTCACGGTCTACGTTACAAATTTGCGGTAGCTACCGACTTCGCTGCTTTAAATTAAGACAACGACACCAGCGCTGAGATCAAGCGAAGCTTAACTCTTGCCAAGGATTGCGATGGGCCCGTTTTGGTGCCTCTGTGACCTCTTTCACCACACCGCAGTTTAACGTAACCTAACTCTTGTCAATCCTACCATCGTCACCTGAAAAAAAGACTAGTTCTTTTTCACGGTCCGCACCTACGCGAGGGTCTGACAAGCCCTCCGAGAGTACCTATCATTTGTCTTGAAAATATTCTCAAAGTGCCGTTCGAGTTCGGCAAAAAATTGTAGGAAGTTGGCCCTGGCTGTTGCGCCACTCTTTTTATTTATTTATAAGTCTTGTCAATCGCTCATTTATCTGGGGCTAACCAAGAAAGTAGCATAGAAGAGAGAGCATAGAGAGGTACTTTCTTGGGGCTAACCAAGAAAGTACCTCTCTAAAGCAACTTAATTGTCTATTAAGACCCTCATCATCCCAGACCTCTTTTACGGTGCAGAAGCGGTTATTTGCTAAGCATTAAAAAGAAGATGTGTTCTGAAGCCTTTAAGATGGTATAAAAAATTAAAACAGGAATATGTTTTCAAAAATGTAGGAATTAGATGTGTGCTTAAGGATTACAATAGGATTTAGTTTTGTTTTATAAGCAAAAGCTTTCCCAAGCTCAATAACAGACAATATCTATTATAAAGTCATATAAAACTAGTGGGTGGGTTATAACCCGCTTATGCGTATCGTGGAGACCCCCATACCTTTTAAGCCATGTCAGGCTCCGAATTGTGTTTTAAAATTTGATTGTGAAATATGTTTATTAAATTGCATTTAATTTTTTTTATTTGAAAATCAAAATTTCAGCGTTCTACGACAGCTTTGAGTTTTCATGCTAATAAGCAAAGTGGGCGTGTCAGTGGGCGGATTTCAAACTGGGAAACAAACTGGGAAACAAACTGGGCGAAGAAGTCACTTGAGACGCATACGAACGGCACCGCCCACCTGACCTGGATGAAGTAAAAGTAGATGTGTTGCAGCTTATATGCGCGACAAAGAGCTGACAGTCTAGCTGCTGAGTTTTTGAAATTCGCTGGCGAGGACCTATGGTTAGGAGCATGTACCAGCGCATCTGAGCCGGAAGAAACCTTGCTCTATGAATGGGGCCCTTAGCATTGTTTGCCCGATTTTAAAGAAGGGAGACCCTCTGAACTGCGCTAAATAAAGAGGCATCAGTCTCTTAAATACAAGATCTGTTCTGCTGAACCATTTGAACATCTTTAGAGGTTCATCAGCAAATTGATGGGTCCATATCACAGCTTCTATGGCTTTAGGTCAGGAAAGTCTATCTTCGATCGAATGTTCACACTGCGGCAGATCTTGGAAGAAGCTCAGGAACTCTCAATCGATACCCATCATGTTTACATCGATTTCAAGGTTGCGTATGACACCATCTATAAGGACTAAGGAGAAGCTATGTCCCTATACATACAACTTTAGGGAACGCAATGTCTAGTTTTTATACCCGACCGAGGGTATATTAATTTTAATGCATAGTTTGCAACATAGTGAAATAATCATCGTATACCCCTAAAACGTTTTAGAGATATGATCGAGGCTGACAAGTGAATTGATTAAGCCATGTCCGTCCGTCTGTCTGTATGTGTGAAGGTTTTAGATCTTCAAAATCAAGCTAGAGAGCTGAAACTTGGCACGTGGCTTGGCTCTTCTCTTGCACAAAGTGTAAAAATTTGCTAGATCCGTCAACCGCCACGCCCACTACTGGCTTCAATGTAAGAAAACCTCTATATTACATTTTCTTTCGAAATGCCTTTTGGTCAAAAAATGTTGGTAATGAGCAGTATTAGACAAACATCTTTAACAAGGCAAAAATTGGACCCCGCACAATATCGACCATGCCCACTTTTAATATGCTAGATCTTTAAAACCCTGATTTCTAGGAAAGTTAACTCCAAATCGAAAAAAAAAAATTATGACAAATATTAAAGATATTACTAAGTTTTCCCCATACAGTTTTGAGCCCCCGCCCACTTTTACGGGGGTATAGGGGGAAAAACGTTTTTTTCTGAAAAAAGCTTTCACAGTATTTTCTCAAGATTCTAACGAAATCAGAATAAATTGATTTTAATTTTTAGCCCATGCCCACTTTTGTACTTCTGTAATAATATATGAATTCGGGCCAAAAAAAATTTAAGATTTGGTGTTACACGGTATATATGGTCGGGTATTTTAGAAGTTTGTCACAGACAAACTCTTGCACTTACTCACTAGTTAAATTAGATAACTCGTCATTTTGTTCAGGAGGTCAATTGATGCAAAAGTCACGCTGTTCCATCAAATCGGTAAGGACTTCGTCAACTCCTTTGACGGCTAAGAGGTTTTGGACAACGCGCTATCATGTGACCCTATGACATCATGTGACCGATTAACATCGTTCTTGAGAGAATTGTGCATAACTTCCGCGTCAACACCTCTGGCACAATCTCTCAATTACTCACAATCGCAGGCGACATTGACATAATCGAAAGAACTCAGTGTGATGTCAGTATAGCATTCATGAGCATTGCGACGAAACATGGACTTAGCAGTCAATGAGGGCAAAACGAAGTAATATGCTGTCATCAAGAAGTAACACGCAACACCGATGTCATGCTCATAAGTTAAACATCTTCACGGTCTACGTTACAAATTTGCGGTAGCTACCGACTTCGCTGCTTTAAATTAAGACAACGACACCAGCGCTGAGATCAAGCGAAGCTTAACTCTTGCCAAGGATTGCGATGGGCCCGTTTTGGTGCCTCTGTGACCTCTTTCACCACACCGCAGTTTAACGTAACCTAACTCTTGTCAATCCTACCATCGTCACCTGAAAAAAAGACTAGTTCTTTTTCACGGTCCGCACCTACGCGAGGGTCTGACAAGCCCTCCGAGAGTACCTATCATTTGTCTTGAAAATATTCTCAAAGTGCCATTCGTGTTCGGCAAAAAATTGTAGGACCCCTTGTATGGAAAGAAATTTACGCACACAGCATTGTTGGGAAGTTGGCCCTGGCTGTTGCGCCACTCTTTTTATTTATTTATAATTCTTGTCAATCGCTCATTTATCTGGGGCTAACCAAGAAAGTAGCATAGAAGAGAGAGCATAGAGAGGTACTTTCTTGGGGCTAACCAAGAAAGTACCTCTCTAAAGCAACTTTAGTGTCTATCAAGACCCTCATCATCCCAGACCTCTTTTACGGTGCAGAAGCTTTGCGCTTCGGTGTAGAGGTTTAACATCGAACTGTACGAGCTGTGTACAGCTACCTAGTCAGAAGAGTCGAGTACAACAACTGCGATGAATGAGTCATCTAGAGCGGAAAAGCAGCAGCCGCTTGGTTTCGGATAATTTAAGTCCACCTTGCTAGAACGACGCAGTAGAGGAGCACCGCGACTTAAGTGGCAGGCGAAAGTGGAAGGAGACATCAGCCATAACTTCGTGTGCTTAACTGTAGACAGCTGGGTAAAAAACAGCGGGGTCTGGCGAAGATTGTTGGTTGAGGCCTAGCTCCACCCCGGACCTGTAGCGCTACATAAAGTAAGTGAGTAAAACTGCTCACTGTATCTTCGCTTAAATCCAAGTTTACCATGCAGCTCATTGTACTTCGATGCAGCTCCTTGTACTATATTTAACTTCCTGCATCTGAGATGGCTTATCGCCTGCTGAAACATCTAATTTGCATGATCTGTAGTCGTTGTCCAACCTCTCGCCTAACTTTTTAGTCCTTGGCCGTTTAAACAAGCAGTTTGCGAGCTCTTTGTGCTTCTGTGTTCCGTATTTGGGAGTTTAAGTCTCCACGTTAAATTTACACAATCTATAGGTTATAATCCGCCGATGACCTAGACTAAAGGTGTTCTAAATAACGCAGCTCTTTTGTCACTACCAGCCGGCACACGAAGTCGCTTCTCACCATAAACTATTCTGCAGAGTTAATGGTCACAGCTACCTATCTCCAATAAGTTTTAACGCAAATTCTTTAATCCTAAGCAGCTGATACAGTGGAATTTTTAGAGGGCCTATCCAAACATTAGACTTATATTAAAACTTATGGCGAATTTCTGTTAATTATCAAAAATAGACTCATCAGAAGGGGTAAAATATTTCTTACACCTTTTAAAGAAACCTTGGTATTTCTTAGCAATATAAAATATATGGACATTATAACTTAAGTTTCCATTGACATACTTGCCGAGGATGGAAAGGCTTTAGGTCTTGAAAGTGCCATTCATGGATCTTTTTGTTTTAATGACATGAGACAGAATTAAGTTTAGGAAGTATTAACCACCACTCTATTCAGAAAACGCTTTGATACAATTTCTTTACGGTCGGAGTTTAAAGATCTTGACGCAAGCGCGGCATTCCAGTTCTAACGCGATATTTGTTTTCAAACCAACTCTCTCGCATGCCTTTGAAGTATTAAGTGCAAAAATCTTGCCTTACCCTTAAAATTTCAAGAAGTCAGTGAAATTTGTCATCATATCATCAAACGATCTTTTGCTGTTAAAGTTATGTTGCCGGCCTTTAAGAAGTTTTCGCGATTCAAGATCTTTCGTAAACTTAAAAAAAACCTCTTCTATGACCTTAGCGAGAAGAATAATAAATGCAAATGGGCGATAGGAAGAGGGAGGAAAAGATTCTCTATTTTGAGAGACGACTTGGACAAAGTGTGTTGTCCATCTACTCCAAAATAAATAAGTCCTGAGACTGTAATTTGGCGTTGTGCTTCACGTCACTATATATTGAAGCTTTTTACCAGCGTTTGACAAGCTTTGGTCTTGGCTATGTCTATTTTAAACGCAGCATGAATACAAAAAAAAAATATTTAAGAGACTTTCCCTAACACATTTTTAAGCCAACTAAATGAAGATTATTGTCAAAGCACATCTCTGGGTTGGTTCTGAAATATTTATTCACACTGTCAGCCGAGAAAGTTGCTCCCGAGATAAGCTTTAATTAGATGCAAATTACGCTCGATTTTACACCCCAAGATAGCAGAAAAAGCTTAAATAAAACACACGAGATACCAAGCACTATATTGATGTCCACAGCAACAAAAGGTACACTTAAAAGGCAGATTCGAATGGAATAATCAAAGGATTTGCATAAACAAAATCGCCAATTTATCGTCAATACCACACAAAATACGTGGCTCCCCTTCTCCATGAGGCAATCGGTGATTTTCGTCACGTCTTACCTAGTATCCGCTTTCAATTGAATGGTATCAATCGCAATTGGCGTGAACCCAGCTATACAAACCATCATCCCGCCAACATGACTTAATTCACCTTTTTAGAGTTTCTTATACTTTGTTGCTTACTATTATTTTTTGAATAAAATTTAAATGCTCCCAATAAAACATCACGAGAGTTGGTAGGTAGTAAAAAACCGAAACAAAACCAACCAAAGAGGCCAATGCCTGCACAAGTGTATAGTGTATCTTTTGTATTTAAATTCCAGTGAAATGAAAATTTGCGTATAAAAACTCAGTCTCAACAAAAGCAAAGGATATACGAAGCTATAAAAGTCATCCTTGCATAACGTCATAAAAGCATGCAATATATACATATACCCATAGTACAAGATGTATATTCTTATTTAAAGTTAAAGAGATACATGTTGTTTTCTGTTGGTTTTTCTGCTACATATTCACAGAAATTAAGGGAAAAAAATTACATATCCGCTTATTAACAATTAAGTCTGAGTTGGAAGCAAAAAAAAAAAATCTGAAAAAGAAGAACAATAAAGACTATTATCCTGTCTGATGTATAAAGGGTTTGGTGTATGTCTTTTTCTCTGCCAGCTTTCAAGGCGTGCGTTCTGGCGTGACTTCCTTCATCTAACTACGTTTAAGGTTTATAATTGCGATGCTTTTTGTTCCGTTTTACTTTGGTATAGGTACTTAATAGATACATACAATAGGGAAGGTGATACTTGTTATATCCTGCACGCTGAGAGTAATTTAATCCTTTCGGTTGTGAACAGAAGATGAGATGCGATGCACATTATTTTATAAAATTTTCGTTGTACTGCAACACTTGCATAGACACATATTTTTTCACTCTAAAAACAAAGAAACATTTTTTTTTTTAATAAAACAATAAAATGATGTCACGATTGCGTGTCGCTGGTTTTTAATCAAAGTGGTGATCAAGCACAAGCTACATTAAAAACTGGCTGAGTTTAATGTCATCTAGCATCTGCTTTTCGATTTTGATATTATAATGCTATTGTGCGAGTGAACATTTTTTATATAACGTTGTAAACGTTTTTCACTTTTTTCCAAGTTGATCTTTTCTGTTTAAATTGCTTTTTTTCCAGACTACCTACGTTCGAGTTTTTACGTAAGAGGTCGCAAGGGATTAAAATTAATTACCTTTTTTTACAACTACGCTTTTAGCTGATAACTCATTATTAGTCACGGACAGGTTCCTTTAAATTTAATGACTCTAGCAGTTGTGAGACTGAAAATACAAATATTGAAGTTCCATACGATTCGATAGTAGTGTGAAGGCAGATAGGTAGGTTAGGTTAATATACAAGTTAAGTTTCAATATAAAGTTTTTTTTTTTCGATGTCAGTGAACTTTGACTTTAGTTAAACGATGTGCATTAAAGTTTAAAATATGCCTCATAGCTCGATGAATTTTGAAAGCTCTAAAGTCTATGCTATATTTTGAAAGCTCTAATGACGTGTTGGAGAGTGATTTGCTTAGAGGCCAGTTGAGAGTCTCAAAAGCCATTAGTCGGTATGACGAAAAATGTTTTTTTTTAATACGCCCATTAACATAACGTGAAACTAACAAAATACTTCCTGCTTCTTGTTGGGTTGTCAAAGTTTTTTAAGTTTTGAGCTGATTGAATAAACTTGAAAATCTAAGACGCTTAGATCTAAGATCTCGCTGTTAGAGGTCACAGTTAAACGAGGAAATGCGTTAAAATACTCTAAAACCTTACCTAAATCTGAAGTTTTGATAACCAGCTGATTTTTCGCCAGTTTTAAAATCAACTAAGACGGAATCGCCTGTGGAATATGGCGGGGTGAAAACTGATAAAACCAAACTTAAGAAACCATAGAAACTGCTTATTTTGGCAGAAATTTGGCAAAAAGTGTTTATTGCGGCAATAAATCATTACATCGTTAATTTTCAAGGAGGAATAAAATATACATGGAATCAATTTTAATAGTCTACGTTTCAAAGTCAGGGCTTAAAACTCCATAAGCACACCAGGGAGTTGCATGATATTTACGTAAAACGAACGCCTGTTTTTTAAAGATGAGCAGAACGGATTTAGTTTTTTGTTTTTTAAAGGGGTGTAATTTTTTAACGGTATAAGGTAATAAAAACTGACGACAGCGAGCTGAGGCATGAAAAAATGGTAGTTGAAAAGGCAGCTACCTACATGAAGATGAAGACCCAATAGCATAAGTGATAATAAGTGATAAGCTGGAGAGTGCGATCAACGAAGCAGGAGTTATCGCGGATCGGCAGTGTGGTTTCCGCAAGGCATGTTCAAAAAAACAAAGCCATCAACGGAGTCATAAAACTGCGAAGCACGCTGGGTGTTAAAAACGCTTTCAACATCGTAAACTGGAGTAACATTCTGCGAGCCCTCAACGCCAAGGGAGTGTTAGACTATCTGCATAATATAATGAAAGACTGCTTTAGAAACAGAAGACTGTACCGACACGGCAGGATGACATAGTATAACGTCACAGGCAGCGTCCTTCAAGGTTCCATACTAGAGCCACTTACTCCGGCTCCTTATGTACGCCGACTTACTCAAAGTCCGAGTACACACGTTATCGAAAATAGTTGGCTTTGCTGCGACCATACCTTTTTCGGGTACGTCCCTAACCAATCGACTATTGATTGGTGACTGCGTGGAGTAGGTTTTTACCGATTTGTTTGCCTTGACCTTTTCACCCAAATCGGGTAGTCACCCTTTAGGTCCTCGGGCTGGTGACTCCAGTCACATGACTCAGCTCACCTTACCTAATAAACATGAATCTATTTCTAGCAATGGGAAATAAGGTGGTGGTACTCACCCGGAGCAGACGAGTGTTGGAAACGGTAAAAGTGACCGTGGGCGATCGTGATATAGTTTAGAAGTAAGCAAAATTTTTATAGAAATCAGAGTTGAAGTACCTTTGCGTCACTTCCGGTGTGAGGTTTAAAGAAACCAAACTTTAAAGAAACATCTGCAAGAACAACAGATGCCCTGACGGCAAGGATTATGCCAAATATTTGAGGACTTATACTGAAGACTTCTGCTGAAGTCTAGAGTTGACAAGAGTTGCGACGTCAACGATGCTCTATGGCTTCCAAATTTGCGCTGTTGCAATAAAAACGAAGTCGTACAGTCAAAAAGAGGCGGTCTACAGAACCATTGTGGTTGTAGATTATGCAGCGCCTTCCGAACAATCTTATACGACGCTGCGTATAGTTGCCGGAATGATGACATTAGTCCTCCTCGTTAAAGAAATCAAATAAAAGCATTTTACCAGCAGGTTGTCAACAGTAATTAGCAGGAGAAAGAATAAAATGGAGTCCCTCTTAGAACAGTTCTAGAAGAAAATCAAGAATGATACAACATCAAGAATGAACATCAAGAATGGCTGGGTCATCTAGAGCAGATGGACACCAACGCTCAGGCCCAGAAAATCTTCGAATCCACCCCGCAGAGACGGCGCAGTAGAGGAGCACCGAGACTCAGGTGGCGCACCGCACGCAAGTGGAGCGAAACTGGAGACGGCTAGCTATAGAGACAGGTCCACCCCGGACTGTAGCGCCACCTTATGTAAGTACTCACTTTTTTAGGAAAGTTTACCGCAGTCAATAAAACTTGAAGTCGTTTTAAAATAAGTTTTTTTTTTTCAAATTGAAATTCTTTCAATTTCCATTCCTTTAGGTGGTATGGGGTTTTAGTCTCAGATAAGTGCACACGAGGTTTTATAATTATTAGAGAAATTAATCCTTCTCACTCCAACAATACTCACAAAACACGTGTGTTTGTGTCTCCTGTATGGTACGGCAAAAATTATTGCTAAGTACCCCGATGAAATTCATCGTTTTAAACCTATGCACCTAATAACCCACTGGTAGTGATAAACCTACTTGAAAACCTCTGAAATCGTGCAAGTATAGGGTGTAAGCAGGGTAAACGAAACGAACCAGTCGCAAACGCAAAGCAAACCCAGCTTGGGAAATATTGTACACAATTCTGCCAACACAATCAACTTTAGCACTATTCTACGGCTGTTGGGCTTTAATGCTAAAATTAGAACCGGCAGAGCTTTTTTTCAAATGTTGTCAAGAATACTGGCGACACAATCAGCTGAATAACAACTGATCTATAGCTTTTCCCATTTGATGTTAAACGGATGTTTAAATGGCTGCAGCACCTGAAAAGTGACAATTTCATCCTAAAAAAAACTTCCAGAGATTTGTAAAGTGGCCTTCCAAGTGTCAAGAAGATTTTCTGACTAAGTCGTATTTCTAATGATGCGATCAGCTTTTTCTAAAAGCCGATCAGAAAATTTAAAGACACAATCTTCTAACGAATATGAACGAATTGCGCTCAGAAGGTATGATTTTCAATGTAAGTAACTATATAAATTTCCTGTGAAAGCGAAAAAGCGGCGCACAAATGTTTAGCTCATTTATAAAAATAGAATCCATCCTCTATATACCTTCATCCTCTACCCCAGTACAAAATCTAATCTTTTATTGAACAATGATTTACTACTTAAAATTCAATCACACAAATCAGTATCTAATTACATTTTTCCACAAAAAAGGTTTACAGTTTCGATTTACGCCAAACAGAGCCAAAGCAAAAACTAGGCATACATTACGTATATTTCACACCAAACCCGGATTAAAACTCGCGCACATCAGGTAGGTATAGTAACTGCTCAATCGCGTCACGCCGCATCAGGTCATGGTTTACTTTTCGAGCGGCTGGCCTTAAAAACACAAAGCTCAGCACTATTTGCACGATTACCTCATGAGTCTGGCTGGCCGGATGGATGGGGCACAATAACTGGATGACCAAAAAAAAGGCTAAGAATAGGTTTCTACTTAACAGTGACCAGTGATATTGTTTCGCAAGCAAATTTTAATAAACAAAAATATTTATGTCCACACGTCTGAATTGAGCTTATTTTGGATTTCTGGTCACCCAAGCCCAAGCCATTGTGAATGTCACTTTCACCGATCGCGCTCGGTTCGGCGATATCGTGTGTGTCGCGGTTTCATATCATCCAGCAATTAATACATTCAAATTAATTTAATTACGAAAAAAAATTATAATTCTATTCTGTTTCGAGCACGATTTTAGCTAGCTCTACAGCAAGTGCGGCTTATAGAGCTTAAGACTTAACCTTGGAGTGGACGAGTAGTTGTAAGTCGTGCTCGCCGACGACTTTAGCAAGTGGAATCGATCGACGATCAATTCGAAATTATTGCACAACATATTTTTTGTCTGCCGTTGAAAAGATAAAAACAATGGAAGTCGTTGTGGGAGACACAATGACTTCGGAGGCGGAGGCCAGAGTACCAGCAGCGCTTTGTTTTAGGTTGATGTACTCAGGTCGAAAAACATTCGCCAGGTGAAACGAAAATTTTAAGGTATACCTATATTATGTCTCGCCGATAAGTGAGTTTTTGTGGCAATAAATTGTGTAGGGGTGAGCGAAACCGGTCAAGGTAAACAATAATAATTGTGGTTGAAAAAGCGAGGAAGTTTGTCCTTACAATTGAATTTTATAGTCATCGCATGACAGGATAAAAAAAGGAAAAGAATAAAATGTCAGCAGGTTTCCGATTTAATTCACTGCACTTAAATACGTCATCAAAGTGCAGAGAATTACGATTTGATATGAACTCACCAGCCTTGAAGAACTGGAAATTTAAGTGATTTTATGTGTCGCCTGGCGATAAGCCTCGAAAAAAACAAACGATAAGATATAGACTTGGGAAAGTTACCAGGCTTTATTTCTTCCAGCCAGCAGCGTCAAGAAAAGGAAAACATTTTTTAACGTTTTTCAAAAAGGTTGTGGGGTTTTGCTTAGAATCCGTAAAAGACCATTAGATAAGCTGTCTTTTTAACGCAATTTTAATGTGCAAAATGCCGTTTAGCAGCTTACCGACTCAAAAGTAAAGAGTTACTTTATAACGATGGTTGTGTGTTTGTTTATGTGGACGAACAAAATACTCATTGTTGGACAATTTTTCAAAACATATGGCGCTATACGACAACAAAAAGCGATTAAAAGGTTTAACTTTAAGTTCAACTTACAGTCCAAAAGTGCTGGCAGAAGCAGATCTACTAATACTATGTTCCCACCGAGAAAAAGACTGCGATTAGCGGAAGACGATAAAAATATAAATCTCGAAGTGCTCCTATTCACCGGACAAATATTAATATCAATTTCACACGACCACTCTTTTGTTGTCATTTTGGGTCTCAAAAGAGAGTGACGATGACATTTCCTAGGAGCAAGAAAATTGTTTCGTTGTAAAAATGCCAAGGGAAGCATATTTGTGACATATCTGACATAATGGCCAGTTTCAGTTCTTTTTGTAAGTATCAAACTGTTATAAAAGTGTGTGTTCAAAGGGTTAAAATTGGCATAAGGAGGTGAGTGAAAAGGGTGAATGAGATTAATGAGGGGATTTTAAATAGCTTGCCAAGAGGACTTTAATTTGCATGGCGAATCTCAAAATTTAACGAGATTATAGATGATGATTTATGCCAATCGTGGATTAGTATCCGATGGAGACATAGTTTAAGGCTATACTTACTAAGATCTACAAAAATGTTTGCTTATCGAAAGGGGTAAATGCATGTAAAAGGATTCTCTAAAAAAAAATACCGGAAAATGTAGAAATTTAAATGGAGATCATGGAAAAGTTTTGTGAGAACCTTTAACACTCGCCAGCCCAGCCATGGAAGGAGTTCATAGGGCTTTTACCAGGTGTAACATGGACCTGGTCAGTCTAGGTTGGACTAATAAAAGATTTTGACTCACGCACAACTGCGATGATAGCCTGAAACTAATAGTGAAGACCCATTTGCTGGCATCCGTACTAAATGATCCTAAAAGTAGCAGATCCCATAAAAGTATTACATTTTATGAAGACCAATATGCGGTGCCAAGCTTCAAGTCATTTAAAGCTGCGGGAAAGGATTGAATTTTACCAGCTGTTCTCCCCTATTTTCCGAACAGACTAGGGCCCATTTCACAAATATCCAGCTGCGGGCTAACAGGCACCGGCTACCCGGTCGTTGGGACTACGTTCTTATTGGCGCGTTCACACCCGCAAACTGAAACCGTCCCCGGTTGCCCATAAAAATGACCGAGTAGCCGGTGCCGGTTAACCGGCTACCGGGGTATGTGTGAAATGGGCCTAAAGGTGCAACTGATAAAATGATTGGATATTCTTATGAACCATACATATTTCCCAGTAATGGAGAACAGAAGAGTTATATCCTGGTGTTGGAAAAAAGACCAGCCGTCCTCCCAAAATTATACAGGCCAAAGAGCATAGCGTCTGTGCTTAAAGTAACGGAGCTAGAGATCAGAGTTGATGGTCTTCAAAAAGCATCGCACTAAATACAAAGTGACATAAGAATAACGGAGACAGCGGAAAAATCTCTTTTGGCTTAAGACGTCATTGCGCAGTAGCAATGATTTAGCGGATCTTATGAGAGGGAAACATAAGGATACGACATCAGGTGACCTTATGCAAAAATCCTATAAAATAACCTGGCAACAGAAGTATGGAATATTGTATATGGATGCTCAAGGTGAAGGAGTATTTATAAATCTTAACAAGACTTGCAATACTCGGTTCACTAGAAGAAGAGACAATAAAATTAGATCCCATAAAGTTGAGAATCATCGAGGTAACTCTAGTTAGACAACAAGTGCGTAAGTGCAAGAGTTTGTCTGTGACAAACATCTTTATAACCGACCCTATATACCATGTAACACCAAATCTAAACGTTTCTTGGCCCGAATTCATATATATATTGTATAGGCCACGCCAACAAAAGTGGGCATGTTCTTTAAATTAATATCAATATCAGACAATAATATCAGACATAACGGTAACAGCGAAAATTATTTCAGAAAAAAAAAAAAACAGTTTTTTCCTAAAAACGCCCCTTAAAAGTGGGCGGAGCTCAAAACTTTGTATGGAGCAAACTTAGCAAATAGTAATATCTTTAATATTTGCCATATTTTTTTCGATTTGGAATGAACTTTCAACAACAACACTAACAAGTTAAAAGTGGGCATGGTCGATATTGTGGACGGTCCAATTTTTGCCTTGTTAAAGGTCTTGGGCCAGTATTGCTCAGTACCAAAGTTTAAGTTCCTGTGCATTGCGCAACTTGACCAAAAGGTATTTTAAAAGAAAATATGCAATAGAGGTTGTCTCATATTGAAGCCAGTAGTGGGCGCGGCCGTTGACGTATTAAACCACTTTTCGCACTTTGCCGAAATGAAGAAAAGAACCAAGCCGCGTACCAAGTTTCAGCTCTCTAGCTTGATTTTGAAGACCTAAAACCTTCACACATACAGACGGGCGGACGGTAATCGATTCACCTGTCGGTCTCGATCATATCTCATATAGGTCTTAAGGGCCTACGATGATTATTTCACTGTGTTACAAACTATGCATTAACATTAATATACCCTCGGTCGGGTATAAAAAAGTTTCCCGGAATGCATAGGGGTATGCCAAAAACCTGGACATATGGTTTATGGATGGACCCTGAAACGATTCTTTGGCTAAATATGTAACTGTACTATAGGAGCTATAAGAACCACTCCCACAAGGGGCGAAAGCAGGAGGGTTTCTTAGTTGAAACCGGGACTAACAATGCACAAGCTAAATGAGTGGAGTAGGAGCTACAGTGCTGTTACTACAGAACTGTAGGAGTTAGGACAGAGGCGCGACAAATTTGAAGACGAACAAAAGATCTCCGACAGCTTTTCACTTCTCACTGAGTGTAGGGACTTCAAAAATCTGAGTAGCAAAACGTATGCTTTGTTGAAAAAACAAAATCAATCGGAATAACAAAATTCTCATAGCTGAATTTTTAGACAATAAAATTCTGCTTTTTCACATAACTTTTCACTTCAATAAAGAATAAAACAAAAAATTAAAGATGAAGGGAGGTAAAAATGAAAAAAGTCGGGGGTTGTATCGCATTATTGCATTGTAACGCTTTTCAATATTGTAATTTCCAAAATTTCAGGGTTGTTGTAGAAAGAATTGAAAGCCTCAGCACTGCCAAAAGTTTTTAGTAGCTTCAACTATCACTCCAAAGCTGCTTGCGAACGTCACCGAATCCTAAATGCGATGACAAACTCAGGGCACGAAAATAACTCGGGTAACAAAAATGACGACATGCAAGTAAAATGGGGACATAAAATTTTCTTTACCGGGTCTTTTTTCACCTTCGGTTTCACTAGAGAAGATGTTTACCAACTACATGTTGCTTAAAAGCTTAACTAACTTAACTCAAACAAAACCTCTTTACAAAAGTGGAATAATCTGCAGTGGCTAGAATATTCCGGAAACTGCCTGAGATACAATCCCAAAAAGGCTAGGGGACTTCCAAAACTCACCATGCCCGGTCTCTGGTTGTTACGTCATGTGGAGTCATCATTGTTATCATTGGACAAGCAGCACGCAACTAGAACGTCTTCAACCTAGGTCACTGCGCAGCACTTAAGCTGCTTTAACTAAATTAGCTATGATGGAGCACTTGCTTCTTGCATATTCTAAATTTTTGAGACACCCTAAATTTTGCTTTTAGAATGTGCCTGTATTTTTTTCTCTAAAAAGTGTAACCGAAGCCCATTGAAAATAAGAGTAGGTGACACCATTTGGTATCTTTGATATCAATAACGAAAAAATAACCGATGCCCTTCAATTAATATGGCCTCATGAAGTGTCTAAACTGCTTACAATTGGCAATTATCCTATTGTAATTTAATCTGCCTACATTATGCCTTATATTGAATCACCCAAGAACTGTCCCATAAAAGAAAAACTTAAAACACGACTCCTGTCCACTTTGTGACCAAATTGACAGAAAATAACAGATGCAAAAATGAAGTCGACACGCAATCGCAAGTCACCTTAAAACAGCTATCCATAATGTAATTTGTAAAGTATCCGTATTGTATCCTTGTAAGTGTTGAGTAAATTTTATTTTAATTAAACATTTTGAATCACTATACCATCACTTTCCATAAGGAATTAAATTAACTAAATTAATTTTCTTTTGATATGTTGCAATTATTTTTCCTTATACAAATCAATAATTGATTTTTTTTATTCACTAGAAATTCAGTTTTGCGTATTCCCTGCGCGAATACTCGAAACGGAAGTAGGTACGGGATACGTATTCAAAATGACTTCCGAAAACAGAACGCAAACGGGTGGAAATTACAAATTTAAAACCACTACGCGTAGCCAAGATCCGGACAGCACAGCTTAATACTCGTTAATAACTTTTGTTTGTTTTCGAATTCGTATTCGTGTGTTTGTTTCGAATTGGGGAAGGGGCAGCAAGTGATACTTTTTTAATGGCTTACAAAATTTCGAATGTAATCCAAAAATGCAGATGGAATATCGCAATTTTTGAATATACAATTGTAAACAAAAAAAAATAATAATTGTGAAAACGAGGTAAAAACAACAAACACACACACAAAAAGACAGACACAGGTCGGGGGGTAGTAGGTACAATGCGCAAAGCGAAGAAAGTTACGAAAGGAAAGGAGAAGATGTTCGTTTTCGGAATTTTTATTTTCAAAATAATATCGCCGCGCCGACAACGCAAAACCGTACTCGCAAGACACGAACCAACTGACTAACTCAACTCACTTGTTTTGCTTTGTGGGCTACCCATACCATATGGGCACATTGGAGAGATAGTACGTGATGTGCGCTCAGAGCTTGCAGATACAACATACAACGGAAAAAGTAGCTGTGCCTGCCCGACGAGAGATACTTTTACAAGTGGAATATTAACAATAAAACAGCTGGTTGTTTTGGCCGAGAGCAGAGAAGTGTAACGTCCACCAGATGACGTTTGTTTTGAGAGCGCGAGAGGGCCATGTTTTCAACGATACGCTTTACTGCCTCACTGTACCGCAAGGCGCGTATATGAACAATAAAACGAACACTAAGATACTTTTATCTACCGTCCAGGTAGCAAGTAGTAATGAATTGACTGTGAAGTACTTAGCATGAAGTAGGTATCTGAGCGCCATGGCTTGGAAGCAGAAAAAAGAGTTAGGTTCTGAATAAAGCTGGACCCGAATCCGCAGAGGAAGGAAGCAACTTTTGCAAGAACAACTTCTTTGGAGTAGGCAGACAGGTTATTATCTGACGTTGTTATAAATTCAGTTTTTTGGAGTTTTTTTTTTTCATTGGACTTCTGATGTAACGTTGGACATTTTAATTGTGATTTTTTTGTTGGTTCTCTGGTTGCTAATATAATTTTTGTTCTTTGTGTATTAAGTTGAGACGGAACTAGCTTTCCCACTGGCAAAAAATTTGTTTTTCTTTATTCGAAAGAATACAAAAATGTTGTTTGGATTGCCGGCACTTTGAGACTTCTGTGTAGGAAGCGGCTTCAATTAATTTTGAGTACTGGTGTTCTATTTAAGGCAAGTTGTAAAGGAATGCATAATTATTTATAATGTAATTAAAAATTTTATATAAATTTGTAACTTCTTGCATTCCTACATATAATGGATCTCCTTAAATAGAAAGCAATTTTAATTATTTTTCTGAAAAGTAAAAGTTTCCAGAGAATGTATTAATTTTAAAGAATTACAAAAATTTAGAGAACCTATGGATATGGGTGTGTACTATCAATATCTGACATTGTTGTGCTGAAGATTCAACCGTTTTACAACTCATTCAAAGCCGTTTCTTTCTCGAAAGATTTCAACTCAGGAGCAGAGTCGCCTTCTGAGCTTACTAGTCTCCAATTTGGCACCGTTCTAAAGCGACTAGGGGAACCTACCCCAGATATGACACGACCTCTACGGGAAATATGCGAAGCAGACCAAAATAACATAAAAAGAAAAATCCCGGAGCATCTGTCTTTAAAGTGCGAATTGCTGGTCGGCATCTGCTTTCCATATTAACATAGACCAGTAACAACACGGCAGCTAATATTTGACTTGATATTAATAATAAGCCTGTGGCTACTACAATTACTTTCCCCTGTAAACATATAGCACTTGCGAAGGAAAGCTGTTGAGTACCTATGAATAACAACGTTTTTGAATTTTGCATCTGAAATTGTGAACCTCGAAATCGAAAGATTAATTTGAAACAGGCTAAACGTTTGATGATTTACATAGTTGCCAGATGCACACAAAAAAAAATTTTCCAAAAAAAAAAATGTATACAAAGCTAACAACTAAGTGTTTGCAGGCAATTGCTTACCAGAAGCGGCAAAAAAAAATCAGCTGGAAACATTTTATGGAAACATACAATTTAATACCAGCTTTATGCCAGGTGATTGTTAACATATGCCACATAACCACGCTTTTTAACTAAAACAAATCAAGTTTCTCAAAGCCACAAAACTGGGCGGACCCTTATAGTACATCCACAAAAATAGCCGTAAATACAGTCAAATACTTAATAGTAATACCTACCGAAAACGTTTGTCATATAAACATATTTTATCAGATTTAATTTGTCAAATTTTAAGTAGAAATTTATTAAAATGTGGGTGTGGCCAATCGTAGGACCAAACTTTTTCTGTCGCAATAATGAAAATTAACAAACAGTGGTGCTGCGTTTTGCATGCCAAAAATCAGTGTGAATTGTTTTTTTATACCCGACCGAGGGTATATTAATATTAATGAATAGTTTGTAACACAGTAAAATAATCATCGTAGACCCCTAAGACGTTTTAGAGATTGGGCCATGTCTGTCCATCCGTCTGCATGTGTGAAGGTTTTAGGTCTTCAGAATCAAGCTAAAGAGCTGAAACTTGGTACGCGGCTTGGTCCTTGTGTTGCAAGTGTAAAAATTGGCTCAATCCGCCAACGGCCACGCCCACTACTGGCATCAATGTGAGATAACCTCTATTTCACATTTTCTTTCGAAATGCCTTTTGGTCAAGTTAGACATAGCGTATGAGTTCAAAATTTGGTACTGAGCAATGTTGACCCCAGACAGTTAACAAGGCGAAAATTGGACCGCCCCAATATTTTTACATGTTAGATCTTTAAAACCTGATTTCTCGAAAAGTTCGCTCCAAATCGAAAAAAAATTACATGAATATTTTAAAGATATCAGTATTTGCCAAGTTTGCTGCATTAAAAGTTCCACTTTTAGGGGGCGTTTTTACAAAAAACTTTTTTTTCCCGAAATAATATTCGGTTTTAACGTATTTTGTTATGATTCTTACAAAACTATAATAAATTGATTTTAATTTTTAGCCCATGCCAACTTTTGGGGGCGTGGTCTATACAAATAATATATGAATACGGGACAAAAAAGACTTTAAGATTTGGTGTTTCACGGTATAAAGGGTCGGGTATATAGAAGTTTGTGATGGACGAACTCTTGCACTTACACACTTGTTTTGAAATTGGTTGTTCGCACAGACACCTCTGTAATGGGTGATTAAAATTTTAATACTTTATCTTAAAATGTAAAGCCTAAAAGTTGTTTACGTAGAAACACACAAACGGATATGTCTTATTCAATTCTCCTGTTGGTGTCGAACTCTAAAATATTTTAGGGGTGTAGGGTTTATTATTTTACTCCGTTACAAATTATGCACTAAACCTTAAGGCAGCTTTAGGTCAAGAAACTGCCGTGTGATCAATGGCGGTTGGGTTGAAAATTCTGCGGGGTTGAATTTCTTTTTCTGCTCCAATTCACAATCGGCTTTCTTATTAAAAAAAATATGCTTTTCAAAAGTCTGAGCATGTCACTTTTACAAAACGACACAGTAAAATATGTATGGAGGTACCGCCCCTGTTTCTTTTTATACCTCTATTTCACTTAAAAAAAATGTTTAATTGCTCAAGTCAAAATTTGGAAACAGCTGAATTTTAAAACAATTTTTTTTTTAATAAGCAAAATTTGGCTCCATTGATGTAAAAATAAGCACCAAATTGTTTCTTACATTACTCAGCTGCAAAGCAATGCAGAAAACTGAATCAAGTTTGAAAATTAGTTTTACACGCCCACTGCAGGCCTGTATGGTGTGCGACTACCGCCAAATTTGAAAAATTCTTTTTTTCACAATTTAGCTGTTAAAATGTTGATAGCACACAGATTTTTAGAATGTGCTGCTTAGTATGTACTGCTTTGTAATTGTCTTAGAGGCAGCAGAAAAAGTTTGGCGTTTACATTGACCACGCCCACTTTTTAAGGAATTTTAACTTAAAATGACTGTTTTTCAATAAATATACATATGTATATGAAATTTGAAAAAAAAATATTTATTAGCATTTTCTAACTTTTTTGTATATATTTTATATATCTCCGCCCACTTTTGGGGGCGTGGCTTTAAAAAAGGTGATTTTTTCTTTAAAATTACGGGCTTTTAGTACTACCTTGCGTTAAGCATTCAAGCATTCAACAATTATATTTTTACATCCCACCAACTTTTTGGAGGCGTGGCAGTTTTCTTTTTGGACCGGGTATTTTGCATTCCGTCGCAAACGGACTGAAGTTTTGACACACGTTGCACTTTCCCACTTGTTATACCTCTACCCCAATTAAAAAAAAAGTGAAAAGTTTTATTGCTCAGGTCAAAATTTGGAAAAAGCTGAATTTTGAAAGCAGTTTTTTTTTTTTTTTTTGAATAAGCAGAATTTCTAAAGAAGACTTAAAAGACTTTGCTAATTAAGTGGATACAGCATTTTTACAGAACTGTTATTTTCAAAAACCAATAGAACAATTTGATCGGCTTACTTCTTGAATGAACAGTTTAGATTTAGCCAATTTTAGGCGATTGAAAAACTTTGGCGGAACCCATTAAATTTAAAGTACCTACTGCTGAAAGGGAAACCCCGAACAGGATCACGCTCCATAAGTAAAAGTTGTCATTGGAAAAAAAATAAACATTAATTGCTAATTACTCATATAATCCGTTCTATCAGGCTTTTTGTCTTTTAAGTACAACCACGAACCCAGTTCTTGTACGTTTTGATTGGTGATGTTTTTTTTATCTCACCATAACCTACATTAACAATATTTAAATGTATTCATATGACAGAGTTCCCAAAGATAGCAGAAATCATGCCAATTGAATAAAACATTTATTTATGATCAATGTCAACATCTGTGAACATTAAAATGAAAGTAAAACAGTATCTGTAGCTTGGCTCCAAGAATTTAATTTTTAAATTTTTGTAGGCCATGGTACAATTCCACCACGAAGCCAAATTCAATATGGGGCCACGATAAAATTCTTACGCAAATTGTGCAAATCAGTTTACTGCGATTTTATTCAGGTTGATATGAATAACTAATTTTTTTTCAAACATGCACAAAACCAAACACAAAAATTATTCCCAATTTTAATCGAATTCTTGATTCTAAATCGAAAGTGATCGAAAGTTTCTATTGTCCCGTAGAGCCCCCCAAAAAAAAAATCTGGTCTGCCTCCAAGTGAAAGTCATATGCATTGAAAATGTCAGCTAAAACTGAACCATGACTGACAATCCTATACTCTGGGTTGCCCTACTGAAATTAGAAATTTTTTTTTTAATATTAATTCAGTATGTCGTTGTGTTGACATTAGCATTATAATTATTTTTTTTTACTTCACGTGTATTTAATCACACAAAGGTGAAGTGATGAGCTAGATGAAATAATGAGATACATACCTAGTTATGGATGTATGGCATAACAGAAGCAATTGTCGTGCTGATTTGTGTTCCCTATATGAGAAGCCGGGCCGCGAGCCGTGTTGCCATCACCATTAGCCGATCCGATGAACTTGTGGACAGTTTTGTTTCACTTTCTTTTCCTTTTGTATTGAGAAATATCTCATAGATTTATTTTTGTTTGTTGTTGTTTAGTTTTTCTTTCGTTCATTCATTCATTCGTCGCAGATACATGCCCAAAGGTTTCACTTATAAAAAAGTCTTCATATGTCTCCTCTTAGGCTGGTTGAGATGTGTATTTTTTCTCAGTTTTTGGATAAAAAGTACAAGTAATCGTGTTTACAATTAAAACAGTCTGAGATTTCATGTCTATGGACAGACATGACCAAATCGTGTTTGTACCCATATGGCGTATAGCGACTTGGCCGTTCATAAGGCACAATTTTACACAAGACCAAAGCAGTAGTGATGTAAAAGAAAGTGTTTAGACTGCTTGTTTATAGGCTTTTACGTTTGTGTTTTGTTACCAAAGTGCACAATCAGTCTAAATTGGCGATGTGCTATGGACTTGAGAAATGCAATTAAATCAAGCGGGTCGAGCATGACTTAAAAGAGACATTCATATTTAGACAAAGGTAGATTGAATTTTATTCTTTCGTGCCCGTGTTACTGCGTTGAAAAATGAAATGTTAAATCCAGATGAACTCGTGTTTTCATCAAAATCGAGTTATAGATACGTTTCGGGTCCAAGTCTAGTTTTCCCTCAAGAAATCATTAAGACAGATAGTTTTGGATGGCGGCTTTGGTGTTCGTTTGTTGGCTTGGGGCTTAATATTTTTAACCAAAACATTTTTGTCTTTTTATTTTTTGAAGACCCTTGTCGCACCCATTTTCTGTTTCCCCGTACATTTGTTACTACACTTATAATAACAACGGGTTAAAATCGACCAAGAAGTTCGAGCGGTACGTTTGTGGGAGTAAGTATTTGCCTGGTATTTTTTGACATTAAGGTCCAAAAGTTCTTTTTAAAACACTCTAGAAGTCTTTCTTTTAATTTTTTAATCTTTTTATCTTTTAATCTTTTAAATCTTTTGATAAATGTCGTTTTGTAGATAGAAGGTATCCACGGCCGAGGAAACTCCCTAAGAGTAAGAATCTCTGCCGTCTGGTCTGCAAAAACAAATAAATCCTAATTTATCTCGGATTGTTCCGAGATGACTGCGTTGTGGTACCCCAGAGGTTGCATTAATTGTGTCTGAAATCGAAGATCAGCAAACGACTCTGTATGGTCGATCCTCCAAGAGAGATTGGATCCATTTGACAAAACAAGGGTGAAAGCCGAGCACTTTAAGTTTAAAAACTATAACTTGGCGCGCGAGTTTGTCAAAGGCTTTGCTGAAATCGGTGGCAATGGCATCAACTTCCTATCCATCTTCTAGTGCACACAAAGATTTATGAGATAAATTCAGTAAGATTTGTAGTGGTAGACTTGTCTTTTAAGAACGCCTTTTGGTCAATGGAAATAAGAGGCTTACAGTGAGGAAGCATTTCTTGGTAAACGATGCTTTCATAGAGTTTGGGTGTTCATGATAGTTTTGCAACATCATTCTTATGACCCTTCTTATGTGTAGCAATAATATAAATTATTCCTACATGTTTTGAGGACTATTATAGCCGTTCTCAGCAACAAACGAAAAATCGAGGAGCGTCGCTCTCTCAATATGAGCGGCTTCCTGGTCGGCGTTTGCTATCCAGGTTAGGTTCGGCCGAATATTAAACACTTCTTTCTCCTCCAATACGCAAATAGAATCGATAACAATTAGATGCATTTATATAATATTCTGCTAATTATATTATTGCATTTCTCCGTAAAGGCATAATACTTGCGGGGGTAAGCTTTGGCGTTTCTGTGCAGAGTTTTCAGGTCCCGCACTGGCTCATCAGCATTTGTGTGTTGCATGGAGAATTGCTTTGATCTTTTATCCTCAAATTCTTTCCGCTCGCGATGTGCTACGAGTTTATAAAAAGCCGGCAGACCGTCAAGGCCGGAAGAATAATCATCTTTTAGCTTTATTATCTTCTGTCTCTTACTAAGGCTCGGGTTATATCTACAGAGACAAGGGATGTCTGGAGACAATTGCTCATATAGCCGAAGTAAACGAGATCAGGTTATATGGTGGATTCAGAGAATGCGCGAAAAATTGTCTTGATATTTTAAAGTTAGGGGAAAGCCAAAGGGCCTAGCATCCTTACATAGGGTTGAAATTCGACTTTATACCACACCCTTATATTTATTCTTATTTCGTTTAACAATTGTAAATGAAGTCAATTTGGCATTATTTCCATTTTCACTACGACTTAAAACGATTCAAAACGATTTACTATTTGGCTATTCATATCAGCCATATTTCACGTCACCTTGTGATCATCGGTGGTGAGATTCGTATTGTTAAAATTTATACTTTTAAATAAGTTACTTCCACAGAAGGTAATAAAGATCAGTGACAACATCCACAAATATCTGTATTTTAAAATATTTTCAAAGAATTCACACCGATAGGCCTAATTCTTATTTTACCTTGAAAAGAAAACACTTTCGAGCTCAGTAGTGGAGATTTTCACTTATTATTTTCACATAACCATCCGATAAGGTATTATTAACAATCTATTCATATCAAATTGAGTAAATCAGAGAAAGTTTTGTACACATAGCCGCGTAAGTGAAATGATTAATCTTCTTAAGTAAGTTATTCTCTATAATTCACCACCTCCATGCCGGAGTATTTTCATAGATTCGTACTGTATAGTAATTTATAATCTTTGCAACTAAAAAATATACCCATACTATTGCGGTCATTTTTCAAAATTAAAACTCAGCTAATTCATTTTAATCATCTCGTTTCCGGAAGAGAAATCAATATAAATTTATGTTTATGGTGAATGTATTTATTTGTGCATATTCACACGCATTAGATTGTGTTTTTTTAGATAAAATTGTTTATAAAAGCTCTGAAGAGAGGTGCGAAATTTGCAGATATGTAATCGGGAAATTCAATTGTTTCATAAGAATGTAGTTCGGTTGCATGCTGCACGATTACAAACTAAGCGATTATTCTGTGTTCTCATGGAGATAATAGGAGAAAGAGTTGTTCATTTAGTGTAAGAGCTTGAAGTACAGAACTCTCTCAAATGGGCATCTGCTTCTCTTGACATAATTACTGATAGATACTGGTGCGCAATAGAAACGAGGTATATATTTGTTTTAGAGATACACATAATGTCCGCATAATAATAAGAGATCGTTATCGGGTTCAGATATTGTTACAAGGCAACATTTGTGTGTAGATATAACCATCTGAAGTGCTATGTAATTATTTTTACTCGAATAATGTTGCCGACAACTTGAAACATGCATGTGCAACGCACGTCGTCGATCAGATATCACAATCTTGCGAACATAATCACTTGACGAAATGGAACTTGAAATACCTAAGGCAGGCGCACATTGAATCATAACCTCTTGTAATATGGCCCACGACTTTTTTGATTGGAATTTAAAAAGGCTATTAGATATTTTAGTTTTGATAATGGTGGGAATTATTCTTATCTTCATATTTAGAAAAAAGTCGATCAATTTTTAATAAAATTGTTTGGTGACTCAGAAATAATCATAGGTGACAGCAACTTATAGTCAATCACTCGAAGATGCACACCATTCTAGTCAGTTTGACTTTTGTTATAGTGGTTAAATTATAAATGGACCCTTTCATCGCATGAAACGTAGGGAGACAATCCTTTTTTTGTCTCCGGCAAATGGCGCCTTGTTTCCAAATTAACGTATCCAGAAACTTTTTTAAAAGAACGATTTCAATAAACAGATTTCACGTATTTCCCAAACATTGCCAACATCAACCGGCCCTAACCCCCTGTACCAGAGTGCATATTATCAGTTGAACAGGTAATGCTTTTTTTTTAATTGTAAAAGTAGCTGGGTAGCTCGCAGTATTGGTAGCCATACTTGCGTGTTTTGATACTATTTGTTGCTTTTTTTTTTGATTTTCAAATACTTGTTCTCTTTTGGGAAAATGTAGGAAAAATTGTCATTTAATGTCAGCATCATTATAAAATAAAGGTTCCTGACGATGTTCGCCTGGCAGCGTTTGAAATGATCATAGGACTAGCCATTATTATTATGTTTGTAGAATTGTATATTGTTGTAATTTTTCACTTTTTAATATTAAATTAAATTTTGTATGGCTTTGCCATAGGGCACGCTCCCCAATATAAGCAAGGATACGTTCGGAAAGCTGTTTAGTTAATGCTTTTTTTGTTTTCTAGAGAATTTGGAAAATGGACATTGGCACAAAAACTGTTAGAGGTGTCGCGGCCTGGTTTCTAATCAACTCAATAGACTGCAGCGCTACAGTTTTTTATGTAAATAGCCTAGCTGTAAAAAAAGCCTTGGAATATGATCCAAGTTGGTTAGGTGTAATGCCACGAATCTCTCAACGAGATTGCTGTCAGATGCGACGTATCCCTAGGCTGGGTTCCAGGTCACAGAGATATTTCAGGCAAGAGAAGAGCTAAAGAACTAGTAAGAGACGGTGCTAATGCTAATCCGACCCATGTAACGGAATCGGTAATCTCAAAAGGTGATTATTTCACTGAGTTACAAACTTTAAAATTAAAACATTTAAATTAATATATCCTCGGGTATATTTATTAATAATATAGCCTCGTATACCCTTGTCGGGTATAAAAATATAACGGTACATATTCAACAAAAGGTTCCGAATAGACGTTTTATAAATTTTAAATCAAAAAAATACAGAAAAAAGCCAAAAAACCGCGTGTCCCCCCACAATATTTCGATAACGGTAACATATAACATTTTGAAAAAAATATCCGACACAGACATTTTTTTGAGGTTCGAAAGAAAAATTTAGAGGCGCTGAAATATTGCGTGCGGTTTTTGAGATATGCTTATAATCATTTAAGTTGATTTACTAAAATGTTAGTCAAAAAAAATATCTAAATTTTAAATTATAAATTAAATATATAATAAATTTTACTAAATTTTACACAAGCATGAACCACTGAAGTAGAAAGCAAAATATATAAAACAAATGAAAACAAAAAAACCCGTTGTCATTTTTTTCAGTTTTAATTTTAACCAAAAAAAAATTGTCAACTTGCGTTTCAATAAAAATTTAAGTACCTTAACTTAAGATTCGGCTAAAATAAGTACAGTAGACTTGTAAAAGAAGTACTAACAGTACCTAGAGTAGAAGTAATTAAAAAATATCTTTTTTAAAAATTTTAAACCCGAATACCGGGCAAACAGTCAGAAATCTCCCCTTTATTTACTACACTGCAATGGCAGCATTTGATTACTCGTATTTAGATCTTATGCATATATGTATCTTCTTAAAATTTTACTCGAAATATTCTATAAATATTGTATAATCGAAACAAATGAGTTACCGATATGCGCTTGAAAAAATGCCATAAAGCCGGAAAACGTCATAAAAAACAAGAACAAATGCGAAAATAAACTAAACAACATTAATTACTAATTGAGTAATAATTCTACTCTAAGCCTTCAAAAAAAGACCACGGAGAGCTCCGTGTATGACTTCACAATTGGCGGTATTTTTTTAAATTAGGACAAAAAAAATAAACATTGTTTCTTTTAAATTTTATAATTAATTTCTAACAAATTTCTTAAATTTCTTAATTAACTTAAATGTTTTTGAAAAATATAGCGGCATTTTTACTTCGCCGTGTATTAAAATTCAAGTCAAATTTATAATAACCACTAGCGACGAAGAAAATATAAAACTCAAACCAAATAAATGACCACTCAAATTCAGTAATCCATTTTGTCTGTATGTCAATGAAATTAGCCCATAGCAGCAAGAATTTGCAAGCAACAGGGTGATGTCATGAGAGTTTACACGAAAAAATACATTAATTTTTAGTCAACGTAGTTTTATGTGTGGGCTTAACCCTCAATATTGAACCGAAAGAACTTTCGACAGCTGCACTTTTTGTTTTGTAAAAGTTAATTTATCAAGTTTAGTGGCAGGATAGTCAACATGCGTGCTTAATCAAAATAGAAATTGCCAATCATACGCCAATTGTGGTGGCCACGCACGCAACTACATGTAATCAAACTTTATCTGCCAGAGAACAGAAAATACGAGAAAAAATATAAACTTTGTATCTTTTCAATCAATAATATCATTTCCTGCTGGTAGAAATAAGTAAAATTAAAAATCAATCGCAGCCATTAAGGAGAAGTTTTTTTTTTCTTTGGATTTGATTGAACTCCTCTTTTGTTTGTTTCCATTTCCATTGGCTTTTATAAAACTTACTTTGTAAAAGTATATATATTTAAGTTTTAATGGGGTTTTATGATGAACTCACCTGAAAAGAAAAACAAAACACGAAATAATTAGTTTTGTATGTTTGGTTAAGAGGAAATAAATAAAGTGGAAGGAACCAGTGTAATTACTTGTCATTACATATAGAAAGACTTAAACAGAGAAATGTAGGGTCTATAATGGTAAGAGCAAAAATATAGGAATACAGGAATACTCGCCCCAAGTGCCAATGGAAGTTGAAAAGATTAAGAATGTGTGCATTTACGGCATTCGTTATCATCACGACTTGGTGATGAGTTGAGAACTTGATAAATAAGATAAATAATATATTATGCACATGCACAGATATGTGCTTATACCACGCACAAAAGACAAGAAAAAACTAAAAATGACATGATCACCAAAATTCTTCTCAGCTGCAGATTGGCAGAAGACTCACTTAGATTAGGTTTTTTCTATAATTTGTTAAAAAGTATGGTTCGCATGATAGGATACAAATATACCTTTCCTTACATACACTTCCATATGCAGCGCTTAGAAGGCAATTATTTAAAAGCCCCTGTTTCTATGTCCCCATGACAGAAAAAATCAATGACAAGAACATCGAGGCTGTGAAGTAAGCACCTCCCTTATATCCTCTTAAGTAACTGAGCCACAATGATAAAATTCTTGATGCAAATTTCACCTGCTGGTGAAAGAAAGACTCTCATGACAGACTCTCATATTCTTTTGAACCCCGAACTCTATGGGTGTCAACACCGAACTCGAATTGTCTCCACCGAAATATTCGAAGGTGGAGGCTGTGTGTAGATTTAATCATATAATGCAGAGAAGACTTTTTATTCAGATTTTATCTTTATCGTGGATTGTTAGTTACATTACACAATGCACAATGTACACAACGCTAGCACTATCGCCTACACCGAGTTTTATTGGACAGCTCGTTGTAACAGCTGGGTGTTCAAAAAAATACGCCTACAAGGGTTGTTCGATAAGTAAGTGACTTTGATGCTGCTAGATGATGCTGAGTCTGAGATTGCATGATGGACTCTTTTTCTGATCTTTGTTTTTTTTTGGTCATGGTCAAGGTAGGTACGTCAAAAACTGACTTTTATTCACCAACCGTCGTTCTTGACAGTAGGTATATCAAAAGAAGGATGGTCGGTGAGATTTGGTCGAAATGGTGAAAAAAGGTTGAGTTTCCTGTCTTAAGAAAGCACTACTTTTTGCGCTGTAAACCCTTCATTCCATATGAGGAAGGTCAAGGAACGACTCTAACAGCATAGCCGAGGCTCTCTTCTCTCGCATGTTATGGTGCGCAAGTGCTTATTTCTTTCGTGCGAGCACAAATAAGACTAAGCTGGAGCTCGAAGAATTTAACGTTACAAATAAGAAGTTTTCGCTAAATTCCACGATTTTGTTTTGGATAATAACGAAATGAAGGTCGGTGAAAAACCCTTAGATCGTTGGAATTTCAAGTGATAATCTTATTTGAATCCTGAATCCTGCGAATTGGCTGCCGCGTCTTTTAATGATGGACCAAAACCTGATGTGCATTCAGCTCATACCAAAATTTGGTGCTCTTCAATCGCGTTTAAGATTTTTGACAGGACTGACGAGTTTTGGATGGAAAGTGCTAAATCAAAACGAAAGAACGAGAAACAGGGGACTTATGCAGGCATGCCTCAAAACCATTCAAACGATTTCATCAACCGATAAAGTAATAGCAACAGTTTTACGAAAAGTGAAAAACGATCACCGGAGAGTAATGCATTCATTGTTTATTGCGCTGTTTTTAATGGTGATGAAGACACTACCACATTTGTACAACAAAATAGTGCTGTTTCAATACGAGGTACTGGACGAGCACGTTCATTCCCAGTAACAGGAGCAAAATTAGATAAATAATCCCCATTCATTCCTTTTATACCCTGAGTATATTAAGTTTGTTGAATAGTTTGTAACGCAGGTAAATCACCATCGTTCATCACTAAGACCTTTTAGAGATATGAATGGGACCGATAGGAGAATCGGTTAAGCCATGTCCGTCCGTCCGTCCGTATGTAAACAACTTTTAGGCAACTTTAGGCTCTAAGTTTTAAGCTAGAGAGCTGAAAGTTGGTGAGTTGGCTGGAAGCCCAGTCCTTCAAATTAAGTTTGAAAATAAGCTAAATCCGCCAAAGGACCTGTATGTGCGACCATCTCTAATTTTAAAAAATACTCTTTCCAATTTTTAGCAATGTAACAATGGTGCTAGCGCACTCATTTTTGGTATGTTACATTGCCTTGTAATTGTCTTTGAGGAAGCAGTAAAAGTTTGGCCTTTTCATTGAACACGCCTACTTTTTTAAGGGATTTTAACTTAAAATGACTGTTTATCAATAAGTATGTATGAAATTTGACTAAAAACTATATTAAAAAAGTTGTAGATAAGAGCATTTTCTAACTTTTTCGTATATTTAGTATGTGCCTCCGCCCACTTTTGTGGGCGTTTCGTTAAAAAAGTGATTTTTTTAGTTTAAAAAGCGGCCGAAATGTATGCAACCACTTAGTATAAAGCATTTATCGGTTATTTTTTTATATCCCGCCCACTTTTTGGAGGCGTCGCAGTTTTCTTTTTTGGTAGGGACGGGTATTTTGCAATCTGTCACAGACGGACTGAAGTTTTTTCATACGCACTGTTGCACTTTCCCTCTTATTTTTATATAAGAAGAAATTGCTCGATGGAAAAAGAAATTTATCAATAATAAAATTTATCAATAATTAAAGATATGGTACATGAAACAAAGGCCTACACTGAAAAAAAAATTTTGAGGGTAATATTAACAAAAGTTTTTTGTTAAACAAAAGTAAAATTGTCATTTCGAGTTATTTCAAATCGATTCAAATAAGATGTGTCAATTTGACAGAATATTTTGTTACAAAACTATTTTATCACTTGAACAAGTCGTTGACTTTAATTTTTTATTTTCATTTTTCAATAACTCTCTGTCGACGTTCTAAAAACAGAACGAAATCTCAATTTGGTATTTTCCTTTTTCTTTTCTTCTTCGGTTTGCAATTTTCAAGTTCCTATCAAAATAATAAAACTTATATTGTCAACTGATTGCCATTCATATTGTCAACAACTCATCCTTTTCTGTGCTCGTGTTAAGGTACGATTCCTGACGGGAGAATTTCACGATTGAAAAAAAAAAGGCAGAAAATATAAATATGTTGCAGCCATTAAATAATTATAAGCATGTATATGTATTATTATTAGAAGTTTAACATTTTTCTTAATAATCTAAACTAACGAAAAAATTCTGTTGTTTAAGCACAGTAATTTTTCTTTATGTGACAAAATATTTTTTTGCAAAATTGTAAAATGTTATGAATATGATAAAATGGTTTTGTTGTATTTTCAATTTTTGATGGAATTTTTTTTTTTAACAATCTGTATTTCTGCCAATTGTACCAAGGTTTTATTTTCAGTGTTGTTTTTTTTTTGCTGAGCTTGAGAACTCATTTCTTTAGGAGGCTCGAAAAAAACGTAAACTTATTTAAAATAGAACAAAAAGATCAAAATTCACACTGTAAGTGAAAAAACTTGTAAAGATATTTAAAAAATACTTAGAGCTGTGAGATAAGATGAATTAATAAGCAGTACCTTCCCCTTATTAAGTTCACAAAAAATCGACAAAACGTCGACAAAAAAGGATTATAATTTTTTTTCTTTTTTTGCATTAGAGAAAAAACAACTGGAAAGCTCGTTTAAAATACTAGAGAAGCAATTTTTTTTCAAGGGAGAATATAAAATAGGCATGTAAACGCCTTGAAATTTGAGGCCTTTTAACATAATTGAGTAGAAGACATTTCATTAAGTTGGTTGAGTCAGTTAACAAAAATGCTACATCTTATTGGACTGATAATCTTGAAGTCATTATTTCGCCGTTGTGAGTGTCTTCAAGACGTGAGAAACAATTGGTAGGTATACTATCATCTTCATATACCTAAGTCTGTTTGTATGGATGCAGCACCTGGCAATGATTTACAACTTCACTAGTAGGCTAAAACTGTGGTGCTCGTGAACAGGTGTTTCATGTTAATATAATCTGTGACCGCGTTAATATCACCGTCTTAAGGATCATAAAATCAAAATTTTTGATTGATGATTAAAATTGACTGAGAGGCTTATTGCGGAGGCTTGTCCAGCTGTTGTGTTTAAAACAAAGTGTGTTTACAATCTTTTGCTGCCAATGGATATTAACTCCTATATGCTTCAAGTCCTTTTGGTATTTTAAATTTTAAATCAAGAACTGGTTCCAAATGTTAACCTTTGAAGTCTTTATAGCTTTTTACCACGAAAGCCAAAATTATCTTTACCTTTTATCTACGGAATCGTGGATATCAATTCATCCTGGTAAAGAAGTTTAGTGCATTTCTTGCCGTAGGTTACTCTAAAAAAACAACGCACAAACTTGTTTAAAATCGAAAACACACCTAGCCAGGGAGTTGTGAAATAGTTCCGACTCAGCCTCTTCTAGAATTGTGTCAGCAATTCGTTTTCATTTTACATTCCTTTTATAAAAAAAAAAACAAAACAAAAAATGATTTCCTTCCAGAACCCCATACTAACGATGGCTGCTTGCAACACAGATAAACTGCAATAATCGTCTACTCTACAGGTTCCTCGACGAGTTATAAAATTCTCAGAGTGGAAGCAAAAAATAAATAAAACCGCCTAAGTGGGGCTCTAGGTCTCTAGGCTTATATCTTGCAGAACATGGTTATGTACTTAGTGCACTTACGACGACGCCTTCTACGACATAAGCTCTGTACATTAGCAGCGCTGCCTGTAATTGAAAAAAAAAAAAAAAAAAACACTGGCTCCATGCCGGGCTAGATACAAGTGAAGGTAACTCACGACTTTTGAGCGGAACCAGTTCCTAAGCAAAATAAAACTTGAAATTTTGCTAGCCTTTAGTGCTTTTTTGTGGTCATTTCCATTTTGACTCATTGCGCGAATTTAAGTGAATATACTTACTCCCCTGTAGCCCCACACATAATGTACAGATTAAGAGGCATGCAGATACACGGTCGTTCAATGGCCCCCTTTAGGTTGCAGTCCGGTCTGCGATTCCTACCGACAGCAGCCGGTGCGCGGTGAGCTTTTTTAGGCCTTACGTACTTTTGTGATTTTTCTTTATCTGTTCTCACTTGCATGGCACTGTAAAATATGAGATGAGAACATATAGGTATCCACTGGATACAAGATGTAGTAAGATTTGAAAGGCAGTTAGGTTGCCCCCAGTTTTCATAATCGAGGAAAATTCCTTTAATTGCTGGGGCTAATTGAGTGTTTTTTTTTTTTTTTTTTTGCTTTATTTGCTATCGACCGCGCCGAGGAAGATGTGCGATGATGAGCACACAGCATTGGAATGAGTGTGTTAAGTAATTTCAAAACAGCGCAGAGGGTATGCACACATGGTGCCAATAGCATTTGCAGAGGTGTTTCACACTTTAGCTAACCGATATGTTATTACAGTCAATCAATTCGCCTTGAGGTGACCTTATAAGGCACACACTCATATATCAGCGAGGTGGGTACAAGTTTCTCACTATGCAACATCGATGGGTGATTTAAGTTAAAAAGATACATTAGCGGGGGAAAAGCGTTCTTGATGATCGATTTGATGTTCAATTTATTCTGAAAAATTGGGATGGCCCAGATGGTGGGTAGCAATTGAGTATTTTTAACTGAGGGAAGACAGGTTTCTTTGGCGCCTATATGTTCCACTTTTGAAAGGTAGACACGTACGAAGATTGCAGAAGAGGTTCTAGAAAAAGTGTAATAGGAGTAATAGTTCTTTAAGCACCAGAAGTTTAAAGTAATTTAGTCTTCGGAATTATTTAATAAAATAAAAGTTCTTCTATTGATACAATTGCTTAAACAAAGGTATTTTTAAAACGGTTCTTAAAAAATATTCTGTATTTATTTTCGTAGATTTGTTTTGTGAAGTCATTCATGGATTGGTCCGTCCGCTTTTGTTGAAGAATTAGCTTATTTGTGCAAATTGATGTTTGGTATATTTTGGGCTTAGATGTTTTACATCCCTTTTGCTGCACGATTTGTCTTGTCTTTTAAGACAAGATTTTAAATTAAATTTGTTTTAATACTTCATATTTCTATAATAGGAATGGAGTATAATTAGTTTTATACCGGAAAAAATGTAACAGAGAAATAATAACGATAGACCAACCCTTTAAGGGCATATGATCAAGACCAAAATCTGAGTATGTAACTTTAATTTACGCGCCCATAATCGGTCTATGTGTACACTCATCTCCGTGCTTTAATTTTTTTTAATACTAGGGTATTAAAGGAGGCTAAAACTGCAAAATCTTTCAAAGATGCCAATAAGACTCCAGCAGGTAGATAATATCGAAGTACACGATATTTATGCCCGATTTCCACGAGTCAAGTCCGAATTGATGATCCGGGATCAAACGTCTTTCTGCAATTACTGGTTGTAATCGCTTCAGCAGAAGTTTCTCGAATACTTTCGATATTATCGGCAGAAGCGATATGGGCCTGTAAGATTTTTTATCATTTGCACATTTCCCCGGTTTTGGAATCATAATGATTTCCGCAACTTTTCACTGTCTTGAAACTTATAAGAGTCTAAGAGAAGGTTAGGTTGTTGGGTTGATGGAGCCAGGTGAAGTCTAAGAGAAGCGTTTATGCAATAAATTAGCTTGACTAGTGCCTTTTTTGGTAGTTTTTTCAATATTTTGCCTGTGATCAGGTCGTAACCCGGGCCTTATTATTTTTAAGTTTGTGTATTGTCTGTCGGAGTTCAACTAACGAAACTTTTTTCATTCTAAAGCTATCAGATTCCGCGTTGTTGTTTTGAACGTCAGTCAACAGCGGACCGTCGCGTCGAATGGCTTGAATGTTTCTTCCAAGTGTTCCGCAAACAAATCCGCTTTTTCTTTGTCTTTTTTGGCCATTCGCCATTATCTTTCTTGATTGCGGCCGAGTGCATTAAAGATTTCTTGATGGACTTAACGGCATTCCACAGCGAGTATTTTGTGCTCCTATCCTGCCTCTGCCACCTGAAAAAAAAAGACTTGTTCTTTTTCACGGCTCCCACCTCCGCGAGGGTCTGACAAACCCTCCGAGAGTAACATTTGTCTTGAAAAACTTCTCAAACTGCCGTTCGGATTCGGCCAAAAATTGTAGGTCCCCTTGTATGTGAAAAAATTTTAGCACACACAGCATACATGGTTGAGAAGTTGGCCCTGGTTCACCTCGAGCTGTTGCGCCACTCTATTTATTTATTTTTTATCCGCCGACAAGCCTTCAAGGTATTCAGTGGTCTCCCGATTTTTAAAATCATGCAACATTTTTTTTTTAGATTGTTAGAGAGAGGTGGTTTAAGAGGGTTTTAGCTGGGGGAGCCCTCGTGCCTTGCCATCTTCTACGCGCTTTTCCCTTTTCACAAATCAATTCTTCGATTTCGAGCGGATATGTTGTGCGTAAATGCCCGTCGGTGCTAACTGCGTTCTTTTGGTACGGATTGTTTTTTCAAGCAGCGCTCTGAATTGCTTCAATGACTTTGTCAACTGCGGTTTCTAACTCGAAAGGAGTTCTCATTGGCACATTCAAGCCAACACCCTCCTTACAGTTCTTTCTGAAGGCGTCCTGGGAGCTCTTTCTATTTTCGTCAGTCTTCCACCCATCTTCAAGAAGACTACTGAGTGGTCTGAGCAAAGATCATAACACTCTTCGACTCGCGTAAGGTGTTTGGGGTACCCTTTAGCGATGAAGAAGTCGACAAGGTCAGGCCTTTTATTCTTGTCGGTTGGCCAATATGTTGGCTTTCCCGTGGAGAAAAAGTCCACCTTTGTACAGTAATCTGCCTCTTGTTGAATTGCATCGTGAACCCCAAAAAGTATGCTTCGCGTTAAAGTCACCCGCAATGATAAAAATGGACCCAATGAACATACGATCGTCTTCCACCAGTCTTTATCCTGGCGAGAAAAAACAAGATGCAATGTTGTAATCTAAGCAGTCAATTTTTACAGAACCTGAACTTATCTTCATAGAGTCTAGCCCAACTTCTGTGTTCTTGAAGTGCTTTATGCAGTTCTTGATATAGAGGGAGGATCCTCCTCTCGAATTTTGCGTTTGGGTCCAAACCCCTTTTTAAGGCGAGTTTCCGGTAATCATGCAAATATCAATATTATTTTTCCGTAGAAATACTTCTAGTTCGTCTATTTTGTTTAGAAGGCCGTTTGCATTCCATGTTAGTATTTTAAATAACTGTTCCATATTCATGTTCTCTTGTAATTTTTTTGGAGGCTTAAACTTTAACTTTGCTGAGTTTGTCAAATATAAGTTTGTTGATTTTAGTATGATCCTCAAGTTTTTCCAAGATTACAGCGAGAATCTGAGACACTGCATCTGTTGTGGGCGATCTTGCCTTGTTTTCGTTTGACGCAACCTGTGCGTAAGATTTCGGTCCGAACAGTGGCGTTTTCCCCGCTGCACATGAGCTGGTGCCGCTCTTTGTGGAGCTTTTACGCTTTTTGGCGTCGCTTCCCTTGCCAATCACACACTTTTGATCGGCTTTGGCGTCTTTGGAGTCTTTGGCTTAGGAGTTTCAGCAGTTATTTGACGTGCAGGGCTTAGATTCTGACCTCGAATATTTTCCTTAAGAGGTTCTCGTCCGTTTTGCAGCTCCATGGCTCCTTCGCATCCTCGATAGTTTGCGGGGTGGTTTCCGTTGCAATTGGCGCAAACTGCTGGAGCCTTCATGTCAACTTTGCACTCTGTTGAGAGGTGTTTTCCGGCACATTTCTCGCAACGTGGTTCTTTTTGGCAGTAGGCACTTGTGTGCCTGAATTCTTCGCATCGCTTACACTGTGGTATCAGTCTATTGCCCTTTCGCATTGGTTCGATTTTAACCCTGATGTTAAGTATCAGTTTTATTTTATAAATATCGTTTATGCTCTCAGTTCTTTCAAAAGAAAGCATAAAAATTGGAAGGCCGCGTCTGATCACAGTGTCTCTTTCTCCTTCCGTGCGTTGCTTTTCCTTTTTAATGATATTGACGACATCAATAATTTGAAGGCCTTTGGTTTTTACGTCTCTTACAATGTCTTCTTTTCTGCATGATGGGTGGAGCCCCCTAACAATGCAGCGGTTTTGCGTACATGTTTCGATAAGTACCACTCGTTTCTTTCTGCATTCAATCTAAGGGACAGTGCGCGATTGGAATCGGCGTTGTCAACATTTACTTTCCACACGTTATTTCGGTGCGAAGTAAGCTTACAGTTTTCTATTCTCACCGTGTTTGCAAGAAGGTTGCGCAATCTAACGAACTCTGCTATCCCGACAATGTTTATTGCGGGAGGTGGACGAATTTTCGCTAGAGGGTTAATCTTCTTTTTGTATTACTTTGGGAGAGGAGTTCGCCTTACGCTTCTTGCTAGAGCTTTTCTTTAAAACTGAACCGGTCTCAAGTAATACAAGTTCGTCCTAATCCGTAAAGTATTCGCTTGCTGGTCGATTCGGTGTTAGACACTCTTTCGTTACCTCACAGTGTTTCGTTACAAGAGTATTTTTAATATCTTCTTTCCTTTTCGCAGAGAGTGAACTTCCATTTTAAGATTGTGGAAGAGTCCCTCCATTCCAGTAAGCTTAACTCGGAGTTCATTATTCTCCTTTTCTAAGCTCTTAATTTGCACTGAGTCCTGATTTACCGGTTGACTGCTTTTTCCGGATATGTTCGATCTAAGTGGCGGTGATCGATTTAGTTTTATCCTTTTCATAAAAAGGATTCATAAGCAATAAAAGAATCCGTAGAGGCTGCCTCCGAAGAGAGTGGATTTTCCAGCATAGCTGGGCTGCCACCTGGGGTCATTAACTCTTTCGTTTTGTTAATTTTTTTGTTAACTTGTCCCTTTTGTGATAAATAGATAAGTCTCTTCTAATTTCATTTTTAAATACAGCCGCCCCTTTGGAGACAGACGCCGACCAATGAGCCGCAAAATATGTGACAGACGCTTCTGGATTTTTATTACACCTTCAGATTCATCTATAAGTTAAAGCTTTGCTATCAAATGTTACCCGGAATCATTTAAGAGTACTTCTTCCGGTGGATTTTAGTCGGCTTTTACGACAGGCGTACCTTACCTCAAGGCTATTCTAACCCCGACCTTGCTTCGTGAAAGTAAAGCAAAACCCTCCGAGTGTAAATCGGCCCTCACACATAGAGGTGGTGGATCTTTGATTTTTTTTACATAGAAAATAGCAAACATAATTTCAAAATTGACGCTTAGAAGAGAACGAATATTTGCAACTTACTTAAACTCGTTGCAAATTAATTTATTTATCTTTAATGTACAATCCTAAGTTTGTACTCCCTGGTTTTTTTTTTTTTGCCTGACTGCAAAATTATCCGTTCAAGCGCTCAAGAACACTATTTGTGCACCTCAATTCAGTATCGAACGGCCTTCAATTAATGTGCCATTGGTAGCCGGGCTAATGACCAGGCACAGCACTACCAACATTATCTCAACACTCTTCCCCGCCGATTCTACGGCTTACACTATACTTAGTGGCATGGTAGTCGCAGTCAACACCATTGCCGCCGAAACTGGTGCGTACAACATGCATATCACGTTAATTCGCCAACGTTAAGCGACCCAATTGGAAAATTGAATCTGAAAAACCCGATTTCGCACCATGTTGCGTTTATGACCAGAATTATAAGCAACTGCCTCTCTCCTTCTTGTCGTTCCATTTAACCGCTTACTGGCTTCTGGCCGAGGAAAACTCAATGAAATATTGCATAATAGTTGCGAGAAATGTGTCAACAGATGGCACACATAAACGCTAATGGTGACGATTCTTACAGTTTTGCATCTTGGTGCTTTGTGCTTGTAAGCGAAGAAAAGATAATGATGACTTGCACTTCGAAATTATGAGGACACTGGGGAGGGGACACTGGGGTGATGTAGTTAGAAAATCTCAGCAAATACATAGAGATGTATTATCATGGCCTTTTAATTCTTTTACTAGAATGTTTGAGCGATGAAAAGCAACGACTTAAATATGCAAACAAGGTATGAAAACCGGGTTACCAAAGCTATATTTAAATAGATAGAACTTACGGTAAAATAAGAAAATATTCAACGATGGATCGAATTATGAAAATTACTTTTACTATAAATAAAATTATAAAAATTACTTTGCGCCCAAAGTTCATAAGATTGCACCCTGACCCCATTATCAATTTACTAAGGAAACACGAAGCTCTGCTTTAAAACTGAATTATTTGCTAATTAAACCAGTGCCAAGGGTATTCCTGATGCGGGTAAATTTATATTTTCTTAAAAGTCAGTTGTATGAGATCGTTAAGCAGGTCATTTATACTTAAATTTGCTTTTAATACACTTTATGATTAAATTTAATGGGGTGTACCTGTCTGTACATTGTACATTCAATTTGTATTCTACCCAGGGGTATTCACTTAAAGCTCGCAGTTTGCTACATAAGATAGGTACTCTTCACACCCTCAGACTGGCCCCTATGTAATATTGTAAAACAGTTTTAAAATGTCTCTAATTGCGTTATAAAGATGCTTGCGAAGTCAAAGCTTGGAGTTGGAGAAAATTTTAAAAATGACACTTAGAGGTTAGCATGTCAACCTTTCCTTCTTCTCTTCTATTCTTTGAATAGATTTGTTAGAAATTCATTTGGTAAGAGGGTTAGAGGGGTGCTTAATTGATGTTTTCTGCCGATCGTAAATTTTAAAATTTTTTGTTAATTATAAACTGACTTTAATGGAAGGCAATTGTGTTACTGACGTAAAATCAGAGCAATTGTGGAATGCGGCATGGTTTTTTCTACATTTATTTATCAATATATATTTCTTTTTACATGCGATTACCTCCACGTTAAGTACCACTAGAAGGTTGATGTTAGGGTTAAGATTCAAGGTTTCTTGAAAATCTGTTTACCTTGATCCATTTCTCTCATATGGCCTTTAAGATTTTGGTTAAGAACTAATGTGCCAAAAGTTTTTTTTTTTTTTTTTTTTTTTTTTTTTCCGTGGGTAGGAAAAACCTTCATAGGCACTACGAGGACCGGCCGCGCGTGCTCATAGTAGTGTGAGATTCTTACTCACTAAAAAACCTCCCATTTTCCGTCAGACTACGACTAAGTTTCCTTAACAAGTAGTTCAAGCTTCTGTAATAATCGCGTGTGGCAGGCTGCCTTCCAACGAAGGCACCTACAATACCGCCAATTTATGCGGTTTCATCTTATGCTGCTAGATCTAACGGTCTCATTCGTTGTAGTCGGCGCGTAAGATTTGTGTGATCCAAAGTTCGGATAATTTCATTGTTGCAGTGTCCGCGAAGACGAGTACTAAGTTTGCGAGCAAAGTTTGTTACCTCGTCAGACACGGTTGCGATTCCTAGATCTCGGTGTAGATCGCTATTTCTTATATACCATGGAGCATTAACGATTGCTCTGAGTGTCTTATTTTGAAAAGTTTCTAAAATAGATATATTGCTTGGTTTAGTACAACCCCAAAGTTGTATACCGTACGTCCAAGATGGTTTTAGCACTTGCTTATACAAAAGCAGTTTGTTATATATGCTTAGTTTCGAAAATCTTCCGATAAGCCAATTCATTTCTCTTAACTTGATTTCGAGCTCGTCGCGTTTCTTTTTAACGTGCGGCTTCCATTTAAGTTTTGCGTCTAGAGTCATTCCTAGATATTTCGCTTCATTTGAGTACGGGATTTGTACCGAGTTAATGAATAAAGGTTTGTTGTTTATCTTTTTGTAAGTAAAGTTAACATGCGTTGACTTAGTCTCGTTAAGGACAACTCGCCAGCTCTTCGTCCAGTCGCATATTTTGTCTAAAGCGCGCTGGAGTTTCCCTGTTGATAATTCAACTGTCGTATCAATAGCGAGAATAGCAGTGTCATCTGCGAACGTAGCTAAAATTGTTCCCTCATCGTGGGGTATGTCTCTTGTATAGAGCAAAAATAATATTGGGCCGAGAACGCTTCCTTGCGGGACACCGGCATTTATCTCTTTGAATTCCGAGTACTCATTATCGTACCTTACGCGAAATATTCTGTCTTTAAGGTAAGACTCTAAGATTCTATAGAGTTTTTCTGGTAAGCAAAGCCTTAATTTGTACTTCAGGCCTTCGTGCCACACCTTATCGAAGGCTTGCGATACGTCGAGAAAAGCGCTAGTACATATCTTTTTCGCTTCCAGAGCTTTTTCGACTTCGTTTGTTATACGATAGACCTGGTCGATTGTTGAATGTTTTTTTCTAAATCCGAATTGGTGATCCGGAATCAATCGTCTTTCTTCAATGATTGGTTGCAATCTTTTAAGCAACAGTTTCTCGAACACCTTAGCTATTATCGGCAGTAGCGAAATAGGTCTGTATGACTTTTTGTCGTTTGGACATTTTCCTGGTTTCGGAACCATAATGACCTCGGCCACTTTCCATTGCCTTGGAACGTATAAAACTCTCATGGAAGCGTTAATGATATAGAGTATCTTGACCAAAGCTTTTTTCGGTAGCTCCTTTAGAATTTCGCTAGTAATTAAGTCGTAGCCAGGGGCTTTGTTGTTTTTCAGATTATTTATCGTTTGACGAAGTTCAGCCAATGACACGGTTTTTATTCTATAATTATCTTGTACCGCATAAGGATTGAGCTCCTCGACCAACGGTTCCCCGTCAAACGGTTTGAATGTTTCTTCTAGGTAATCTGCAAATAAATCCGCTTTTTCTTTGTCTTCTCTTGCCCATTCGCCGTTGGCTTTTCTTAATGGCGCAGAGTGTGCTATAGGCTTCTTAACGGACTTGACTGCTTTCCAAAGAGAGTAGTTCGAACCTTTATCGGCAGTCAAGCTTTCGAGGTAAGCAGTAGTCTCGCGACTTTTAAAATCTTGAAGTTCGTGCTTCAGTTTGTTAGAAAGGTGGTTCAAGATTGTCTTATCCGGGGGTGCTCGCGAACGTTGCCATCTCTTGCGCGCTCTCCTCTTTTCGCATATTAGCTCTTCTATTTCTCGCGGATATATTGTTCCGCTGTTCGATAATTCGGACCTCCGAAAAGAAGTGTTATTCCACGCAGCGCTCTGAATAACTCTCACGAGTTTGTCTAATTCGTCTTCTATTTCAAGTGGCGTTTTGAGCGGTACATTTAAAGCTATGTTTTCTTTGCAGTATTTTCTAAAGCAGTCCCAGTCGGTGTTGTTGTTAGTTAATCTAGGCGCTCTATTCTTTTTCGCTAGGCTTCCGCCGATTTTCAAAAGAACTGCCGAGTGATCTGAACAGAGATCAAAGCGTTCTTCTACGTTCGTAAGGTAACGAGGTACCCCCTTGGCGATAAAGAAGTCGACGAGATCAGGTATTTTATTTCTGTCGGTTGGCCAATATGTTGGCTTTCCCGTCGATAAGAAGATCACGCCGCGTTTTGTACTTGCTTTAAAGAGGGCTCTGCCTCTTGTTGAATTGCACCGTGAGCCCCAAAAAGTATTTTTCGCGTTAAAGTCCCCGCCGATGATAAAGTTTGACCCAAGTGAATCAAAGAGCAGAGCAAGATCTTCATCTGCCAGCCGATACTGCGGAGGAAAATAGCTCGTCGCGATGTTGTAATTTATGTGACTTAGTTTTACTGAGACTGAGGTTATTTGCATAGAGTCAAGTTCTATTTCTTCGTTTTTGGAGTGCTTTATGCAGTCTTTAATGTAGAGAGAGGATCCACCTCTCGAATTTTCTGAAGGATGATGCGCGTGATAGTCAATGTAACCTTTTATTTTGCGTGCTGAACCCTTTTTAAAGTGGGTTTCCGAAATCAGGCATATGTCTACATTATTCTTCCGTAGGAATACTTCTAGTTCGTCAATTTTTTGCAAAAGGCCGTTTGCATTCCATGTAATTATTTTGATTGACTTTCCCATATTCATAATTTTTTATTAAATGTTTTTCGAGGTTTAAACTCGAGCTCGCTCAATTTGTTGAATATTACTTGATTAAGTTTCGCCTGTTGCTCAAACTTTTCTAAAATCATGCCTAGAATTTGAGAGACCGAATCTGATGCGGCCGATTGTGGCTTACTTTCACGTGACGCGACTTGAGCGTACGATTTTGGACCAACAAGTGTGGATTCTCTCTTTTGACTCCGGTGAGAACTAGGACCAGCGACGTTTTCTTGCGCATTTTGAATTTTGCCTTTAATCAAACCCTTATCCCTTGTCGACTTAGGGGTTTTTGGCTTATCTACTTTAGGAGGTTTTAGGCTTGAGCCCTTATTTTCAGTATTTTTCTTCGGAGCTTCATGTCGTTTTTGCAACTCAATGGCAATTTCGCAACCTCGGTAGCTCGCTGGGTGACTTCCCCTGCAATTGGCACAAACCGCGGGGGCCTGACTGCTGACATGTGCCAAAAGTGATCATATAGTAAATCGTCAGTGTGAATCCTTCATAGAAAAGCGTACAAAAAGCGGGGTGTGGCTAAACCTTCATTGTGTTTTCCTTTTAATTATAGGGAGGATCTTGATGATTTTCTTTTTGTCAAAATGCATCTGTCAAGCTGCGACAACAGCTTCTCAACTGCCGATTATGATTCAGCTGAGGTATTAGGATGAAGTTCGTTAATCAACTCAGAGATTTTAACCAGTTTCCAGGACAAAGAAATATTTCAGGCAATTGAAATGCGGACAAGGCAGCTATAAAGAACGTGTAAATGGAACTTCTTATTGTGAAGCGAAACTGTTAGAATCGACGAATTTCCAGCTAGGATTCCACGAGGATACAATAAAGTGAAACAACATCAACACTTCCAAGCCTGCTTGCACCTAGGGCGAGATAAGATTAAACTGGTAGAAACTTCCCCACGAAACAGACGTGGGCTTGTAAATATCCCTGATTACGCCTATAAAGTCATAGAAAGTGGGACGCCAGACTAGAAGAGCTTTCACCCACAACCATGTTTCTGTTCCCAAACCCTCTCCACTTAGTTGAGGAGCTGGCAGTGCTAATAACTGCTAAGCTGATACTTCTTTACCTCCTCAGCCTGTTCAAGTTACTTCTCCGTAACAAAGGAGACGTTCCATGGGCCTATGGGTTCGACAAGCCGTTTTCTTAGCGTAAAGCCCCGTCGGATGACGAGTGGAACATTCCGACCACCAATCGCATTTTGATCACTTCATTGGTTATCAGGACAAGCATAATTCCTAGACTCTTTTTTTCTGTTTCTCAATAATGAAGGGGTGGTTGCCTTTTATACATATCTTCTGGGGGTTTGTTTGACTCATCCAAATATGAACAACAGTCGCTGACTTTATTAAGCCGCTCATCCCGAGACACACGCTCTTGGATTTCCTTCACTTCGAAACTTCTCTGGAAACAGAAGCTTACCACTTCTTCACACAAATCTTGCTTAGATCTCGGAAGTTTTTATGAAGCTATTGACGAAAGTTTTTGACTATCGTCTAATTGTGCTTTTAACTAAATTTTGGCTACCAAAACACTGTTGAAGGCAGAAACCCAAGAAGTCTACAAACACTCATCAGGTCTATACCAACCCTGGAACACCCCGCACTACACTTTTAAAACTTTTACTTCTACAGAGCAAGTATTCTACTGCCCAATAAAATTCTAATAATCTGATACTTTTGAACTAGTATTTCAAGTGTTGAAAACTAAAATAAATAAATATCTATTAATATATCGGGACACTGGTTTGGTGTTATGGGTTCGCCTTTCCTGAAAGAAGTACTTAATAAAATAACAAATACTTAAGTGAAAATATTTCACAATTTTTTGTGGAAAATTGAAAAAGAAAACAGAGGCATTTTTAACATGGGGGTCACTGCTGCCAGCACTTCGTTATTGCACCCGTCAGTGCATCGACAGCTTGACTCCAGTGACTGACATGAACTCCATTATAACGAAGGTAAATGGGAAAGGTTTAAATCTAATTATATGTTGGTACTTTATAAGACTTTTGTAATTAAAAAAAGGCCGAATTGACACGCATCAATAATGGCTGTGAGTGGGCAAAATAAGGACCATCGATTTCAAAATTCATTCACCTTCTTGAGCATTAAAACAAAATATCGTTCATTAAAGTCATGCTCCTCTCTTCTGTGCAACTTCTCACAGGAATGTGATTTTAGTAGTGCAAGTCCAAGTGGCTAAATTGTGTGATTTTCACAATTATAAGGTTTTAAAACATTTTAACTAAAAAGAATCACTTTTCTTAAAGTTACGGCCATACAAAAGGAGGAGATCTATGATATGCACCCAGAAGAACGTGCATATAGGGTATTTGCCACAATATTAGTAAAAAAAAAATTCATGCTAATATGGAAAAACGTAATTTGAAGCTTTAATTTGATCAAAACGTTCAGTTCAACGGCCGGCGAACTGTTCACACTCTTCGTATTAAAAGAGTATGAGGAATATTGTGGGGCAAAAAAAATCGATTAAGTCATGTCTGTTCGCACGTCCGTCCGTATTTCCAATTTTCTTTCAAAATGCTTTTTAGAAGCTCGTAGGAGCTCAAATTTTGGTACTGAGTAATATTGGACCAAGACCTTTAACAAGGCAACTGCCCACAATATCGACCATGCCCACTTTTAACATGTTAGATCTTTAAAAACCCGATTCCTCGGAAAGTTTACTCCCAATAGAAAAAATTATATAAAAATATTCAAAATATTATCTATTATTTGCAAAGTTTGCTCCACACAACGTTTTGAGCTCCGCCAACTTTTAAGGGTCGTTTTTTTTTTTCTGAAATAATTTTCGCTTTTACCGTATTTTCTCATGATTCTAACGAAATTACAATGAATTGGTTTTAATTTTTAGCCCATGCTCACTTTTGTATGCGTGGCCTATACAAATAATATATGAATTCGGTTCAAAAAATAAACTTTAAAATTTGGTGTTACACGGTATAAAGTGTCGGGTTTATAGAAGTTTGTGTCAGAAGAACTGTTGCACTTACTCACCTTTTAATACAACTCTCGTAAATCTTTTCCCGGTTCTTTTAATGAATGAGATTGAACTGCATTTACTCGTAAGACTCGATTTCAGCGAAGCCCAGCAATGTAATTAAAAAAAAAATAATAAGCCATGACCCTAAAAGTGTTTGACTTTATTGAATAAATTGAAGAACGAACTTTTCACTATCATTAAGGTATGCTATAATTAAAAACGATGCCTATGTCTGTCCCAAAAAACCTCTTAACTTAGATTTCCATCTCTATAAGGTTGATCTTCATGCTCGATGCCTTCCATTAACGTCAACAAGCAAATTGCATGCAGCTTTCGTCACCGATGCATTCGTATTTCACTACCGTGTTACCACTTCAAAAGACCCCACAGGAAAAGCAAAACAATAATTTCATTTCCATAAGAAGCCATTCAGTTCGGTCTGTTTTAGTGCTTTCAACAGACCTCTATATGTCTTTACAAAAGGTTGTGATACCTATGAAAATCATAATTTAAACAAAGGACCATAATATACTCAAACACACCTTGTGCTCTGTCTTGCTTCCATTTAACTTCGTTTGTGGTACCAAGATCTCTGGTTCCGGAAGACATATCATGCGGCGGCCTCCACCAACCTTCAGGTGTTACATATGCAGATACAAAGGCAAAAAAAAAACGAAAACAAATGTGCAAAGGCGACACATAAAAGCGGTAGAAAAACAATAGGTAGATACAATAATAAAATGAGTATTGCATAATGTGTGGACCGGCTCAAAGAAAATGCAGCACAGATATGAATACAATGCAGAACGCGACCAGCGCGGTTTCCAAGACTTTCACGTAAGATGTTTACCCACGGTGTCTGGTGGAGCCTCGAAAGTCAAGTATGCTAGAAGTGGTTAATAAAATCTTGAGATCCGCATATTAAGCGTTGGGGGAGAAATTATTAGATAAGCACAGTACCTATATAACACAGTGAAAAATTCGCTTTAATTTCGACATCGAGATGACATTATTTCGGTCCTTCGTAGTCTTAAAACAGATCGAAATAGAACTCATGTGACACAGTAACCTCAGTCTTGTAATAAAAAATATATACACTTTCCTCCTAACCCTGAAAAGTTTCATTAAAGAAGCTCCATCACCTTTTACGATTGCCATTCGCGTCTCACATATCAATTTCTAATTTTTGCGCAATTTCACGTCGGCTTGGCTTAAACTGAGACCCAAATTAAATTGAAACCACCTTAATGACAGTACATTAATGTCCCATCAAAGTGTCGGTTATTGTCGGCCTTAAGGCATCTCTTTGACAGTGTGTGGACTCTTGCTGGCAGACATTCATTGCAACTTTGGATATGAAAATTCATTTACAAAAAAACAGTCAAGCAAAAGAAAATTTAACATTTACAACACAAAGTTGCATGTGCGTATCAAAAAGTTAACTTTTGTAACGTCAACCAGCATGTGCGTTACGAAGCGTGCTATGCAAACGCAATCGATTATTTAAAAAAAAAATAACCACTCGACGACGTTTTTAGAATGCGGGCTCCCCGTTTAGCTGGAGTAATTTTGCAATGAATTTTTGACAAGTTTACGAGGGCGTCCACAAAGATATCGCAATATTTTAAGCACGAAACGATAATGGACTACTGTTTAGCAGTGGTTTCTATAATATTGTTTGTTTTGGCCAAAATTAAAAGTTTCTTTCTCTTAATCGAAAGATTAAAGAGATTTATTAATTAGCACTTTTACTAAGTTTTTAATTATAACTGAGGCTTCCGATCCTGCAATTTTTTTTAACTTTTTGTGGTGGTCCAACTAGTCCAACTTAATCCAAATTTCAATTTTGGCTAGGCTGTATTTTATTTGCTGCAAATAACTGCACCTGTTTTGTGGAAAACTTTACTTCAAAACTAGACTTTATCATTATTAAAATCAAATGTTTAAGCAGAAACATGAACAGGAACTCGGTATTAAAAATACTTAAACATAATGACAACTTGACTTACGCTCAAGCTAAATTTTCGTTCCATGCATCAAGGCTGTAAGTTTCTATGCAAAAATGAAATGTAAATACTCACAGACCACTAACACTTACGCAACGAAAAAATTCATAAGTAATTAAACAAAGTAAAGTTGCCCTCTTCGTCGGTTACTTTTGCCTCCGTAGTAGACATGCCCAGTAGGGTCCTTAGACTTCAGAGGAAGATAGCAGCAGGGTCTTTGAAAAAAGGGTTCGAAGCCAAGGAAAAGTCAATCCTTACTCCATTGTTGCAGTGTGTACAGGCTCCGCTAAATAAGAATGCGAACTCCCTTTTGTGCTTCCAAAAAGCTTATAATTAAGGGTTTACCAGAAAGAGGTTTATGACGGAACACTAAAGACAGTTTTGTCCCACTTTCGTTGAAGGGGTAGCATAGAGACACTTATGACGTCAAAATTTCGAAAGAGAGCTGAGACCACAAGGGTCATAAGTGTCTCTATGCTACCCCTTCAACGAAAGTGGGACAAAACTGTCTTTAGTGTTCCGTCATAAACCTCTTTCTGGTAAACCCTTAATTATAAGCTTTTTGGAAGCACAAAAGGGAGTTCGCATTCTTATTTAGCGGAGCCTGTACACACTGCAACAAAGTTTACGTTGGCAAACCATTCAAGGCTCCTCTGCTTATTTTTTGCTCCGCCTTGAAGAACTTCGAAAAGATACTGTTCTGATCAGAGCAGTAGCTTATGGAGGACGCAGATTAGGTGGATTAAAGCAGAAAATACTTTAATATTTCTTTGCTTAATGACAACTTTAAAATAAAGACAAGCGGACTGTGTCTGCAGCGCCAGCAAGTAGAACTTTTGGATCACCTGAGTGTTGAACATGCATTATGATGAAACAGGGACAAAGAAAGCTGAGTATACATCGTGTATGTCGTGCCGTAATTGTTATACTCTGTCCAGTAAATATATGCAACACAGGCGTTATAGGAGAGCTTTAAGCACATCAAATCAGGTTAACCCTGTTAATGCTAATGCTTACGTTTGTGTATTTTAGTTGGATTTTTTAAGCGAACCTTAACGGAGCTTTTTGCAATTTCATAAAAATGCAATAAGGAAACCCTTTAAATCTATTTCTTTCGCACAGCTCTGAGAATTCTTCCGAGAATAAAATTAAAATCTGTGCCAAAAGCTTCTATCGGAACGCCGTTTGGATTTGGCAAAAAAGAAAAACTGCCGGTTACTTATGTATGTGAAGGATACAACGCACACATCATACATGGTTATGAGCAGTTTGCCCGACTCACATCGAGCTGTTGTAAGGCTTTGCCAGAGAAGCCGCTCCCCATAATATCAGCAACGATACGTTCGGTAAGCTTTTTATTTAATGTTAAGTCCTTTATTTGATTTGTGAAACCGTTAGTTAGATAACCTTTAGACTTATAACCCAGCATTTTAATTTTTTTTAAACAACGTCTACCTACGAAAATGGGCGGAAACATATGGTGCGTATATACAGAAAAATAATGGCGTATTCTTTACAACACCGAATCGTGAAACTGGTGTGGAATACAGGAAAAATTGTTCTTTTCACGTAAAACTGGAATATGGCTCATGAAAATGTTCTATTGAACACCGAATTAGTTTTCGAAATTTCGGGACCGTCGTATTTGTCGGTGGAGGCTGGGTGTGGGTGTAGCTTTGATTGTGTATGTGAAGTGCCGTTTCGACTCAATTTTCAGTCGTGATTTTTTACAACGCGACTGAAATTGTATCAAATCGATAAAAAAAACTAATTAGCTCAAACTTAGCTTGGGACTTGATAGCTTATCAAAATTAATTTTAAGTAAAAAGTACAAAAAACTGAGGGCAACAAAAACGCTCTACGAAATGATAAAAAGTAAACGAAATGAAGTCAAAACAATTTGACAAAGTGATGACTGCACCGGTGCAGTATTTGTTGTTCTGTACACAATGAAACCGAGTGCACACCACGCTGAAATTATCGCGAACACCGTATTACGGTGTTATAATACGTGTCGCGAACACACGTAGTATTTAACAGCTCAGTGTGGCAGTTCGGTGTTCAAAAGAATACGCCATAAGAAAACACTAAAAGAAATTGGTGTGGTGAATGCAAATTTAAGTTTTTTTTTACTAACGCCTTTAGACAATTAGTAGTTTTTTACTAACGCCTTTAGCCTGTAGTGGGTGTGTCTCTGGGCGGATTCAACCAATTTCAACCACTGGGAAAGTTCTACAGTAATTATTGAACTTAATTCACCCTGGCCAAGGGTATAACAATAAAAACTTTAGGAATAGGCGAATATATGATCTAGCCAGATAAGGCCCAAACGTGATCATACAGTTTGGATTAGTGTCAAACTTGTTAAACGACTAAATGGCAAATCCAACCAATCCGTCATGGGCTTACACAGTACCTACTCCTGCTCGTCATATCACTCAGAAAACTCCTAGACAGGTAAAAACCTCCTTCCGTCACCGTTAGGGAATTTTTAATGAGTCTTCTCTGTCATGAATTTTCACCGCTTGGAAATGTACATATAGACATATATTCCAACTAGATGAAACTTTTATTTTTGGCTGGGATGTTTTTCAATGACTCCAAATAACGTCGGCTGTTTTAAGTAGAAAACGTTACTTCAAACCTTAACTTTTTTTAATGCCTTGATCTATAACTCTTCCTTACCATTACGGTATAAGTTGACCGTACTTCGCAGTCGATTATTTTCGATTTTTTTATATTAATATTTAAAGTCCTGGTTCCGAATATGTTATTAAAAATTGACGGACTTGATTAGCTCAAAAGATATTGGCAAAAAAAGGTTAAAAATGACTGCAACTTTGACATAGCCGTATACTTGGCCACAGGCCCCTGCCCAATTAGCAGCTACCAGGATAACCTTACCCTGCGATAAGGAAGAGTTTAAACCAACAATTTTAGTTTAAATATTCGCAATCACGACACTCAAATACGAATATCTGCATAAAAACAAACTCGTTGAAAAAATCCTAATCCTACTCATAACGCTCGAAAATATTAATATTTTCCTAAAAGTATGCCAAGTTGTTTCAGATCTAACAATGATTATTCTTAATTTGATAAAACTTTGCATACTTTAGGCAGCTACCACACAAAGCGCCACCTGTGATGTTCTAGTTGCACTTAAGTTTAACTAAACAATTTAATTGCATACTTTTGGATAAAAAATAAAACGTTTCGACTTACGCTTTCTTGGCCCTACAACATTTTAGGTACATACCTGCAAAAGTAAAGAAAAAACGTGTTAATTACATTTCATATTCCATCACAACACAAGCATTTATATAAAAGATATTTATTTTCAAAAACAAAATGATCCGTCTTTCTTTTTGCTCTGCCATTACTGAAACCTCTTACACAAGAGGCTTTAGCACCCAGCAGCTTTTCGCCAGGCTCATTATGCAAGCAAACCATGTAGAAAACTGGATTAGAAGGGATTACTCGTGTGCTCTTATGTGCCTGCCTTTTGACCTGAATTTTCGTACTCCTATTCCCGGCCTAGCTATCCCTCGTTAGGGATTATTTTATGCCATTCATTTCATAGATATGCATATATATACACACACACACACACACACTTATCAAAAGAAAATCCACATGCAATTAAAGGATAAGGGTGTTCGCAGAGCTGTGCTTAATTATACTACCTACACTGAGCCGCTGCCAATTTCGCCCGCATATGCATATCCCTACGTCAACCATGCCACCAGCATCTGAAGAAGGATAACCCGGCAAAACATGGAGTTATTGATAGAGGCACTTCCCATTTCATCTGTTAAAATTTAACGAAGTAGCTGCTGCTGCTACTAGTACCAGATACACATCGAGCGCGACAGTATACAACACATCAGGCTCAGGGGCACACAATGGGTGTGAGATTGTAGGTTACGTACTTTCAGTGCGTTAAGTGCACGGATTTCCCTAAAGATAGTTCGGTTGAATAAAAACAGAGCTACAGTGAATATTATTCGATAAAGGGTGAGCGACTTTCCAAACTTAAACCGGCGAACTCGAGTGCCGGAATAGAAAAATAAATTTTCCACTCCATATACACTTAATTCCATTTTACAATACCTGCTGCACAGGCAGAAGCAAAGGGAATGGCGAAAAGGATCAAAAGTACATCCGCATTGTTACAGCAAAATTTAGTTATTCGGACCTTTTTTTGGTGTGGCAGTTCAGTCGCCTTGAGGAGTGCGTGTGTAAAAACGATTTTATTTTGTCAACTGTCCAGCTTGTAAGGTTTGTTGACCACATGGGTAAGGCTTATGAACACATAAGAGCGCAAACAATGCTCTGTAAATATTTTGAGTAAATATCCAGGAGAAATTAGGATGCGACACACATCCAGTGAGATGTCCCTTGGCAGTTTTGGTAGCTTGAAAGTGGCAGTTTAATGTCTTACAAACATTGCAAATACACATAACATCATTGCGTCTAAATTATATGAAGTAGAGTAGACAAAAACGTATGAAGAAACTAAGTACCTACCTACCTTAGGCTAAATAGTTTTTTCTGTAAATTTATTATGCTAACGATAATGAGTTGTAGTTTTATTTGACTTTAAGTAAAGTTTACGTACAAAACTTTCCTATGTAAATAAAGATATAAACTTTTTACAATGGCTGAATCCTTGAACTAAAAATTAAAGAGTTAAGTTATATCCCAAGCATTTAAAGTGGTCCTTGCTAGTGACTTTGGAACTGCATAAAAATAACATTTATGTGCGTTTCCGTTTGCGATAAAAATTACTCTCTACAAAGCGATTTCCTTAGTGGACACATCAGCCACCAGATTTACACATAGGGAACTAATTTATTTATTATCTTTCCTATACTGACTGGGCTTTTAAAAGGGTAAGCTTAACTTATCAGCTAACCAAAAAATCTAAGTATTTGATCTGCTCGACTTTAACAATTTTAAACAATTTTCAAAAAGGAGGCTACGCTAAACCTTAGACAACAAATCTTCACTATTTTACGAAATATGGACAAAATTAGAATGAGTTCCAGAGTTCCAGAGGTAGAGTCGGCTAAGGTGATCTGTAATTTTGTTTTTTATTTTAAAAAAAAATAAAAAAAGTTGTGCAATCAACGTGAGCAAACAGAATAATCCGTCTGCATAATGTGATCACAAAAATGTTGTTCGGAATCGTTGCTTGATTTACGCATGTGAGGTAAGAGTAATTTTATCTTTGCATGTAAGTCCGCCTCATCTTCAAGATATGGTCGGAAGAAAGCATGCCCGGCGAATGGAACCTCAGTATTGTTTGTCCGATTCTGAAGAAAGGAGGCCCTCTGAGCCAACTACAGAGGCATCAGTCATCTTAACATCGCATACAATATCTTTTGTGCTGAACTCTGTGAACGCCTGAAGCCATTTGTCAACAATTTGATAGGCACATATCAGTGTGGCTTTAGGCCAGGAAAGTCCATCATCGATGAAATATTTACACTGCGGCAGATCTTGGAGAAAACCCAGGAATAACACCACATTTTCATCGATCTCAAGGCACCGTATGACAGCATCTATAGAGACGAGCTATATAGCGCAATGTCTAGTTTTGGCATCCCTGCCAAACTCGTCAGTCTGTGAAGAATGACGATGGAAAATTTACGCTGTTCCGTCAAGGTCGGCAAAGAGCTCGCTGACCCCCTTGATGTTAAAAAAGGATTTAGACAAGGCGACGCGCTGTCATGTGACTTCTTTAATTGGAACTCTCGCGCCAATACCAAAGGCACAATCTTTCAAAAGTCCGCTAACTACTCGCATGCGCATACGACATTGAAATAATCGGAAGAACAAAGCGTGATGTCAGTGAAGCCTTCGTGAGTATTGGGACGTGAGCGACGAATATGGGTTTAGCAGTCAAGGAGGGCAAAACCAAGTATAAGCTGTCATCAAGAAAATACAAAAGACACCCATCACCTACGTCTTGGACAAAACATCACCATCGACAGCTATAACTTTGAGGTAGTTAGGGACTTTGTATACCTGTGTTCCGCTATCAATTCAGACAATGACACCAGCGCTGAAATCAAAGGAATGATAACTCTTGCCGATCGCTGTTTCTTTGAGCTAAAAATGACACTAGCGCTGAAATCAAACGAAAGATAACTCTTGCCAATCGCTGTTTCCTTGGGTTAACAACGTAATTGAGTAGCAAAGCTCTTTCTCGAAGAACTTAAGTGTCCAAGTATAAGACCCTCATCATCCCAGTCCTGCTTTACGGTGCAGAAGGATGGACCCGGCCGAAGGCGGATGAAAACACTTTAGGCTGCTTCGAGAGGAAAATGATTTATGGCCCCGTTGGCATAGACGGAGAGTGGAGGAGAAGATATAACATCGAACTGTACGGGCTGTACAGCGAGGCCGACCTAGCCAGAAGAGTCAAAATACAACGGCTACGATGGCTGGATCATCTAGAGCGGATGGACACCAACGCCCCAGCCCGGGAAATATTCGAATCCACCCCGCAGGGACGGCGCAGTAGAGGAGCACCGAGACTCAGGTGGCGCACGCAAGTGGAAGGAGACCTCCGCCAACTTCGCGTGCGAAACCGGAGACGGATAGCTGGAGACAGCGCTGGCTGGCCAAGCTTAATGGCTGAGGCTCAGGTCTTCCCCGACCTGTAGCGCCACCTTAAGTATTTAAGTAAGTTAGGCTCTATATGTAGTGCAAAAACTAGAACGTATTTGCTAAATATTATATTTCAAGCTCAGACACAGCTTCTAGAGACAACTAGTCGAATATCGAGGGATCGGATACAATAAAAAGATCTTAAAGGCTAGGCTCATCGTCTGGACGAAAACAAGTGGGGCTGCACTCATTTACTAAAGTAAGCCCGCAGGAAGCAACAAAATCACTAAATTGGACCGCACGTGAGTTTCTCCTAAGTAAATCTGAATTGGACTGCTCACCAACAACATTGGGGAAAATGCTTTTAAAATCTAAAAAAATTAAGCAAAAAAACAGTATGTCCCCCCGTCGGCCTTCGAAATGGTAATGCGTATAATTTCGAAATAATGAGGGACATAGTCCATCTTTAAAATTTTTAAGCATAGTGGCTTAGAATAAGGAGCGTTTTCCGATATACGCTTGAAAACATTTTAGTTGACTGACTGAAATTATACTGACTGAAATTATACTGACTGACTGAAAATAACTCTAACTTCTAAGCCACTTACAATCTTATAACTAAATTCTATTCGAGACCAGGCCACAAGGCCGAAAAAAAAACCGGAATAGGTTTAAAATTTAAAAATAAGAATTATTTGTAGAATATTTTTAAAGCTTAAATATAAATCTAAAAAATTGCGATGTTAAATTAAGAATAAGATAAATTTCAGATTCTTACGAAGTCTTTCTCTTTTAAAAACACACAAATTGGTTCCACATTAAGAAAGATTGTGAGCGTGGCTATGAATGTATTTAAAAAAGTTTACCAGATACATACATTGCTTCGGATATCCAAGCGCTTACGTGTTTTTTTACAGCTCCCTACCTCAAAATTTTGAGAAAAAAAAATTGTGAGACACGGCACACGGCTTATTCGACGCAGAATTCGATCTCGATCAAAACCATACCCTGTTTAAGAAACTTTATCTAAATGACGATGTCAGTGTCAGGATTTAAAGAGTTTAACACATGCCAATATCTACCATTTTTATTTCCGAGGGGAGAATTTCAAACGAGTGCATATGACAACGTAACAGCACAGGTACAAATGCACAAATTAGGGTGTTAGATAAGAGATAAAAATAAATTTTAATTTATTCTATTAGAGATTTATATATTCCGTATGCACAATTTTGCGCTTGGACAATTTCATTTAGATTAGAATAAAATTTTTCTCTAAACTATATTGAGGAAACTTTCCACCATAAAATTGCTTAAGCGTCAGGTTTTTCTACCACATTTCTTTCGAAGTTTTCACCTGAAAAGTGTATAGAATTACGAGGTTGCGTAAGAGTGTCACGAAATAAACAAGCAGCATTAAAGTGAGAGTTGAATTGCAGTTGATATATTAAAAAAAAAAATCTAAAGATCGTAATTTCGTCCCAAGGCTTAAAAAGATGCTCGAATTTTCTTTTCCCATTCTTTTCTCAACGCCAAAGATCGGAAATTACTTGTGCGTCTTGTTTACTTCATCGCCATTTCTGCAACAATAAAATTAAATTAAATTTCTTGGAAAAATTCTGGAACACCCACAAACGAGAATTTGTACACAATCCAGAACATCGCTTTTCTTTCTTTGCTTTTTCTCCCCCAACTTTGAGAAAATGCACTTGCCAGCCGATCTCGAATCGGGGAAAAAAGAAAAATAAATAGAGATACTCATGCACGCACTTTTACCCCATACAATGAAAATTACTTTCACGCAGATTATAAATAGAAAATTCTGGAGCACAGGAGCGCCGCATTCAAAACATTTTCCCAACGAAAGAAAAATAAATTAAAATTGAAAAATCAGTAGCTGTCAGCACTGAATTTTTATTACGTAACTAAATGTGAGTCAATAAATAATGGAAAAAGGTTTACAAAGGTCATAAGAACAACAGAACCGACCCATGCGCATACATTGAATGTAGGTATAGGTAGTGAGTGGGTTGCCCGAAAGCAATAGGGATAAACCATAACATTTGATTAGTGTTTATTGATGCACCTAATGAGGTCATATTAGATGGGATTGCTGTCTTGGGCTTACCCAATACTTAATTTAGACATATGATCAGAAGAGGAAGGATTATTTTGCTTCTGAAGGAGTCGGTTAATGTTGCTTTGAGATACTGAAAGGGGGGTCATTAAAGAGCTCGTAATGTAGTAGATTCATTTACTGGAAGCAGACAGAACTGTGTCAGTTTACAATTTGTGGTACCGCTGGATAATGTGGATGGATTTATATGTGAGTAATGCAATGGTGTTTAGGCCTTTTATTAAACAGATCATTTCAAAACACTGGATTTGCTTGCAAAATTTTTAATGGCACAACATTTTGTATAACTGATGGTGACTAGGAACAACCAATTCAAAATAGTCGTCATTTGTATAGAATGCTTTTTTGATCACATTAAATCGCAATTTTTGTATGAATTCACAGAACTTCAAATTTCCAGTCGCTATGTGTCGGAAGATAGTGGAAAAAGTATATTTTATGCCATTTTTATAAAAAAATTAATTCAATATATTAATTTGTGGTAAATGTTGGCGATATACATAAGAGAACACTGCAGTTTACACAACAGTAAGGGGTTAAGTTAAGTTCTTCACGCATTATTGTATGTTTCCGTGTCCGAGTTGCGTTGTAACGTTATAAATAAAATGAAAACAAAATGCGTTTGACGAAATGAACAAACATTTATTAACATTAACTCTTTTGAAAAAGAGAGGACGCAAACTTAGCATTCATCATCATCATCGGATGATGATGAATGTTAAAGCGAGGGTGGCTAAACAGCCTTTCCATCGTTCTCGATTCTCCGCCACCAACTCAAGAGACTCCGGCGCAATCCCCAGGCGGGAATCAGAGAGGTTTTTACCTGATCCCACCACCTGTTTCTTGGCCTAACAGGGGGATGACGCCCCCCTAACAAGGGGGGAATGCGAACAACGTGTCCAAACCATCGAAGAATCGATCGCTCCACTCGGAGAATTAGCTTCTCAACATTAAGATTGCCACGAATACTGAAGTTTCTTACTCTATCCCTTAGACTTAGACCTTAGAGTAACACCAGCAAGGCACCTCAGGAATCTAATTTCGGCAGCTTGTACACGCGATCTAATTCTTTCGGTCATTACCCAAATTTCATGACTATAGATGTCGGTCGGAACGAACACTGAATTAAAAACTAAGATCTTTGCTTTCACTCCAAGCTCAGCTTTCCTGATGACCGGCCGGCGCAGTTCCTTTACTATTGCTCCAGCTTGGCCAATTCTACAGGACAACTGAGATATCAGTTCAACTGAGAGATCACGATACTTAAACTTCTCCACCTGTTTTAATAGAACTCCATTTATGTGCAGGGTACACTGCACAGGAGTTCGGGAAACAACCATCACTTCCGATTGGTTCACGTTTACTTTCATCCCAGCATCACCACAGACGGCTGCAAACCTATCCAGTGCTCGTTGAAGTTCCTCTTTGGATGATGCAAGGATGGCCAAATCATCTGCGAAAAGCAGATGGCTCATCCTGATGCCAGCCAATTCGAAACATTGCTCGCCAAGCCTGGGCTTCACCATCCAGTCCACATATGCTATGAAAAGCGTACACAGCTTCTGCAGTTTCCATACAAAGACTGGGTGGCTCTGAGAAGAGGCCCACTCAGCGCATAGTCGTGCAAAACTCTCCACAGTGTATCCCGAGGGACTCGGTCATACGCCTCATCCAGATCTACAAAACACGCATAGACCGGTTTGGCATATTCCCAGGCCTTCTCAAGAATAACCTTCAGAGTAAAAAAAACTTATCATTAAAATTTTGAATTTTAACAGAAAATCGCGCGACGCGTTTCGGAATAATATTCCATCGACAGGCGCTTTATGCGACTGGTGCAAGCTTTGCTTGTGCGGTGAGTGAGAAGAAAATATATGTCCTTCCCTCTACTTTCGAAACAGTCAGAGGCAAAAATTTAAAATAAATACCAAACGTAGTCCACCTTTGAAAAAAAAAATTAAGCAGTTTTGAAATAGTTTATGGTTTTCTAGATGTGCACTTTGAAAACACTTTAGTTGACTGACTAAAATGATGCTTAAAGCAAGTTTGTATATCTATTAATAGGAACGTCTGGGTCACTTCTTTTACATCAACAAAATTTGACGCAGGCACAACCACATGAACGTTAATCAAGGACTTAAAGCAAACAATAAGCATATAACAGTTCATTTTTAAGAAAAAAAATATAACAAAATTAAAGCAAAAGTTTTATGCCACCCTTTTTAAGTGACAAATTTAAAAAAATCACCCAATATAAGAATTATTATATTCGGTACAATATAGTATAGTATTAGGTACAATAGAATGTAAAATGTTACAAGAAAAAAAAACTAAGCAAATAGAATTTTTCGCAAGCTGAACAATAAAGGTTAGCCTCACCTACAGCCGACGGACTGCTCGGCATATGTCTCCATACTTGACGGTAAAATATTACCAGAAAAAAAAACTAAACAAATAGAATTTTTCGCAAGCTTTACAATAAAGGTTAGCTTCACCTACAGCCGACGGACTGCTCGGTGTATGTCTCCATACTTGACGGTGTTTTATTTAATCAAATTTTATTATATTTATTGAAAAACAGTTATTTCAAGCTAAAATCCGGGCGTGGTCAATAAAAAGACTTAACTTTTCAGTTACCTCAAAGACAATAACAAGGCAATGTTAAACACAAAATTAGTGCGCTAGCACCATAGTAACATATAGCTAAAAGCTTAAAATTTTAGGCCTAAAAGTTTTTTACATACGGGCGGACGCATGGACGGACATGGCTTAATCGATTCTACTGTCGGTCTCATTCATATCTCTAAAAGGTGTTAGGGGTCGACGATGATTATTTCACTACGTTACAAACTATACAACAAACTTTATATACCCTGGATAGGGTATAGAAACATAAATTTACAGAGGAGTTGAAGGGAGCTACCCGCCCACCATACATGCATATATCATATATGGGGGCATCTACTTTTGCTTTGTAAAAGTGAGGTTTCCGAAATTTTCACAACAGAATTTCGAAAAACAAAATTTTAAGCCTGCCAGAATTTTCACCCCATCATCAGCTGATTTTATGAACTGTCCAATTCACTTGTCCTCTTGCAACTTGTGACTGACACTTTCTTGCAACTTGCCAAAAACATCTAAAAAACTTGGGCTCATCTTTCATATGTCGACACACGTTTACGAAGACCAGCTACTACACAAGGGCAACGTGTTAGTAGAGACCCCCAGAGAGAGTAAAGACCCCCAAGACCTTAAGGGCATATGATCGAGACCGAATTGTAAGTCGAATGAGCCATGTCCATCCGTCCATCTGCCGGTAGTTTTTAGGCCTTAAATTTTTAGCTAGGAACTTGAAACTTGATAACTGTTCTTTCTAGGTCAAGAAGCAGTACAAGTGTAAAAAATTTTGAAATCCGCCCACTGACACCCCACTTTACTTAATAGCATGAAAAATCAAAGTTGTCGTAGGAAGCTGAAATACAGTTTGCGATATCCTCATTGTGATTGGCATCTAAAAAAAAGCGCAAACCGCTTCCTTTAGGTGTGGTCATATTTAATATGCATTCTAATAAACGTTTTTTATTTGATATATTAGCTTTAAATCCAAAAAACTTGCACTATAAAATGTTCAGATATGTGCGTAAGCTATCACCTCAAATGAAATAATTTTTACCACGCCCACCTTTGGGGGCGTTTTTATGTAAAAAATCATATTTTTAATATAAAACTGCGATCAACACGTGTATACATCTGTTGATAAAAAATATATATATGTATATATGTATACTACATCTGACAAAAAAAATAATGTTATTGGAAAGGGGTTTTTCAAGAAAGAAGATTCTTAACTGACAAATTCAAGTTAATAGAAACTGAAATTTAACAGCCAAGATTTTTGACGCATTTTGGAGCTTGACAGAGGTCAATTGGAATGAGGTATCCAACGATTCGCCTAGGCGGATTGTAACCCTCCCACTAGTTCTTATACTCGTACGTACCGTTCTTCAAAAGTTAAACACACCCATTTCCGCTGGTGTAGATGTGATAGTTCTGAAATAGTGTTCTTGAAAGCGAAGCGAAGCCAACCGTTTTTTATATTTTATATTTAAGCTTTTTTATTTGCCATGCTCTTCCCGTCTCTTTCCGAGTAGTGGACATACAATTGTTGACGAATTGTCTAAAAAAAAACAATCTGTCACTTGCAGCTCAGAAAACCTTTCACAACCATACATGCAGTGTCTTCTTCCAGGTGTCTTAAACACATCCTTCATTGACCGACAATTTTTAGCCGATTCCGAATGGCGAAATGTGAGGTCTCACGGGGTTTGTTAGATAGACCCTCGCGGAGGTGGGAGAGTGAAAAAACTTTTATTGACCCGGTCGGGAATCGAACCCGCGACTTTACACAGTAGTCCGGCATACTTACCACTGCACCACTGCGCCGCAATGAAATCGCAGCCTTTTATAGCACAATATTCTCATCCATTTAGTGGATCCCATTTTAAGAGAATTCCGGGTGTGATACTTCGGTGCAATTTCACTGGTTTCATAGAAGAGGTTATCAACATATTGAGGTAGGTGTTAAAAAAAACTTAATAATTTATATAAATTGTTTGTGTTTAAAAATTTAAAAAATCAGGTGTTTGCCTTATTATACTATCAATATAATGTGATTGATAGTATAATGTGAGTGATCCATCGGATATGAAATAGCAATCTTCAAAAAGGATTCTACATTATCTGCTGAACAAAGATATAAAATCGAGCTTGCTTTTTCTGCTAATGTCAAGAGGTTTAGGAAAGGTCTTGGGCTTGGACTCAATTTTATATCGACGTAAGCTACCTTGCTTAGGGCCTCCTTACACGAGCCACAACACTGTTCTGTCGTCGGGTCTGGGTAAAATGAGTACATATAGCTACCTACATATTTTCCTCTTAAGCCAACAGTCATTTTCCAACCTGCTAGAGTTGTCAATGGTTAGGTCGACGCACAGAGGAGTATGGTTAGGTCGACGCACAGAGGAGTATCAGCACAGAGGAGTATCAATTAAATTTGTTAGCTGAATATAGCTGAACATATGTATATATAAACATAACAAATATTTGAGCAGCGTTTCTATTAACTGAACTTATGGGTTTTTTTTAATGTTTTTTGTTTTTTTTTTTTTTTAATAAAATTTAATTTTCAGCATAGCAAATCAATGAATCATCCTTAATATGAGCCAAGACTCATTCATATAACACACGGGGGGTGCCGTGGCGTAGTGGTTAGTGTGTGTGCTTATTACGCCGGAGGTCTGGGTTCGAATCCTGCCATCGTCACCTGAAAAAAAAAGACTTGTTCTTTTTCACGGTCCCCACCTCCGCGAGGGTCTGACAAGCCCTCCGAGAGTATCATTTGTCTTGAAAAACTTCTCAAAGTGCCGTTCGGATTTGGCAAAAAATTGTAGGTCCCCTTGTATGTAAAAAAAATTAACCCACCAGCATACATTGTTGAGAAGTTGGCCCTGGTTCACCTCGAGCTGTTGCGCCACTTTTTATTATTTATTTTTTAAACCTTTATCCACATTTTTAGGTATAATAAGTTTCTGGGCGACGGTTTTTTCATTTTAGTGATTTGACATTGTCCGTTATTATTTTGTAGCTAGATTCGGCAGTTTTGACAGGCGTAAGACTTTCAGTCAGAGGCAACCTAGGATACTAGATATCCTTGAACCATAAAGCCTTATATCTTCTTCGTTACTTCTACAGCGTCTTAAAAAACATTATGTCCAGTGACTTTTAAGAAGCTTGCACCTTACGTAAGCTTACAAAAAAATATATGTTACTCAATCACTAATTCTAATTGTGGCGTTTGTTTACAAAAACGCTTTTGTAAAGACTTTCCAAACAGCTCTGTTCTTCCCGGGGGACTGTGGCGAATGTTTACTTTTCAATTAATTGTCCATTCACACGTTCCAGCCATGTTTGGATTACAAATCAAATCTCATTAGCAAGGTCACACCTAAGTTGTACAAGTTGATTTCCTCGTTATTACCCATCGATTGTTGAGTGTGGTTGCATATTATGTATATATTATGTATTTGGCCAACTGATGTAGACATGTATTTTGTATTATAACTAGGCGGCTGTTTCCAGCACAATGTATATGCTTTTATGTCTAGCAATTAGTCGCACCAATCTGTCAGCATGAATAGATTGGGCTACTTAACCCCCTTACCCCCGGGAAAAGTTTATAGTATGTCCAAAGATTGATTAGTTAATTGCGGTAGCTAACGAGATTTAAGCCGGCCAACACGAATGGTCTTATGGAGAGAAACTGTGGGATGCACACAAGGTGAAAATGATTCGCTTTTCATGGCATTTGTGCAATAATTTCAAGGGAAATCACAGAGATATGTGCCAGCCATTAGCCAGCACTCAACTGATGCGAAAATTGAATTTGAAATTCAGTATCTAGGACGTGAAAATGAGTCCGATCGCCCGCATAAATACGCATCGTATAGCCATGAACTACGAACATTTTCTCGCAGTATGATAGACGTATGTAGAAGTGTTTTGCAACACAACAACGTCGCGCTACCAACGGCGTGCGGACGAATTACAAGTGTAAACAAAATCGCACTCACGCAGTCACTGGATGGATCAGTGCTCCTAAAATAAATTAATTGCAAAAAGCGAGAAGCATAACCAGACAAATCAAGGCTATAAACAAAAGCAATTCAAAGTTAAGAAAACAATTGGCATTGATGTATCAAGTTAAGGTATCGTGGCGTTTGCAACAAAAACTATAGCGCTGGGGTTGTGGCTGCCATTATAACCATTGTGCCTCCTCATATTTAAGAAGGGTTGTTGCATACATACATGGTCATCTAATTAATTATATTGAAATACGAATTGTATTAGATAATGTCTGATAGACAAGTTTATTTGTGGTCGGTCTGGATCGATATCATAAAATGGGTGTGCAATCTCAAAGTCGTCTCTGTTTCACCACATTTTTTTATTATGCTGTCAATGAAACTCAAATAACATAACGCATTAAAACAAATAAGGTTTAAGTTATCCAATTTCTATAACATAAATGGGTTGACACGATGTGGAATTTATAAGCCAACACCGGTGGCGCATATTTTAGAAGTCTATAAAATTTATACTTGTACTTTGTGCATTAGCACAGCTATACAGGGTGATTCAGTTAAAGTATCACAAAAAGCTGGAACGTGTAGGTTGGGTCGAGACGAGAGTAAAGTTTTAGGGGAGGGCCGGGGAACCATTTAGCTGGGAGAGGCAATATTATAAAAAAAATAATTATTCCAGAAAAAAGATATCCAACCAGTGAGTAAGTGCAACAGTTCCGAACAAGCTTCGGTCCGTTTGTTAGGGATCGCGGTATACTCTATTCCTTTTCTCCTTTCCATTCCTGTTCTCCTTTCCATTCGTTTCTCCTTTCCATACGTATATTTTCTTGTTTTTCATCCCCGTCCCGTTACCATTCATGCATCATTTTATATAGAAAAAAAAATTATTCCTCATAAAGTTTTGTTTACTTTATTTTTTAGAAGGGGCGTGGTATATCCAACTCCTTTAACCAAAAATCAATATAAGCACAGAAATATCCAAGTTTGCGGATAAAATGTACGCAAAAATGTAATTCTTGGTTCAAATTCAATAATTTCATGAAATTGACCTCTTAAAATGGACGTGGCCACAAAACTTTTTATGAACGAAATCTAAAATAGTGTCCGGTGTACTTTATGTGCTAAATTTTAGATAGGAGATGCTAAATGTTTAACTTCACCTTTTCACGGATGTCTTACAGTTTTGAAAGCACTGGAGGTGCTTAATTTATACCGATTGTGGGCGTGTCTATGGGCGGATTTAAGTTGTATTGTATTAACACTTGTATTGCTTCGGATTAAAGAGAGCCTACGCACAAAATTTCAGGCTTTTAGCTCAAAAGTTAAGGCCTAAAAACTGGTGACATACAGAATTCGGTCTCGATCATATGCCCTTAAAGTCTTTTTATACCTCCATTCCTGTGGAATAGGGTATAAAAATAACGGTTTTTTTAATCTTTATTTTATTTTTAAGTCGTTGTAACAAATAGTTTTTGAAAAATGTATTTTCAAACTCAAAATTTTGAAAGTAAAAAGAAAGCAAGTGGGTAAATGCAACGTCTGTAACGAACTTCTAAATACCCGACCCTATATACCATGTAACATCAAGTTTATAAGTTTTCTAGTCTGATTTCATGCTGTATATCAATTTATTTGTATTGGCCACGTCCCCAAAAATGGGTTTGGTTAAAAAACAAAGTCAATCAATTCTTATCTCATTTAAATCATGCGAGAATGCGTTAAACTCAAAAGTTATTGCTTAAAAAAAGTTTTTTTCCTAAAAACGCCCCTAAAAGTAGGCGAAGCTCAATACTTTGTATGTATCAAATTTAGCAATTGGTAATATCTTTAATATTTGTTACATAATTTTTTTTCGATTTAGAATGAATTTTCCGAAAAACCAGGCCTTTGGAGTATTAACATGTTGAAAGTGGGCATGGTCGATGATGGGTAGGTCAATTGACGGATTGAGACGGAAAAACTTTAAGATTTGGTGTTACTCGGTATATAGGGTATATAAAAGTTTGTCACACACGAACTCTTGCACTTATTTACTTGTTTTAATTTCGTTTGATTAAATCGGCCTAAGAACTTGAGGTTGAAAAATGTAATTTTGAAATGTTTTTATGCAGTTACGTTTTTTTTACGTTCCCTTTAAACGTTACATACTCCAGACAAATCTAATCAAGATCTTCATAACCGTTAGTGGACTAGAAAGCTTTAACAAAATTGTTTTCGAAAATGTTTTTACGTTTTTTAGTGAAATCTTCAAAGCTTTTGAATATTCACTGTTCGTTAAAGTTTTGTATAAAATTTTAGAATATTGATTATGTCCGTTTTTTTTATTTCAAAATTTTATTTCATACCTTTTATGTTTAAATTACTGACCTATGTTTAAATTAGATTTTTATTTAATTTTTTTTTTAATTTTTAAATAAATTTTTAAATTTCAGATTTGTTTGAAATTTTTCGATCCCCGTTAGACCTTTTTCCAATAGCCCCACCACCTGCGTTAGCTCCGTTTTTAATTCCTTTTTTTGAATAGTCTTAGAAAAACTTAGTTTGGAAACGACAATTTCAAAATTTTCTAACGCAGCTTGCTTTCTTTTTGTACGCTTTGTGTTCTTACCAAATCTGAACAGTTTTATTTCAGTTTCAGCTCATACCGGCTTAATACTAGAAGAAAAAAAAAATGTTTTTCAAAATGCTCCAAATCTCAGAAGTTTTTGAAACTTTAAAATTCTCTATTTTTGCCTTAAAATTTTGGATAATTTCTGACACATATGTGATGTTATATGATTTCTCCAAATAACACTGGGATAAGGACACACACACACACGTTTTTTTTATGCATTTTCGGATTCGAAAATGCGTCAAAACGTCAGTTTTGACACCCTTTCAGAAAAATATGTATCAATCACTTGGACTTTGGCTTTATACATGTGTGCAATATTGACTTTGTGCCTTAAGCGGTTCAAAAGTTTTTTCATCTCTTCATTTCTCATCTCTTCATTTCTCAAAAACTTTTTAATGTTTTCAAAAAATTGGATAAGTTTTTATTAAAGTTCAGTTTTTACCTAAGCATCGCTTTTCTAGTTCTTGCCTCCTAAACGTCCTAAAAAAGTACTGAAAAACGAAAATTTCAAACTGTAATTTAACTGCTATTAGTGCTTGAAAAAATTCCCTCGTTGGGTTTTCTGACTATTTCCGCAGTTTAGAAGCACACCAAATTTTGTCTTTCTACAACTTACAGTTCAGGTTGTCCGTCCGTCCGTCAAATTTAACGGACGGACAACGAAGTGATCACAGGAGGTAAATTATTAAATTGTTCATTATTTAAATCGCAACAAATTCATTGACTGACATTGTCAAGCGCAAAAATATACTTGGAAACTACTGTTCCGCTGTAATTTTAAACATTAGGAAATTCGTATCACATAACAAATTTCGAAACACCGTAACAGCTGACTTCTCTCTTTTTCATTTAGGCGCTAGGTTATAATCTGAAATGATGGATTATAACCCTCCCACTCTACTGCATTCCTAATGGTTCGCTTGTGGGGTACGCCGATTTGACCTGAGAATATACCGGCAGGCCACCCGGTTTTGGATCTCTTTGTCACTTAGGCCAAATAAATGCTGTTGTCGTTGCATTTGTGTAATCCATGAATGTTAAGGTTTTTCTCTCCTGCGCGATTGCGCTGGAATGTTGATTGACATTGCCTTTTTGACAGGGTTCGTAGGATCTCTTCTTTGAACGTGGCAATACCAACTGAGCTGGCCGTGCTCCATTTTTCTGGTGATAGGTTTTTTTTACATGAAGGCTTCCTCGGATCTTCGTACTTCTTATTCTATGCTATCATGCGAAGCATTTTCATCTCAGCTGCCGTTAATTTGTTCTCATATTTCTTATACGCTGTCCAATATTGTGAACCATATGTAAGCGCCGGACGCACAACTGCGGTGTAGAGCTTTCCTTTCAGCTTAGGGGGCATTTTTCGGTCACAGAAGATGGCGGAGTTTTCTCACTCCACCCCACGCCACCTCATCCACCCCACGCTTTCGCGATTATTGATGTCGTCATCACAGTTTGCTTTGCTATTGATCATAGATCGCAGGTACTTGAACTTTTCACACTCGGGAAGCACGTTTCCATTCAATTAAATGTTTGGAATTGGTTCGGGTGGGTCAGAGAATGGGCAGCAAAGATAGGTACTCTGTCTTATTTTGGCTAATACGATACTCATTGCCCTCTAAAACATCCACCCATATACCAAGTGCTCGCTGCAGGGATATATGATCTTCACTTGTGATGGCCCCAACGTCAGCGAAGAATAACTGATGTACTTTCGGGTCCGTCAGTTTTTCTTCAAGCAGATAATCAAGAACTACAATGAAAAGCAAAGTACTTAGGACGCTTCCCTGGTGTAAACCGACTTTATTTGAGAACTAATCACTAACTCCGGAAGGAAATTTTACTCTTGTCTTTGCTCCATCATTCATGTCCATGATCATCCGAACATAGGCTTCTGGAACTCCTCCTTTTCTTAACGCCACCCATATCAGATCTAGTGGTAGTCTATCGAAAGCTTTTTCGAAATCAATCAGCACCATATGCAGATCTTTAAGGAAGTCCCGATGTTTTTCCATTATGATACTTATGCTTTGGATTGCATCAGTGGTTGATTTGCCCGTGACAAACCCACACTGGTCCTCATATAGCCTTATTATTTTTCGTAGTCGACTATCTAATACCCGCTCGACGATCTTTATTGTGTGAGACATCAGCTTGATAGACCGGTAATTGTCACAGTTTTGTGTATTTCTTTTCCTTAAAACAAAGGAAGGAGATAACTTTCCCTCCACTGATTAGGCATTGAATACCCTCTTATTAGTTTGGAGATGAAGGTCGTGAGCCATCTGGACCCGCTGTCTTCTATTTTCTTCCAGAACTCTGAGTGTATCCGATCTGGCCCAATCGTTTTACGCTTTTTGGAATACTTGACCACCTTCCCAACTTCGTCGACTGTGATGTCTGGTACTTCTTCTCGGTTAAGAGTAGATTCTTCTGAAAAGTGGTTCCTGGGAAACTGTTCGTTCAAAAGACCCTCACAAAACTGCCGCCACCTGTTTAGGGTTTTGTCGTCATCCACAAGAAGCTGTCCCTGAGCATTGTTGATGAACTCTGGCGAACGAATTTCCTGGGCGTTTCTCCTCCTCTGAGCGGCAATTTTGAAGATTTTAGCCCCTTTATTCAAGGTGTTTTTTCGAAGATCCTGTGTGGCCTGATATGTATTAGCATTGGAAAAAGAAAGTTCCTCCAATTCCTGATACAGGCTCTCCATTCTCTTTGCTTGAACCTGGGCGCAAGAGAATGGAGATTTCATCTCTGTTGTTCGAGGAGCACTGATCACTAGTTTCATCTCATCATAGAAACACCGTAGCTGACTAATAGTAAAATAACGCCGATAAAACTGTCTATATTTAAGTACCATTTTGTTTAAGACAAAATACAAGCTTACACTCCTTTAAGCATTTGCAAAATTAATATAGCTCCCCTTTGACTTCGGGTTTTATAGCAATAACGGAGTTCCCCAACTTTCCATAAAATTTCAAATAAAACCTAAAACGTACCATCTTCAGACAGACGTTTATTCTTAGACGTTTTTTTGTTCGGAATAAAAATACCAGCCGTTGCCATTGGCATAGGAGGAGTAAATTTATTTATGTAGTTTTATGAGACAGACGTGTTGGTAGACAACAGCACTTACGATGTAACACAGCAGGAGAACACCCATTTAAATAAAAAGGCTCTTTTCGTGATATGAATTTGTGTTTTTTTTTCCACTTTTGCGACGTCAAAAACAACATCTTCGAAGGGAGTGAGTTTTTTCTTTATAGACAAGATATTCGATTTGGCATCATTTGGTCATAGTTTAAATTTCATAATTTCATGTTGGGTCTTTACATGGACTGGTGGATCCAACATATTGTCTTATTTCATGTGTTCTGTGATTTATTTTATTTTGTGGATATTATTATTATTGCGCCGTACAAGCGCCATCAGTCATGCCTTCAAAATCCCACATGTAGGCGTCCAATATTTCCATCACTTCAAAGCAAAAGCGGAAAACGGAAATAATTTATCCCTCAGTTGCAGTCTTTAATAAATTTCCCAGAATCACATTCTTCTCAAAGCCCTTGGGGGTGCAAGACACTTGCGTTGTGTATGCCGAATTGTGTATGCCTGCAGCAATATTTCAACGAGCCATCATGTGGCTTCGTAACGATCGATGGGTGGAAGTAAAACTTCGTGCACACTATTTAAATATTATGAAATGACGTCAATGCAAGCGCACAGGGGCAACACGAAAAAGGCAATTAAAACTACTCAGCACCAGCCCACCCAACCCCAATGCGAAGGCAGCGCGCTACTATAAAAGTGTAACCTTCACCCCAGATGGTCGTTTGGAGAATCTTTGTCCGTGCCACACATGCAGAATGTGGATATATCGACGAAAATGCACACAACCTCAAGGCTGAGTGTCGAAATGGAGCTCGCAGTACAGGGCAGTAGTTCCGAAACGCTGGCTGCTGGTGCACAAAGGCAATTTATTTCAATCCTCAGATTCGTTTATTATTTTGAATTTTCCTGTTCAACGAGTGCACTCGTGAGGGATGTTGGACGAAATTGTTTATAATTTAAACTTTTCAGATGACCTCAGCGTAAAATCGAGGTTGGAGAGTTCAGTGGCAGCGGGAGTGACACATTTCCAATTTTCATCACTGTTGCTGCTGATGATGGCTTTGTCCGATGAGTCATAAGTTTTTTCATGAATTAACACATCCAGCCAATGTCGCGTGGGTCTACGTTATTGCCGCCACGCAAGGGTGAAGATGATAATGAGCATCTGACATGAAAGTTTTATTTCTCCCATTGGGGCTGGGGTTGTTTTGTCCCGACCGAAATGTATAAGGATGATAGACAGTTTTGTCTGACAGATAGACAACGCGTTCGGAAGAGAGGCAGTTTGACCGGGAATGTGTGGAAGGGAAGGTTTACAAAGTAATTTAAGGAAAATGTAGGTACTTATACACAAATGAATGATTTCATTAGGAGTAGCACTCATGCAGATGAAACCACATGGGGGGTGGGAAATAGAAATTTCAATTTAAAGTGAAGTACACACTTAAAAGAATTGAAGTAAATTAAGTATATCTAAAAAAGCTTAGTGTTATTGATAGTACCGAATTCCAAGAAAAGGAAAATTTGATGAGCGCTCTGGTAAATATTGAAATATTTCACTGACGAAATATTTAGAAACACTCTTCACATTAACTCTAATTAAACAAAAAGGTTGCTCTAGGGTGATGATGTAGGCATACTTAAGACTTGCAGCAATTAACTCTAAGAAATCTTAAGAAATCGGATTTAGTGTAGAAGCCTTTTAGATCCCCCCTCGGTAAGACACTTATAGGAAAAGAAGTTGTTAGCGTAGGTATGTGATCGACTGCGCCTGGATCAGGAGCCGCGTTAGCTGAACCATATTCATAAGAATTGGTACACGTTCCCGCTTCCTAGTAGAAAACCAATGGTTATTTTCAAGATTAGGTAAGTACCTACCTTTGAAATGGAGGTGACAAGAATATTTTTCAGCCTAATCATGAGATACATAACAGCATTGAAGCATTGTTACAAAATAAATTGTGTGCACGGTTTTTTATTAAATAATTTTAAAAACTTTCAAAAGTTTTTTTTTAATTTTTTAACACCTTTAAGCAATTGCTGTTTTTTTAAAAACAAAGTCGGCATTCTGAAGAGCCGACTAGTTTTTTTTTTGTGGCTTGCAATATATCTCACAAGGTTTTTAATATTTTTCTTTCAGACTTAGATTATAGAGTGGCGCAACAGCTCGAGGTGAACCAGGGCCAACTTCTCAGCAATGTATGCTGGTGTGTTAATTTCTTTACATGCAAGGGGACCTACAATTTTTTGCCGAATCCGAACGGCACTTTGAGAAGTTTTTTCAAGACAATTAATACTCTCGGAGGGCTTGTCAAACCCTCGCGGAGGTGGGGACCGTGAAAAAGAACAAGTCTTTTTTTTTTCAGTTGACGATGGCAGGATTCGAACCCAGACCTCCTGCGTAGTAAGCACACACACTAACCACTACGCCATGGCACCCCTTCAAACTTAGATTGTTACAACGGTAAGTCGAAATACATAAGTGTTGATTCTAGAAATTGACAACGACACCAACTTAAAATTGACACATGGAATGTCTCATCGCTAACGGAGAAGGTGCTCGAGCTGGTTGAGTAGGCTTATAAGTTTAAATTGCCACTGGCATCTCCTCAACTAAGTGGAAAGGTTAGTAAACCTTGGAAAGTTCCAGAACTAGGGACTTCCCTGATGGGTGGAGGCTGTTCTGGTCTAGCGGCCCGCATAACATGACTGCACTGGCGGGGTGTGGGGATAATCACAATGGAAATCAATAATCAGTTGGAAAATGTTTTGAGTTTGTTCCGTTGTGCAGCAGAGAGATCGACTTTGGACGTAGTGCAGGTGCATGCACTAAATCGAGAGTCAGAGTATGCGGCCTTCTTGAACGAAGTTGATGCTGCCTTGGATAGAGTGGCAGAAATTGACTACTTTCTTCAAATGGATGATTTCAATGCTCATGTGGGTACGGACACCAGAACTGAGAGAAGTCTGACTGACATGTTGACCGCGATCAAAACAGGAGCGGAGAGAACTTACTTGACTTTCGCTGTGCTTATGAACACAAAGACATCCACAGATACACTTGGTACCGGCACAGTCTAAATCAGAGATCTTTGACTGATTTGTTTGTGGTAACATGGTGTATTTTGAGAGGTGCTGAGCTGTCAACTTGTCCCCACCTATACTGCTGTGCAAATAACATTTCAGCGGCAGAGTTCCTGGCCCGCACATGGTGGGAAAAGTTACAGGATGCTGACTCTGAATACAGAGAATAATTTGCACGGCACGTTTCGGACAAGTTTTGATCCAACTAACCTTATAAATATGGCAGCTGCTTTCATCGGCAGTCATTGCCTCTACAAAAAATGTTTGAGTGGAGCAAGCCGCTTGGAGTGAAGCAGCTTGGTGTGACGGCTGGTGGTGGAAATGGATCTGCGTGGTTTAAAACACCTGAAGTTCAAGATGCCATCAGAGAGTAGAAGAAGAGGGTATTGATTCCGCCCTATTTTGGGTGGAATCAATATAGGCACTCAACTTCTCGAGCCCGGCACAATGAGGCGCGAAGAACTTTTAGGCTTCAATTTGGAAAAAGTTCAGCGAAAGGTTGAAGCCCGATAACAGATCTCCAAAGAAGGCATATTTTGGCAGACTATTCGCCATCTCAGAGGAAAGAAGTTAAATAAATGCAATTAAAGAAGAAAGAAGGGGCAACTGGTACCTAAACCATAGTGTAAATGAAACACTTCCAAAAAATATTGTCAAATTTAGTCAGCCTTATTTTCAGAACATCCATACTTTCGAAAATTACAATGCCAGCTACGGAACACCGCTTCACAACCATAGAATGTTTTAACTTTTTTTTTGCGATTTTTGCAACCTAATAGACAATAGGGACCTTTCGGAATGTAGTAAAACGTAGGTTTTCTTGTGACCATAAAAGGTGTAACCCCTTTCGAATCGTCGGGTAATCGTTTAACATTTAAACTCACAGTTGTATACTGTAGGATGTTTGACCGAATTCGCACGAGTGACAAAATGTGGTAAGACACTTGAAGTGAAATGACATTTCAAGAAACAACAAATCTAATAAGGTATGGAATAGTTTTTGAATTATCCTTTTTCAATGCTTCGCCACAAAGTTTTGTTGGCAAAACTCGGATTGGGATGAAGCACCCCAAAAAACAAACGCGACACTTAACACAAAGCCTAGGTAGCTTGAGTAAGTAAGTATAGAGCAATTGTTTTCCAGACGATTTGACAGGTTCCAGTATCTCAGACATGAACCCATGGCAAATAAGCAAGTAAAGTAGGTGTCTAAACAAAAACTTTGCAGCAACCATGAAAAGCCCATCTTGAGAGTTTATTGCAAACTATATAGCATTGCAATGAGCAGCTGGTAGTTAGGTCCTAGGTACTTTGTTGGTAGCTTATCTATCGACTCGTTTTAAAATGTCTTTCTGTCCCTCGTACCGAACGCCTTATCTTAATACTTCCTCACCCCTCCGCCATCGTGTCATGGAAATAAAAAATCGATTTAAGCTTCCCTTAAAAAAAAAACTGTGAGCTAAGAACAGACAAATCTTGAATGAATGCCATGGCATCATCGTCATTATTACCAACCCTCAGATGCCGGCAGATCTTATCGTCATACTCCGACAGACCTACCCACCCCCACAGGCTCACACATAAAGAACATATCTTTCACCCTCAAGCGCCAATAGCCAAGAAAAGAAACTAGAAAATAAGAAAACAACTGAAAAGAAAACCGAGTCCTCAAATGCGAGGGGGGTGATTCTCACAAGTAAGATCACACAAATAGGCGAATCAAATGAAGACGGGAAATCAGAGAGAGAACACAAAATCACGTATTACATTCCAAGGACAAATAAAATTCGATCCATAACGAGTTATCCAATTGAAATTGAATCTCCTCAAGAACAACAAAAGCACTTTCAAGTCCTTGCGTCACCTCTTTCCTCATGCTTGACAAGGATCCTCCAAAAGAAAGGCCAAAAACAAGCAAAGGCCAAAAAAATAAAATAAAAATAAGCCCCAAAAGGATATTGATTTTCTCTTCCAACTCTATGTACGTGTGTGAGTGCGAGGAATGCTCTCGCGCATCTGTATGTAGGTATGATTTAATGAAATATACACATTTCAGCCAGACAAACTGTCGTCTGTGTTTTAATCTTTTTGCCTTTTTTGTGTTCGCTTAAGGGTGTGCTGCTTGACGCCCACCTGGGGGTGGCGTGAGACAGTGGTATTACTTCAAAATTCAGCTGTGTATGCATATCCTTGTAACGGAATTGTACGGTTTTGGTAAAAGGAAATAACTTAGTTGCGACGTTATTTTCGCTACTCACCAGTAAACATCATTTGACGTCAACATGTTTGTTGAAGTGAATAGCAACAAAAACAAGCAACACAACAGGGGGTTGATGACTTTTCCTCGGTGGTGATGGACTGAAGGTGGTTTTTCACTTTCACCGCTAACGTAATCCAACAGTTAACCGAAGGATGGGTGGGTGGGCGTTATTGCAAGGGTGGTTTGTTATATCAAAACACACATAAACATACGCACGGATACAATACAGACACAAAAACGAGACGGTACACACAACACTAGGGCGGATCGAAAGAAAATGGACGGTGGTTTTGGAACTTATTTTTTAATTTTTTTTTTTAAACTTTCTTTATCTTTTCAATTCTAAACTTTTTTGTTTCAAATTCAATATTATATGTATCAAGAACTTTCACTTTTACACACAAAATGGCTTCCAAGACGACACAATATAAACACGCGAAGGGATGAGGGAAAAAATAAACACCCAGCCAGACAGGGAATTACATAAACACCGGGTGGTGGTGTCACAACTATCAACTTTATTTTAAATTGAAATTTTCAATTTATTTAAGGAACAAGCCAAATAGGAAACCGATTGAACAAAACTCGCGAAGGCGGAGAAGTTTTGTTTAGGGAAAACAACAACCAAAAAAAACTGGTATCTCTTCACTTTCGAATAATTGTTGGCAAATCGAGAACAGTGTCTTCCGTCATTTTCACGAGAGTATCGTTTGAGAACTGAAGTTTCCCACAACAGTTACTGAACGAAGGGTAAGTTTTCACAGCAGTTTCGGTAGCATATCGAAACAAGTAGGTACATATTCCATTTACATCCCCTAACCGTATACAAGTCGTTCTCTCTCTCGTAAGGGCAAGTCGTGTTTCGTGTAGTGGCACATCAGAGAGGATACAACGTGATAGAGTACAGGATGAAGTACAAAATACGCAGATGTAATGCGATACTTACGCACAAACACAGACCACGCGATGTAGCTGTGGGTGGTAACGAGACACTTCCGATTTTACTCTCTGCATATCCTTTTTTTGCCGGAATGTATACGATAGAGGACCTTTTTTGTTCACAAACATCAACGACTGCAGAAACTACCGATAAAAGCCCTAAATTCGCAGTCTGGTGGTTTATGACTCGGATGAGTGTACGAACAGTGTATGGTGTTGCCAGAAACAAGGTTTTAAAATATTTAAACTAAATTTTTGGTTACATTTTTTAAATTGGAAAAATGCTCTTGACGTTAACATTATTCTTTTCCTTTACAAATAAATAAATAAGATGGATGTCAAGTATCCATCTTCTACCCATTCACCAGACATTAGGTGATCGCGCTGTATGCAGGGTAAAAAGAGCTCCTGTTCCTCACAATATCATGTCTATCTAACAAGCAAGACTTCGTCTGTAACACCTACCTGTAACACCTACCTTTAGAATGTTTCACGCGGAAACATTCTAATATGTACGGAACATGAAAACCCTTTACCAAAAAACACCAATGCTTACCTCCGCAAGTGTTATGCCTTTACAAAGAAAAGCCTTCATTTTACCAGCAGATAATTAAAACAAAAAGGGGGAAGGGGGGAGGGAAAAAAAGGGAAGAGGACCTCAGCCAACTTCGCGTGTGAAACTGGAGACGGCTAGCTAGAGACAGAGCTGGCTGGCGAAGCTTGTTGGCTGAGGCCCAGGTCCACCCCGGACTGTAGCGCCACCTTAAGTAAGTAAGTAATAAAAACAAAAACCATTTGGCATACATCCAATTGTTGTCTATTCTATTTGCATGTTGGGAAAGAAAAAAGTGTTTAATATTTGCCGACCCTAGCCTGAATAACACACGCCCGCCAGTCAGGAGGCTACTCATTTCGTGACAGAAATCTCCTGGTTTTTTCGTTTGTGGCTGATTTTGGTCTTTTTTTATACCGGTACCCACCATATCTGGTTGGCTTTTCCGTATTCGCCACAAGGGGATGCGCCAAATGGGGACCAATATAACCCCAAAGGCCCGGAGACTCATGTGGCGCACGCAAGTGGAAGTGCAACTCAGCCAAATTCGCGTGCGAAACTGGAGACTTGCTAGAGAGATGTTGGCTGACGCCCAGATCCACCCCGGACTTAAGTGAGTAAGTAAGTAACCCCAGAAGGGTCCACAAGGATCAATGTGGGCCGTACAAAATTGGTTTATCATCATGTAACACTCGCCAATGAAGGGAAAAAAATGCCGGGTTTTGCCATGTTGTTCTCCAGAAAAGTAAAACATGCACGTGCACATGACAGTTGGACGCACTTGCACTTGGCTTACTATTGATGATTTAAGACAGGATTCTAAGCATGCAAAATTTGATAAAAAAAACAACGAATTACTGCGGTATAAATTTAACTTAAAATTTCCATCTTTTTTCGTCTGGCAACACCACATTAAAAAATTGCCAAGGGAACCCCAGAACGATAGTAAATTCTCTTTGAAGAGAATTTATTGCTCCCAACCACCATCGAATCGAACGCCTGAAGCAGATATACCCAAATAGAATCAAACCAAAGTATTGAAAACGCAGGGTTGTTGCACATTGTACTGCGAACACACTCAAGTGAAACTAAGGGTTGGTTGGTGCGTTATACATTTTTCACTTTTTCAGAAGCAGATGGTAGTAGGTGGATATGCACGTGTCTCTTCTAAATATTTCATGCGTTCCTTTTTCCAAATATGTACACCCGAGCCAAGCGAATTAATTAACCCACCATCATCCCTCTACCGAAAAATGCAATGGAAAGCAGAAGGGTTTTATTTCGAGCAGTCAGCTGAACAAAGGATGAAATGCTAGTCCTAATGTCAAAGGGAAGAAAGGTTGTATGTGTTTCGGAAGGCGCTCGATTCCGTTTTGTGTCATTGTCGTCACGGTCGGAAATGGAGTGACTGCGCAGCAAAGAATGCAACCAAAAGAGTATCCTTGTTGCCAGATGTATATGTAGAAGGAAAAATCAGCCCCTTTTGCCGCTTGTCATTTTTGTCAAGAGCTACAGCAGCATTGAATAGAAATTTCAAATGGATATGGGGGGTAAGGGAGGAAAACAAACATTATTTGTGTCTGCGTTTTGGCTGCTGTTTACCACATCTCCCTATTGCGACCTTCAAATTAATGGCCGTGGGTGGATGGGTTGCGTGTTGTTAACGCATACTTGCATAATCCTGTGCGAGAGGATGGATGTAATAATGGAATTTCATGTTCAACAGCTCCCACAGGAATGAGTTAAGTGGACATTCAATGGAATTTTTTGCGTTTTATTTTTTACACCGGAATTGGGGTTGTTTTTCGCATTTTGATGGGGATGGAATGTTGAGAGCACTGATATCGGTCGACATCAGAACGCTAAAGAACCACGAAGTATGCCGCAATTTAGGGGATAGCCGACATTGGTTGGATTCCTTGCAATATGGGCTTCGTCATATAAGAGAACCTCGTGGCAGAAGAGACTTTGAGATATTCTGCGCAGTTGCTCTCTTTTAACGTGCAAAAGGAAAACATGCATAATGCAACAAAGGTCCAGTTTCGTCAAGAGTTGTAAACTAAATGTCCCCTATTAATGGGATACATAACTTTCTGCGTGAATTGAGAATGGCCTCCAAGAGTTTGGGTGCACCGAGGTAGGTGCCTGTTTTTTGCAATAGGGAAATGTTTTAAGACACGACAATTGTATGTTTTTAATAACTTGGTCAACATAACTCAGTTTTTAAGTAGATAAAAAACAAGTAGATACCTATATCCTTTTGCGACCAAGTATCCAGGTAAAGTTTAATGGATCTTTCTTATCTCGATCGCACGCCATGGCACCTACAAATGATTTGTGAAATACGCTCCGTGATTTTTATTGTGATTTCAAAATTCTTGTGTAAATAAGGGTGTGCCACTGGGGTAATAAATATACTTCCATACATAGATAGCCGGCTGCATGCTGTAGTAATGAGCTTAAAAGATTAAGCTCATTACTAATTAAAGTGTAAAATATGTTGACTTTAATTATGTAGGTATGAAGAAGTCATTTGTCACATATATCAGAAAGTAGGTAGGTACCTTAAGAAAGTCTTTGGCAAACTTGAGGATATTTTTAAAATTAATGTAGGCCCTTATGACGTACGTTTAAAGTGACGATAGTTGACGCTGAAACGCGGATGGAATATCTTTTGACAAGCACACGATCGCGGAAATGTTTTTTGCGGCTTGGCGTAAAGTTACGGGACATGGTGAACTTTGTTGGATTTCTAAATATTTCAAAAACTAAAAATCATTTTTAAACAAAACAAAAACAAAAAATATTCTGCAGCGTTTGAAATGATCATGACTAGCGATTATTATAATGTTTGTAGAATCGTTATAATTTTTCCTCTTTCAATATTAAATTTAATTTTGTATGGCTCTCCTTTTATATGGCCGCTCCCTAATACATATAAGCAACAATACGTTCGGTTAGCTTTTTAATAGAGTATTCTTTATTTCTTATTCTTTATTATTTATTCAAAAAAACTAAAAAAAAAACGAATGCAAAAACCATATTCTCCAAAGGCGGGTGTTATGGTACAGTCTATCTTGGCGCTTTATATTCTTTCAGGTAATTGTTGCCTGGCAGGTAATTTATTGCACGTGCTTGCAGGCGTGTGCCATCTATAATATTACTCCTCCACAGACTAGTCGTGAAAAACATAGGTAGTTACATTTTTATCCTTTGTGGATGATGAGATGTTAACAGTTTTAGGAAGCTTCATATAATAATCCTTATGAAGTACTCCACTTGGTACTTCATATCTAGTTTTTATTAAGGTTGTACACCTACCAAAACAAACTGTAAATCAAACACAGGAAAACCCTACCTTGGCGATTTCCACGATTAGATAGTGACTAGAAAACATCTAGTGGAAACAGACACCAATAATTGTCAAGACTATTTTCAGTAATTTTCCAGTACATATAATATTCCAACCGTCATTTTAATACACTTTTAGAGTAAGTGCGGCAAACATGGCTCACTTGGGAAATATAACCATTATTGTATTTTCACAATAAAGAAGCGCAAGCAGTTAAAAACATTCTTCTTTTTCTTTTGGGCGCAAGATTATGATCTGCGAAGCGATGAATCATAAGCCTCCCATTCTACTGTGTTCTTAATAGTCCGCTGGTGGGGTATGCGGACTATTAAGAACACAGTAGAATTAAATAGTTTTGCAGTTAAAAACCTATTTTTTCCAAACTCAAAAAAACCGGTTGTGTCTGAGTATGGGTGTGAAAATTATTGAACGCTCTCATTTTTGTTCGTTTTATTATGGATACTTAGGCAAGTTTTTTGTTTAGTGTTTTGTGTAGGTAAGTTTTCAATGCAGGCAACTAAATATTATCGAATATCCTTATTTTCTGTAAATTTAGAATTTTAAAAAAGTGAATCATTGCGCGTTAAAAATTAAAATTAGTGACGAAAGTACAGTGTGGGTTATATGGCACCCCCATGCCATGATTTTTAAACTAAAACTATCTGCCATATTTAACACTATAACTGTATTAAAAATTCGCAAATAAAGAATATCCTTCCTTAAAAAAGGGACGTAGCATCAACCTTTTTTCAATAACATATCAACGTTTTTTTGTTCATATTTTTAATCAGAAGTATTAGTACACGTGTTGGTTGCATTTTCACATTAAAAATTTGGTTTATACTTAAAAACGCCCCCAAGAGTGGGCGTGGCGAAAATTTATTTATTTCAGTTGATAGCTTACGAACATATCTGAATATTTTAAGGTGCAAGTTTGTTGGATTTAAAGCAAATATATCGAATAAATGGGAAGGTTACAATCCGCTTAGGCGAATCGTTGGATACCCCATCCCAGCTGACCACTGTCAAGCTCCGAATTGCGTCACAAATCTTCGTTGTAAAATTTAAGTTTCTATTAACCTTAATTGTATTAAGAATTTGTTAAGAATCTTCTTCCTTAAAAAGGGGGCGTGGCATCAACCCCTTTTCAATTACATGGTTTTTTTGTTCATATTTTTAATCAGAAGTGGTATAAGTACACGTGTTGGTGGCATCTTCATATTATAAATTTGATTTATACTTAAAAACGCCCTCAAAAGTAGGCGTGGCAAAAATTTATTAATTTTCGTTGATAGCTTACGCACGTATCTAAACAGTTTAAGATGCAAGTTTTTTGGATTTGAAGCAAATATATCGAATAAAAACAATTTGTAAGACCGTTTATATGACCACACCCACATGGGGGCGGTTTTATTTTTTTTTCTAATTCCAATCACAACACAACGAGGATATCGCATCCCTAATTTTAGATTCCTAGGACAACTTTGATTTTTCATGTTAATAAAAAGTCGGCGTGTCAGAGGGCGGATTTCATAAATGCTTACGCTTGTACTGCTTCGGGACTTAGAGAGGACAGATTTCAAGTTTCAAGTTCCTAGCTCAAAATTTAATGCTTAAAAACTACCGGCGATCGGATGGACGGACGGTCGGACCGGACATGGCTTAATCGACTTACAATTCGGTCGTCTCGATCATATGCCCTTAAGGTCTTAAGGGGTCTACGGTGATTACATCTCTATGTTACAAAATATGAATTAAACTTTATATACCTCCTATCCTATGGGATGGGGTCTTAAAACAAAAAATCACCCCAAAGTCGACTTTTTCTATCCGTTTTTTCTTCAAACTGTGAATAAAGAAACAACTCCTGCTTAATCACTCTTACCCACCAGATTGTCATTTCAATATTTTTCTTACATTGCGCTGCTGTTTTTACCCTTTAATCTATTCTTGTTTGTTTTCTCCTCCCGCCGGCCGTTATAAGAAAACAAAAATAAACTAATTGCATACATGCTCTTGGAGTATACTTCAACATTGCACCTTAACTACAAATTCATGACTCTCTACCCGACTTTGCAATTGCAATACGTTGTTCTCGTGCACAAAGAGTATTCTTTTTTGTGTAAAGGGCCAGCTACTCTTGGCCCTGTTTGCTATGGTTTGCGGCTACAATTTGCCTCGTTTTTTCTGTCCAATTAGTGAAGCGCACATTGATGGGAAAATCATGTCTCGAAATATGAAAATGTCTACTCAAAGAGGGAAAAATCAAAACAATTTTCGATTGAATTCCATGTGGGTACCCAAGTGCCTATATACGTGAAGAATATTTTAAGAGAAATTCCCTTTATGATTTATAGCTGAGGAAGGGTTTTGACATTTTTAGGGCAAATTCTTTTTGAAGTGTTTCAATTTTCAATAATATACAAAATATGATTTTTTTGTTTATTTTTTGGGTAGGTAAGTGAATTCATGTGTGAAGATCCAAAAATACCATTCAAAATTGTTAAGTCTTTCCAAACGTCTCGCCTGGAAAGAGATTTCAGCTTCAGCATACACAACACACATTAACATCATATTGTGACCCAACTTCCGCTCTATTAATTACGAAGTAAAATTCGTCTGAATATTCATAGGGATTTGCAGATGAAAGATGATAAGTTTTGCTTCCTACAAAAATACAAGATGTATGGTAGGTGCCATGGTCGTAGAAATATACACCAAAGGAATAGGCAAGGGAACTCATTAGTCATTCCCTGTAGTCTATATGGGATTATAAGTCTGATTCTAGTCAAAATCGATTAATTTTAAGTTCAATAGTTTTGACTGGAAGCACAGGTAGTTTGTGTCTCTTAAAATTGTTTATAAACATGCAAACATTTTTGAGACAAACAACTGATGTCAAAGACGTGGAAGTGCATGTCAAAAAGGATTTATAACCGACTTCAATCTGCATAGTTTACACACGGTGATGTATGTATGTGCAGACATATAACACATAGAACAAGCCGGCTGTGGTTTATTTGAAATGGATGATATAGTTTTAGAAAACTGGGCTTAGGCAGCGTTTTCTTGTATGCCTGCACTATTTATACCCCATCCCAAAGGATAGCAGGTATATTAAGTTTGATTCATACTTTGTTACATAGAGAAATAATCACCGTAGACCCCCAAGACCTTTAGGGCATATGATCGAGACAGAATTGTTAGTCGAATGAGCCATGTCCGTCCATCCGTCCGCGTGACGGTAGTTTTTAGGCCTTAAATTTTGAGCTAGGGACTGGAAACTTAATATCTGTTCCTTCTAGGTCCCGAAGCAGTACAAGTGTAAACATTTTTGAGATCCGCCCACTGACACGCCCACTTTACTTATTAGCATGAAAAGCCAAAGTTGTCGTAGGGAGCTGCAATTTGGCGTGCATTATCCTTGCTTGAGTGTATTGTGATTGGCATTTCAAAAAGAGGCAAAAACCGCCCCATGTGGGCGTGTTCATATTTAATTTGCATTTTAATAAATGGTTTTTATTCGATATACTTTCTTTGAATCCAAAAAACTTGCGCTATAAAATGTTCAAATATTTGTGAAAGCTATCAAGTGAAATGAATAAATTTATGCCACCCCCACTTTTGGGGGCGTATTCAAGTATAAATTAAATTTTTAATATGAAAATGCAATCAACACGTGTATTGATTGCATTTCATATTAAACACTTCTGATAAAAAATATAAACAAAAAAACGATGTTTTCGAAAAATGTTTTTTTTGGAATGTTTTCTTTTGGAATTCTCCCGTTTTTAGGGAGAAGATTCTTAGCTGAGAAATTCTAAATACAATTGAAGTTAATAGAAACTGAAATTTAACAACCAAGATTTATGACACAAAAAATTTCGTATTTCTTGAAACTTCCTTGTAAAATAATATAGGTTTGGTGTTTGATGACGAATCGTACCGAGCCAGGGGGGGGGGGGGTAGATCAAGGGGCGCCCCCCACCCTCCAGGCGCTACCCTTGATCTAATTCTTTCGGTTATTACCCAATTTCATAACCAAATGTGAGGATTAGAACGAAATTGTACACACATTAATTTTATGTGTAGATACCTATAAGGGGCGAACACAGAAAAAATTTTCGGAGGGATGAAAATGTTAGTGGATACTGACCCTCTGCAACCTCCTTGTTTTGGCAAGGGGGATTGATGGGCTTAATATTCTACTTTATATTTGTTCTACTTGTTCTATTCTACTTTAAGATTCTCAAGTTTTAAACTAATTTTATATTTCCATGTTTTTTTTTTTTCAACACCCAAACCTCCCCCTACGTTCACTCCTGGTACCTACACTGAAAAAATTATGAAATTTGGTAAATGCATATAGCAAGGCTAGTGTTCATTTTATTCATTAAGTATGAACAGAAAACAAGGAAGGCTTCCGGGACTATGGTGCACACCTCGGACAGCCTGTCGGAAGATCCAGCGATTAACACCAGGTCAGACGAATTCTTAGTTTTGTTTTTAGAAAGACGTGAAAAAAAATTCTGCAAAAATATCCTTGAGTTCCTCCTTGTCATATCTAATTAATAGGTTATTAATTATGTGCCTAGCGTCTTTTCAAATAGAAAGTTTTCTTACCCATTCCCTGTATATTTGACATTTAATATAGGACCACATCACTCACCTGAAAAGAAATAAAACCAGTTTGTCGATTATTATCAAATATTAATAATATTAATTTTTTTTATTTCTTAAAAAAAGTTTCGTTTAAAAAGTTAGTAAGTAAGACGAATAGAGAATTTTTTTCGTTTCTTGTTCTGCAAATTGACATCAGACCTTTTCTAAGTGCATCTTGAAATGTTTTCATACCCTGTTGAAATGTTTTCTTACCCAGGGTACAAATATTAATTTAAATTGACAGTTTATAACAAACTAAAATAATGAGAGTAGTCACATAAGAATAAATTCACCGCCAGGGAATTTAAATTAGGTGGACTTGGAAATTAGGTGGACTTGTATAGCTTCAAACTAAACATATGCTAAACTTAGAAGGATCGACTGATCTTTAATAATTTGATCATATGAATGAATATGAAAATTCAGTCTGAAACGACCAACAATATTATTCGAATCCCAAGCAGGGCCGTAGGTAAAAGCTTTTCACGGTCCCACCTCCTCGAGGGTCTGACAAGCCCTTCAAGAGTATAATTTGCCATGAGACACCTCTCAATTTGGGGATCATAACTCGAACGACAAAAATCTCGAAAATATTTTTTAAAAATCTCGAATGCAAAAACCTCGATTGGTACAAAATCTCGAAAAAATCTCGAACGTAAAAAATGTTTTTCGAATTTTTTACACCCGACCCAGGGTATATTAAGTTTGATGTATAGTTTGAGTTTGTAATACAGTTAAATAACTACCGTAGACCTAAGACCTTTTAGAGATATCAATGTGACCAACAAGGAGAATCGATTAAGCCATGTCCGTCCGTCTGTCCGTATGTAAACAACTTTTAGCCCTTGAATTTTAAGCTAGAGAGCTGAAAGTTGGTGTGTTGACTGGAAGTCCAGTCCTTCAAAATTAGCTGAATCCGCCCACAGACACACCCACTACAGGCATGTATGTGCGATCATCTCTAATTTAAAAAAATACTTTTTTCAAATTTTAGCTATGTTATAATTGTGCTAGCGCACTTATTTTTAGTATGTTACATTGCTTTGTAATTGTCTTTCTGGTAGAAGAAAAAGTTTGGCCTTTTCATTGACACGCCCACCTCTTCAAGGGATTCTAGCTTAAAATGTCCGTTTTTCAATAATTATATGTACATATATGAAATTCGACTAAAAATTCTATGAAAAATGTTGTAGATATTAGCATTTTCTAACTCTTTTGTACATGTAGTATATGCCTCCGGCCAAAAAAAGTGATTTTTTGAGTGAAAAAGGCGGAGTTTTAGGCCGAAATGTATGCAACCACCTATAGTATAGAGCATTCAACAGTTTTATTTTTATATCCCGTCCTTTTTTTGGGGGCGTGGCAGTTTCCTTTTTTGGTATGGTAGGGTATTTTGCAATCCGTCACAGACGGATTGAAGTTTTTACATACACGCTGTTGCACTTTCCCACTTGTTTTACATGCCAAGGTCAGACCTTTCTACAAAAAAAAATGTTTCTTAGTTTTAATTTCCATATTTCCTCATAATTCTAGCGAAATTAGAATAAAACGATATTATTCTTAGCTCACGCGAACCTTTAAGGGTGTGGCCTATATTTGTCATACGATAGGTATGCTTACTAACTTACTCACGTACTACCATGCAGACACCTTACAGGTAGTCGTTTCGCTCAAGCCTAACACACTTAAGTGTTTAGCAAAAGCTTGGTGGCCGGTAAGGAAGCCTACAAAAAGTCTGCAATCGATTCTCCTGAGAGAAGGAATGACGCTGACCCCTCGCAGATGTTCGGGCGTAGTCGTTTAATCAGTCTGCACCCATCGCAGTCATGCCAACCAGCCCAGTGCTCACGAGAAACCCAAGTATCAATGGCAGACGTCACAACGATACAGGCAGGTTCGGGTCCTGAGAAAAAGTTTGGCAAGCTCATAAGAGATCTCATTTCCCTGGATACCAGTGTGACCTGGTATGATCCTGGTTACGCTGTTTTGAGTTGTCCACACCAAGTGCTCTGGCATCTGCGATGGCTTGATCCTCAAACGAAGGTTCAGTCTTCATGGCTGTCCTGAACCTGAGGGCTTGTATTCAAGATCCTTTTCGGCTGGAGTGCTGTTAAATCGCAAATATCGGATTGGCTTTTGATTTCTCCATGTTTCTGGGGTCTTTTTATAAAATAGCAGTATTATTTTACTGTTTTGTTTTCGCTAAAGATACAAATACAAGCTAATACAAAACTAGCTACTCAGCGTTTCGACTGCCAAAAATAAACTACCCTTAATAAACCGCATTTCAATGGCGTCAAACAAAAACACCTCCTCGCGTAAACTCGGCGCCTCACTGAAATCAAAAAAGCACGCACAAAACAACCTACCAAAACCGGGCAAAGTGCCTCACTTAAAAACTCATTACGGTACACCATAGTCGGTCTAATAATGCAACACTCCTTGGTTTCACCACAGATGCAATTGTCACCCAAGCGCTCCCCACTCACATTGTGGAGTTGTGATTGACTTGATTACTGTAGCGATTCGGTGGAGGAGCAGCGACTAAATCGCTCGCTCCACGCGGCAAATAAAATAATTTCATCAAATAATTGAATTGCGTTTTGTCGACCCGGCGCGCAGCCATAATAAAGTGCAGTTGCAGTCGTAGTCTGGGCGGGCATGCACTCAAGTGTGATCCTTTATCCAAGGGATGTGGCCATTTGCCAAAAGCACTCGTTTGCGATAAATTATGTGGATGCTGCTTTTGTAATTATTAATTGTGTGAGGCATTCCTGGGTGGGTCTATAAACGCGGTTTGAAGTAAATTTATGCAGAAATCTGCGCGAAATTTTTGAGAAGGTGTCTGTGCATGTAATTGGCTAATGATGGCCAAATAATTTACACTACACAGAGTTCTTGTGTGCTGTGGCACTTGAACATAGCTCTACCCCCAAAACCATCTATGGGTAAATTATTCACTTTGATGTGTTGTTGTTATGTTGCGGGAGTACAAGCCGGTCGGGCAACTTTTGTTTACGCAGATACGTCGACGTCTGTCTTTTCTTGTCCATCCAGCAGGGAGCGAGAATGATTGAAACAGTCAAGTGTGCAAACATCTTGAATAATGTATGTTTCGTGATTAGCACTGCAGTTTTGCATGCAAGCAATTTGAAAGGATTTAAAAAGGAAGCCTGGCGTGGGATAGATAGGGGATATTAAAAATTTAATCGTGTTTCGGTGGAACTCGTGTGTGGGTCTTTTAAATGGTTTTAAGCAATTAGTGCGGCGAGTGATGAGAAAAATCGCAATTAAACAAGACTTTTGACGTGAAAACAAAAAAAATGTTAGCACAGTCAGAGCTCATTGGTTGATCCGTAACGCAAATAAATTTACTTTGCATTGAAACTGCTTTAACAGGGGTTTTTTCTCAATGCAAGTTTTTTTTATTGTATTGGTAAACTACAAAGCCAAACATGTGTAAGGCGAAAAAATAGATGTTGATAAGAAAGTTACTCGCAGTCGCAGCATATTGTGCAAGCTTGTTGGCCCCATCAGATTAAATACTTTAACAAGCTAATGTATAGCTTCAAGCTAACATTTGCAAATCCGGAAACTTATTTACGAGAAAATTTAAATTTCACTTTTAAAAGTTAACAGAACTTTAACAGAAAAGTTTTACAGAACTCATGTAGCATATCACAAAAAGGGTGGCTAAATTTTAAGGGCCGATGTTGAATGTGAACCACACCTTAACGTCAAGTTTTTTCTGCATTTCATTTGACATTTCTCAATTTTAAATAAAAATAGAGTGGCGCAACAGCTCGAGGTGAACCAGGGCCAACTTCTCAACAATGTATGCTGGTGTGTAAATTTCTGTACATACAAGGGGACCTACAATTTTTTGCCGAATCCGAACGGCACTTTGAGAAGTTTTTCAAGACAAATGATACTCTCGGAAGGCTTGTCAGACCCTCGCGGAGGTGGGGACCGTGAAAAAGAACAAGTCTTTTTTTTCAGGTGACGATGGCAGGATTCGAACCCAGGCCTCCGGCGTAGTAAGCACACACACTAACCACTACGCCACGGCACCCCACTTCTCCCCATTTCTCAATTTTAGACTAACTTAATTTGAACTTTGAAAAGATACACAATCGAGCAACGCGTTAAAATTATTCAGGCTTATTATGAAAATGGGCGCTCAAATCAAAATGCATATCGTGCACTTCGTGATTTTTTCGGCACATTTTTACCTCCGTGGATTCGTCAATAAGCAGAATCGCCGCATTTGGCCGAATGATAATCCAAGAGTGATTGTTGAAAATCCAATGTGCTTACAAAGAGTGACTGTTTGGTGCGGTTTAAGGGCTGGCGGCATCACCGGGCCGTATTTTTTCCAACATGAGGCCGGTCAGGCAGTTACTGTGATAACGAACTTTTTATGGCCCGAATTGGAAGATATGAAAGTGAACGATATGTGGTTTCAACAGGACGGTGCCACTTGACACACAGCTAACGAAACAAGTGCTCTTTGGCGCGACAAATTCAATGGTTGTGTTATCTCACGTGGTGGCGATGTCAAGATTGGCCGCCAAGATCATGTGATTTGACACCGTTGGATTTTTTCTTTGGGGTTATTTGAAAGAAATGGTGTACCTCGATAAGCCAGCAACAATTCAAGAGATAAAGGATGAGATAATTTGGCACATTAACGGCATAGAACCTCAATTATGCTTCAGCATCGAAAATTTGGACCGTCGGATGGAGGAGTGCCGCCGAGGTCTCGGCGCCCTTTTGGCCGGTATTTTGTTCCATACATAATTGAACCATACCAATATTATCATAATAAAAGCTGAAAATACTCGGCAAAAAAAATTCTAAAAATATTTGGCTTATCAACCATTCCTTTGGTGTAAATGTCAAGCAGATCCATTCAGTATTAAAGGAGTTCTGGAAGTCACAGCTTTGGTTGACAACCTTTAACCTATAGATATTACATAGTTCAAAGAGTATCTTCAGCGAGCACTGAATAGAAACGTGAGGAAATCAATTCAATCCAATTTCATATTTTTAAATTTTTTATAATTATCTTTTTTTTTTCCTTGAAATTTTGTAAAATGCACAATAAAAATAAATGGAGTTCTTTTCAAACGTATGGAGAATTTCCTTAGGTGTCTTTTCCACCAGAGTTGGAAAAAGTGGTTCTGAGTTATCCTGGTCTAGGTCCACCAAATTTCAAAGAAAAATTCCGAAACTCAGTTTTAAATTCAGTTTTCGTTTCAATTTTCATCTCATCTCGCCTCGCCGTTCACTTGACTAAGTTTCTCGAGTTGATGGCAAAGTTCGAAGGACCGCTTATAGCCACTCTTTGTCCGTGATCCTCTCAATGGACAATGGGTGTTAATGATGATTAACATTTAAGTCTAAAATTTCGAAACACGGATTTTAAGGAAGGTTAAGTTGCGATAACATATTTATTCCATTAAAAATAAATTGAGGCCAAACTTTTTAAGTAGGAGTAAGGTACTAAACGGTATACGGATTGTTAGTGGCTTACTAACTTTTTATGGGTCCTCGGGTGCACCGTTCAGATGCGCATAAAACCCCATTTTCGATCTTTCATGCAAGTAATTTGATCTTAAAAGCGTTAAAAAAAACAAGCCTTGTTCAAGTCGAATTACTTGTAAACGGAACTCAATGAACTCAATTACCAAATCCAACAAGCTTATTGGAGGCGGCTTACACGACAACATTTTTCTAATAATATCATTCCGCACATTAGATCATTAGGTACTAAGCGCGCACATTCATTGGCAACCCACGCGTCTCGCGCGAGACACGAAAGGAGATTAATTGGCATAAAAGGGGCAGACCGCCATCCATATCATATACAGCCGTTTGCCGTCCGGCCTTCAACAGCATCAAAGATGTGATAATAATTTTAAATTTGACTGGCAAAGTGCTTACTTATCCTCCCAAGCCTCTTCTCTGTCTCGAAGTCCGTATACAGGGGAGAGGCGCTCATCGCAACCAAGTACGTGTCATATGGCGCCAGTGTTGGTCGTTTCGCGCGCGCTTCTATGGAAATGTTGGACAATTTAAACGGAATTAATCAAAGCGGCATTAAGATTTATATTTATATTTTTTGCAATCAGCTTTTGTTATATGTTCTTTGTGTGAAATGCAATTGGAATACGATAAATATTGACGATTAGATTCTATCGTCATTTATTGGAGAGTTATTAGATGTGGCCATTAGACTACAATGCGCTTATGAGGCAGGAATAAAAGTTAGCTTCCGCATTCACAGCACAGAGTGTGTACGTGTGGGAGCTTTGCATCATTTATCCAAATGCAATTTGCATTGGAAAAGCCGACGACTCGACGCTGTTGGAGACGTGTTCTCCAAGTATCTTTTTTGTATGTGACTTAGAATGTTGCCTCAATTGCGTAATAGCCAAGTTGGTTTTGATTTCTGTTTTTGGTGTAAGCAAGGTGCACTCAAACACCTAGGTGAACAAGTGAAACCCGTTTAAAACGAAGCTTAAAAGTTGGTTTCTGAAGTGGCGCGCGGCTTGATTGTGGCAGCTTTAGATCATGGTTTATTTTTGTCAGCAAAAGGACTCCACGATATGCGGGGGCAGGTCAATAATTACACAAATTTGACGGCGAGTTCAATAGATAAATACCGTCACTATTTCAGCAAGACTCTGCCACAGACTTCTTGACCGAGAAAATGCATTTACTTACAAAAATAAAACCATAAGCCCATAATCTTCCGCTTTGAACTACACAACTCATGGTCTCTCTGTTCCAAGACAATGCACCGCTGAGCATTTGTGTCGAGTTGTGTATCGTTTTTTCACGACTTCTCTGAGATGTATACTTAAGGCTTTAGTTTTTATGACAATATCTGTGCAACTTTATCTACTTTTCTTTTGCCAGGGAATGTTTAATCCCAAATGGTAACAAAGAGTCGGATAGAGACCAAAACCAGGCACAATCTCAATGATTTTCCGGTACAATACCTGAGGCCTTCTTTGTAGAAAAAAAAAAGAAAAATAAACAATTAGCGCTGCGACAATACGCCGAAGAGTTTCCCTCTTTATTGTTCGCCAGCCCCGTGCTGTGTTATTGTCTTCTTCGATGATAAGTATATGCAACGGACGCAGGCGCGTATACAAAACACCTCTTGACTTTATTGGCGACGGTATTATGAACACTCGCACGCTCGTGCCAAGTACAACAGATGCAGTAATTTGTTTTTAGAAATCGTGATTAGTGATGTCACCGCGTCAAAGAAATTGCCTATTGTTTAATGGTAATTAAAGGAAAAAATATTAAAATGTATAACGCGTCAAAAAATCATGCCAGAGGGATGAATGAACGCTATACTTCGAGGGTTAACCATTGAACTGTTAAAAGAGCTAAATTTTGAGTGGTGATAATTTCTATTACATATAACTCCAAGGTTCTCACAGGAGGAAGGATTTGGTGTAGTATGAGGAAAAAAACTAGACGTTTAGAATCCAGTGACTATAGTTTTGTAAGTAGTGTTATAAGTGGCACTATCCTGGGGATTCTATTTTAAACCAGTATTTTTAAAACAGCTTAGAAAAATTCGTCTCTTCACTCAAACTGACTTTCTCTCCAGTACCTATTGCCATAATGTCCTTGGTTTACCATATACGACATTTGAAGCTATATAGATTTAACTAGTGTGAGTCTTGGAACATGACATTTGTCTCTATTAAAAAAAATGAAAGTTCTTTTTTTGGACAAGCGCCACCCATGGCAGATTAAGCTTTATGCACAGATCCCTTAGAAGTCAACATATACGGTGACCGCACCCGTGTCATACATATCTTCCCAAGGCACCCATCTTTTCTACTTAAATCTCACTTCCACCATTAAAATGTCATGTCAAATCAAAACATGAAATCAAACATGAAATCAAAACAGGCCATTTTTCTGCCCGATAAGACATCCCTTAAATTTTTTTTGAAAGATCCGTCTAACCCAACTTTCGTCCATACACAAAAGATGCAAACAAGTCATGCACCTTTTTATTTTCATTTCCGTGACATCTGGGGACACTGATTTGGCCAAGATCCAGGAAACCCCAGATGGAGAAACACGAAGAACAAGGGAAGTTTAATGAACTGCGTTAGTTGGAATAAACCTAGAAAAACTGCAGAAAAATAAATTTTCTGTTGTCCGGTCATCAACACAGGACGACGCACGTTGTGTTGGTGTTGTTTTCAGGTCACTCAACTAAGGAAGGACGCATTCATTCATCTGGTCACTGCCTTTGCGGTTGTAGGTAGGGGTACCATAAACTCGTCAAAGAAACAACTGTTTCCATATTTTACCATGTTGTTTTAATTGCATTTCAAAAGTCATTGGAATACAAATTGGGACATTACACTATCAAACAGCTTCTTCTTTACCCAACACAGCTTTGTGAATGAAATCAAATACTTCGTGTGGGATGGCTCTGTCGCCGTGGTTTACCACGAGCGTGGGTTGACCACGTTTTGTTTCCAAAGAGTATCTACATGTATAGTTGTCACCATTTTTGAAGAGTTTTATACTTTTACCACCTAGAGACTTGATTGCTTGTTTGAGTTAGTGTCGCTTTGATACCTTGCTTTATCAAAATGCGAATTAATTTCAGATGGGATTAATATATATGGGATTTCCGGACGAGATTAGTTAATTAGAAAGGGCTATAATAGGTGTGATGGTGGATTGGAAAACGCCAACGGGCGTTGTGGTGGTGTTTTGGAAATGAAAAATCGGAATTTGATGAATAAATCAAACATTAAGATATTTTGTTGTATTTTTTTATCCGGAACCAGCATCGTATATCCAATGTGACATCTTTTTTGGTCATGAAGAGATGTGCGCGTCAGCTAATTGGGTAAGCTGTTTCATATATCAAATTAAGCTGGTGTGTGATAATGTATGATAGATGGAAAAATTTGCCAATTCTGGATACGGCACCCTGGGGATCTATTTGTGGTGTTGATGACAGAGACATTTCAAATTATTACTTTTTATTTATGTCTATGCACTCATCGAAGCGCACGCTTACCAGTCCTTTATTCAAATATTTCTAGGTATACGTTATAAAATAAAATTTTCAAGATATTGGGATGTTTTTCCAGCTTACTGCAGATCGTTGGCGACGTTTTTCATTTACACAGCTAATGATGTTATGTCCTTGGCATACGTAGAATAACTATAACACGAAATGAACTGTTTTCAAGATGCAGCTATCAAAAAATAACATAAAAATTCACCGAAAGATTAAAATACGCTTTGTAAGGCTCAATTACGTAGAACGCAGGCAGACAAAAAAGGGTGGGGAAAATGTTACCCCAGTCATCAAACTCGTATAGCCTTTTTGAAAAAAAAAATATGGCAAAAATATATGGAACGCCCCTAAATCACTAAAAACCATTTTAAAAATTGTCTCAGGATAAAATTTGTGACCCCATTCCCTGCAATAGGGTTAAGACAACGTTAGTCTCATTATGTCAACTATCGGACCCATCACGCAAATCGATGATAAGGGCTGCAGAAAACAATAATGCCCAATCTCAAAAGCGATCTAAATTTTAACCACACAATCTAGGGCAGGGTTTTGGGTTTTTTTTATTACTATTAATTAGCTAAGTTTGTTCCATACAAAGTTTTGAGCTCCGCCCACTTTTAAGGAGTGTTCTAAGAAAAAAACTGTTTTCTTTTTCTGAAATAATTTTCGCTCTTAACGTATTTTTTCATGATTCTAACGAAATTACATTTAATTGATTATTATAGTTTTGGGGGCTGAAAATAATAAAATATATGAAAAATATAAAACTGTAAAACATATTGTTTTCTATTTCGTTTGTTTAAGGTCGGAAACGGCAATATTGAAACTTTTTAAATGCAGTAAACTTGCGTTGTAAACGCTTTATACTTCAGTCAAATTTAAATTAAATCGTCATTACCGTTGACAGACTAGCACCCTTTAAAAAATCGTTTTCGAAGATATTTTTACGTTTTTGAGTCAAATCTTCGAAGTTTTTGAATATTCGAAGTTTGGTTTAGCTTTATATGAAATCTCAAAAAATGGACTACGCCCGTTATTTATTTCAAAGCTATACTTTATACCGCTTGGCAGCTAGAGGGGGAGACAAACGTCCTTTTGACCTTTTATTATAACTTTTTAAGTTTCAAATCCATAAAACAACTATTTTGATTTTTTTTAGTTCCCGTTTGACTTTTGCTATTGTATGTAGCAAAACAACCTGCGCTAAAATTTGATGTTTTTTCAATTCCATGGCCAACGATTTTTGCGAAAACGTTTAAACAAGCTCCTTTTTTATTTCGTTGTTTTTTTTTAATAGGCTTTGAAACACGGCAATTACGTTTTTTTTAACGCAGCTTGCTTTCCTTTTGTACGCTTTGCACTTGAACAAAATCTGAACAAGATCGCTTTTATCGTTTAGATACTAGAAGATTTGAAACCGGTGAATAAGTGCAACAGTCTCTACGCAGAAGTTACAGTCCGTAAAACGGACCGCTGAATATCCCCTCCTAACCCACATTGTAAAATGCTGATGTTATTATTATTTTTTGATGTTTAATAAGTAGTGCAAACTTCGAAAAGGGGAGTGGTCCAACCGCTGCTTATTACAAACTATCAATATTAACGTAGATATTTCCAAGTCACGCTAAGATGTACTTAAAAATGCAATTTTTTGGATCAAATTCATTATTTTTGAAAAATCGACCCCGAAAAGGGGGCGTGGCCCATAGTCTTGTATGAACAAAATGAAGAACTTAGTGTATTCTACATAAAATATTAAGTTAAATTTGTTTCAATTTGGAGGAAAAATATTGAATAAAATGCATTTGAAAATTTACCCTTAAAATAGATGCCACGCCCACTGGAGGAGGTTTGCCAATTTAAAATAAATAAATTTTTATTTTTTGTGTCTTACATTCATCAGGAGATGCTAAATGTAAAATTTCAGCCTTTTGAGACTTCTTACAGTTTTGAAAGCTCTGGGGGTAGTTGCATATTTAGACCGAATGTGGACGTGTCTGTGGGCGGATTTCAAATATTTGTACTTCATATTGAAACACTTGTACTGCTTTGCATGACGTGGAGCTTACGTACGAAATTTCAGCGATCTAGCTCAAAATTTGAGGCCTAAAAACATGTGACATGCAGACGAACGGACGGACGGACATGGCTTATTCGATTCGGAATTCGGTCTCGATCATATGCCCTCAAGGTCTTTGGAGTCTACCATTATTATTTCACCGTGTTACAAACTATATGACAAACTTAATACACATACCTCCTATCCTATGGGATGGGGTATAAAAATAGTTTTTTAAATGTTTTTTTCGAGTTAAATCTCAGAAGGTTTTGAAACTTTAAAATTCGCTACAATTCTCCTTAAATTTTTGAATAATTTCTAATTTTTTTCATATGCGTAGCGATATCATAAGGGGTCCTTTTTCCACTTTTGGACGGACCGCTAAAAATATTCTATAATTATTTTCGTAGGATTCAGTGTCTGCACACTATAGCTTAGAATTAAGAAACACAAAACCTCTCTTAGATACTCCTTAGTAGGTAAGTGCCCTTGCACGATTGAATAATCCTACACCTGCTTAAAATCAAGACGCTTCATTAACCTTTAAAAATAACTGATGTCATTACCGAACTTTTCCCTAAGTCACACCTGAATGTATTCGGCTCAACAAAAATTGTCAGTGCAGGGAAGATCGGAGACTTGCCTGTCACTCTGGATTTTATGTATGTAGACAGCCATGTAGCTTATTTACGCTTTCTTAGGAATGCAAAAGTGTCGAATACAAGTCGTGGCAAATCAAAGAGACATCTTGGCTGCTTAAGGGCTTCATCTAACCATCTTATATATGTAAGGTATTCAATTCAAGTCCTACAATAGGAAAATTTTACATGACCTTTTCGCGATATTATGTAAATATACTAAAGGCAGGTTACGCTGAACAACAAATCCACTTCTTACGAGTACACCATCCCGAAAAGATATTCTACCGTGAAAGAAGGACAGTCACTTTGCCTATCCGACATATTGCCTATACCTACCATTATATGTCTATACACAAGCCTATGGGTAAAAAATATATTTTTTTAGGTAAAATCCCTTAAAATATCTCCTTTAATAACCAAGTTTGAAAGCCATTACCTTTTATAATGACAAATTTACATCAAAGCGCACTTCCACGATGGCACATGTTAATTTTCCACCTGCTTGCCCAAATTATGGCATCACCTTGACTCTCACATCCATCGCCAAGATCACCACCACGCAAGACCGTATTTTATATTTAAACATATAAATATGAATTGCAAAATATTTTGCCATGAAATGAGATTGAAATTTAACATCTCTGGTATCCAGGAACATTCATCTCGAACCGACGCAGCTGTATACAAAAAAAAAATAACCAAGGCTTGATGAGCTATAATTCAGGCAAAGTCACACACACGGGTTATAAATTGAGTTGAAATGCACCTTGCTGCGTTACGGTAGCGGCCAGCACCAGCAGATGTAGGTACACGCAGGACTTTAAAACAAAAAAATTACACAAAATAAAAATAAAAACACGGAGAGACATCACCTGCTAATTCCTGGTGCATGCGGTGGTAGTTCGCCGCTTGCCTGATTGCCATAAACCAAATTGACATCGTTGGTGTCACATGGTGTTCGGTTAATTGAAATTTCATTATTCCCAGCTAAATTAAATGTTGATGGAGTAAATTGCATTCATAGAAGCAGTGTGGCTAAAGGGACACATACACTCATGAGATATTTACACAAAAATGACACGATAGATAGATACACCATCAAAATGGGTCATGTCCCTGAGTAAATTGCAATTTGCATAGCGCTTCGCGCTCAAAATGGGTGCGGTTCATCGGAACGGAAAACGTAATTTCAGTGCAGAAAAAGACTAGGACTAGGTACACAGAGACAAAAACTTCGAATGGCTTCTTTTTTTGCTCCATTTAATGAACCTCTTGAACTTTTGACCGAGAAACTTACATGCATAGCCGCCCGCAATGACACAATCACCATTCGAGGGAAGTTTTCGTAGTGAAAGTTTTGAATGCTTCCTTTATCATATGTAGCCATGTATGCTGTACGTATAACGCTGTAAGGCACAATTCAATACAGTTTATCGAAAATCCGATTGTCCTTTGAAAACTAAAAAATAATAGAACCGAAGGAAACTGCATGAGCATGACGGTAACAACAGAGGGAACTAGCACACCACGATGTGATGATGAAAGTCAGGAAAGAATTTCACAACTGGGTGAGTTATAGGATATGTGTGTGTTCATAACGAATAATGAAAGGCAAAAAAAATGGAGCAAGGATAACAGGGAGTGTTTCAGAATTCCTTTTTCGTTTTAGTTGAATGATGAATAGAGAAAGCTATTTGAGTGAATATGTGTCGAATTTCCGTCAGTCGCACACCACAGCAAAATGTTGTAGTTGGGACACAGGAAATGATTTGGTGAAATGAGATTTTTTTCTCCTCTTATTGAGGGACACTAAAGGACTGAACAGTGGGTTTGACATTACATCAACCTCAATTCGAATAAATGTGTGCATGGCATAAACATTCTCTTATATTCAAAAGAAACGTCGAAACTGGATTCTACGTCCACTTTATTGTAATTGACTCGTGTCAACCGACGTGAAGCTATGAAATAAGACTACTTTTGAAGCTCTCCTTTTGAAAATTTTTTCTAAAAAAATGGATGAAACTGAGTGTGAATGTAGGTGTTTTTCATATAATACTTTTTGAAACGTCGAAAGTTCTTAAGAGTCGAAAAAATCCTATGGCAAAACGAAACTCAACTCAATCATCAATGCGTTATCCTCAAAATAGTTGATAGAATTTTAAGCGAGGATAACAATGCAGTGACGCGTGGATAAAAGAAGTTCTCAGAGCGGGCAGAATGATTTAATCCATTTTCCCTGCGTTGTGATAGCCAGATATCCTTCTGGGGATTTTCTCTCAAGTCAGGTTCTTTTTATCTAACTAGGTTCAGGTATAGAAAATATCTTCCAGACGGACCAAAACCAACAAACGAAATTCCTGCGCTTTACACGTAGCCACATTTCACGAATTACGCGATGATTAAGATCGTTTTTAACATTTAATGGCAAAGTCCAAGCTAATGGAATGAAATTTTCAACAAAATTGCATCTATGTGTGTTTTTCTTATTAATTTTTCATTCATTTTTTCGAAACCGAAAAATAAATGACCCTGCACAACTCATTAGGTAGCTACTGTACTGGTTATGTCATAGCTTTCCTCCGTAAAAGCATAACGCTTGCGGGAATAAGCTGGGGTTTTTTCTGTGCAGGGTTCTAATGTTCTGTCCTGGTCTAACTCAGCCTTCGTGTACTACTAATCGTGTACAAACTACTAAATCTTTCGTGTTAGGCACGAAAATAAGTACACGGAATTCAAAAATATAAGCGCTGGTGTCCCGCAAGAAAGCGTTCTCGGCCCAATATTTTTTGCTTTATTCTAGAGTCATACCGCACGATAAGGGAACAAGTTAAGCTACGTTCACTGACGACACTGCTATTCTCGCTATGGATACGACAGTTCAATTATCAACAGGAAAACATCAGAGCGCTTTAGAGAAAATATGCGACTGGACGAAGAACTGGCGAGTCGTCCTTAACGAGCATAAGTTAATGCATGTTAACTTTACTTATAAAAAGATAAAAAAAAAAACTTTTAATGCAAGCCGCACGTTTAAAAGAAACGCGACGGGCTCGAAATCATGTTAAGAGAAATGAATTGGCTTATCGGAAGATTTTCGAAACTAAGCATATATATTTCGCTATTGCTTATACAAACTGCTTTCTTATAAGCAAGTATTAAAATCATCTTGGAAGTACAGTATACAACTTTGGGGTTGTACTAAACTAAGCAATACAGATATGTATTTTAAAAACTTTTCAAAATAACAAAAAAATTCGAGAAAAATTGTGCGTTCAGGTTTTTTTTTTAGATTTTTTCTTTTGAGATTTTTGTGTGATTTTGACCATTCTTGCCGTTCCAGCAAACGATATAATCCCATTCAACAGCTACGTAGTTTAGTTATTAGATTACACTTTTGTCTCTCAAAAGGTTTGGTTGCTACGGAAAATGACATTTCTTAAATCTGAAATTTAAGAATTTAGGTAGATTTTGAGCAAGATTTGTTTTCAGAATCACCACCAGCAGCAAATTTCGGGTGAATGTTTGAATTCAACACCTTACAATTTATATTAAATGCAAGAAAATACTTTTAAGGCAGTAAAATGAAATTTAAATGCTTCAAATTAAATAGTTTCAATAAATAACGCCAATGTATATTCAAACTTCAAAAATAACCTTATGCTATGTCTCCACCGGCCATAAAACTGGGATTAGCGGGCGACGATCAATCATTTTCTCGCTGATTAGTGTCCGGTGGATTCAAAGTATTAAACCAAAAAAAATGTAAAAATGCAAACCGGTTACACCTAGGTATTGCCTCTGAGATTCTTACGAGATTCAACGGAACTTTACGTTTCATTTGGTGCATTTTTTTTTTAAATTGAGTTTACAAATAACGCTATAAAACGCTTGACGAAAAAACGTTTTGCCTACTAATATACCTATTGATTTTTATACCCGTATATTAATTTTAATGCATACTTCGTAAAACAGTTAAATAATCGATGTAGACACTTTTAGAGATATAATCGAAACCGACAGGTAAATTGATTGAGTCATCCGTCCATCCGTGTCAAGTTTTAAAGTCTTTAAAATTGAGCTGGAAAGCTGAAACGTGGAGGAAATTCGGTCATTATTTTATGATACTTTTTGGTCAGAAAGTATGAAAATTATTAAGAACCACTGGCAGCCACGCTCACAACACAATAATTGGCTTGAATGTCACACAACCTCAAATTTATATTTTTTTTTTTTTCAAAATGCCTTTTGGTCAAGTTAAACAAGGCGTAGGAGAGCTCAAATTTTGGCGTGGAGTAATAGTGGCCAAAAGCCTTTAACCAGACAAAAATTGGACCACCAACACCATCGACCAGGCCCACTTTTATCATGAGCACGCCTCCCCCTACTTTTTGGGGGAGTTTTTAGAAAAAACAAAACTGTTTTAGAATTAAAGAATTAATTTGGTTAGACTTATAACGAAATAAGTAATTTGGTTAGACTTATAACTGGCTTTTATTTTCAGCCCATCATGTCTTAAAATAATAATTTTTACCCAATGTCTTAAAATAATAATAAAGCGTTACCCAATATTGCTTCAATTCAGACGTTTATATGTGTTATACGCCTTAAAATGTTCGGTAAGTGCACCTACATGCAAAAATTGAAATAACATCCGGCACAGCTTAGATTCTCCAAAGTAAGAAAAACCACAAAAAAATTTAAAGGGATTCAGCCAAGTAAACCATATTTAAATTAATTTTAAAGCAAACTCTACCCACTCCCGAGAGTGTTGCACTCTACTTGTGCACAGTAGTGTTGTACTATTAAGGACTTGTACTCCCACAGCGAAAAAGTAACAATTTCTATGTGTTTCTTGCCGCTTCCATCTTCTATTGAATTTAGTCCTCGACGAAGCAACAAACCATAGATGGAGTACAGCAATTAAAATTTTAGAATGCATTCAGATGCAAACAACAACGCATAGCTCGAATGTAATGAAAAACACAGGAACCTCGCTACAGAAGTTGTCCCAAAAAAAAAAAAGAATAAGTTATTTCGTCTTCGTGCAGAGCAATCTTATGAGAGTTTAAAACGTTTTTGTCTCTATTTAGAATGGCATCGTAAATAGATACAATGACATGTATCTTAATTGCTTATATTGTTTGGCGTCCCAAAAAGATACTCCCTACACACACTTCTATAGAATATGAAACTACTCACGAGTGACGAAAATTGTGAATGAAATATTTGTGTTTTTTTTTTCTTCGGCATTTAAGATTCAATTTGAATAGTTTAATTAGAGAGTGCTTCTAATTGAGGGTTTTTGTTTGGGATGGGCGAAATGTTTTGGTTGATCCTAATTGAAATAAAACAGAAAAGGAAATATCAGTAGGAATCGTTCTGGATGTGCGTTCTGTTTTTAAATGACATTTGATATATCAAAGTTAAACCCTAAGCAGACTATACAAGACTACTTAATCGTTGCACGAATAGAACATGGGAATCTAATTTAAGTAGAAAAAAAAGTCTCATGTTTCATTGCAACCAGGGTAATCGTATAGAAGCTGGTTGCATGCGTTGACGAATATTTTTTGCGTCATGCAAGACAGTCCACACTTGCCGCATGCAAGCAAGAAAACTACGCATGTATCATTTAATGATGTTGAACCAGCATTGTAGCAGAAATTTTTTGAAGATAAGAAATATTTGTTTGAGATTGCAGTCTACGGAAAAAAGTGTCGCACGTAGTCACCATTTAGATGTGGCTTCCTAGTTAACGACATGTGACAAAGAAACTCATTTCCATGCGAACAACGTATTAGTTATGACACTACATGCGACTGTAACTACAATATCACACGCCTTGATTTTTGATATTTTAAACTTGAAATATTGTGACCGATTTTGAGTTCGAGCCCGCAAGTACATGCAACCACATATCGTTTATAATAGCCTCAAAGAGAGCTCCGCATGCACCTAGCACACGTTGTGAAAAAATATTCCGCAGAAACAAATTGTACAGAAAAACTTTGGTGAGTCGAATGAGTCGAAACACTGCCACATTGTTCCAAGAATCAAACCGAACCAATAAACCGCATAAAAACTCATCAAACTCAGACGCCTGAAGAGACAAGAATCTAAGTCAAATTTAACAGCAATAAAAGCAAAGGTTGACAGAATCATAATTCTTTCTTATGGTTATTTCTTCTTTATTATACCCCCAACGTGCCGCCGTAAATCAAAATCTTCTTTTACCGGGCATAGCTTCTCCAATAAAACCATATCTTCCTTTATTTCAATGAATTTCCAAGTGGTTAACATGATTTGTAGATTAATCTCGGACCTTTTAAATTAATTCTCCATAATTCTGGTCATTAAATTTCGACTCCGAAAATCCCTCATTAAATCCTAACGTTCCCTATATTCATCGCATCAATCCAAAGAGAAATAAAAACGGGGAAAATAAAATTTTCGCAGCCATCCAAAACCATCCTCAGTAATTTGAACCTCATTTTTCGTTCACAGACATTACACTGAAAGGAATAAATGCGGCCGGCGTATATCTACCCCTCAAAGGGATAGCCAACTCCTTTGTAGGGCTTCGCAATTTTACGACTTATTTTAGTTACATTTTTGTGAAGCCTTCACACCTTTCCTCACTCTCGATGACACCGCACTCTAACTTTGTGTGCAATTGCGCTCAACGTCGTACAAGGACGCAGACTTCCCTCAAATGAGCTTTCTTCGCCCTTATTCTTACAAGGGGAGGATGAGGCAGGGCTGTTGAAAACTAAGACGACTGTGAAACACTCATGTGTTACATTACACAAATTACACGCACGCTCGAGCAGAGAATAGAACATGTGAAGAAAAAAAAAAAAACGTTTTAAGACATCGAATTAATCGTTGGAAAGGGTTACCTACTTCTTGTAGATGGAATTGATGGAGCATTGAAGTTGGTTGCCTACTTTACATGGGAAATTTCCCACCACACATTGGCTATGACGAAGTGGGTGGAGGTGAATGGGTCTACGATCAAAAAGTGGGGACGCATCATATTCTTTGGATTGACGTTTGTGCACTTAAAGACTCTATACTCCAGACAGAAATGGAAATAAGACAAAAAAAAAAATTGTGCTGCCAAGTCAGGTATAATAAAGCTTTTAAGACACGGTAATAATGCTAATTTGGGTGATAAAATGTTAAATTAGAAGGAATTGAGGACTCCGTTTGACAGAAAAAATAGCCTTCTTTAAATGTTTATGATAAACACAGGGCTTAAATGACATTTAATGTATTTAACGGTCGAAATTATCCAAATTGTATCTGTAGCTTTTACTTGACAATGGCAGATTCTAACACGAATCAGATGATACGAACACGGCAAGAGAGGTATTTAAAAAAAGCTGGTCACAGTTGTGGATTTACACCTACAATGTGTGTGGAAAAAGTAAAATTTATGACATTTTGAGTGTCACCATAATACACCCTTCTACCTGTTTGATGTTAACGAAATTGTACAGGAAACTACAAAAACACACGTCCAAAACGCTTACAGCTTGTCGTTATATTAACAAAATTGCTAATGCTTATTCGACCTACTTTAATGGTTGTAAGGGTATTCGACAGAAATAATAAAAAGTGTACAGTATAGGTATTTAGGAACGCATGTATCTATAGAAAAGTGACCCGAAGTAAAGGGCGACTGAAGAAGGGAATGAAAAAACGAACTCTAGGTGATAATGTCGTTTAAATCTAAAGATTACTATGACTCAACACAACGATGCGTCCTGAAGAGAAAAACCGAGTCAGGCCTAGTTTGCACGGGCAAGTTGAAGGCTTCAACCAACCTTGATAATGAGGCTAGCTATAAGTGAAGCTGTTATCTCGAGAAGCTTGTTGGTTGTGGTCCAATTTTACTACGAACTGTAGAGTCACATATAATAGGGTGTTTCCACCGCACATGTTACAAAGATTAACGTAGGAAGACTAAAAGTTAATCCCAAAGTGTTTCCACCGGAATAGAGGAGTTTTTGAAATTTCTCAATTACATCACGTCATCTGCATCTCTTTATGAACGCGTGAATTTCTTTATCTCTCGGGCAACTCAGATTCAGAAATTATAAAATTCATTTTTAATTCCCACCGATTTTTTAAATCTACGAAGCGACATAACCTAAAAATAGTAAAACAAAACGTCAAATATGTTCAAAAAATTCAGTTCAACAGGCCGGAAAATTGTTCAGTTTTCCGACCTGTTTGATGTTCATCGTTTACTTGTCGTGAAAGACCTTATTTTAGTCAAATATGTTATTTTGTAGGAATTTCAGTCCCCAAAGTCGATAGTAGACAAACTTGATTAACATCAACCAACAGTATCAACACTAACATCCATCATTATTTTATTACATTCTAACGAAATTACAATTAATTTACTTTAATTTTAAGCCCATACCCAATTTGGGGGCGTGGCCCATACAAAAAATATATGAACTCGGGCCAAGAAACTTTAAGCTTTGGTGTTACATGGTATAAGGGTCGGGTATATAGAAGTTTGTCACAGACAAACTTTTGCACTTACTCACTTGTTTTTTTGCTGATTATATCCTACCCAGGGTATATTAAGATTGATGTATAGTTTGTTACGCAGTGAAATAATCACCCCTAAGACCTTTTAGAGATATGAATGGGATCAACAGGAGAATCGATTAATGTCCGTCCGTATGTAAACAACTTTTAGGCCTTAAATTTTAAGCTAGAGAGCAGAAAAGTTAAGGCCGTGAGAAGTCATTTAGAGTCCTTCAGATCAAGTTTGAAAATTAGATGGATCCGCCCACAGACACGTGCGACCATCTCTGATTTAAAAACATACTTTTTTCAAATTTAAGCTATGTTACAATGGTGCTAGCGCACTAATTATTGGTACGTAACCATTGCCTTGTTACTGTTTTTGAGGTAGCAGAAAAAGTTTGGCCTTTCTATTGACCAGGTCCACTTTTTTAAGGGATTTTAGCTTAAAATGACTGTTTTTCAATAAATATATATGAAATTTGACTAATAATTATATGACAAAAGTTGTAGATATAGGCATTTCCTAATTTTTTTTATATATATAGCATATCCCTCCGCCCACGTGATGGGCGTATTTTGCGGGCGTGGCGTCAAAAAAAGTGATTTTTTGAGTTGAAAAGGCGGAGTTTTAGGCCGAATTGTATTCAACCACGTAGTATAAAGCATTCAACAGTTATATTTTAATACCCCGCCCACTCTTTGGAGGCATGGCATTTTCTTCTTTTTGGTAGGGTAGAAAAGTTCGCCGAAGAATTATTACGAATCAATCCAAGCTACAATCGAGGCGTCTTGGCTGAGGAAAGCGCCAATATCGATGTTATCAATCAGGACAAATTAATGGCAGCTGCCCACATTCACATGAGGGCACGCTAGATTTTCTAACGGTAACTAACTTTCCGCTCTCCACCGACGCACGTTCACGTGAAATACTACTCAGTACCACTACCACAGGGCTCACGGATCAAAATGGAGAAATTAAAGATCAGGGCTTTAATCAATGAGAAAAGGGTTGCCAGTTCATTTGATGCCTTCAAAGCACGACCGACGGAAGGATGATGTGGACCAATGATACTTCAAAAAGGAGGGGAAATTATCATTTTATGATTCAAAAACGTTGACATGCCCTGTTTAAGGCTGAGACGAAGTTGTCCGACCGATACTTGTGCCGATATCACAGAAGACTAGTCACATCACAGCAGAGGATAATGGAAAATAGATCGTTCATATAGACCTAATACTATATTACAAGCATCAGTAATTGACATAAAATGAGAACATAATGAAGTGTTCTTTGCGCATCCTTTGAGCGAGTCATGACCCCACCCTTGAGCCCTATTTCGGTCGAACTCATTCGGACAGACTTTCTCATGTAGTTTTCCTTTGACACGTACCTCCCGCCTGTCTCACCTCTGATCCTTTTCGCTCGCATTATGTTAACTCATTAAGGTTATAAAGGTTAAGGTAGTCATATTAATGCAACTTCTGTGGTCCCACAAGGCTGACATCTCGGACCAATCCTCTTTATATTTTCAATCAATCATGTCAATATGCTCAGTATAAATCTAATTTATCTCTTTTGCCGACTACATGAGATTCTCTAAGGTCATTTCCTCGCCCTTTTCAATGTGGTGTGAAAAGAACTTTTTGCACCTTTAATGCGCAATTGCTTACTACCGCAAACGTTCTGCTCGAACCTCAACCTCAAGTTCTGACAACTACTGAAATTCGTGATCTAGAAGTTATCTGTGATAGCGAGCTTAACTTCCGTAGCAAGATTTTAAGCCGCGCTTGTTCTCTGACCCCTACGTTACCAATTCTGCAAAAAAGGAAACGTTTTGGTTTGGCTTAAACATAGCAATGATAATGACGGAATCTGATAAAAGACATCTGGCATTGGTAGGTTAGGTTAGGTTGGCAGCGTTGTTGGCATTAGGTGCAAGTTCACTCAAAGGCCAAATTGATCCATTGTGTAATCACATATCCCTTGTAGGATAGAAAAACATGGTTGGACATATGTCTTATTATTTTTTTTATTATTTAAATTTATAACATTTTTATTTTAGGTAGTTAGGGCAATCTGTAAGACTGTTCAACGTGTGCCGTACAAAGCATAACCAGCTCTGTTTGTTTCATTGAGCTTGACGCTTAAACAGCATTTTAACTCAGCACTTATTTTTATACCCTACCAAGGGTATATTGATTTTTTACTTGCACAGTTTGTAAGACAGTGAAAAATCGTAGGCCGCTAAGACCTTTTAGAGACATAACCGAGACCGACAGGTGAATCGTTTAAGCCATGTCCGTCCGTCCGTCTGTATGTGTGAAGGTTTTTGGTCTTCAAAATCAAGCTACAGAGCTGATACACGGCTTGGTTTTTCTGTTGCCCAGACAAAGTGTGAAAATTGGTTCAATCTGCCAAAGGCCACGCCCACTACTGGCTTCAATGTGAGACAACCTCTATTTCACATTTTCTTTCAAAAAGCCTTTTGGTCAAGTTGGACAAGGCGTAGGAACTCAAATTTTGGTACTGAGCAATATCGGCCCAAGACCTTTAACAAGGCGAAAATTGGACCGCCCAAAATATCGACCATGCCCACTTTTAACATGGTAAATCTTTAAAAACCCGATTTCTCGGAAAGTTTACTCCAAAATGAAAAAAAAATTATGACAAATATCAAAGATTTACTATTAGCTAAGTTTGCTCCATACAAAGTTTTAAGCTCCCCCCACTTTAAAGGGGTGGTTTTAGAAAAAAACGGATATTTCTGAAATAATTTTCTCTTTTACCAAAAATTTTTCATGATTCTAACGAAATAACAATTATTGATTTCAATTTTTAGCCCATGCACACTTTTGGGGGCGGGCCCTTTACATATAATACACAAATTCGGGCCAAAAAACTTCAAGATTTTGTGTTACACGGTATATAGGGTCAGGTATATAGAAGTTTGTCAAAAACGAGTTCTTGCACTTATAGTCACTTGTTTTAGACTCTTGGGGGGTCTGGAACACAACGGCAAAAACCGAACAATTTTCTGCCGCAAACATACTCAGCATACGATAATTAAATTTCCGTGCTATTTCTGTGACTTCCGCGAACTTAGGCGAATACTATTCCGAAGAAAATCCGCATTTAAATCCGCAATTTAATTTTTTTGTCGTGCGGCTTGGAAAAGTCGCTGCCTGGAAAAGTGTATGAAATTAAATCGTGCGGCAAGTTATTGCAGCCGCAAAAGTTTGTTGTCTGCTATACAAACGCTTGAGCTTCTAGTCGGGAAGAACTTCGCAATGACATCTGTATATACGAATAGTGTACTTAGAAATTAGGTACTCAAGTAATTGAAGCATTTAAACTATCAAGAGCGATTGTTTAGCCTACCTACATTCATGAGCATCGGTTTTAAAAGATTAAGTTGCCGCTTTCGAGTATAATCCAGTGAAACTACTAACCCATCACTTTACCGCAACAAATATACCGATCGATTATACCGCTAAAGGGCAAGTTCAAAGAAAGTAAAGTATACACTTTGATATTGAAAGGTATTATACTTATCACACTCTTAGCTAACCACCACAGGGAAAGTCTCATCGACTAAAGTGGGTCTCATCTAGATAAAAAAAAATATTTTTCCATTGTTTATTTTATGATTAGAAAATCGTTTGTTAAGCTCGACGATATTGAATATCACGATGACCGCACAACCCCAATGGCACGAATGCAATAAAAAAATCAATTTTCGTATCTTTTTTATCAATCCAAGTAAATTTTCAATCCAAAAAAAGAAAAATGTGTATCCACGAGCTGCTGGATAAAACACAATGGATTATGGATCTGCTCTCTCAGAACGAGAGAAGGAAACTTATGCGTTCATTGCACCTCGAAATGGAAAAATGGAAAAATAAACGGGGAAAAACTGTTGGAAGGAACGACAACGACAAACTGCAGCAAAAGTGAAGTCAATCTTTATGGTTTCAAGAGGTGTAGTGTACCTACTATTGGGACATGCTCTGTGTCGATGCAACTTCAGTATTCAGTGTGTATGTACACAACAACGAAACGCAGTTGAAGGCAGATGCTTGCGAATATAAATAATAAATTTTATATTTACAAAAGTACTTTTGCGCTTTTTATCGTTATTTTTTTTATGTATATTTTTTTCTGTCGGGAGTCTCATTTTTTTTTTTGCGCAGCTCGTTTCCTTAATTGGCAAACAAGCTACGGCTGAGAGAAGTAGTTGAGCAACTGTGGGTGGATGCTTCTGCCGAAGGAAGTAATTTTTCTTGAGGGAGTTTGTTTTGATTCCGAAATTAGGACACAGAAGAACAAAGACATAACCTCCGGGTTTTTCATGTGGAGCGGGCTTAGGTAAGGAGTTGACAAGCAACATTTTGTTTTTCCAACAGCTTTGCCAAAAGAGACTTGCTTTTAGACCCAACTTTTGTGTTATATTATGAAAACAAGAAAACATGTTATTGGGTTCCCTGAAATGACACCATAGGAAATTACGACAAAAAGTGTTTTGGAAAAAAGACCTAACAAAAATTTGGTTTAATTTTTTGGAAAAAGACGCCAAAATCAAGGAAATTACGTCAAATTTTTTGGAAAAAGAGCATATGGCTTTTGTGAAATGTAAAACGGAAATTACGGCTCAATTTCCAAAAGTGTGAAGAAAAAAGACAAAAAATACGATTTTCCTTTTTCCCTCAATTATAGCTTAGGACTTATTTACATACATCGATGGAATTCTTTAAGTTTATGACCAAAGTCGGGAGAAATGGTATGGAGTGTGGGGGTGGCGTCATCGTCTGACATTACCATCAATAATTTAGGTCATAGACCTACATTTGTTACCGCCAGTAGACATCAGCTAATTGACCTTACCCCGTCCAACAAGTTTTCAAGGACTATTAAAAAGCACCCTGTCCGATCACAGATACATCGAATAAATTGCGAAGATTTACCTTTGCAAGAGAGGAGAAATCGGAAAAATTGGAGAAAAACGGATTGGGCACAGTTTAGAGAGGAACTTGGCCACTCCGTTCAAGTTCCGCCCAAACTGAGGTCACGACAAGGGTTTTGAGATGTCTGCTCAAAATCCGAACAGCGTCCTTACCCGTTCTTTTGAACTCGCGTGCCCAATTACGATAAACCCCCGTAGCAAATCGGTACCTTGGTGGAATGCCAAACATGCACCGTATTCGTAAAGAGACCAGGAATCTCCTGAATCGGTCCTTAAAAACCAATTTAGTAGAAGACTGGAAGCTTTATCGATCGAAACAAAAGGATTATAAGAGACTTATTCACAAGTCGAAAAATGACTCTTATAAAAAATTTTGTGAGGAGATCGAATCTCTAAGTGAAGCTAGTAGGCTTGTGAAAGTTCTTCAGAGAAACAGACCAAGCAAACTCGAATTAATACTCAAACCTGATGGCACCTACACTGAGACCAAGGCGGAGACCTTCAGTCTTGTCCTTGAGATTCACTTCCCGGGAAATCAGATCACCACGTGCTCTTCAGTGGTACCGGCAACGGTGGTCAATGCAAAACCAGCGATCACAACGAGGCTTAAATGGTACATTGCATCTAGAGTGCTGACTGATGACGCTATCAAATATGCTATTTCATCTTTTGAGAGCTTTAAGGTCCAGATGAAATCCAGCCAGTTATGCTAAAGATTTAGATCAGATGTTGCCAACGTTGAAAATAATTTTTACTGCGAGCCCAGCCTTAGCTTACATACCTACCCTTTGGCGTTTGGTTAAAGTCATTTTCATACCAAAACCTGGTAAGCTTGACTATAGCCTAGCCAAAAGTTTCAGACCCATAAGTCTGTCTTCCTTCCTGCTGAAAAGCTTAGAGAGACTGGTTGAGCTGTGCGTGTGCAAGGTTGCTCTTCGATTGCACCCCCTTTCTGAGATGCAACACGCTTATCAGCGCCGAAAATCCTGTGAAACTGCGCTTCAAAACTTAGATTTGAAGGATTGAATGTGCTCTTGACCAGAAGGAGTACGTGCTGGGCGTTTTTGTCGATAGTGAGGGTGCTTCCGATAACGAAACGTTAGATAGCAAGTGCAACTCAACCATACAACAAGATGTAGATGAAGCCGTTCGATTAGGGCCATGCTAATGCACAGGACGCTAATGACCGAAGCAGATTGTGGCAAGTGCGTCATAACTGGGGTATACAAGGGCTGTCCGCATCGTGGTGTTCTGTTTCCCCTTTTATGGTGTGCATGGTTGTAGACTCTCTACTATCGGCTCTCAACCTTCCTGCAACCTACACATAAGCCTACGCGGATGATGTCACCGTTTTTCTGTCGGCTCAAACCTATAGAGACTGTCTGCTCTCAGGCGCAGAGATCCCTGGACTTGATCGATGATTTGTGCACTAGGAATGGGCTTTCAATGAATCCTCTTAAAACTACGGTTGTTCTCTTTACGAGAAAGAGGAAGGTCACTGATTTGACTCAACTAGTGCTTAAAGGTGTCACTATCCCAATATCCGATAATGTCAAATATGTGGCAGTAATCCTTGATAGAAAACTTCTATGGTCCAAGCATGTTGAATCCAAAACCGAAAAACCATTGTCCACTTTCTGACAAGGCAGTGGCGCTTTTGGCAGCACATGGGGCTTATCGCCGTAAAGGGTCTTTTGGATCTATATGGCCATGGCTAGCCCACTCCTTTCTTACGCATCTGTTGTTTGGTGGTTTTTGGTTGTTTGGCTACTGCATCTTTTGCCAAACTACAAAGAACGGCTTGTCTTGGCTGCACAGGGGCTTTCCCTAGCACGCGCGCCGGGTTCAGCTGTAGATGCTTTGATGAAAATGAAAAAAAAGCTGCGTTGGAGATGGGACGATTCTCGCGCGGAGATGAAACAATTAGAATGGTCTTGGCGGCTGTTTAAGAGAAAGATGGTAGAAGTAGGAGATGGCAGTTTAAGCGATTGTCTTGGCGAGGCCGAAGATCATAGGTAGGGTCGGTTGAGGCAGAATTCTCGCTGCGTCTTTACAACTTGACGCAAGAAGGGGAAAAAGACTGATATGAGTTTGCTAGGGGCTGGACGGAGTCAAAGAACCTACCCTGGCTAAGAGCATGTCACTAAGAACTTCACTAAAACTTCTTTTGATCTAAGTATGTCCTCGCTGCTGATTAAAATTCAACCACCCAGCAAAATCCACCCAAACTCACTCATCTAAATACTTTTGAATATCAAGCACAACGGTGCGGTATTTACCTACTATTTTACTGCGAATAAAGTTCGGATCGATGAGCTCAAAGTTTCTATTCAAAACATGTAAAAGCATATTCAGTGAACCAACAGGTCAACGTGCTGAAAGCTATAGAATAAAGTGCACAAACAATCCTTGATAAAGGTGATTGCCATAGTTTCCTCGACTATAATCAATATCTTTTAATCAGGGCTTTGATCTGGAATCCTCTCGTCTCTCAATTATCCTGCAAACCCACTGCAACTACTAAACCATAATTCATTGTGGGTCTAAAGCAACTTTTTCCCCTCTATCCAACCAAAGGGCTTTGATGGAAATCTATTCAATGCGATGGATGGTGGTGTTATTGGTTCTGTTATAAACTTTGAATCTCAGAAATTACGTTCTGGTACGTTGCTCATTGATAAAAGGGCTGGGCTCGACTAGTCGATAACAATAAACATGCACTAGCAACAGCCTATTCATCGTTTCGATTCAAAAACTTCATCACAAAAGAGGTGAAAACTTTTATGCTGTATCTGTGCCATAAAGCACCAAATCATTGTGGCATTATGGCTCGTCGTGTGACACCTACAACGACTCCCAAAACCAGAACCCCACCGCCCAAACTGGAAGAGACTTCGTATTCTGCTTCGCCATAACTACACCAGAATGGTTAACGTGAGTGTAACGTGAGTGTAATGTAATGCATTTTTTTTTTTGAGTGGCAGTATATGTACCTACACATGCAGATGCATCCAAGAGATACACACTTCTATGCAGAGATACAATTTGTTTTCTTCTTTTCATATTTTTGTGACTAGTTGTTCTGGAATAGTCCAACGACCGGCAAGAATGAAATGGAAAATCCAAGCTAGGTACTCCTACAGAATGACAGATGAATCTGGAAATTATTTCATTTGCTCTTCAGCACTAGAGAATAGGAACGACACCACTATGAAGCGAACCGAAAAGCAAACATACACGGGTGGTGCTGTGTGACGTGTGCCAGAGTTGTTCTTATTCGGCCCGGGATGGATGGATGATGATTTTGTTGTTTGTTCTCCACCATGGGGGTTCAATGACATCTCTACAGCGACGACGAGTGAGCTGTCATTTTTACTGCCGCTGCAACTGATGGTGCTGCGTCTATGGGGCCGGCTATCTTCAAGTTTGTCCAACACTCAAGACATAGTTTTCACAACTAGGCAATTGGCATAGAGTGGATGAGGCTATCTTGGTGTATAGTTTGTGTGGAAGTCAATTTAGGATTCATGTACGCTCATGATGCCAAGTGCAAGAGGGACTCAGCGAAGATAGACATCAGATCTGTATCTCGCATGTTTCCTTCGCCGCGGTTTTGATGATGATGATGATGATGAAGGTGCCATTGCCACTGCGTTGTGCGAAATTTGTGCACATCGGTGAATCACCAAGGAGACTCTGTTCATAATTTTATGATAGTTTTACATGTCACACTAAATCTAGATGGTTCCCTTCCGGTCTTCCCTTCTCCGTTCGAGAAGATAGAATAGAACGTCGCAGACAGATTGTGCCAATAGCAAAATGGGAAGCAACAGCAATTGTACTTATTCTGACAGCTTCTTTGGGAGTGTGGATGCATTTAACAAGAGGAAAACATTTACCCCGGAAAAAGGCTACCGGAAATATCTGAAAACGCTCCTGTACGAGTTTAGGACAAGGAAGCAGCATAAGATTTCGATCGAAGCGGAAAACTACTGCAGGCACTTTTCGTTGAGTAAAAGCTTTCAAAGTTAAAATAATGACGGGTGTGGTTAATGTATATGTAAACATACAGGCAAAAGTGAAGTCCCTTATTGTAGAGTGAATCGAGATATTTCCTTAGAGTGTATGGTATGTAGGTACATTTATTTTGTTCTCAATGGCCGGGAGTGATGAATGCGGATATGCGAAAAGTATTTTCTCGCAAATAAGGATAAAGTTTTCCAACCAAGAAAACTTTTGAAGCATGTAATAGATGGTGTGCTTAAAGCAGAAGCCCATGTGGAATAGAAAAGCCACCAAATAATTTTGTTTAAATGCAGGATATGAAGTTAAATGCACAACTAGGTGCTCTGCTTAGTTTAAATATTTACTTAAAGGTAGAGAATTTTTTACGCAAGCCTTGAGCATTTTCGGAAAATTTACGGCCTGAAAAATACATCCAAAAAAATCAGCCTTTGTCGACAGTTTGTGTGGTTTGCCAGTTTGAATGTGGCTTGCATAGGTATTGCCGCACAACATCGGGTCTGGGGAGAAAAGTTTTTGATGACTGGTGTACTTCCAAAAACTCGGCGTTTAGTTAAGGCAATAAAGTCTAAAAAGCTGATAGTTGTGCTAATATATTTTTGTGGGAATATTCATAGCCACAAATTAGCATCAATATTGAAGAAAAATATTCGCGCCAAAAAAAAGAACACCGATCCTAGATGCCTACTCTACGATTTATCAAGTTGCTTTTTAAGGTGCTGTTTTTGTATTTTCAAGTTGTAAAAAAAGCTCTTTAAACTATATTTTTCTAAGAAATTTTAAATACATAAAAGTTGTTATGTATTTTTTTTTTTTTGGTTCACCCTGTTTGTTCTTATTGTGGATAAAAAACATTCTTAAGCTCACCGTTTTCGAAGAATGAAGAATAGTTTTCGAACCATATAAAGGGTAAGCCAACAGATGACTTTGACTATCAATTACTGACATTTGCTGAATTCAATTAGGCGTAGCTTTTCGAAATCCATCAAATACGCTCTTTGGCAATTTTAGTCAAAAAATCGTCACCGCGAATTTTCGTTATTAAATCTTATTACGAAAATGGCGATCAGTATTTTATCGTAAAAATTGTGAATTTTTCGGTCACCCTACTTAGTCCGGGACTCATGAATGGTGAAACGTTTTTAAAAATCGGGTTAGGCATAAAGTTAAACTTCGAAACTAAACAAATATCTAAAAACTAATCTTGCTGACTAAAGGTTAAGTGTTAAGTCTCACGTATGTCACAAATTGATGTCGCGGACCTATTACAAACTAATCAGCAGATCTTATGAGCGATGTTTTACCTATCCCATTCATAATTACCATAGACCGAGATTCATTGCATATTTCAAGCCGAGTGGACTTAAAAAAAAAACAGCAAACGAAAGCAGTTTTTGGTTCATCGGCACGGCACGATCCTTCTTACTTTACCTGTTGCCGTACTGCTTTAACCAGCTGAGCTATCGGTGACCGACCAATTCTCTGTCCCAATGCGATCACGGCACTAGTTTTGCCGGATGTGTTGTGAATATTTCGTGCTATCTTTAGAGGTCCGTACAAAAATGGAAAAGGGCATCTTATGATATCACTTCGTTGCCGGTCCGGTCAATACGACCACTTTACTGGTTTTTGCCTAGCGTTTGCTGAATATTCGTTGCTATATTTTGTATCTGACTAATTAAGAACTGCGCATAGCACCATAGAGACATGTTAGTGAATTTTACGCACTGCTGCTTGACTACGTGTGACAACGTGATCATTTTTAACGTAATTAGGTACAAATTGATTATTCTTAATTGCATTAATTAGGCAAAGAGTACAAGTAGGCTATTTAAGCTCCACAGATGGAAGTGGGGCTTTGTTGCAGATGGTAACACCTCGGACTGACAATCGTAACGTTCTGGGTTCTATCCCAGATCCAACCAACTACTTTTTATCTTTGTAATCCTGCAACCTTTACCAACCAAATCGGAAAACCCGTAGCTCAACTAGTAAGATCAGTAAAAGTGCACTTAGGGAAAAATCGCAACGTAAAATTTACTACAAAAACGTTGATTTTACGATGAGTCAACTTAGCCAGATTGATTTTACTATGCTTCATAGTTGCGAACAAAGTCGTAGTATTTTCGAAGATGAACGCGCTAATTTTAACGTTGAAGCAACGTTGTTTCGATGTAGGTTCAAATTTGAAAATAGTAAAACGCTCTTGGTTTTACTACGAAACATAGTCGATTCTACTTCGTTCTGTAGTTGATTTTACTTCGGTTCGTAGTTGATTCTACAGTGCTGCAAAGTAGTTTCAAAGTTAAACGCGCAATTCAATGTTGATTCCAAGTTTTTTCAACGTTGATTCAAAGTTGGTTCGATAAAGATTCAAAGTTGAACGTATGACATTTTATGTATGATATGATGATATGCAACTTAGGCGTTCATTCTTCATACAGAGCAGTAGCTTAGGGGATAGCGTGACAGCCTGGTTGATCGCGAACCTCCAAGTACTTATTAAAGCAAATTTCAGGCTCTCTGCCAATTTGCATTGGGGCAACATGATACGGGCTCTCAGGTCAGATAACCCGAGCATGATTCCCCAGATTAATAAAGTGTTTCGGAGGAACGATGACAACGAACTTCCCTGTCTTAAAATCCGCGAACGACGAAAAATGAACAATTACTTACAGCAGCAGAAATGGTTCCTAAGGACACTATTGATGGCGACAGCTTTTTCGTGATCGAAGCTCAGCAGGAGAAAGTGGATTCTGTAGGAACTGCTTTCCAGGACGTTTACAAGCTGAATCCTAGCAATCGCCCGAATCACGTCCTGGAGAATAGAGTCCTAGTTGAAAACTTTTACCTTTGAAGCGACTTAGAACACTGGCGATCAGAAAATACTGGTTTTACTGGATTCAAAGATGATTTTTTGGCATACAATGCGGTCGCCAATGGAAGGGTCCAGGCCCTGTTCGTGTCGAAGGTGGAACTCCAAACGATCTTCGAATTATTGAAAAAGAAGAAATCTGTGGGAATCCATGGAATATCGAACATTGTGCTCCGACATCTTCCTTCAGGAGCATTGGAAATCTACGCCACTCTGTTCAACAATGCTCTGAATAATGCACATTATCCAGAGCAGTAGAAAATAGCTGTGCTGCATCCGATTCCCAAAAGGGGAAACGATAACTCCAATCCGGCAAATATCCGGTCAATAAGTCTTCTTCTGAATACCAGCAATTCCAGAAAGTGATCAGTAGAGCCTTGACTAAGTGGGTTGAGGACAGTAAAATAGTTCCGGATAAACAATTCGGTTTCAACGCGGGACATGATACAATACATGCCGCGACTAAAATGGTATCAAACAATGGTACAAAAGCAAGAACCAGTGCACGGGTGCCTGCCTGATTGACTTGGAGAAGGCCTTTGATACCGTATGTTTAAGGACTCTTTTACAAGCTAAATAGGTTAGGCATCAGCAAACCTCTTTTATACATGTTGCTTAATATGCACTCCGGTCGAAAGCTTGTCGTTAAACACGGCAATGTGACTTCTACTGGAGTTGTCAATATCAAAAACGGTCGACTCGCCGATTCTCTTCAATATTTACACGGCTGATCTGATAGGATCTCTTCATTTTGCGGTAGCGTATGCCGACGATTTGATCGCGTACAGATCAGGGCCTAAAATCGAAATCATTGTAGCATTATTGCAGCATGACCAATTCAGAATATCCAGAATTTCTGGATATTCAAAATTCAGAATATCCAGAAATATCGGAAACTATTCTGTTTAGAACGCCGTTGTCTTTGGCCTATAGACATACCAAAAAGAACTGGCGAAAGTTTTCCATCGTTGGACAGCACGGGCTTCCACTTGCGTGCAAAAATGTAGTCAGACCTTGAACTCTGGCTAGACCAATATTAATATTTTAACAGACATGCAGATGTTGCTTTATCCAGTTTTATAGCAGCCAACTCGATGGGACGGTGAAGGTTATTTGCCAATGGACCTTATTCGGCCAATGCTCGCATATGGTTGTCCCATCTGGTTCAACTTAGGGGCAAGTAGGATGGAAAGGATTCGGGTTTTCGAGAAGGCTTGTCTTCGGGCTTGCCTTCGCTTATATCGAACTCCGGAGTTCGAGTACCCTTTTCTAATGAGGTCCTCTACAACAGGGCGAATCTGATCAGAGTGGATAATTTCCTGATAAAGCTGACTCGATGGCACATTACAAAAGCAATGACCTCGACGAATAACCTGATCTCAGGGGCTTATTACCCAAATTTTATGTATCATGAGAGTGTGCGTCTAAAAGGCTTTGTTCCCCCGGAGGCGTTACTCTTTTTGACCAGGCAGGCCTGATCCAGGATAGACCGGCAGTGCCCTTAATCTTCCACGTTACTCGGACAAGTGTTGGCAGGCGACTCAACTACAACCGTAACGTCGCAAGGAGCGCTGAGGAGCGTCTCCGATTCAGCAGATCGGTATCCTCCCGAGATGTGGGGAGGATCCTCCCGAACCGGGTTAGGGTTTTCCTCAGTTAAGCAAAGTCGGTCGCCGTTAGCCTTGGCCGCTTACATAGGTTTAAGGTTTTTAGGATAAGGTAGTTTTAAGATTTTTTTTTATAAAAAAAAACATAAAAGCACAAAAAAAAATCGCAGTATAAAAAAAAAAAAAAAAAAACAAAAAAAGTCCATATTTAATTATGCAGGTAGTAAAGATAGGTTAAGTTTTATCTTATTTTTATTTTTATTTTAACGTTCTGATACTACCGTTTGAACCAACTGTTCAAAAAAACTATTACTTTGCCAAGTCAAACTTACGCCTTATGTTTTACTTAAATTTAAGTCCTTTGCACCACCATTTTATAGTTATTCCTACTAAAGTAAAACTTATCGTTTTTTCCTTCATTAATTACACTATAGTGTATAGAAATCAATCAGACTTATAAGCTTCACGGATACAGACAAAGGAACGGAAACCTGTCGGATGAAACGGATAAATTCACCTGTCGGTCTCGATCACATATCTTAAAAGTCCTAATGCTCTACGGTCATTATGTCCCTACCTCTGTTACGAACTATGCATTAAAATGAGTATTTCCGGGGAAGGGTATTAAAACGGACAAATTTTAATACAATGACTTTGCTACACTTTTGTAAATTTGTGTTTCCAAATTCGAAGATTATATTTAACAAAAACATGTAAGCAACAAGTTTATGTTTCAGACAATAAATCATTTGTGTCTTTGTAAATATTTCCAAAGATTTTTCACGTGGGTGCGTAAATTTAAATTTACACCGTGTTAAAGTTAAAAACTCCAAAAGAGAAAACGTGAGTTATAACCTAGTTCTATAGCAATCAAAAGAATTCCCATTTTACAGAAATAAAAACATACCAACCTCCGACAGAAAAATATTCAATTTGGAGATTCTTCATCATGGCCTCCCCCCCCAAAGTGCATTCACTCCTCACGAGTCAAGCCCACAGCTACCGAAACAAATTAAAATTGTTTCGCATTCCACATCACTGCCCGTAAAGTGATGATGAATTCCTTAAGTATTTCAAAAGAAAGAGAAAACTTCTACCCTCAACTGCCTAGTTCCGAATGTAATGGATGTCAAGATGATTTCAACGATAAATTAAAAAATTACATAAAAATAAAATATATGCGCACTTAGGCGCTCAGGATACGACGATGTGGAAATGTTCCCATAGCCATGACACAAGAAACCCAACCTTAGTGCAATCTCAAAGTCGCTCTAGACTCATCTAATTGAATAATTACGTAGGGAGGAGGTGCACTTAACCAGTGGCAGCCATAGACCGTAGTAAAAAGGAAACGTGTACACTTACAACAGGAAGGAAGGAAATTCGCTCAGATGACTTCAAAGTTGCTAAGTCTTGCCTCGTCGTTTTTGTCCTCGTCTGCAGGCAATATTTGCATTTTTAATTTGTAATCCAGAAACTTGCAGCGATTCTCGTTTTTTTTCGAGTGTCGCTTCCCCTGAAAATTATTTTGCGAACCTCTGCATAACCCGTTCCCGATTTGGTTCGTTGCTTTCGATTGCCCATTCAGGTTATATTTTTTTTATTCGTTCCTGAAAGTGTTTGCATTTGCTGTGATGCATAATAAGACGTGTCATCGAGTATGCAAAAAAATACTCAAGTACAAAAAAAAATACATCGCAGGATGTGCTGCCACTTCACAGGAAGGTGTGTCAAGGAGACGAGGGCTTGGGGAAGAAAAAACTTGCGTGACCTGACTATAGACAGGGTTGAAAAAGGTAGTTTTTATCATGCAAAAATAAGGGTTGTCCCGCGAGATATTAAAAATAAAAACTTGATTTTCCAGCACCCGTTGCTGGTGCTGGAGTGGAAAACAACTAGGAATTGTGTGAAGGTTAAAACGGAAAAAATGTTTACGTAAGCCCAAGAGAGCATACACACAAGTAATGTTCGATGATTCAGCAGCAAAAGACGACATGAAGTCTAATGGATTTTATAGGCGCTTATGCTTTGGTTCAGGGATAGGGATTAGGTAAATATGAAGTTGTGTGGAGGATGGTTATTGACATAATTTGCAAATGTTATCCCCTTTTACTGAGTTGGCAAAATTCAAATGGACTATCTGGGTAGTTTTGGCCATATTTACGAGGGCAAATGATGGGCCTTTTTATGGTTGAACATTTATTTGGCAAGACAGCGTTGCAGGATGTTCTTGTTTTTTTTCGATAAAGTGGTGATCACTTTTTTCTCCTTTCAGGAAAGGAACCTACAACCTACTTTTCAAGCTTTTATCCCCAATCAGTACACATTTTCTGATTTTGAAGCAAAGCATTATTATCTTATTAACACAAAGCATAAAGTTTTCAAAATTTAGGAGACGATAATTTATTTCGAAACATATTTAAAACGCATAACTCAGTCAAAGCGTTGAGTGGCTCGTAGTTTTTCACTTGAGGCAGCAATATAAGAATATAAAAACTTAATTATGTTGACATTTTTATGTCTAGAGGTCTCGCCCTAATTTAAGTGATAATTTTTTATTTTATTGTTCAAGACATGAAAGAATATTTAAGATATCGCTTAGGAATTTTATTGCGTTTTGTGGTTGTGTTAGGTGTCCTTGTACATAAAATGCAGCTAATTTAATTTTCTTAATTAGCCAGAATATAAAGATTGCAACACTCCAGGGCCTTATAAAGGTTTAAATCTTTTCCACAGTATTAACTCTAATTCTAGCCACTGGCGATAATAAAGTTCTTGCTAAACTTGTGATTTCCGGAAGTTGTAAAGGGCTTCTTTTAAAAAAAAGCAAATCGAAATATGAATCAAGGACATGAAGTTATGCAATATTTCTTAAGACTGATTTCTTTTGTAAATTTAACAATCATCAACCACAGATAATTTACCATTTACTCATCGTTCAATCGTATAATGCTGCCAACGTTTTATTAGGTAAACTATGGTCTTAGATCGGAATTTGGATGTTATTATTATTTTAACTGCACTCTCCCAAAAAGGATCTTATAGCAAGCCATTATGCTACTAGTAACCCTTGTCGTCGTTTAAAAACAATTCCGAAGAATATAATTAAAATCATGAAATTGCATACCTGCTTCAGTAATAGTCTTATTATAGTTAGCCATATTTTTATTTCCATACCTGTAAATAAAGAAAACAATGCTGTATTAGGATTTGTGTAAAAGTAAAATATAAAATTTTCCGGCGGGCCTTTTAAATGAAGAGGAAGAATAGCAGCTGTTTTCATTGACAGTCATTGCCTCTGCAGAAATGTTTGTTCTTTGAAAATCAGAGAGAGAGAAGAGGAGTTACATTTAGTGGATCAAAATAGGAAACGAACTTAACATTTCGAGCCCAGTAAAATGAGGAGCGAAAACAGCCAAGAAATGGAATGGAAAAATTTCGAGAGGTCCCAAGTAGCACACTCTGGAACTATAAGCACTGATTTTTGAATATTGGACTTATAACACATTCAAAATGCTCTTCAGTAGCACTAATGGTTTTGAAATGTTTCTTAATCGTACTATTGGTGCGCAGCTTCTTTATTTATAAAATTGTTTATAATTTTATAAACATCTTATTTATTTAAAACTAAAAGTGCTAACGCCAGTAGTTTCGTTAACTTGGTGCGATAAACGTTCCTAGGACTAAAGTTATAAATCAATAAATGTTGAGGACTTAGGTTTTATAGCACAAGTTCCATAGACGTTCCCAGCACCCATTTTATAACACAATAGGCTTGACACATCCGAAGTACTACTTTGCACTCTTATACAGCACTTGGGGGTTAATAAATGCCATACAATAGAAAACAATGTAAACGAAAGTAATTGTTGTGAAAATATTTCAAGCAAAACATTTAGATATAAAAATTTTACATTTTTAATAGAATGATATGAATTCATCTGGATTAAATTTTTTATCACACAAAAATTTCATTTCTAGAGAGTCTTTTTTTGCAGATTTTTTCTCTGGTCTGGTCGGTTAAATAAGTTATGTTTGGGCTTTCTTGGTCCAGCAGTTCAAGGATTTTATCCGCTCACTGACATGGCAGTGCGCATTGTTTATTTTTGTCCTATTTTAATAAATTTTTCGAAGAAATTAAATATGCGCACTTTGTTTTCTGTTAAGTAAGTGCACCTTTTTTTACTCATTAGTTTCATCATCTTATTCAACATGAGTGCAGTTATTTGTTCAAAAACATCAACACTTACAAAGAAAAAGAAAAGAATGTAAGTATAGTTACAGCCAAGTAAAAGAAAAACCATGAAAGTGTGTGTACCTACATATTCTTTTAACAATGTATTTATTGGCTGTAAAATAAGTTCTATAAGAATAGTAGAACCCTGTTTGCACCCAAAATTAAGTTCTATAAAGTGTTAAATCGCTCTTATAGGGGTTTTGTAAGGGGCCCCGTTACTTGTTTGTAACCTACCTAAGGTTTTGATTATGTGGTACTGTAAACGTAACGGTGGCCATAGCAGGAGCTTCTGTGTTACTTGGGGTTAGACCAAGATTGCAGATCTACAAGATTTTACAGACTATTCGACGTCTTGCCCAAAGACGGTATAGAGTTCTTTTAAATGAGAACGATGTCTTACGCCGATAAAGCGGACAGCTTTCGGGGTTGCTTAACCCTCAACATTGGAATGAAGACGGCAACCCTACTGCTGACAAGATAAGATTGGAGAATGGCAATAGTAGATGAAGTGACTGTCGTAATTGAACTGCTAAAAGTTGGTAAATGTGTTGGAGTTTATGGAATCCGGCCAGAAATGAAGAAGGTGAAGAAGGGTGAAGAAGGAATGGCTAAAACGTGTCATTAAGGTGGACTGGCATGGCGGGAAAGCACCTAGCGATTGTGCTACAGAAATCACATACAGAAATCACAGTGCAAATTTTTAAAAAAGAAGACATAAAAAATTGTTTTAGTATATTGTTCGCATGCCCCTAAGAAAATTTCAAGCTAGCCAAGAAACGAGTGGGTCAATCCACTGGAATGCCTGGCAAGTGACGAACTTTACAGAGGTAAAGAACCTCTGCGAGACCCGCCTGAGAGTCGCGTCTGTGGTTCTTGAGGAGTCTTGACGGACTGAAGTTTTTGCATACGCACTGTTGCAATTTCCTACTAGTTTAACTTGTGGAGAGAATTTAATTAAAGATTTTGTTGAGAGAATAGAAAGCGAATTATAATAACCAAAAAAAGGAAGTTGGATGTCATAGGGTTAAGTCAAAAGGCAACACATTTCTTTCAAAGGAGAAAAAATTCCTAGATAGATAGGACCATAGGAGCGAACATATTTTTTTGAAAGATCTGTTTAGAAAATATTTGTGTGTGTTTCAAAATCCTAAAAAAAAATTGCGAAAATTGATTTACTTCAGAGCAAAGTTATTCCCAAAAGGCGGAAATAAAAAGGATAAAAAAGGTAACGAATTGACAATTTTTCAGCCTTCTGTGGACATCAAGTTTCTAATTTTGTTGACCCGACGCCTTTTGCATTGTTGCCATCTTTCAACACTCATGGCTGTTTCACAAAGAGTGAGAGAGCGAGCAAGGGTCTCGGGCGATCTGCCAAATGGAATTCAATCAATGGCAATGTGTGGGGTGGTTCACAATACCGCCCCATCGCTCGTTCGCCGGGATTTTCGAAAAATTGAAAAATCCTCGCCGAGGTTGACGATTATTCTGTCAATCGGTGTTGTGAGTTATGACACGCTGTTGAACAGACATTTTTTTCTCGAAGCTAATACTTGTTGTTGTGAAACATAAACTATATTTATGTGCAATTAAGTCGACAAATTTTAGAAATATATTATGTTTGGTCACTGTGCAGTCAAAACAGTCGTCGCGGTTACTCGCTCTCATTGTGTGTTAAGAAACGATTTCTCTAATCTCGTGTTGTCGCTGCCACTATGGTTTGACGCTCTGAATGTGAAACGGCCATCATTGACGCGACAAGGAAAGGTCGACAGAATCATGCAGCAAATAAAGACTGTGGCGGTTAAATCATTTAGAGCTGGCAATGGGATGAAATTTAAGAAAATGGGTAAACTGGACTAGCTTGCCGCTTAACCAGAGGTACAATAGAACCTGCTTAAAAAACACAAAAGAGGGGGAGATGCTTTTACGAGTCTTTTTAATTTTGCCATAAAAGTGCTTGCTAAAGTATTGGAAAAGCGTCTAAAAGCTGTAATCGGCTTGTGGTACCGAAGAAGCACAACTGGCAAGGTATTTGTTTGCAAGTTTGTTTTTGAAAAGAACTGGACCAATGATAATGGGTCACATGACAAAGAACCCCTCACAAGTTTTCTAGATGCGCTCGACCCTCGGAATAAGCTCTAAGGAGTTTCGCAGAAGTACGTAAGTACTTGTGGCCCTTTTTGACAGTTTTTATGTAGGAACTGTAGAAGCTGTGCCTCAGGGCGGAAAATTCCATTCGTTGATGTGTTCGGTAGACTGCGGCAGGGATGTGTCCTGTCACCTCGGCTTTTTAAAGCCTGGATGGAGCTCCAACTCGAACAACATCAGGGTTCATCACGTCCAAAGAGGAACTACAGCATCAGCTACCGAATAGGTTTGTGGCAATCTGCGTAAAAAGCTTGTACCCGCAAGCTAACAAAATAACACTCTGGAGGACAAAATAAAACTTTGATGATGTTTCTCGCATAGGGATGAAATGAACAGCTTGGAGCGCATATTTCTGCGCATGACAGGCATACTTCAAACAAATTGTTTCGTAGGCCCCCTGACAGACTTCCTAGAGCCTAGACGGATCATGAATATTGGGCTGTCAGGAAAGCACCCGTAGTAGCCCAAGAATGAGGTGGCTGGCACAAGTCAAAAACTCTGCTGAGAATCGTTACTGGGAAGGTGTGCCGAGAAAGATAAAAGAAGGAATACGTCAGTCTCTCCCCGACCCTTTTAATGGGCCAGCGGTTAAGAGGATGACGATGATAAGGGTAAGTTTGTAACCCGCTTAAGGCTTTATGTATATTTTGACTCCAAAGGTAAGTCTTTCAAACTGATACGTCGTAGTCCCTGTTAATAAAGTTTTAAATATAGCTGCGATTCTTCGTAATGATTTTCTGATTAATTCACAAATCGGTATGGCAACGATAGAACAACGTTCACCAGCGATAGTGAAAACAACAACGGCAATTCTTCAGATTTGACAAAAAAGAATACAGGAGCATGATTGTCTCAAAGTTAAGCGCGGCCTGATCGTCTTGTGTTCTCCTCACTTAAGGGTACTCTACTCAAGGATCGATCGGTTTTTGTAACAAGGCACCTGTTCAATGGCTGCGTCATTATGAAGCATGAAAACATTGAATAAGCTGACATTTATCAACCCACTGCATTGGCTGGAATAGATATGTTTACATCAATTCAGTATAATGATAACCATACACATCGGAAAAAAACTCGCCAAATAGTGGCGCTGTAGGTACCTTTTGAAAATAGTGTTTAAGCCGTATTCGCTCAACCACCGTCAAACATCACAATTTGTCGTTTGATGTCGAACATTTTTGAGCACCGGACAAAAGGAGCTTGTCGACATGCTGTTCATCCACGCCTTATACGTTTCAATGGTTGATGTGGTAAAAGAGTGCTATCGAGAACCAATATTCATGGCCGTCATGCTCAGTATTTTGGCGTAGGTTACTGCCGTCAACTTAGCCGCCAACTCAAAATACCTAACGGATGTGAGTAGAAGAAAATCCACCCGGAAAACGTGAAAAGCCATTTCAGGACGGAAAAGGGGCTTTTTGGACCGAATTTTGCGCCAAAAAATTATTTATTTAGCGGTTATTTCTTTAGAGAAAGTGAAACGTGAAACAGTCGATGGAAATCGATATTGGTAGATGGTGACTCATTTAATTTGCCCAAAAATGTGTGAAAATTCTACTCGTAACTCCATCTTGATTCTCACTAGCCTCAGCAAAGCGATGCGCCATGTCACGGGAAATAAACCGACGTGGTTTTTGCTGTCAAATAATTATGACACTGACTGTCCAGTGTCCACCCAGCTTATTTACGAGCTTTAGGCCTAAATATAAAATAAAAAATAAAATAATAAAAAATGGATGCAATAAGCAGATAGGCCTATAGAGGTATTTACTTGATAGATGTTGCATTCAAACATTAGTCCAAATAAATTGTAAAAGACAAACTAAAAAAAAATACCTCAGATACGGAAACCGATTCTTTTATTCTAAGGTTATTAAATAGTCAAATGCCGACATAAAAAATGGCGCACGCTGTATAAACTGCGTCTCTCCTCTTAAGCACGAAAGCTGCTTATACCTGTTAAAGTGACGATAACGACTGCCGAATAGGAAGGCAAAACAGTTGCGAAGCAAAACTTTGCTGTTTCCCAATTTTCTAAAAATGCTTTAGGAGCGATTTTCAACAGGAAACAGATTCAAGGCAATAATCCAAAGCATAAAAAATAAAGTGTTGTGTCTTGTTGACAACCAATATATTCTATGAAGTCTCTTTCTGCATAGGTATTACCATACATACAATAATTTTATATTTTTTATTATTTTTATTTTTTTTTTATATTTCTTAAGTAAATACAAGAAATTTTATCCCGAGAAACAAAATATGCAGACATTCAAGCTCAAATGTATGCCTTAATTTATGAACGACCTCAATTTCAACCACAATAACAACTCCAATTCAATTTTCAAAAAAATAAGACCCAACACCCCGAACGTAATAGCCTGCCTTTAATGTTAATTGAACAATGGCCCATCAAAGGCAAACAAATTAATTCTCCTTCAGCGTAATGCCCTACTTGCATGTGTCTGTGTGTTTGTGTGCGAGATTCTATCCTCGGATAATTTTTTCCATGCGATAGCACCCAGCCTCCCCAATAAATTTACAAAAAGGTCCATTAATAGACGCACTATTCCAGGCACCATAACAAGTCCACCGCACAGCCTCTGCCGAGAACATGAATATACTCTTACGCATACACCCGCTCTCCACCCACTCTAGCTGCCTGACTGACTGACTGACTGTTCTTAATAGCATCTGTCGATTATGGTAATTACTTTTATCGAACAGGCGACACCACAACAACACACCACCCCAAACCAAACTATACTCACAATTGATTTGATTCAATCAAAATGATATCGCACATACGTGCGGATGCGGACTCTGGAGATACTCCACAACCAATGGCAGCACGAACGAAATCAATTTCTTTTCTTCGGAAAAGAGAAACCATCCATCTCATACGAATAAACTCGTATTTCGCTTGCAGTTTACACAGCTACAGATATAGACACACACATTGCGTATCTGCGAGGGAAAAATAGGGCAGCAAGGAAAATTTTATACAACGTATTATAATCCTCCTGCTTGCAGTAGGATGAGGAGACTATAAGTACATCAACCTCCTAATGCGTGATGCTATTTTAAGTGCCGCTTGCAGCATCCCACTCCTGAGGCTGATGGTGAAGACCAGAGTCGGAGTGACCCTAATCTGATGTCAATGGAGAAGCTGCGGTGGGGGAGTACATAGAACAGATACAAGACTTGTGGGAGAGAAAAAAAAAACGAACTAAATGTATGACATTCGTGGAGGAAAGCCAGAGTGTGTTTGCTAATGCGATTTGAGTGACTCCGACTAGGAGAGTCAGATAAGTGTAACGTGCACACTACAAATGATAGCAGGAAAAAAAGCCTTAGGGTTGAGCACGGGGGCCATGGAATATGGGCGGATTATAGAATCACTGCACTGAGCAAGATACAATAACACTAAATGGATCCGTGTTTATACGTTTGTTTTGTCACGGATTTTTCTTTGTCAGCTACAGGGATGGGTTGCATGCTCGAGTCTAAACGCCTTGTGGAGCTGAGGAATTTTAATGGATGCGCCTCTACAACTGTATAGAAAATTGTTAAAGATGGGAATGTACAATGTACATTGTAAGCAAAAGACAGACAATGAGACAGTTTTCTAATTATTATTATCAGAGCAAATGTACGAGAAGCTCTTATGGAAAATGTCCCATAGTTGTCATGACATGCGAGCGTATTAGCTATTTGCTACAGTTACTCCAATGGGGCAATGTATGGAAATAATTGTCATGGACTTAAATTTTGATAAAACATTTAATCTGTTCGAGCTGCTCGGCAAATTTGTTGCTCCATTGTTGGTAGTTTTGCCAGCATATAAAAGCTGAGGCGGTAATAATGGGTCTTACAGTTAACGAAAGCAAAACCAAGTTTATATCTACACTTAATCAAAAAATTGTACGTACATACACTTAATTGTTGACAAACTATGTGACACTTAATCAAATGAAATATTAATGGTAGACCTCCAAGACCTTAAGGGCAAATGAAGGAGACCGAATTCTGCATCGAATAAGCCATGGCCGTCCGTCCGTCTGTATGTTAGGCCTTTAAGTTTTAGCTAAGTTGCTGAGTTTTTGTACGTAAGGTCCACGTCAAGCGAAGCAGTAAAAGGGTTAAGAAAAATTTAAATGCGCCCAAAGACACGCCCACAGTCGGTATAAATGTGTAACAACCTCCATTGCCTTCAAAACTGTAAAAAGTCTTAAAAGGCTGAAATTTTACATTTAGCATCTCCTAATGAATGTAAGACACAAAAAAGAAAAATTTAATTGGTAAACCTTCTCCAGTGGGCGTGGCATCTATTTTAAAAGTAAATTTTCAAATGCATTTTACTCAATATTTTTGCTCCAAATTGAAAAAAAAGTTGCTTAATATTTTATGGAAAAAACACTTAATTCTTTCAATTAAGTGTTTCTGTTCAATTTCTTAATTCTTTTTTTCATACAAGACTTTAGGGCACGCCCACATTTGGAGGCAGAATTGAAGAAAACCCACAAAGTTTAACAAAAAACTAGCAGGTAAGGTAAACGAGATTTTATTCCAGATTTAGTTCATACAAAGTTTTTAGACACGCCGCCTTTCAGTGGTCGATTTTTCAAAAATATTGAATTTGAACGAAAAAAATGCAAAAGTAATTTTTTTTTTCAAATTTCATAAAGATTTATTGAAAAAATACCATTTATAGTTAAAACTGGTTTAAAAGGGGGCGTGGCCAGTGCCAGAGTTAAGCTCTTTTATCGCCTTAAAACCGATTTTCAAACCGTACTTCATATCAAATTAAGTGTGCTGACGCAACAGTAACATGGCGAGAAGATGATTAAGTGTTTTCAAAAGGACTGTTTGACGGAAGGACATGGCTTAATGGATTCTCTAATCGGTCTAAATCGTATATCTAAAACGCCTTACGTTAGATCATACGTAATATACCTACTCTATTTAAGGTAAAAAAATTCTTTGTCATTTCAGCCATATATGAATAAAACCAACCATCTTCAACAAAATCTCTCTTAAACGCGAATAAGTTCATTTAGACAACGGATTTTTTAAGAATGGTCAGAAAATAGGTTTTCGTCGAGATTAGCGTAAGCACCCACAATTTAAAACTCAACACAAAGTCAAATAAAATTTATTAAGATACAACACCTTAAGTTAGCTTTATTTTTTTTATAATTCGCAATCAAGGGGTTATGCCTGCCCATAAGATGCGTAGCACATCGCGAGCGGAAAGAATTAGAGGATAGAAAATATAGAAGAGAAAAGTTTTTCTCCATCCAACACGCAAATGCTGATGTGCTGATGAGCCAGTACGGAACATAAGAACTCTGCACAGAAACACCAAAGCTAGCCCCCGCAAGTGTTATGCCTTTACGGAGAAAAGCAATAATATAACCAGCAGAGTACTACTGGCATGCATCTAATTGTTGTCCATTCTATTTGCGTATTGGAAAGGAAAGAGGCGTTTAATATTTTTCCGACCTTAACATGGGTAACAGACGCCGACCAGGGCGCCGCTCATTTTGAGACAGACGCTTCTGGATTTTTCGTTTGTTATTGGTTTTGGTCCGCCCGGATATTTTCCACCGGTACCCATCATATCAGGTGAGCATTCCCCCATCCGACACCTGGGGAGGCGCCCAATTGGGGACCACTAACCCCAGAAGGGCAGATCTGTTTTGATCTGCTACTACAGGGTAATTTTCCCAAGATTTTCGATACAATAACCTAAAAAATCGCCATGGATTTGAATTTTGTCATGGATTTGAAAACTGGGAACAAAAAGTCAGAGGAACTCTCTCTGTTAGATAAAACCTAAACTATTTAAACTGCAAAATTATTATGACGATTTTGTTTAGGTGGAAATATGTCTTTCGTCACGAAAACCTATTTTAATCATTTTGTTATACCCGACCGGTATATTAATTTTATTGCATGGTTTGCAACACAGTGAAATAATCATCGTTGACCCCTAAGACGTTTAGAGATATGATCGAAGCCGACAGGTGAATCTATTAAGCCATGTCCGCCCGTCCGTTCGTTTGTATGTGTGAAGGTTTAGGGTCTTCAAAATCAAGCTAGAGAGCTGAAACTTGGTACACGGCTTCGTTCTTTTGTTGCACAGACAAAGTTTGAAAATTAGCTTAATCCGTCAACGGCAAGATAACCGTTGCCTTAAGACATGGCAAAAAGACTTGACTCGTCAATGATTTTTAAAGAGTGATCTCTCCTCCAAAAGCACGTGCAAATTTTTGGAGGAGAGACCACTCTTTAAAAATCATTTTTCACAAGAAATATAGATTAAATAGTTATAAAAAAAATTTTTTGAGGGGAAAGTCAAACTGTTTTTTTTTATGGCGAACAAAAAGTGACGAAGGTGACAAAAATTGAGCGTCACAAAAATGTCACTCGCGTCACTCTTAAATGTGAGGCTATAGTGACGTGTGACAATTCAATTTCTATAATTATTAACCTTAAAATTGGTCGCTCACTTTTTTCTTTTCAGTGAAATATTTTATATTATCTTTAAATAACGTTGTGACACTATAGTAACATTAAATAAACATACACATCGCTTTGACTCAATAGCTAGGGCGCAACAAACTGATTCCTTTAGTTGCGGATTTTTTGCTGGACTTACGCTTAGACTGTAAAACATTTCTGGGAAATATGGAGCATAATGAATTATTTCCTTGCAGGGATCGGAAATACAAATTCAGATTTTAACGAAAAGAAGTTACGTGACAAAAAAAAGGCGACAGAATTTTATTCAATCAAGAATGGTACCTAATTACTAGATACACAATATAATTTTTAAATTTTGGAGTTACATATAGAAAAAATCAAGCTGCATATTACCCATATCCGCAAAACTTTAGAAAAAAGATCTAATGACAATATGGGTTTATCCCTGTCAGTTATCAGGACACAAAGTGAATTAATTTAATTTCACCAAACAAAACAAATTGTGTAATGAAAACCACACACAGCTATATTGGCAGGCCACAAATAATTGTCCACGCCAAACATTATATAGTAATTAGTTACGAGGCAAATGTCACACACCGATGCCAATTTGCCATTGTGTATTTGACCGCAAATAGAAATAAATTCGTTGGCGTTTCACTGCACACAGAGTAGCATAGTCGCAATGGCTTAATAGGGTTAAACCGAATAGGAAAATAACTCCAAAACCCTAATAGGGACTGCGAAGAAAATTTTTTTAATGCATCCCCTTTGCGCGCGAAAAGTATAACAAAACAAATTTATACACTCTGCAACACTGCACTAGAGAGCGGTTAATCTATTGCCCTGACCCAAAATCGATGTGTGTCCTTTTTGTTATATATTCCGTGGGTGGACGACTACAACAACGGATGGCGGACATAAGGCCACACGAACCACGACTCGTGCCAAATTGGTGTGCGATGTGGAAATAAGTGGACCAAAAATAAAAACCACACCACACGGTGAGATACATTGAAGCCAATGGTGCAGTGGCCTGAAATTGGCCCGATGGACGGACGGCAAAATGCGGACCCGAAAAAGTTAACATTGCGTGGCTCCGCACACCTGAATGCGTTTCGCGTGCTGTTCAATTGGTGTTGTGTGTTGGCTCTTTTCGTTTTAAGGGCGACTTCAAAATTTACAAATTACCATGCGCTTAGGCCAATGGATTACAACGGATGGCGGCCCCGTTGTTCCCCTTAAATATTCTAATTTATGCAATTTTTTTATATTTCTCTATCTGCGCGGTCTATTTTTCAGAGTTTGTCATTTTTTTTAAGCTCATTTTTTCCCCTACTTTTGTTTATAGTAGTAACAATGATGAGGTAGGGCCTGTTTGCCCTTCGGCACTCTTAAGCCACAGAAAAATCGCTGGCGCCATAAATAAAACTCATTGTGACATTTCGCGATGCGTGCGTGTGTAAAAATTAATTAGGGTGAATGTATCTTTAAAATAAAAACCAAGACCTACAAATGGCATGCAATGTGGCGAGCGGATGAGTCGTCCGTAATTGCTTCATATGATACCAACATTTTTCACGCATGTCGCATATGTTTATCTTTATTGTTCTAAAAGTTTTAATTTGCTCTTATTTGGTTTATATAATTGGTACACATAATTTTTAGGCTTAAATAGGATGTGGGACCCAGAGAGTGTTATTTGTATTGGTATGGTGAAAACAAGGCAATATATGCGTTACCATCACAGCCAAAATTTGGAGCGGAGACTTTTTTTAAAGCGATAATTTTACAAAGTCTAGGCGATATGTTTGAACATCAAACTGATCTCAAGATCAAACTCATCTGCATGGTCACACTCTCCTGCAATAAGGAGGCTAAAATACAATGGAATGGAGTAAAAATACAATATTTCCACAAGTGCGCTTTATTTGCTTAGACATGGTATCTTGCCTACAATTATGTCTCACAGAGTCGAGAATTATCAATAAACACATCAATCATTATCTTCTAGCATGGCATCAAGCATGCGAAAACCAGAACTCAGCTATCTTTTCGTCTTCTTCGAATAGCTTCTCATAGACTTCAGGCACGCAATGTACTCGCAAAATGGCCCATAAACCGCTTTTATTATCTCTTCCGAAATTCGGTGTGGACACACGTAATAGGTTATTTTCGGAGGGCAATTCTTCCATAGGTACCATTCCCGGATAGAGACTCACAGACAATACCGGCTAACTACCTGTCAACCTGTTGCTTCTTATCAATTTGTAAATTGATTTCATAGCTCGTTTCGTTCTTTTCCGGTGAGCCTACACTTTTCGTAAAGTAGGCGTTTGGGTAATTGGGCGCGCACGCTTTTCTCGGGGAAAATTGAACAGACCGACATCGAGAGTGAAAATTGCTGTGGCCCCTTTGGGGCCTAACCTCCTTTTGAAGCCACTAGCGCACGGCGAGCTAAGCGTAGGCATTACATCAACTTAGCTGAATGGCTAACCCTCTTAATGACCATCATCTTATGAGTTGGGAATTCTCTTTTGGGGTTAGATTTTCACTATGCTGATGCGATGGGTTTTTGTGGTGGTCTTTCTATAGAGTTTTTTTTTTTGTGGACAGCTAGAGGTGTAAAGTACAGTTTTGGGAATACGTAAGTGGCTATTAGTGCTGTCGCTTTAGGGGACAGAAGCCTGTAAGTGAATGACAATGATGTGGTTAATTTGTGTGATAACTAACACGCCAAAATAATAAATCTCAAAATGGCTTAAAAACAAGCTTAATGAGAACATAGAATCGAAATGGTTTGGTGCATGTTAAATCATAATACCAACATTGCGTTGATTTTGAGTAATGGGCTCTTTTCGCGCAGTTTGGTTATCTCTTCTTTTTACCTATATGACTTGCCTTATAGAGTCATGCTGTTACTTAAAATGACACATTTGGTTGTCCCAGTTCCATTAACTTGCAAACTGTCGTCCACATGAAGCCATCAGCGTTGACACCCCCGCCAGGCGCATTGATTTATCGTGTACATAAAACACTTCTACTATATGAACCCCAAACGTTAGGTCATCTGTTCGCACCCTCTTTTCTGCACATTGGTGGCGGCCATCAGGGCAACTGCAAAAAGAATATAGTGAACACTTAATTACAAATCACCCCATTTCTGCAAGACCAGCATTGTATGACACATTATTTTGTCTTTATCAGCGCCACACCGCATAGTAAAACCACTACGGTCATGTTTACAAAAGGCTGACTCATACCCAGTCACCGTATCTCCTTTACGCGATAAAGTCTAACTGAATTTGATTCGATTTGAGTTGGCAAGAAGTTTGCCATAAATATTTGCTCTACGAGCTTTATTTGTTCATAATTTCGAAGGCTGATAAATCCAAAAACACAGTTTTGCTTTATCTCGGCACATTTCGGGCGGTGGATTTTTTTTCAGACGGCCAGCCACACCCTATACCTATACACCTGTCACTCTATCAGCAGTTAATTAAATTAGCTTTAAATCATCAAGCACTCGTTGACAGTATAGATAGCAAATCTGACAAAAAAAGAAAGATATTAAACAGGAGCCCAACCTTCAGCAGGAAACAAATGGAACCTGCAAAAAGACCCAGTGTCCTTTTTTCTGCAGATTGTTATCCCTGTGGTGAAAAAAGAAAATATGATGTTGTATGGGACTATAAGAGAAATATAAAAGGGCACTGATAAAGGGCAGAAAAGCTGTATTTCAGACAGAGAATATACTGGAAAGGTCCCTGCCTTTATGAAGTTGAGATTCAATGTTCTGCGTTGTGTCATGTTAGACGTAGAGGGGGAATAGGACGTAAATGGTTAAATTGAATTAAATTTTATCACAGCAAATGAAAAGCATTTAATATTAAAGCTTTTCGAGTTTTAAAAACGTTCTATCATCATTTCGTTTCTACGTTGAATACAATATTTATGGGATTTTTGAACGACACATTAATGGTTTTGTGCATAACATGGAGAGGCAATGCAAAATCAAAGCTATGACTATTTTTCAACTAAAAAATGTAATCATCACTGTAATATGGTATTTCGAATCGAAAAAGTATCGTAGATTGATACTGCTTATTTTTTGCATTAAATTATGCAGAGAGAAGAAGAATAGGCTTTGTTAGTTTCGGATATGAAAATGAGACTTTGGATGGATGCAAATGGTAGCACTGACAATCGGAAGGTTCTGGGTTCACTGCCAGGTCAAAGTAATTATTTCTCTTATTTGCCCAAATGTCTTTTTAAGTAAATTATAATATGTGCCTCTATTCTGAGATCAAGTCATAGTGTTGAAACACTCTCTGTGTTTAACGAAAAAAACGTTTTTGTCTCACCGTTGGGGTATGATCCTGCTACTTTCACCTATCGCGGGTACTGATCTTACCAATTAAGCTATAGCAGGCGACTGATTTTATCTCTGTCTTAAATATTTTTTAGCTGATTAGGAAAGGTGCAGGGTGAATTAAAATATTGAAAAGCTCGTTCTCTCTGCATAATTCAATGTTTTTGTTCCAAATCGAAAAAGTTTTGCATAGTTTGTTATGCACAAAACATTTGATTCTATACATTTTGTTGATATAAAATTAAGTTCACGCCCACATTTGGAGGCAAAATTCAAGAAAAAGGTCTTATTTACCAAAAAAAAAACGTTCGACTGAGCTTAAGCCTGATTTAGAAGAGTATAAGCAATGCAATTTAGCACACATGGTCCACTATATTCTGTTCTAGATTTGCTTAACACCAGCCACGCGTGGTGGTGTTAAGCAAAAATTAGATATTTCTAGGTTAATATTGATTTTTAGTCATAGAAGCTGTTCATAGCAGACCCAGGGTTTTTAAGCATTTTGCCAGGTTGTAATTTATAGTATAAAATTAAAAAATCTTCTAATTGTAAGAAACAAAAGCAATTTTTTTAGTTAATTAATGATTCATGAATGAGAACGGGAAAGAGTAGTTATGCAAAACAAAAGATAGCAAAGGGGAACGAGAACAGGATTTGAAAGTAGAACAAGAACAGGGTACAACGCGGTCCGTTCACGATAATTTGCAGCGAAAATGTTTTTCCTAAATAATCAACAAATTTAACAATCACCCAAAATCACCCAACTCTTGCTCGTAGAGACCTAAAATCCTACTAAAAGATTAATTTTAGTTTTTTATGAACCCTGAAGTTTTTTTATAATTTCTTAATTATAATTTTTATTTATGGCTATATTTCAAATTTTAGGGATTTTTTTAATTTCACGGTATTTTCTTTTAATTTTGCGGAATTTTTTTTCAATTTCACGATTAATTTACGTTAAACTACTATACGGAAATCAATTATATGATAAAATATGGGTTTGCCAGCATCAGAGAGGTCGAGTTGTTACAAATACTCTGACAGAGCAATTATGTCTTCCACGCAAACGATAAATTTAACGTCGCGATATAAACCGTCATTGCTGGCCCTTGGCATTGCATTGACTTTCACACATTTGGGAATTGCTCACAGGAAATGCAGCGGCATATTTGACACGGTCAATGGCGTTGATAAATTGCATTACGGTTCACTCGTCCAATTCTAGGCCGTTTTTTTAGGTCCCTAATTTGCGCTATTCCCAAAAAAACGTATATCAGAATCGACCGGATACTTATAACTAGACGAATCCAGATCCAATGTGTACTGAGAAAGATTTCTTACAATTTGTTTATGCACAAAGCTATTTAGGGCTTATACCCAAAGGCTAGTTGCGTTAAGTCAAACAATATCCTGAGTTCGGCTGGAACTCTCAGCAGTGGATCCAATATTTACGCTTAAAAGCATTGCCAAAAAGTAGATATTAAAGCTGCTTTTATTACAATTCAATTCAACAATCGGCCTTTTTTAAATTCCTTAGATTATAATGAACTCATCTCAATTTAGCTAGCTAAGCGGAAAATCAATGTCTAGTTTTTTGACACAGGCAAAGGTGGTCCCGCGAGGGTGCAGTCCCCTTTTGTTTGCAGTTTTCATTGATATAGAGATAGGTACTCGGTAGGTATAAGGTAGTATACCTTGTTTTTCTTGATGAACGCCCAGAAACTCTTTAATTACGAATCAATCGACTATAGAGTTCCTGTGATCAGTGCTATTTGGCTACTTTTACAGTGAGTTATATAAAATGGTTTAGCTGTTTGTTTTTCTTCCTTAAACAGCCTTAAAAAACACATACGTACGCGATGCACGCTTAGTCTCGTCGCCCTCAATTATACAGGTTGATTCAATTAAGGTGTGACAAAAAGCTAAAGCATGCAGGTTGGGTCGAGAGAAGAGAAAAATTGTATGGTAGGGAGGGTCTTTTCCCGCCATTTAGCCGGGAAAGGAAATTTTATAAAAAATGACTAACAACATGGAAAAAAAAATTAAAAAAAAATATAACCGTCAAAATTTTTTACCTTATTTTAACCTTAAAAAAATTGCTCAAGAATCTTTGTTGAATACCTTTAACACGTAACCATAAGCCCACTTTTACGACTTCAATTGCATTTTCTTGTTGAACAATTTCATTCGATTATTGGCCCACCAAGGACAAAAAAAGACAAGTATGAACAAGTAAACCCTAAAAAATGTATTCGGTCAAGTTATAGAGATGCCAATAAAATCTACGAACTGTTCTGCCACAATAGCGAAACAGCACGACAGAGGAGTTAAGGTTCCCTATCCCTTTGCGTCTGTGTTAACTGCTTAACCTCATGTAAAGGCCACCAGATCAATTTGTGATTGGACTTCAAAAAACAAATCCAAAGAACAATACGTATGTAAAACCTTAAGTCCATCTGCTATGGATTGCAAAATATTAACCTGCCTAAAGAGATGCATTTTCAAACCTCCAATAAATAGGCGTTGTGAAAAATATAACCTTTCCATGCTTTACGCAAGGTGGTTACCCTGGTTTTTAACTAGAGAAATCACTTTCCTTAAAGCCAAGCCCACAAAAGTGATCGGAGACATAATAGAACCTTTACACAGAGTTTGGAAGCTAATAACTTACTCAGAACTTTTGAGATGTAAATGCATATTTTTATAAGTTTCCTATACAATTTTAGTATAATATTTAATTTTAGGTTGAAAAGCATCAAAAAGTGGGTATCGGCAACAGTACCAAAAAAGTCATGAAGACATGCGCGGAGCGGTCCGTCGGCTTTTGTTGAAGGTTATGGTCATCTATATTGCGTAGTTTGTGTAACATTCTATTTATTTATTAAAACTATTTCTGGATATATTTTACATTCTCTAATATACTTTTTCCGTAGTGCTGTCTACTTTTCTTACATTGGGTGATTTTAAATTGGGTTTTGTTACTCTAAAAAAAAAGGCTGGCTTAACCGTTACGAAAATAGAGGGAAGGATATACTATTTCTTGGCCTTTTTTAGGATTTTTATAATTTAAGACCCATAAAACAGCAATTTCAATTATTTTTAATTACCGTTAGACTTTTTGATCAATTTTACAATAAATTTGAATTTTACAACAAATTCTGTGGACATGGATTTCTGAGAAAACGGTAAAAATATGCTGCTTTTTATATCGCTTGTTTGAATGGGCTTAAGAACTTAGGGTCGAACGGCAATTTTAAAACGTTTTTGATGCAGTTCGCTTGCCTTTTAAACATTACATACTTCAGCCAATTTTAAACAAGATCGTCATAACCGTTAAGGTCTAGGAATATTTAAAAAATAGTTTTTGAAAATGTTTTCAGGTTTTTCAGTTAAATCTTCGAAGTTTTTCAATACTCGAAGTCTGCTATAGTTTTGTATAAAATTAAAGAAGATGGACTATGCCCGGTGTTAATTTAAAAATTATATTTTATACCGTTTGGGAGGTAGAGAGGAAACATGCGTTCTTTTGACCTTTTTCATAATTTTTTAAATTTCAAATCCATAAAAAAAATATTTTGAAGTTTTTTCCAGTTCCCCTTAGACTTTTTTCCAATAGCACAACCACCAGCACTAGCCTTGGATGTTTTTTTTTTTAATTCTATGGTCACCGGCTTATGCGTAAACGGTAAAACAAGCTCCTTTTTTATTTCGTTTTTTAAATAGGCTTCTAAAAACGGAAATTTAAAAAAAATTTAACGCAGCCTTCCTTTCTTTTGTAAGCTTTGTACTTAAACCGAATCTGAAAAAGATCGCCTATACCGTTAAGCTACTAGAAGACTTAAAAAAAATGTTTTTGAAAATGCTTTTATGTTCTTGAGTTAAATCTCAGAAGATTTTGAAATTCAAAATGCGCTATAATTTTTTCTTAAAATTTTGAATTATTTCTGATAAGTGTGATTCTTTTCATAGAGCTCCACCAAACTCCGCCGGAGATAAGGGGGGGGTAGGTTTTTTCATGCATTTTTGCGATTTTTTTCGAAAATGCCTCCAAACTGCAGTACTCAAACTGTTTTTGAAAAATATGACCTAAGCACTTGGTTTATTTTGAGTTGCTTTATAGGTGTGTTCAATATTGATTTTGAGCGATAAGCCGGTTCAAAAGTTGTGGTCTCCAACACTTTAAAAAACGTCATGCATTTTCGACTCTTCATTTCTCACAAAAGTTTTGATATTTACGAAAAGTTTTATTTTTTAATTAAAGCTTAGTATTTCTTAAACCTATGTTTCGTTTTTCTAGTTCTTGTCTACTAAACATCTTGAAAAAAACACTAAAAAACATTAAGTCCATTTTTACATGAAATTTCAAACTGTAATTAAACCGTAATTTGTGCTTGAAAAAAATTGCCCTCTTTGGTTTTTCTGATTACCTATATTTTCTGACCGCATTTATAGACACACCAAATTTTGTCTTCCTACGACTTACCGTTCAGATGTTATAAGGCGATTGGACGGACGGATGGACAACGTAGCGAAACCATAAGAGGTCCTTTTTAAATTTTTGGACGGATCAGTGGCTGCGCGCAATTGTATCATAACTTCAATGTGATATCAGTATCTAAAAATTATATTATTAAAAATTATTAAAAATCGAGTCTGACGGAAAATGCGAGGTTTTTTAGTGAGTAAAAATCTCACACTACTATGAGCACGCGCGGCCGGTCCTCGTAGTGCCTATGAAGGAAAAAAAAAAAAAAAAAAAGTATCCAAAAATTGGAGGTATCCGCACATTCAAACAGATTCAGGTGATTTCCGAACTTAGTCTTACGAAACGGATTCTAAGTGCGACAGCGAACTTTTAGTGCGATAAAACCTATTCTTATTCTCTTTTTCATTATTTATCTCTTTCCCATTCCTATTCTCCATTCACATTGCTATCTTCTTGTTTTCCATACCCTTCCCCTGTGCATAAAAAATATGCCCAAAAATGTAATTTTTGTATTTGTAATTTTTTGCTTCAAAATATTTTAATTTTTTTTTCAAATCGACCCCTAAAATGGGTGAGGGGGTCTTCTCGCCAACTCGCAATGTGTTGGTTTTAAGCGTGCACAAAGACGCAAGTGCAACCCTCCACCTTGGACCTTGGATATATTTGTGATCGTTTTAACAGAAATAATTTTATTTTCATTGCTAGGCAACTTGGTACGTTTTTAAAAAACATCTTTTCTGCCCTTTTTTTGAAAATATTTTTTAAGAAATCTTCCAACAGAAATTGAATGTGTTTGGGAAGTACTTTCCAATACCCTACCCCAAAGCGCAATGCGGCATTTTGCTTCGCAATGCTATGTGCGTACTTCGACTTAAAGTATCGTAAAGTTTTGGAAAAGCATGGCAAAGCACATTAACGTGCTCACGCAGCAACACAGCAACGCAGCATTGCGATTCTACCTTTATTCTTTCCTAAATTAGGCTTAAGGGCAGTAAAACTGAAAAATAGAATTAGGATATTTCTACTAATAAGCGAATTTATTTCCGATTTGGAATGCATAATTCAATGCATAAAAAATTGCTTTTTAAGCCTCTGCCACACCCACTTGAGGTCTACCGAGTTTTGTATGCGTTACAATCATAAGAAAATGCTAAGTTCCAGCCTTTTACGACGTTTTATTATTTTTAAAGCACAGGAGCTTGTTGCACATATATTGTGGGCGTGACAGTGTGCAGATTGGAAAAATTTAAACACTTGTATTGCTTCGGATGACAATGAGCTTACGTACAAAATCTCAGCTTCCTAGCTCAAAAAATGCCGAAAAATAGGTAAAAATAAAAAAATTGGTTTTAATGATGGAAAAATTAGAAAAAAATTACTTTATATTTTTTTTTTAGTTTAGAAGTTAATTTTACGAAAACTACCCCCTGAAACAGCTTTAATTTTATGTCCTTGGTGGGCCAATAATCAAATGAAATTGTTCAACAAGAAAATGCAATTGTAGTCGTAAAATTGGGTTTATGGTAACGTTTCAAAGGTATTCAACAAATATTTTCGAGCAATTTTTTTAGGCTTAAAATAAGGTAAAATTTAGGCATGATATCCTACATTTAGAATGTCTTCTTCGCCCTTTGAAAAAGTCCATGTGTTTTAGTTTTACGCCGGGACTTTAAAAAAAAATATTCTTGTTGAGTTTGGTAGAACCTTCCTATTCTCTAGTTTTAATTTTCAGCTTTTTCATGAAGCCATTCATGGTGGCATTTAATGTAAAAATTCACTTTTGCGTCCTTTAATTTTCAATAACGTTAGTTTCCGCCAAACTTTGTCCTAAAAAGTAGATGAATTCAAATGGGCTCTTTGACTCTTTAAAAAAAAGAACCAATTTTTAAACGTTCTCACCTACACTTTCACTTTTGCTTTGCACATATTGACTACGATAGTACCCAAGGTAGTGTTGCAAAAACACCATCACGTGATGCAATCGATGCAAATTGACTTTCTTGCTTACATCATTTACATAACACTATCCGATATGTCATTCTGTCGCACAAGCATAGCCCCTCAGACACCTAGTAGACACACACAAAAACTAAAGGTAGGCAAACGGGCAGACGTAAAGGTAAAACCCCAAGACGCCGACACATCGAAAACGTATGCCATGCACTTTCCGTAGAAAAAAAGCATGAAAGCAGACATGACAAACCAACGCCAACTCTCGGACCATTGACTTCTATAAACAAGTAGTAGCGTCATCGTGTCCATGCATCGCTTTCTTTGGTTTTTAATGGGGTCAAAATCAATGCAAATTGCTTGTTTTTTCTGGTTCGTAGCTATGGGGTTTAACATTTTATTTTTTTCTTACACCCTTTCCTCAATGTCCGTGGCGCACACGACCAATTTATTACGCTGACCTCAATCCGAGATGAGCTGAACGCAATTATGAGCAACAGCACCAACCAACTCGTGTAATGGCTTTGACAACACGACGACGACGCGACGTTCTGTGTCTTTTCGGGCTGGTTTTTAAGTTTTGGTTAATCAGATTCAGGCATCTTCGTCGAGCATGTGGCAGCATCTGGTATGTCAACATGTGGGCTGCAACAACGGTTGAGTAAAAGAATTGCAGTCTTTCTTGTGTCCAAACTCAGCTTTTGAAGTATGTTTTGTCCGAAGGCGTTGGGTTATGATAAACCCAGTCGAAGCGGTGTCTCGGCTATTTATGCAAAGCTATTGACCTTTGTACAATGATGCAAGACGATATAAATAAATGAAGTCATGTTATGGTATGAATTTCTAAAAACATAATCGATGACCATAATGGCAGTGACCTTTTGTCAGGGCATTCCAAAAGGTTAAGCGAGAGTACTGCTGGGCCGGTGACCTATTTTGTGTTTCAGTTTATCACTGCTTCGTTGAATTTTTGGAAAAATGTGCCCTCAAGTTGGAACTCACACACAAACAGTGTGTGTTTTTAAGATACACTTTTTGTTGAAATTGCTTTGCCGCACGCGTTGTTCGCACTTTTTCAAACAAAAATCCAAAACAGTGAAATTACATGTTGAAACTGCATTTCATTAAAATTTTAAAATATTCAATTGGTTTTATTCTGAGAGTGACTAATGGCGCGTTCCCATTTAGCATGTTAAGCTTTAAGGCGGCCTTATTGTGTTCCTCTCCGGTAGATAAATCTTTGCTAAAAGCTTAATTTTTTATTAAAATATTCTAACGTTATGCAAAATAACTATCCCGTTCTTATTACAAACCAGCCCAAACTCAACGGACTTTTTACAGATTAACAGTTGTTTTCATTATTTCACTCATTATTGTAAAAGAAAAACCCCATGTTTTCAGCTCTGAGACCTCAGAGTCAATGAAACTTGAAAAAAAAACTGTCAATATAAGACAGAAACCCAACAAGCGGATTAGCTTGTTATTGACAAAACCAATTGAATATCAATCAATGTCCCACTTGACCTTAAAAAAAAAATATTACACAATCAATTCCATATAAAACAGTTGAATATCTAATAACCAATCAAATTTATAGCAACAAACGAAAACAAATGCAGATTCATTGGTAAAACTATGACTTGATTAATGCACAGCAGTAAAACTGTTGAACCCTGGAAACGAGCACCGCTGAACATGATTCCACACTATTCCCAATAAAATCTATGAATACCTAATTCACTCGAGCCCGATCGTATATCAGTTAACGAAGAAAGACACATTTCCAAGAATGTTTTGCGAACTTATTAAGAGTTACTCTTCTTGCGTAAAATTTGCCGTAATAAGCAATCAACAATATTTTATTTTTTTTACCATAAAAACAAAATTAAATCAAATGAGTATCTTTTGTGTGTGAACTCTTTCTGGGACAAAGTCAAACCACATTTTGGATGATATGCAATTCAAATTTTTATCGATGGCAATCTTTCATTCATTCAAAGTGTGGAGCCTACCATGCTTCCGATATCAACTCTTGGGAGAGTAGGTATGGCTTTTTGTTTTTTAAAAATAACCTTTTGCAGATACAAACTATAGTTTTTTAATAAGTCTCTCTGAGTCAGATTATGACTTTGATAAGAAAAAAAAATAAATTTATTAGCACAGAAGTACCTACCTAGTTATCGATGTTTTGTGTTGTAATTGAAGTTATCGCCAAGGGTAATTAGATTATCTTGTAATGCTTAATGGGAAAATATAAAATGTATTCTTGAGAATCGTTAAACAAAAGGTGGAATGAGTCAATATGTATATCTACTAAATATGAACTAAATTTTTTTTAAGACCTTTAAGGCAAACAGCGCACTTTCTTGAGAAATCGAAAAAGAGCAGTCTAAAACTTGACAGAATCGCATGGCGGTTGAAAAAGAAAATAAGTATATTAATTTTGAGCGATGTTTGCCCGAGCCTTAGTCAAATTTTTTAATACCCCAGCCAGGGTATATTAAATTAAATATATAGTTTGTAATGCAGAGATATGATCGAGACCGACAGGAGAATCAACTTTTGGCCTTGATTTTTGAGCTACAGAATTTGTAATTGAGAAGTTGAAGTCCTGCTGTACCTATGGGTGAAGTTTAAAAATTATTGAAATCCGCTCACAGAGACGCTAACTAAAAGCCTGTCCAAAATCTATACATTACGTTTCGCAGAACATAAGCAATATTTTTTATTATTGATTGTGAATATTGATTGTAAAGAAGACAAAAAGTTTTTTGGCCTCATCTAAAAAAATTTTCAGGGCCAGAAAGAAGAAAATTGAAACATGCACTAAAAAAATATTGGACTTTCATAATAATATCGAACTTTTGCAAATATTGAAAAGCAGACAGAATTGCAAAATATTGGAAATCAGACAACATTGCTATGCTAGAGCAGGTGCTTAGAGCAATTGAAAAAACAACTTGCGATGATTGAAAAAATAAAAATCAAAGTAGCCGCTCTATAGATATGAAATTTAAAAAATTGGGATGATTGGCATCTATCAATGGCATGCCTGGATAATCTCTATGCAAGATGTAGAATCACCTTTCTTGAAGATGGAGCCATATGGAGCTGGTTTTTCAGTCGTCGGGCATGCTTTCCGTCACCCACAATTAGTTTACCAATAATTTACCAAGCGTGGCTGACACTTTACCAAAACATCACGAAAGCATCATCTCCGTATTTAAAGAGCTCCGCAGGTAAGCTATTAAGCCGGCTGCCTTGTTGTTCTTAAGCCATTTTATAGCCGAGCAAGCTTCTTCAATACTTGCGACTTCCTCTGAAGGCTCTGGCTACTCAAGGTGTGTTGAGGACTCCAACAATTAATCTTTTCTGGGAGGTACGCAGCGCAGCTTCTTCTAGTTGGACAGTCTAGCTCTGAACTTGAGAAACATGAAATCATAAGAACTACATGAAAATTGTGGAAGTACACGTTTGTCCCTGGGGAAGTCTGCACATGTGTGCCTTGCGTCGATAAGCACATGGTCTATTTAGTTGGCCGGCAGACCGTCTGAAGACCGCCGCGTCGGTTGCCTTGTGGATTCAAAAAACTGGCACTGCGCTTCAAGTGTAGCAAGCATGTTGCTAGTTTAAATATTAATTTTGCAATTTACTTACACTTTAATAAAACTCTTTAGATCATAGTCTGGAAAAAGTTTACAATATTTCCGGGATTTAAAAGATTCTTCGGCAACAGTGCAGCAAAAGATGGCTTAATTGTTTGTTGACTAGTGAGTTGAAATCGTTTGGGTTTGTTTATAGAGAAGTTCTGAGTACAGTTAATCTAAATAGTTTAGTGCAGGCTGTAGTCTAGGCGAATTCGACCATCTAATGCAAAGACAGATTCTCTTAACCGAATCTGTTCTCTCGGGGGTTTTGGCTTCCATGTTTTCTTCTATACATCCAAAAATCTAAGGATTTTGGTTTGTTTGGTTATTAACTCTTGTTGCGCATAAAACTTCAGAGCTTCCATACTATTCTCATTCTAGGCTATTATTTATACCTTCGTTTAACTTTCGAAAAAAACTGCTTTTTCTGTAAAATTCAGCATGACGAGCCATTCGAGATTTTTTTGAAGGTTTTAGACCTCAAAAATGAAAATTGCGGTAAGTACCAATATGCAACACATTGCAGTGACGGCAATCCTGTAAAAATGTTCACCAAGAAAAGTTTACCAAAATGGGCTAATTATTTTTTTGCAAACCGTTATTCATACATTTTCGCTTTAGACTGTTATTACTTATTAGCGAAAAGACTTTACGACAAATTAGTTCTACCGCTCATGAAAGACCGGCTTTAATCTACACAATAAATCATATCCTAGTCTCACAATAATTATTTTACTTATACCTAATTCAACACGTCTACACCTGCGCTGCGATAACGTTTGCGCTTAGAGGTGCTTCGGTAATCACCGTCATTCATTTTTTCGGAATTTTATCTCAACAGATAAGATTTTGGCGGTATCTTTGCCGCAAAATTTTGGTGAGATACCTACTAAGTAAACATAATATAAATGGCAAAAAAAAAAAAACTTCGAATTGAACCCCTTTTTATTCGACATTAATTGATTGCGGTTAAGCCGTGCGTCGTGTTGTCGCCATTGAGGAGATGATCCGCGAAGTCTCTCTAGTGTGGGATAGTCAACAATTAGCAGCCTGTTCAGAACAATATCGCTATTTCCGGTCTCAACTATATTCGATGATGACTAGATATATTTTGTTTCTAAAAAAATTTCTCCTAATTGGCAAGATGATATAAATGCAAAGTAGTTTGTCGAAAATTTTAAAAGATTTATTCACGAATGGTTCTTCTGCTTCTCCCCAAAACTACAAGCAAAAATGATCAAATAAAGATTGTTAAACACAGATGACAGCTGTTTGACAGCTTTTGATGTTGTAGGCCCAAGCACCTTATAAGGATAATCTTTCACAAATTTAATTGCTTTTTAGCTGATTTTTTTAATTTTTAACATAAGCGTTTTATATGGTGGCAATAAATGATTTTAGATAAAAAATTTTGTTTTGCTGGAAATGGAAAACAATAAAACACCAAACAATGCCATGTATCAGCAAGTCTTTTAGAGACAAAATGTGTAAGATTTTATATCGTAAATCAGGGTGTGATGACATCTTGAATTAAGAAATAAAAGCCTGATTCAAGCTCTCCTCGCAAGAGGTAAGCTTATGCACATGCATAAGACACGCATCAAAACCACGGCGAAAGCATTGGCGTAGGTTTTAACTTTTAACACATGGGTAGTTAGTTTAATACAGATGCGAAGGACACAGTGCACACAGAACACATGTTTATGAGTGGTAAGTCCTGGCTCACATCGAGCTGTTATGCCTTTATGTTGAATGAATTCGTAAGAGTAAGTCAGAAAAAGAAAACCTCGTAACTAGTTAGAAATATTTGAACTCAATGCAGCTCTGTACCTTAACTTCGCATAATGAGTCACTAGCGAAGGAATGGTAAGCTAGCAGAGAAGTTAGGTCTTATTCGAGGTGTCAGCCCCGAGAATGGTGCATGCTTTCGATGAAGAACGATAACTTGCACAGATGAGACCAGCACTTTTCTAAGAAAATCAATCCCAAACCAGAGCCACAAGCCACAACGTCCGCCTCTGTTAACGTGGAGAAAAGTCTTAAGATATTCTCTACCTTCTGCCTTAGACCCGAACAGCCAGAGAAAGTGGAGCAACTTTCAGTCCAACAAAAAAGGACGATAATAAGAGACATACCTATATAATTTCTGTTTTAATTTATACAAAATGACCCACTTAACAATTTGACAGCAATAGGGGCGGCTTTCTCACCCTTTTCCTTTGTCTTTCCAAGTTCCTTTTGTCTTTCCAAGACAAAGTTCCTTTGTTTTTGCAGAAACATTCAAAGGAGGGAGCCCAGCTGTCAAAACAAACACCGACAAGTTTAAAATTGTGAGTTTCCAATCTGAATCACTTTCAGACGACAAATATATGCATTACGCTTTACTTTAAGTCTTTAAGTTGAGGCCATCATATATATATGGTTTCTCAAATATTGAGAAACCATGAAATTATTGGGAAACCCCAAACGAAGTAGGCATGTTTATGATAAGTCAGTGACTTAGATGCACATCATGCATGTTTTTTTTGTCAAAAACTTTTCAAAAAATTCTTCAAACAAGTCTTATTGCAGCGCCACATTTCCACATTTTCCAGCGGCTCTTCAACTTTTTTAACCCTTCCGAAAAAGATAACTTTTCAACTTCTGTGAAACAGGCAATTGCTTCATCAACAATTTTTGCAATCGATGAAATCTACTTTTCGCTGAGCAAGTTCTTCATAAAAATTAATAAGACTAAAATCTGGAGAATAGGATGAATAAAGCGCCAGTAAATATCGAATGCGTTTTTCGTCTACCGTTAAAAACGCGGCAGCCACCTTGGTGATACTTTTTTCATGCCGAACTGTATGTGTATGGAAATTTCCATAATCTTAGCTTACTTAAAAATTTTGATTTGCGTATCGTCAATATCGTGGATTTTATTGCCGATTTCTTTGTTGGACGTCCTTGGAGCTCAGCATCTATTGTTCTCGAAGGACAGGAATGATCCACTTGCGCACTGTTACATGCGAAAGAGCAGAACATCTGTTGTTTTTTCAATGTTTATCCAATCCCATAATAATAACTGGTTTAACAGCGCAAAAAGTAGAGATTTCTTAAAGTAGAAAGTTTTTCCCCATTTTGACCAAACCTCATTAATCAAAGTTCTGTTTATTCGCAGTAAAAAGCCCAGTGTTTGATTGATCTATCTTTTTTTTTGTCCCTAACTAAAAAGAAAGGATATCAGGAAAAAAGTTTTTTGTGCAATTCCAGCGTCATCTACCATCAAAGTCACTGACTTATCGAACAGCCCTCGTAAATGTATGATGTGTGTGTTAATTTCTTCAAATACAAAGCGACCTACAATTTTTGCCCAATCCGAACAGCACTTTGAGAAGTTTTTCAAGGCATATGATACTCTCGGAGGGCTTGTCAGAACCTCGCGGAGGTGGGGACCGTGAAAAAGAACAAGTCTTTTTTTTCAGGTGACGATGGCAGGAACATTAAACATTTGCCTTAAGAAAATTCTCAAAGTGTTGTTGAATGCTTTTTTCGAAATTCGTTTTTACAAAATTCTGGAAATGCAACTTTGACAAAGCGGCACAGTGAAATATGTACGGCAACCCCTGCGTGTTTCTTTTTTATTTTTGCTTAAATTAAAAAAAAGTCAAAAGTTTGTTAAAAAGGCGTAACTAATAAGCGGAATTTTGTTGCTTAAGTTCTGACTTGACTCAAGAATTTTGAAAAGCAGAATTTTGAAAAAACTGGATTTTGAAAAGCAGAATTAGTTATTACACGCTCCCATTGTAGGTATGTGAAGAATACAACACACACGGCATACATAGTTGAGAAGTTAGTCCTGGTTCACCTAGAGCTGTTGTGCCACTCTATGTATTTATCTATTTTTATAGTTTAAAGGAGAGTAGGCGCAACTATGCAGTAGTTGGCTGTTAGTCTGCCGGCCTTCTTTGAATAAGGACCCGAGTTCGAATCCTTCCTTCACGAGAGTCTGACCAACTGCCATGGTTGCGACTTGTGAGAGGTCATGCAATGACTCTTCCGAGCTTTGAATGCCAGGAAATCAGTTCGAAAAGACCAAGTAGATTTTAAGGCGGCCACGCCCATCGAGACATACTTATTAAATTGGTATTAAAATTATTATATGGGTGAACATATGCCACGTATACCTACCTACCTACTGAGTTCCAACTTCGACTGTTTGTCAATTTATGCCTTTTAAGCAGAGTGGGCCGCCAATGGCCCAATATCAACAAGTTTTCAAGTTTAACATTTCTTTCTGCTTTGCGATAAGTGTAGAAAGCCTAGATATAACATTCTGTAGCTTTAAATTTAAAGCAAACAATGAATGGGATATGGATAACTATACAGTTAGTTTGAGATCATTCGGTCTCGATCATAACCTCTAAATTTTTGGGGTCTAACTTTATTATTTTATATGTTTTATAAAACTGCGGAAATGAAATTTCTGAGCTGCGTTGCTAGATTTACTCCTAGAGATAGAGTGAGAAACGTCAGTATTTCCAAAACGTCAGTATAATGGAACTTATTGCGGTTTCAAAGCCTTTTTGGATCGCTTTGAAAACGCTTCTTCGGGGTTAAATATTAAGAAAATTGTTATTCAAAATGAGCTAGAGTCGATTTTGGACCATGGAGAAAGATCCAGTAAGGGTCCTTTGATCGTGATGTTCGTTATGTAAATCTAACCCAATCATGGCGGTAACTACAGGGAAAAGGTAATTTGCCAATAAAAGCCGGTTTTTCAGTGCGAAATCATCCGACTTTCCGAGTTAAACTGAGATTGACCCCAGAAATTAATTTTTCAGTAAACTAACATCTGAACTAAATCTCGGCTAAACTCACCAAATTTGGTTTTGCGTGGAATGTCAGTTGATTTGCGGGTTGCTGTCAAAAATTACATTTTGAGAATAACTCGAATTTCTTTTCCTGGGATTTTTTATGTGAAATGAGAGTTGGCAGAGTCAATAATTTCGAGAGTCGAAGAATTTGACAACTTTGTTGGCGTAGTTAACTCAAGATTAGTTGTATTACGGGATAAACAGATCTTGGTTTAAGCTGGGCTTAACTCAGCACTGAAAAACCGGCCCTAAGTGGCAAGGATAGTTAAGGCTTTCCAAAAACCTAGCAGAAGTGTGGGGTTAAATATAAAATGGTAGGTATATAGCCCTCAAAACTGTTTTTATAGAGACGCTCAACAGTCTTGATAAAACTATAGTCATAAACAAAAAAAACTAAAACAAATTAAAACAGCCCTATTGGGTGCAAGAGTTTACTTTGTCCCACATTCAGCTATTTGGCTCCGTACCATAAATCGTATTTTTTTTTCAAAGATTAGAAAACCTAAGACCGACAGAGACGAAATAAAAATTTATTTATGTTTACTCTAAGCATGGTTCCGTTGAGCGACTGTAATGCTTATTTACATAATCCCAAGTTTATCAAAAATAATATTTCAAAATTCTGCCTTATCTTATCACGGTTATTCCAGTGAGTTACAGATACGATTACGATTCTTCACGAACGATGCCCCAAAACCATATTTCAAGGGCACGACACACAATACTGTAGGTACACCACCGTGAACTGAATTCACAATATTATATGAAATTGTGAAGGCGCAGTCAATCAATCAAAACTCACCTTTCATGCGGCAATCTTTTGAGCTCGCTCATATCCAGTTCCAGGCGAAGGTTCGACACCTCGCACAATAGACGATCTCGATCGGAGGACACCTCCCGCAACTTTTCGCGAAGTGCGTAGTTCTCCCGTAACAATTCCTCGACGTTGACCTTCACATGACTGTTGATGGCCACAGCAACTGGCTGCTGCGATGGAGCCACCGAAGATGGTGTCACTGGAAAAGCAGACGACGATGGCTGCTTACCATCGGAGACGATTCCAGCGGCGCCATTTGCCACCAGCATCATATTGCTGGCCATCAACAGGGACTGCGTAGTCTGATGCAACAGGGTTGCTGCTGTATCAGTATCCATCTCCGTGGTGCTGTTGTTAACATCCTGATCAATGCCAGGGTCTGCACCTCTGGGCACAGTTTCACTATCGCACATTTTCTTTCAAAAACTTTTTTATTCAATGTGCAACACTCAAATTCACTATACAACTGACAAAAAATTTCAGTATAATTCACTGGGGATGCAATTTAAAAGACCAACACTAATTCACTTCTCAAAGGAAACCCACTAGAGATATTCTTCTTGCACTTCACTTTGCAGCTTTTGTTTTGGGAAATTATCCCGGTTTCCCTGGCGAGGGGATATTCCTATCAAACTCGTATTAGGTACTCCCGGTGAGTAAATCACATTTTCCGTTCGTAGGATCAATCAAAATTCAGTTGAATGGAATTTTTCTGTATTTTGCAATACAGACACACAATGTCACGCGTTTTTTTATAGTTATTTCGTTTGTTTTTTACTTGTTCGACCGTTTGAGACAAAAAAGATAACTCCACGAAAATGCCTCGAACGTACAACACCACACACCGTCGTTGAACAAACCGGAATGGAGACGCACGATGGGAAATCGCACTGGCACCAAAAACAGCCAAGAGAAGTTATTTGAAAAAGTGATGAACAAACGGTACGCGGAACGAGACGGAAAAAATCCTTTTGCAACCGGTTTTGTTTGTTATTGGATTCATCTCGCTTCTTTTCCAAATCAGAACAGAGAAAACGTAACAACCGCCGAAAGTGGCCTTAGCTGAAGAGGATCGACTCTATTTACGAACGTTGATAGCGGTTGAGGGGCAGATGTAAACATGTTTTTGGTGCGTTTGCCTTATATGGTCTAGCTGCTTTAATGTGTGGGCTCGCCCCAATAGTGGGATATTTTCGTCTTTGTCTTAACTTTAGCCACAGTGCAGTGGCTCTTTTAAATGGAACAAAACAAAACATGAGAGAAAAATGAAACGAAATAGAACATTGTAGGGGATGTGTTCGCAAGTACGGTCGTCAAAAAGTAAAAAATTATTGCAAAATTATGCGAAAATATAAAAAATAATTTTGGGGAATAAATGCGTTACAGGCCGCGTTGCTTATATACATTAGTTCAGGGTTTAAGTTAAGTTGAGAAGAAGTGGAGTTGAGTTAAGTCGAGTAGTGTTAATAACAAAAATAAAAAATTGAATCTGAATCATATTAGCACCTACTTCTGAATTTTTGAAGCGAAAGCACATCAAGACGAGCAAGCAAATCAAGACGAGAAAGCATATTTAAACCTTAATGATCTGATTATAATTTCAACCTAGGTATATCAGCAAAATTTCGACTTAAGTTGAGTTGAGTTTTCGACCTAGGTTTTTCAGTACAAGCAGGAGAGGGTTGAATTTAGTCGAGTAGTGGAAATAACAGAAATCAAAAATTTAAATTGAAACAAATTAGCACCTACTTTTGCATATTCAAGCTAAGCAAAATAGGTGTATCAGCTAAATTTTGACTCAACCACAATGAACGAGTGCGATCGAGTCAACTAGACCCAACTAAACTCAATTCTTTTTTTTTTAAGGTGGCGCTACAGTCCGGGGTGGACCTGGGCCTCAGCCAACAAGCTTCGCCAGCCAGCTCTGTCTCTAGCTAGCCGTCTCCAGTTTCGCACGCGAAGTTGGCTGAGGTCCCCTTCCACTTGCGTGCGCCATCTGAGTCTCGGTGCTCCTCTACCGCGTCGTCCCTGCAATGTGGATTCAAAGATTTTCCGGGCCGGGGCGTTGGTGTCCATCCGCTTTAGATGACCCAGCCATCGTAGACGTTGTGTTTTGACCATTTTGGCTAGGTCGGTATCGCTGTACAGCCCGTACAGTTCGATGTTATATCTCCTCCTCCACTCTCCGTCTATGCAGACGGGACCGTAAATCGTCCGAAGAATTTTCCTCTCGAAGCAGCCTAAAGTGTTTTTTGACGGGGTCCATGCCGGGTCCCTTTGACGGGGTCCATGCTTCTGCACCGTAAAGCAGGATGATGAGGGTCTTATACATGGACACTTTAGTTGCTCGAGAGAGGGCTTTGCTACTCAATTGCCTTCTTAGCCCAAAGAAACAGCGATTGGCAAGAGTTATCCTTCGTTTGATTTCAGCGCTGGTGTCATTGTCTGAATTGATAGCGGAACCCAGGTAGACCTGGCTAAACTCAATTCACGTTTATATGAATCCACGTTTAAATATCACCTACTTTTTTGTCACACAAGTGGAAAAACGATTTATTTTTGCACACATAAAAATTGATGCCGTGTTCAATCTAAAGTGGTACATCAAATTTTAAACTTAGAGCCGAGTATATTGAGTCTCATCAGAGCCGTTACAGGGGCAGTAATTGTGTGCGTCTGTGGCTCGCATAAGGCTCGATGTTATTTGGGCTCAATATACGTACCTGGCACATAGGGCAAAGCTCAACAAGACACTCACATGTTCACTCCTTTGTTGTTTTCAGCCAACCTAAGCTCAGCTGTTGCGGGAAACAGACAAATAAATCCCAACTGAAAATAACACGGTGAACATTTCTTTAATTTCAACTGAAATCAAGTGACATAAAATATCTATCCATAAACGCAAATGAAACAACTCCAAAGAGTTTGTTTTTGGCACAAGAAAAAGAAATAAAAGACGGCTGTCATTTTGTTATTGAGCTTCAAGTTAGAATCGCCTTATTGCTTTGCTGCGCCGAGGCATTTATGAGGTATAAACGAGGCTTTTACGTTGAATCACGCGGTCTGTTAACTGCGAAACGAAATGTCTCTTCGTAAGCTTCGTTTGAAGCTGAAAGAGTCATCGTATTACAAATTTTATTTTGAATTTTCCGAAAGACATAAACTTTAGTTGCTTGTATTCTTTAAAAAGTCTTTTAAAAAATATATATAATCCAACATAGTGCCAAATTGGGATTTTGACACTTTACCTAAGCCAAACTAAGGCCAATGTTAATGTATATTTGGCCTAGTTTCACTTTTAAAAGCGTCTTAATTTGAAGATTTGGCACAGTACCGTTTTTTTGTGTAGGTACTCACATAACGGTTTAATTTCAGTTTGAACTTTGATGTAAAAATTGTTAATATGTTTTTTGTTACTTAGCTTGAAGCTCTAGATTTGGTTTGAAAACTCCTGAAAATTTACAAAAACAAATTTTTGAAAGTTTTTAACACTTTAACGGCAATGGCGAAAGTTTTCAAATATGATCTATTAATAAAGCGTGTACGAGATAAAGTAAATGTTTTAAGTTCTCAAAAATGTTATTTCTAACTTAATTTAAAAAAAAGATCATTTAGGAAGGTCATAAAAACTGAACTGCAAAGTCATAAAAAAAAATATAACGGTACTCAAAAAAAAATTTCAAATATTGTTTTAACGGATTTGAAATCTTCAATATGGTAAAAAAATGCAAAACACATGGTGCTCCCTCCTCTGTCTCCAAAAAAGTTATTCATATCAGTTCGGAAAAAAATAACTGTCCATCTTTTAACATATAAAAAAAAAAAATAACTGTCCATCTTTAACATCTTTTTACATATCCAAGCACATCAATAACATATAAGCAAAGCCAAGGCGGCCTTTAAATAAGAAACGCTTTCCGTAATACGCTTGAAAACATTGAAGTTGACTGGCTGATCTTGTATTGACTGATCTTCCAATTGTCTTTCCCTGATGCTACTATCTACACCCACTTTTATCCCAGGAGCTTAAAAAACTATTTTGCTCTCCTGGCATACGTGCACAAAAACTAACGACTAATTAGAAATACAGACTACAAGTGTTGATGAATGAGTAGTGCCAGGGTACAAAAGGAGTCACAATACCAGAAGTTAAGTAGAAAAAGTCAGTTTGCACCGAATGTCAACGTTATTTGGATATTTTGTATGTAGATACACAACTGGAATACGAAAATACATGCTGCTACGTTTAAACAGAATTTCAAGTCATTGTTCTTAAATGGGTTTAGTAATTTGAACCCATTCGCCCTTGATGGCATTAAAGTAAAGTGACTATTGATTTTACAGGTAAATAACGATTTTGGACTTAAAAACTGCTTAAATGTATTTTAAAGCAAAAAAAAAAAACACCCTGTATTTGAAAAATTACCTTCTTTTTTAAGGAATATTACAAAAATAGGTATATGAGAACATTAAATTTAATATTAGAAAATTTTTGTTGTTGAAAATCATCTCTTTTCTATTATAAACCACTTAATTCATTTTCTCAAAAAAATATTATGGATTTTTATAAAATAGGATACATTAATTAACGCTGGGTCTACACAGTCAATGTCCAAGGCAATGGAAATGGACTCGACAATCGCCATACAAAAAAGGCAATTAACTTTTCAATCATTTTTAATGTTTAAATTAAAAACGGAAAGAAAATCGTAATCGTTTTGAAATTCCATAACGTCTACATTGTTTCCAGTTTGAAATTTATGTTTTTAATAATTTAGAATGCGTTGGAGCCGAAAAAAATTTATTTAAAGCCTTAATGCCATTTTGAATCTCATTGCCGCGTAGATTTATGGCAATGATTGCTCCTCAAATGGAAATCAATCATTGATGGCCATTTTCAAATCAATATTGCAAAGCTCATTTCCAAAGCGTCTACACTAGCAATGAAACAGTCAATGGATATATTTCTATCAATAAATTGCTTTTTCCATTGCAAGTATAGCTAGCAAGACCTACAATTTGTTCCCAGAAAAATTATTAAAATTATATCTGATGCTGAAAAATAAGAAGCTCTGGCAGCACTGTGCCGAGTTTGCCCGTTAATGGCATTACGGTTTCACATTTATCATATGCACAAACCAGCATGAGTTTTTCTGAACATTTTCGATGCTTATCCGATTCACAAATCAATAAAAATTTATTTAGTTATGTGCAGAACCATTCTGCTCCAGGTACACTAATGGTCAGACGCATGATGTGAATGTTAGTTAAGTGAAGCGATGCTCATAATTGGGAAGGCAAATTGTCGTTGAGGGGAGGGAAATTGTGTGGCTCTTATTGTGCGGTTCCGCACACCGCATAACACTCGCATAACTTTCGAGCATATTGTTATGCTCACACCCAAAGAGTGTAAATCTTTAGAAAATTCTTGATCCACCATGCCAACAAAGAAATAAGAAAAAGAACTAAGAGATAGTAGCTCAGACAACCAAGACCAACGCCTAGTTTTACGGGTGCCGATTTCCCAATAGATATTTTAGTCTTCAAATTTTAACTTTAGGGAGCACAAAACTTTTGGTATCATCTAAGTGCCTGTTTTCATTTGTTTATTTTAACCTGATGTGTCAGAATTGCAGCGCAAGTGTGGTTTCAGTTTTATTTTGAGAAATAAAATTTGGGTTAGGTTAGGATAAACCAAAAGAAATGCTTGTTCGTATGCTTGTTGCGAAGAAGTGCTTATAATTTTTATACCCCATTACATATTAAAGGAGGTATATTAAGTTTGGTTCATAGTTTGTAACATAGAGAAATAATCATCGTATATCCTCAAGACCTTAAAGGCATACGATCGAGACTTATTTGTGAGTCGAATGAGATATGTCGGTCTGTCTGTGTGTCGGTAGTGCCTAGGCCTTCAATTTGTAGTTAGGAACTTGAAATTCGCTATCTGAGCTATTTTGGTCCCAAGCTAGTATACAAGTGTACACAAATGGTACACTTGGTTGGTCTTGGTTTTTGGTCTTGGTTTTTTAAATCAACCAAGATTTGATATTTTCGAAAAAATTAAAATTCTCGTAGGACGCAGAAATTGTGTAAGTCAGAGTTGGGCAAAATTTATTCGAATAACGAATCGCGAATAATAAATTATTCTATTTATTCGAAGCAAAATTATTCGAATCACGAAAAAATTATTTTATTCGTTTGTCGGTTAATGAATAAAAATAAAACAAGGAATAATTATTTTTCTTAATTTAAAGATTTATTTGCTTTCTATTAACAGGTAGGTACTTAGAGTAATAATAAGCTTTAGTGGTCCATCAATGGAATTGTTGAGGGGGGTTGCTAAGGGGGATGTTAAGGGGTTGCTTGGCGAGACGGAAACCAAGGAAGGGTGGGTAGAAGAGAACTTTCGCGGTGTCATAATATAGAACGTAGACACCAATGAAAGACTGGCGTGATTTTTGTGTGGGACTCAGAATCAAGAACCCCTTCGACCAGCTTAGGATGGCGACCACCTCCATTGGAGTTCCTTACCTCCTGCTCCTGCCCACTTCCTCCAGAATGCCTTGCCTTTAGTTTCTCGCCTAAAAATGTTAAAAATGTACCTGGAAAGAACTCCAATGAACCTAAGGATTTCTGGGCAAAGTGGGCAAGAGCTGGAGGGATCCTTAAGGCACATCAGTTTTTTAACCCGGTTAAGAACTCCAATGAAGCCAAGAATTCTGTAAGGAAATTCTAATCCGAATAATTCTTAAGCTTTTTTTTTTTAGTCGGATAAACTTCAGCCGAACTACGCCAACTTTGCTGTTTACTTTTGACTTTCAAAAATTACTGCAAAAATTACATAATTACAAATTATTCGTTATTTAAAATAACGAATAAAATCACGAATAATTTCTTCGCAGGCAATTTATCGACGAAAAATTTATTCGGTAATGATTTATTTGCGAGGACACTGCATATCAAATTTCAGCATCCTGCGACCATATTGATTTTTCATGTTAAAAAGTAAAGTGGGCGTGGGGTGCCGTGGCGTTGTGGTTAGTGTGTGTGCTTACTACGCCGGAGGTCTGGGTTCGAATCCTGCCATCGTCACCTGAAAAAAAAAGAGTTGTTCTTTTTCACGGCCCCCACCTCCGCGAGGGTCTGACAAGCCCTCCGAGAGTATCATTTGTCTTGAAAAACTTCTAAAAGTGCCGTTCAGATTCGGCAAAAAATTGTAGGTCCCCTTGTATGTAAAAAAAATTAACACACCAGCATACATTGTTGGGAAGTTGGCCCTGGTTCACCTCGAGCTGTTGCGCCACTCTATTTATATTTATTTATATAAGTAAAGTGGGCGTGTCAGTGAACGGATCTCAAAAATGTTTGCGCCCGTACTGTTTTGGGACCCAAAACGCTCTGATATGAGGTTTCAAGTTCTTAGCTCAAAACTGAAGACCTCAAAAAGGTCTTGGAGTCCAACGTTGTTATTTCTCTATATTACATTTTCGCCTGTATCAAACTGTGGAAGACTGGTGGACTAGGGTATAAAAATATCACAAAAAGTCGGGTTATAGACTTGCAGACGAAAGAATAAGGAGTGTTTCTATATGCAAAGGCCAGCGTTACCTTAAATATAAATAAACACAATGGACAAGAAAGTCATTTATACTGAAATGAAGTTAATGGATTCAAAATGGCAATCTTCATTTATCATCTTTCAGCCGACCGATTCGTCGACGGAAGGCATCGTCTCTCCTTAACGTGAACTCGCGCACTCGGTAAAGGTACCTACTTCTACCAGACATTCACTTTTATTGGTACCGTAGTGGGTTTCAAGCCACTAATCAGAAACATCCAAACAGCATCCAATCAGTGGCCAGTTCGGCACTACCCAAAGGTGATCATCCATCATCGAGCGTCACACTAAGGGCAGCCTTCTTGGTGTTCGAGCGCTAATTAACCGCAGAGCGCGGCTTTCGAAGGCGTTAATGAGCAAAAATCGTCCCCACTGAGTGTGTGTTGTTATTTGTTTGCCGACAGACAAACAGATTGCATAAAGTTATCAGATGTGGTAAGGTAAGAGACGAGACGTTTGTAGGTATTATGTGAAAGGTTTATATCTCTTTTTTTTTAAAAGGGTTTTTTTAGTTAGTATAAATCCACGCCTACTCCATTCATCCTGTGAAGGAGATTTGGTATTCCATTTGAATTTGCATTTTCATTTCCCATTATTTTATGTTAAGGGAGGCAGTCAAATGGATCTTATCTCGAACGTTATCTGATGACATAAGAAGTTTTTACATGTTTGCGTAAGGGACTTTGCTCGCGTTTTGAAGGCACTTGACAATGATAATGTATGTTGTTTTAAATACATATAAAAACAACATACTTATCCTCAAAGAACTTTTGTCTGAAATTGTGACATGATCATGGCCTAAAATAAGTCATAATGATGAGACACATAAACTTAAGTTTACTTCATTTCGCCTATCGGGCTATTGTTGTTTTTTTGTATATGTTGTTGTATTATCAAACTTATGATAACTTTTTTACATGCAAATCAAATCGCATAATTGGCACATCCTCCTGCCCATGATCATCAACATTTCTATAAATCAACTTCACGGCATTAAGCGCAAATATCCATTCACCCAAACCAACCACTTAAACGGCAAAAGCAAACACCAATCACCAATGTCACCATTCATCATTCTTAGTTATAGCTATAAAGACCAAGTGAATTTCAATATGGATTGGCAGCACTCATTTGTCTTCCCATGGTCATGGCAAACAAACAATAAACCACTCAACCGAAACCCATCTGCTCAAAAGAAACAAAAGAGTTGATGTACGAACTCGATTTCTTCTCACCTCCTGTTGGTGTTATCACAGCCACCCAATCTTTTGCATATTAATATAAGCTCAACGGGAATACGTTCAGCTTTATGAAAACGTATAATTTCCCCATTGTCGATAATTATAGACTGTCTTTGCCCAATCGACTGACAGGATTTATGTAGCCCAGCATTGGGGTAACTCTGCGCGAAACGAATCGCGCAATTCATAACCACTGAACGATCAATAAAAGCTGCTGACCCTGTTGTTTGGGCGCGATTATTTGTCAGTGTTGCTGGTTGCTCTTGCAGCAATTAGATACTTTCCGTGGATACCGGGTGCTGAGACCAAAGAGCCAGCGGCGTCTCATCTGCCTGAGTTATGAGCGAATACTAACTAAATGCAAATGGAATTCACGAAGGGCGGATGTTGAGCGACGCGCCCCTATTCACTGGTGTGGCGAGAGGTGGTGATTATTCCCTCGTTGAAGGTGGTCTCTTATCGGAAGCTACGATTTCCGCTGAACGCGCTAACCATTCGGATGCATTTGTCATTTTTTCAACTCAGCACCACACACAGTAGGGGGTTTGGCACTCATGGTCTTGCGTTCTTCGGCGATGACCGGTGGCGATTTTCAATTGATGATCGGCTAATTGCTGGTTTTTGTGCTGTGGTTAAGTAAAATTGATTTCAATTCTTGTGCGGTTTTATTGAGCCAATTGAATATTAGCTTCGGTGTTTTTCTTACGGGTTGGCCTGGCGATGCTCAGTCGAGGAAAATATATCACTCTCTAAATTCATGGGTGGCCAGCAGCCAATTTCTAGATTCTTTAGACGGCTGTTAAGAATTTTCGCTTTGCTTGGACCTTTGGCATAATTATATGCTTTTAATGTTTATTAATTATTTACAGGTTCTTGGGGAGGAATGTTCAGGAATTTCACTGCATTTGTTAGGATCTGTAGTTTATTTAAAATTAACTTATTTCTTATTTATACTATCTGAGATCCCATATGACCAACTCTTCAACAGAGCATGACGCGATTTATTCACCGTTGAAACATTTCACCGCAAGGGTACAACAACAAGTAACTAAGATCTCTGACGCCTCTGGGAAAGTCATCAATAGAATGACTTCACAAAATCCGCACAAAAAACATTCAAAACTCAGCATAAACCTTAAATTAATTACTGCTACGTTCCATATTAGAGGAAGCGGAATCGTTTGATTTCGTATGATAGTTCGATCAGCTTCAATTAATCATCAAGCCTTCAAAGCACTCACCGGTGAGTTTCTTTGTTCAAAGATTAAATTAAGAAAAAAAATGTAATAACTTCCTGGCGCATAGATCTCCGCATGTGAGTAGCGATCGTATCCAAAGATCACACGAACCGCAGGATCAGTTCACATCACATGATTGTCTAATTTGATTAATTTCACACGTTTTCCCGTAAACGGTATGTCCGTTTCAGAACGGTACATTAAAACAAAATACAATTTACAAATTCACGCATGTTTCTATACGATCACCGATCCCAACCCATCGACCGATCTGTATGGCCCCAGGCGAGAAAGTAATAAAAACAATATTTATCACACTGCCACGCCAGAATTCACAGTGAGTGAATATTTTTATTTTATTAGGTAGCCAGTGCATCTGATTAACATTAATTAATAAAGCATTTTCGATCGTTTAGTGGACATATAAACATGATCACCAATTTTATTGCAAGTGGCGAAAATTAGCATATTTCTTTTATGTTAATCACGATCTAGATGAAACTTTTTTTCCTGCAGAGCATCCGTATTTTATATAAATGAAAAAATATACTTTTGTGTTGGCTTTTATGAGCCTATGAATTATGGATCTTTAGCAAACTAGTTATGTGTATAAAGTAATTCAGAATAGCTATTATAATTCATATGTTAATTGAGTGGAGATATAAATTATGTCGAGGTGGTGTATGGTTGTGTTAAACAAATAAATAAAGCAACCTTTTTTGTTGTTTTAAGATATTCTAATGCTGGACACAAAGCTAAAAATATAATTTAATGTATGATTAGGGATGTTTGCTTTTAAGCTTCTCTTTCATAAGCTTTTTATAGACAAGATGGAGTTGCTTACTACGTCTGAAGTACTGAGCCTTGAAAAATACAGACAAACAGCAAAATCAACTTGGTGGTCAAAGGATAGACATGTGCACTCAAGAGGATACAAGCATCCACAGGTTTTCTAAACCCACCTCTGTCTATCAACTCCTACTCTCACCTCCCGGATCCAAGGCACTTCTCCTTGCATCCGGACGGCAGCGGAAGAATTCCCCAGATGGAATCAACGGTGGCGTCCATAGTTCCAGTCAGGCCGAACTACTTAGTGAACACCTTATATGGGCTACTACGACGTATTCGGAGCTCAGGCCTATAAGGAGCGCGCTATCCGGCTCTCCGTCCTTAGAGCTAAGCAAAGGATCTGGTCCTCCAGGTTGGGGGTCGTGCCATCGGGATGACTTCCCGGCCACGTAAAGAAACACCAGTCACGAAGCGGAAACAAGCCTCGGATTCGGACGGATTTACTGTTGACGACCAATGCAAACGAGAAAAGGACAACGAGCTCCGGATCTGCACGTGGAATGTTAGGTCCCTTAAGGTCTGTTAGTGCAGCCGAGCAACTAGCGGAGGCCCTTAACGACTGCAAGGCAGACATTACTGCCATCCAAGAAATGCGGTGGGACGAGCCGGGCAAAAGAAGAATGAAAAACTGCGACATCTACTACGGCGACTGCTATCGGCATCAAAGACAGCGCCTTTTTGTATGTGGTTTCGTTGTTGGAGGCAGACTTAGGCAAAAAGTCTTGAGCTTTAACCCTGTAAGCGAGTGCCTCGCGACGATCCGCATCAAGGCTAAATTCGCCAACATTAGCCTGATATACGCACATGCCCCCACAGAGGAGAAAGATGACGAGACCAAAGATATGTTCTACGAGCTCCTGGACAAAACTTATGAGCAGTGCCCTAGCTACGACATTAAGATTGTCCTAGGCGATTTTAATGCCAAGCTAGGAAGGGAGGGCATCTTTGGTCGTACTGTCGGAAAGCATAGCCTGCACGACACGACCTCCGATAACGGATTCAGGCTGATCGACTTTGCTGCGGGGCGACACGTTGTGGTAGCTAGTACACAGTTCCCGCATCTCAATATCCACAAAGGGACATGGAGATCTCCCGATCAATCAACCGTCAACCAGATTGACCATATTGCGATCGACGCAAGGCACTCCTCCAGTATCATGGATGTCCGAACTTTCCGAGGGGCCAACATTGACTCGGATCACTACCTTGTTGTAGCCAAGGTACGGCTGCGGATATCCCGACCAGTGCCAAGTAATGGAAATACTGTGAGGAAGTTTGACGTTGGCCGACTACAATCGCAAGAGATCGCCAGGTCCTTCTCCAACCGAGTCTCTCAAAACGTTCTACGAAGTCCTATGCAACCAGCATCAAGTATTGATAGCCAGTGGCAACACTGCCAAAATGCCATCAGAGACGCCGCCTCTGAAGTGCTGGGTTTCACACGGCGACCACAACGAAACCCCTGGTTTGACGATGAATGCCGGCAAGCACATGCATCTAAACAGGAAGCATACAAAGCGGCGCTGCACAGAAGGACTAGAGCTGCTCGCGAGCTCTACGAGCAGAGGAGGAGAGAGGAGCACCGGCTTCTCCGAAGGAAAAAGAGAGAGCACGAGAAGCGCGCGGTTGAAGAGATAGAGAGATGTTACAACAGGAATGAGGTAAGAAAGTTTTACCAAAGGATCAAAAGGTCCTGCCAAGGGTATAAACTTCGAACTGAAGCCTGTAAGGACCATCAAGGGAACATCGTTGTAGAATCGCAGTCGGTGCTGAGGATTTGGAAAGACCACTTCTGCAGACTGTATAACGGCGAGGACGAACCAAATACCGCTGTCAGGCAGAACGAACCATTCAACCCGGGCGAAGACGTTACCGACGAAGCATACGAACGATACCGCCCACCCGACCTGGAGGAGGTGAAAGTAGCTGTGTCTAAGCTCAAGTGCAACAAAGCAGCCGGAGCAGACGGCCTAGCTGCCGAACTTTTTAAATCCACTGGCGATGAGCTGGTTAGGAACATGCACCAGCTCATCTGCAAGATATGGTCGGAAGAAAGCATGCCCGACGAATGGAACCTCAGCATTGTTTGCCCGATCCTGAAGAAAGGAGACCCTCTGAGTTGTGCCAACTACAGAGGCATAAGTCTTCTTAACATCGCATACAAGATCTTTTCTGCTGTACTGTGTGAACGCCTGAAGCCGTTTGTCAACAATCTGATAGGCACATATCAGTGTGGCTTTAGGCCAGGAAATTCCACCATCGATCAAATATTCACACTGCGGCAGATCTTGGAGAAAACCCAGGAATTCCAAATCGATACACACCATCTCTTCATCGATTTCAAGGCCGCGTATGACAGCATCTATAGAGACGAGCTATATAGCGCAATGTCTAGTTTTGGCATCCCTGCCAAACTCGTCAGTCTGTGCAGGATGACGATGGAAAACTCACGCTGTTCCGTCAAGGTCGGCAAAGACCTCTGCGACCCCTTTGATGTCAAAAAAGGATTTAGACAAGGCGACGCGCTGTCATGCAACTTCTTTAACATCATACTTGAGAGAATTGTGCAGAACTCTCGCGCCAACACCAGAGGTACAATCTTTCAAAAGTCCGTTCAACTACTTGCATACGCAGACGACATTGACATAATCGGTAGAACAAAGCGTGATGTCAGTGAAGCCTTCGTGAGTATTGGGACGGAAGCGGCGAATATGGGTTTAGCAGTCAATGAGGGCAAAACCAAGTATATGCTGTCATCAAGAAAAGACACCCAACACCGACGTCTTGGACAAAACATCACCATCGACAGCTATAACTTTGAGGTAGTTAAAGACTTTGTCTACCTGGGTTCCGCTATCAATTCAGACAATGACACCAGCGCTGAAATCAAACGAAGGATAACTCTTGCCAATCGCTGTTTCTTTGGGCTAATAAGGCAATTGAGCAGCAAAGCCCTCTCTCGAGCAACTAAAGTGTCCATGTATAAGACCCTCATCATCCCAGTCCTGCTTTACGGTGCAGAAGCATGGACCCTATCAAAGGCGGATGAAAACACTTTAGGCTGCTTCGAGAGGAAAATTCTTCGGAGGATTTACGGTCCCGTCTGCACAGACGGGGAGTGGAGGAGGAGATATAACATCGAACTGTACGGGCTGTACAGCGATACCGACCTAGCCAAAAGAGTCAAAACACAACGTCTACGATTGCTGGGTCATCTAGAGCGGATGGACACCAACGCCCCGGCCCGGAAAATCTTCGAATCCACACCGCAGGGACGACGCGGTAGAGGAGCACCGAGACTCAGGTGGCGCACGCAAGTGGAAGGGGACCTCAGCCAACTTCGCGTGCGAAACTGGAGACGGCTAGCTAGAGACAGAGCTGGCTGGCGAAGCTTGTTGGCTGGGGCCCAGGTCCACCCCGGACTGTAGCGCCACCTTAAGTAAGTAAGCAAAATCAACTTAAACCCTAAGCTGCTACTACGTTACTCCAGGGTAGAATTTTTACTACGATAAGGGTGCAGCACCTGGAAAAGGACCACTTCTCTCATAAAAAAACCTGCAAGAATTTTGTGAATAGGTTCCTTCTAAACATTTTATTGTGGGGTGGATTTTTGGCCCAATCAGAGGTCTAACGATCAGCTTTATGAACAAACGGATCAGGAACCTATGAGTACAAGAACCTTTTTACAAGTGTGAAACGAGTAGAACTGAAGGGCTGCAGAGAAGTGTAGAGAAGGCTTACGGGAGCGAAAGGACATCGTTCGAAACCGCCAAGAGGTATGTATGTTCGTACTTAGGCTGCTTTTCATAGCTGTCCCCGCTCCGTAGCATTGGAGACCATAGGAGTTCAACTGTGATACCACTGTGGGAAAAACTAAAATACAGACAACCAGAATAGAATTGCCCAAAATGGGTATTTAAGGATGAGGGTACCCGTTTTCAGTGTCAAGCACAGTCAATAATGTTGCCCCATAAGGGTCTTTCTTAATTGAGAAGACAAGGAAGGACAACCATTTTATCAAGTAAAAATTTAGGGAGGATTTAGTGAGGCGTCGATTGGGAAAATATACTTGGTGTTATTGGTAATCTACATGGAAGTTCCCGATTGGGATAAGGAAGGCGAGGATAATTATGGACTCGATGGAAGCCTATGCGGTAGAGGTGTACTCTTCGCCATTTAGGGGCTTGACCTCTAAGGTACTAAGCCCGAACGTTTCACTTAAGTTACATTAGCGTGGTCACTGGAAAACTGCCTTAAGATGCTGTTGGCCATTCACATTATACGCAACTTGTAGCGTTGCGTAGGTGGTAGTGCTACTGTCTCATTCTCTCGCTGTTGTGCTAACAGGTGGCTGAGAGCAAATCATGCTCAATGCATCACTGGGCCTGGTTATCCAAATCGCGATCGACGGTGATGAGCCGATTGTTGGGTCCCACGTACGCGAAGCGATTGAGATACAATGCGACAGAAATTTCAATCGCGACGATAGTTTCAAAGTTTTTAGAAGCTTAGATCTTCGAAGAACTATTAGCCCTCAAGTTAAGAGGCTTTCTCAAGTTTGATGGGGTTTCTCAAGATTGATGGGGTTTGAGAGATGCACACAAAATGAACCATAGTTTTATCCCCTATATCATCAACCTCTGCAGAAATCCAATGCTAGGCAGTGTGACCTGTGACGTGAGGCCCCCAATTTTTATCTCTCTAAAATTCACAAGGCAGGCAATTTGACGCCGAGAGCGTCACTTCAAAGACGCCGTTGCATGTGGAGCCTTAAGCCCCATTTTATATGGTGCAGTGAAATAACCCACGTATGTAAAATTGGACATAATGCCACGGCGCCCTGAGCACCTGCACGTGAGGCCGAAGGCCGGCCGGCATATGAAGCCCCACGGTGCTGAGGAGCGACAAACGAAGCTCTGCCGAGCCTGACTCCTAGTGGTGGTGTGAGCATACTGCAAACCATTTTGAAAGATGTGAGGCTGCTGGTTAAACCAGTCTTTAACTAGCTCACTGAGGTACCTAGACGAAGACCTGCAGGAACACTATAGCCGGCGGCTCATGCTGGGGTGGAACATCCTTTGCTGGGGTGGAACAAAATTCGCAAACAAACAAAAACACATTCAAGGACGTTGGAAAGGGCACTCTTATTGGTAAAGGCACGGACGGGGGCCCTATTGGTACAATTCCTTGCGGTCTAAACGGGACCCTGGAAGCCTGTTTGATCGTCACTACTTTTAAAAATCTATTCGCTTCACACTGCAATGATTCTTGCGGCAGAAAAATTTCCAAGCCTGGGAGGATAATCCAGAAGGACAACTGCCGACTTAAAGAGAAAGGTGTTAAAGAAGGCCACACATATATAAGGCCTCTCTCACTCAGAAGGAACTATTTTCACTAGAGTGGGCCTGGGAGCCCATATAGCGAATGACATTGCTACGAGGTCACCGCCCAAGGCAACCCATTTGGATAAGAATATGGCTGGGCAAAACGGACAAGTGGGGTAGGCTGTAGTCAGTAGAAGGCCTTTTGCCAGAAAAGGTATTGCCACCCAAGGATTCCCAATAACAGACCGGCCCAACGGGTTACAGATAGCCAATGCCGAAAGGCAGAGAAGTCCCAAAGAAGGCAAAGAGTAGATTAGCTATTCCAGAGATGGGATAATAGTTTAAGATGACAGCATTCGCGCATGCTTCAAGCACAGAACCCCCAGATTCCGATGCAGAATTGGGAAGAGCCGAGAAATGGTGCCACGGGCTGGTTATATTGTGTCACCTTCGGCGAGATGCCCGGGAACCTTAAGGCAGGCAAGCTATTGCTGCTGTCTTTAACAGCTAGCGTGGTTACCCTCAAGTTGCTGAGATGATTTGTTAAAGACATCCAAGCAACAAATGCTGTGATGGACGTAGAGACTGCAGGCCAATGATAAAGGTAGTCCAAAGTAAAGTCCATAGTAAGATATAGCTGCAGCCAATCTGAGGCTGGTACACGAGAGGGAGCAGCTGGACCTAGGCCTAATTCAGGAACCCTAGACCAACAAGAAGAAGAAGTTTAAGGATTAGGGTTGAAAAAATTGTATGTCAACCATACCTATACAAAAAACAAAGGCAAGGCGTAAATTTGTATCGTTACAAACAAAAGCCTTCACATATTAATGCAATCTCATTTTTCCACAGGTGACCTAACGGGGGAAGAGGTTAGAGGGACGGATGAGAACTATACTATAGCGTCTTGATCCCTCGAAATCCATTTTTGCGCTAGTGTCCAAACTAGGTAAGTTGCATCTCATGTGATGTCAATGTCCTGTCCATAGTACATTGGGAATAAGATAGAGGGGAAGTTTTGTTTGATTTTGGCTCCAACCTTCCAGTCTGTAAAAGGGGAAACTATCCAATCTTCCTTAAAGCAAATGGGATGGAATTTTTACACGTAACTTTTTTGCTTCAGAATAGCCTAGCTCAAGTAACGAGCTAGAGGGTATCCAAGCAGGTATCGCCATCAAACCAGTCCTGGGATATTCTTTGAGATACAGGTAGGCGCGCTTAGGCTAGAAAGGTTTTCAAAAGCCCGAAAAGGGCAAACTGGACAAGATCAGGAAATACAGAGGACTATCATCTCCTGGCTAGACATTGATGGCCGTTTCACATTCAGCGCGAGAGCGTAAAACCAGAGCGGCAGCGACAACGCGAAACCAGAGAAATCGTTTGTTACTACACAATGAAAACGAGAAACCGCGACGACTGTTTCTAAAATTTGTCTATTTTGTTGCACATGTATGGTTTATATTTTACAACGACTATTAGCTTCCAGAAAAAAACGTCTGCTCAAGAGCGTGTCACAACTCACAACAGCGATTGACAGAAAAATCGTCGACCTCGGCGAAGGTTTTTCCATTTTTCGAAAAGGTCAGCATGCGACCCAGCGATAACGCCGGTATTGTGAACCACCCCATACATCGCCATTGAATGAAATTCACTTGACAGCTCGCCCAACACTCTCGCTCGTTCTCTCGTTCTTGATGTGAAACAGGCATGATCTCACCACTGACCTAGAGATCGACGATATACAGTTAAATACATTGCCGGTGTGCTCTCTACAACTCCCTTGAAAACTCCTGCCCAAACAGCAGCACAAGAGGAAAGAAGGTCCTGGAAGGTCAGTGGTCGGAATAGTAAGGTTAACAAGACAGAGCTTTAGGAATTAAGGCAGTTGGAAATAACGCCCTGAAGCCAAACGGAAATAAAGCCCATCCGATACAAACAATAAATTTAGATTTTTTAAATGGACTTTCGTCTTCTTGAAGTTTGTTTTCATTATTTTCAGACCTTTTTTTAAGTAAGCCACTATTATGCTGATCCCCTCGTGTATAGGAGGTGCCAGCTTTCTCTAGCATTCCCTCTGCTTGGCTTTTTTACTTTACTGCGACTTGCAACCAATACGTTTTTCCCTACCATAGCATTCACCGCTAGGACATCAGGTTTTGTGCTAGGACAGGTTCACGCCCATGAATGGGAATCATAGTCGGTGTTCGTAACCTTACTCCACCTTACTTGTGTCACATATCTCGTCTGTATGCAAAGTATACAGTGTAGTCGTTTTCAGCGCAGGCTCAAAGTAGAAGATTATGTTATTGCTTTAATCGTTGCTTAAAATAAGTGCATGGTGGCGCTACAGTCCGGGGTAGGACCTGGGCCTTAGCCAATAAGCTTCGCCAGTCAGCTCTGTCTCTAGCTAGCTGTCTCCAGTTTCACACGCGAAGTTGGCTAAGGTCCACTTCTCCTTGCGTGTGCCACCTGAGTCTCGGTGCTCTTCTACTGCGCCGTCCCTGCGGGGTGGATTCGAAGATTTTCCGGGCCGGGTCGTTGGTGTCCATCCGCTTTAGATGACCCAGCCATCGTGGACATTGAGTTTTGACCTCTTCTGGCTAGGTCGGTGTCGTTGTACAGCCCGTACAGTTCGATGTTATATCTCCTCATCCACACTCCGTCTATGCAGACGGGATCGTAAATCGTCCGAAGAAGTTTCCTCTCGAAGCAGCCTAAAGTGTTTTCATCCACCTTTGACAGGGTCCATGCTTCTGCACCGTAAAGCAGGACTGGGATGATGAGGGACTTATACATGGACACTTTAGTTGCTGGAGAGAAGGCTTTGCTACTCAATTGCCTTCCTAGCCCAAAGAAACAGTGATTGGCAAGAGTTATCCTTCGTTTGATTTCAGCACTGGTATCATTGTCTGAATTGATAGCGGAAACCTGATAGACAAAGTCCCTAACTACCTCAAAGTTATAGCTGTCGATGGTGATGTTTTGTCCAAGACGTCGGAGTTGGCAGTCTTTTCTTGATGACAGCATATACTTGGCTTTGCCCTCGTTGACTGCTAAGCCTATATTCGCCGCTTCCATCCCAATACTCACAAAGGATTCACTGACATCACGCTTTGTTCTTCCGATTATGTCAATGTCGTCTGCGTATGCAAGTAGTTGAATGGACTTTTGAAAGATTGCGCCTCTGGTGTTGGCGTCGGAGTTCTGCACAATTCTTTCAAGTATGATGTTAGAAAAGTCACATGACAGCGCGTGGCCTAGTCTAAATCCTTTTTTGACATCAAAGGGGTCGGTTAGGTCTTTTCCGACCTTGACGGCGAAAAAACAGCGTGAATTTTCCATCGTCATTTTGCACAGACTTACGAGTTTGGCGGCGATGTGCAGGGGCAAGTGCATGATCACATTTATGTTTTAATCTTGGCTAAAGGTGAAATTAACATCCCATTAGGGTTTATAATTAATTTTAAGTGCTCTTTCTTCCTTAAGGGCTCTCTACTGGAGTAAAGAAGACTTTTGCTCACTTTTCGCACTTTAATTTCACAGTTCTTAGCGAGTCTTAGCGCTCTGTTTGCCCAGATCTTTCTTATGATTGTGAGTCTGAAGAGATTGATAACTTCATTACCGGTATAATTTTCCATCTAGTTTTGAAATAACAAATGACTTTGAACTACATTAATGCATAATTATGGGTTCCGCATATGTTATTGCATTTTGGCAATAACATATATCCTATACCTACCTATTCCTACTATTCAAGATTTATTCCTCCTATGATCACTCGATCTCACTGCGTGTATCAAACATCAATCGCTACCTACCACTGCGTATACCTATACAACTCGCCAACATACCGCCAGCACAATTCAAAATCCATCGATCAATTGACCATCGCAATCGGTGATTTGACATTTCCTTTGAATAAAAAAAAGTAACTTTCTTGCCACGTCATCGACGTCAAATTAAAATTCAAAAATCTCTCAGCGTTTTGATGAGCGCCGGCTTCATACTGTACGGGACCGCACATCATCGCCTCTACCCAATACCATGTTATGTGAGTCTCAAGGGGGTGTAGCCGCTCTAAGCGTCGAATAATGAATTTCGATAATTTTTATGAATCGAACGATGTGAGTAGATAATTTGACAGACACCGAGTTTACGAAAAATGAATAAAAAAATTAATTGCTGTTGAACACAGGCGCGACCTATGATTTGGGTCTTGATAAGTGTGCAGTGCAGATACACTAGTTCGATGAATGGACGCATTGTTTGATTGTCCGATCGAAGGGGAGTAGTTAATGCTTAATGACATGACCATTGAGCTCTTGTCAAATCGGGTACGATACCTTCTTTTGGTACGATACTTTGAATATGTAAAGTCGCCTGGGGGCTTGTTGAAAGCACTTGATTGTCAAATTTTTAAGATCAATTTGGCAGTTGGAGGGTAGTTGAGAAGACAAATGACTGCTGCTGTAATTAAAAGTGCCAGACAATATGGTAGCCAATGGGATGTCAAATCGAATTTGTGTCGAATTCAAGTAGTTTTGGTGAGAGTTTTGATGCGATTGAAGATTTGATTGAGCATTAATTGTAGCTTTCTAGTTGAAGGTGAGAGTAGCTAGTGGGAACGTTGCGTACCTACTGGACTTTCAGCTCTGTTTTCTATTTTTCATATAATCTGTTAAATTCTCTATTGAAGCTCTAGGTTAATTTGACCTTAATTGGCTGACAAAATTATTCAAGGCGAACTAATGTTTTCTATATACCTACATTGAATGTACACCACAGAATGACCTTTCGTTTCGAGGCCCAAAGGCCTGACATAAGATGCAAATTAAAGACTCTAGAAAACCCTGGCCAACATCAAATTTGGTGTGACCTGAGGATGCATTTCCTTTTTGGTATGCGTATTGCGTATGCGTATTCCCTAGCTCACTCGCTAGTTAATAGGAGAAGTGCGACATATTTCTCAGAAGTTCTTACTGAAACTAGCACTGTTTTTTGATAATGTCGTTTGTAAATCTACGGTTCGATGTACGAAAACTCAAAATCTGCTAGTCTCGACCAGACCACTGCCACGGAAGTACAAGACGTCATAATAATTTAACGACTAGGTAACTCATTCTCTTCTGATCGATTAAGAGAAGGACTTACTTCTCGTTTGGTCCCATCCAAAGGAAAAACAGATACAGCAGTCGTTAGAACGAGAACAGATACACTGAAAATAATTTTGTAGGTAATATTGACAAAAACTTTTTGTTAAAATTCAACAAAAGCAATATTGTTGATTTAGCAATGAAATTGTCATTTTAAGCAAATTTTTTTTTCAAATATTTGGTAACATAGCTTTTTAATTACATCAGCAAATGATTTTTTTTCATTATGACAGAACGTTTGTGTTAAATGAAACAATTTTCCGTCGATTTTCTAAAAGAAGAAAGAAAACCGAATTGGTTTTCTACAAAACAATAAAAACTTTGTTCGAACAACAAAAGCTTTTTTTGAGGTTTTTATCAGAACAACAAAATTTAGACTTTATTTTGTTGTTATAAATTTAGATCTTGATTGACAGATTGCCCGTTCATGCTCAATCCAAGCTTGCCGCATACTCTCGTGGTATGAGAGACAATCCCGAAGATCTGAATAACCTTGGATTTATCGCATCGTAGATAGAATCAATGACACGTAATCCAACAATAACAAATTGGCAGCACATCTTTCCACCCAGAATCCACATTGTCGAGTCTAGCCCGAAAATTCGAACAGTCGAACATTGTCCATAATTCATTCAGAGACAAATCGAAGGCTGAAAAGATCGACGTCAGTCGCGCTCTCACAGTATAGCCAACATAGAAGCGCCTAACACCTGCTTCGAACGAGAATAGAAAGCAGCAACAGCCCAGCTAATCTTTGCCTTTTTTTATCGTCACTGGATATTAAAAGCAAGAAATTGTCTCCACCCACGTAATTGTAATCAACTGATGGGAAACGAGAACGGGCTTCATTGACGACGTTGAATGATAGTCAACTTTCAAGCGATAGTCAACCTTAAGTTCGATCAGAACTAATTCTCGAAGGACTTCCGAAAATTTGTTATTGACATTTAGTGTGTGTCTATTCTAAAAGCAGGCACATATAACACAGACACACGCATTTTTTTCTGCTTGGGTATAGTCACAGCTACCACTTTTTATCTAAATATAAATAAATAGAGTGGCGCAACAGCTCGAGGTGAACCAGGGCCAACTTCTCAACAATGTATGCTGTGTGTGTTAATTTCTTCACATACACTTTGAGAAGTTTTTCAAGACAATTGTTACTTGGAGGGTTTGTCAGGCCCTCGCGGAGGTGGGGGCCGTGAAAAAGAACGAGTCTTTTTTTTTTACAGGTGACGATGGTAGGATTTGAAGCCAGACCTCCGGCGTATTAGGCACACACACTAACCACTACGCCACGGCACCTTGTCTATTTTGTTGTAAAAAGTACACTTTTGTAGTTGCTCATGTCTCTGAGCTCATGTCTCAAAATTGTAAAAGTTTGAAAAAAGTTTGACATCGGAATAAATCAACCATTCGTTTGGTGCAAATGTCAGGCAGATCCATATAGTACTTTAGCATTTTTAGGTGTCACAATTTTGAGTGACAGGTATTAAAATAATTATGAATTAGTTTATTCTTTTAGTTTAATTGAACGCTATCAGTTCGACCGAGGTATTAAATTCTTGTGCTTTTGATGCACATCAAACAAATTGCTACAGCCAGGATCAACCAAGCTTCAAGCTTTAATGAAACGGCAAAAGCTTCTAGTGTATGTGTAACTGATTAAGGTTGTTTTCAAAGGTAAGCTTTTGGGACACTTCATATATTAGTTGTCACATTAGTCGCCCACATACTTGTTCTGGTGCGAAGCATATTTTTATCTTTATGATGTTATCGGTATGGAGATCGATCTATCTGTTTTTATTTAAGCTGAAAATGACATTTTTATTTAGGAATGCATTTTTTATAAAAAAAACATTAGGTGCACAGATATGCACTTATAACACCTTGACTGGCAGCCGCAAAGCTTTCGATTGACTTAAAGCGAAAACCCTCCGCCTTCATCGCAACTTAAGTTATCCGAAACCAAAACCAAATCAGATCAAAATACCCATTCAGTTAATTAATTTGCTCAAGATTTCAAGCATTCCCTGCTCCGACAAAACGAAGACTAAGTAATCGTGATCAGTAAATTCGACCAAACAACAGAAGCGCAAGGAAAACAAAGAATTCCAACGATATTGTCGAACACACGAAATATTTCAGACTACACGAAATTATTTCCTTAAAAAGTATCTCAACCGATCTGCGTGCAAGAAAAAGTCGCATATCTTTGGCGATCGCTGCCAGAATGTCTACTCTGATTTTGCCAATAAAAACGAGAGCGTATAAGTAAACATCCTCAACTCGATGGCTTCAAACAGCCTGGCCATACCAGTCCAAGCACACATACCTCCTTCTCTATCATAGCCGCGCAGTCGCCTGGAAGGAGACAAAAATCCGAAAATCCTTCTTTAATGCGTCACTATGTCGCATGTCGCAAACACCAACATTATATTGCTTCTTTGCCATGCCGGCGTGGCAACACAGTCAGCCCATCTGAGGCAGTGCAGTGCCCAGATCTTGCACATCTCATGCAACACGTCCTCGGAGCGAGAGAAAATTAAGAGATATTTATAAAAAGCACGAAAACCACTTAACTCAAACGCCTTTGGCAATTAACAGAAAATAATTCGCCCTATAAAGATTCTTATAAGGTGTATAAAGTCCAGCAGTTAAAACCAAATTGATCGGACCTCATTATCACCATTGCACCCATCCGCCTTTGCTGGGTGCTGCTGTTGTTCCTCGTGGTGATCGTGTTGCCTGCCGCCACCGCCTTCGACCATTCGGGCGCGACATTAGTGTTAAATCGTTTGTTGCTTATTTTTGTCGGACTTTTTCTCTGCTTTGTTTGCGTTTTTCCTTTTTCACACCTTGCTATACAGCTACAGTATCGCAACACATCGATTGCGACAAAACAAAACCAACGCGACAAATCCCATAGCATCAGAAGCAAAACTGCTCAAAGAAAAGTGATGATTCTGGCTTAAGTATATACGCAACTCCATCCGCATAAGGATGTGCTGATATGGTTTCTTTTGCATCCAAGCATGCAGCCATGACGGCGCAGTTCGATTCCGGGGCATGTATATACTCACCGCTCCAAGGATATAGCTCCTGCTATATGCGCAGCCTATTTGGGATGTAATCGGCTGCGGATCCCACTCACCACACGAATTAATTTTACACTTGCGTCTGCAAATTCTGCATCGAATGAATAGCCAGGAGTCCAAGTCGGAGTCGTTTGTGACCATTATGAGCGTGATTTTGAAGTCACGCTTGGATACGCGCCTAGGGAACTCGAGACAGAAGTGCATCTGCATCGGGAAGAAAAACAAATGAGTTTGAATATTCGAGCGACTCGTCGCTATGATGGTAACTTACCAAAAGGTGTTGCCCCCGTAACTGCCGGCAGATTCTAGTTGTGATAAATAGTCACAAGCGGGGTGGTGACGATAGTCAACGGGTGGTAGGATCAACTTGGAAATATGGCGGCTATCAATAGTCAGATCAATAGTAGATTATCAAATAAACTTGCACAGACGCGTCTCAGGACCGTAAATGTTTTGACTTCGATTTGAGTAAGTTGCTTCAATAATTTACAAAGAGATGTAGGGTTATTGCCTCCATATAAAATCGGGAATAGGTTCGTACAAAATTGCTATTTATCTAGATAGATGTGAGAGTATGTGTGATAAGTATTTGTGATAACAGTGATAAGGCAACCAATGAACTGTATAAAATACTCTGTGACAGTTTGTCTGGGCATTTTTCAGCGCTTTTTTCAGAAAAGCATTTCGACAATGACCCAAAAGCTAACTGACTACAAGAACCATAATTTAAATCAAGTCCTTAGAAATGTATTTTCAATAGTTTTCTTGATTTTATAACGATTTTAAGACCGAATTGAAGTCTGCCAGATGCTTGCAACTTATGTGTTGTGTGGATTCACATAGACAGTCAAGCTAAGGAAGTCCCGAATAACGTGTCTATCCCGATATCTAGAAAACGGATAAAATATAGAATTTAAAAATTCTCGAAGTGAAAATCTAATAAAAAAATCAAGAATACCAAATATATAGAATAAGTCTCGAATGGTTCGTTAGAGGCTGGCCCAATGTCAGAATCAGCATCTCTAATGGTATTTCGGCCAGAGTTTCATTGGTTTTTAAATGATTGATGGTTACAAAAGGACATCTTAAGATATATATAGGCACCACCTCATATGCAAAATCAGCATTTTTTGCCCGATCCTGAAGAAATGAGACACCCTTAATTACGCCAAATGAAGAGGCATCAGTCTCCTTAACCAAGAACACAAGATCTTTTCCACTAAACCGTTTTTAGTCCACTCAGTGCGACTTAAGGCCAGGAAAGTCCACCAGCGTTGTGTTGGATCGAGAATAATTTTTCACTTGTAACTCATAAGGCACACGCAATTCTGACGTCTTGGGCAAAACATTACCATAGGCACCTATAATTTTAAAGTAGTTAAGAACTTTGTCTAACTGAGTTCCGTTGGACGGTTAGCTCAGGAAAATACATCAGTGCTGAAATCCAGCACCTGGAAGTATGGGAGGGGCCCTCAACCATCTATGCGTGCAAATTGGAGACGGCTGGCTAAAAGCAGAGCGCAGGCTGCCGAAAATTGTTGGTTGAGGCCCAGGTCCACCCGGACTGTAACGCCACCTAAAGTAAAGTAAAGCTAAGTAAGTAAAAGAGTTCGTAGTGTTATAATCATTCTCTGTTAAAATCATTCCTCTCCAATGATGAGTTAACCTTCCAACAAGCTCTGCTTTTTTTATCGATAGCAGTCGGCGTAGTTGGCTTTGCAGTACATACTTGGTTAGCTTTTTATTAAATGTACTTGAAATACCACTATTTGATCTACTTAAGTATTCTCCTTATTTTTATTGATTGGAAAAATTCTCCGACTGGAGTTTCGGAGAGAGGGAAATGGATCCGAGACCGAACAACAGTAGGAGTATTATAATTTTTTAAAAAATGCTTTCGTCATTGTCTCGGTAGTTTAACGCCTGCGGCAATTGTTTAACTGAACTCAGTTAAAAGTCCAAGTTCAGCTTCTTAGTTTGCTGTTCTTATTTCGTTAGTAGGTATCCTCAGTAGATCTGTCTTTTCCTTTTTTTATGCATAACTAATATTTCTGTAAGTGGACGATTAGTTTTACAGATGATAATTTTTGTGACCCTAAGGACGGTGGGTATAATAGACAGCTCCTTATAGCCAAACTAATACCTTACAGTAACCCATATTTACTTAATTTTACTTATGGATAATTTTCCCACTATCGCCAGGATGCAAAGGAGGTGCATTAGTGGAAAAACTGGTCTTCCATCTCTCATTTTGAATATTAACCGATCATTCTAGAAAGGAAGGCAGAAAGGAAGGAAAGAGCACTTTTACACATGCTCTCCAGTTTAGCAATCGGTTGACGACGCCGACCAGCCATTGTTTCCACTTGAAGAAAATTTTTGCTATAAATTTAAAAAAAAAAAAAAAAAAACATGCAAAAAAATACCGAAATAATTAAAATGTAAAGAAGCCTAATTAGTAGTAAAAGTGAGCAAGTGCAAGAGCTTGTCTGTGAGAAACTTCTATATAACCGACCCTATACCGTGTAACACCAAATCTTAAAATTTTTTGTCCCGAATTCATATATTATTTGTATACGACACACCCCCAAAAGTGGGCCTCGGCTAAGAATTAAAATCAATTAATTGTAATTTCGTTAGAATCATGACAAAATATGTACGTTAAAACCGAAAATTATTTCGGAAAAATCAGTTTTTTATAAAACAAAGTCGTGTGTGTTACACTAATTACAACTCAAGAACGGCTGAACCGATCTTAATGATTTTTTGATTTGTGCATTCGCCTCCACCCAGAAAAGGTTTTAGGCTATTAAAATTTAAGAAAAGTTCATGGACAAAAATTTACAGATAGTTTACACTTATCTATATAAATAAAACAAAGTAGGCGACAGCCTGTCAGTAAAAAAATTATCATCATCATCATCATTCGAAATGCCGCTAATTTTTAAAAGGGTCGCGGAGCGAGGGTGGCTAAATGGTCCTTCCATCTTTCTCGATCCTCCGCCACCAACTCAAGAGACTCCGGCGCAATCCCCAGGCGTGACTCAGAGAGGTTCTTTACCTGATCCCACCACCTGTTTCTTGGCCTACCAGGGGAGCGACGCACTCGCATCTCGGCTAGCATGACCTGTCTAGGAAGTCTGTCAGGGGGCATGCGAACAACGTGTCCAAACCATCGAAGAATCGATCGCTCCACTCGGAGAAGTAGCTGCTCAACATTAAGATTCCTACGAATACTGACGTTTCTCACTCTATCCCTTAGAGTAACACCAGCAACGTACCTCAGGAATCTCATTTCGGCAGCTTGTACCCGCGATCTAATTCTTTCGGTCATTACCCAAATTTCATGACCATAGGAACGAACACTGAATTAAAAACTGAGATCTTTGCTTTCACTCCAAGCTCAGCTTTCCTGATGATCGGCCGGCGCAGTTTCTTTACTATTGCTCCAGCTTGGCCAATTTTACAGGACAACTCAGATCACTCCTTCCATCTTTCGTGAAAAATACCCCGAGATACTTAAACTTCTCCACCTGTTTTAATGGAACTCCATTTATGTGCAGGGTACATTGCACAGGAGTTCGGGAAACAACCATCACTTAAGATTTGTTCGCGTTTATTTTCATCCCAGCATCACCACAGACGGTTGGCAAGGATGGCCAAAACATCTGCGAAAAGCAGATGGCTCATCCTGATGCCAGCCAAGTCGAAACATTGCTCGCCAAAACTGCGCTTCAGCATCCAGTCCATATATGCTATGAAAAGGAGCGGCGACAGAACACAACCCTGGAGAAGTCCAACGCGCACATCAAAAGGACGGGATTTGACGCCATTTATCCGTACACAGCTTCTGCAGTTTCCATACAAAGACTGGTTTGGCATATTCCCAGGCCTTCTCAAGAATAACCTTCAGAGTAAAAAGCTGGTCGGTTGTGCCTCTGCCAGGCCGAAAGCCGCACTGTTCTTCCCGTAACAAAGACTCGATTACAGCTCTGGAACGCGTTTCCAACATCTTCGCGAATACTTTTCCCGGAACACTCAGTAGAGATATGCCCCTATAGTTGGCGCAATCTCTCCTCTTCCCTTTTTTGAAAATGGGCACTATAACTCCCGTTTGCCAATCGCTAGGTGCCTTCCCGCTATCCCAGGCCACCTTAATAACACGTGTTAGCTATTTAACACCCTCTTCACCCATTGCTTTGAGCATTTCTGGCCGGATTTCATCAACTCCAGCAGACTTGTCAACTTTTAGCGATTTGATCGCTTTTGTGACTTCATCTACTGTGGGACTATTCTCAGCCCTTATCTCGTCAGCAGTGGGAATGCCATCTTCAGTGCCCTGTTGGGGGTTGAGCAACTCCGAAAAGTGCTCTCTCCATCTGCGCAAGACATCGCTCTCATTTGAAAGAAGTGTACCGTCCTTGGATTTTACTTCTTGAATGATATTTAACTACCTTCCTCTGAGCCGGCAAATGGTCTGCCAAAATATCTTGTTTGCAAATCTGTAATCGTGCTCCAACTTCTCGCCGAACTTTTTCCATGGCTGTTCCTTGGCTGTTCTTTCTTCGCGCCTCATTGTACCGGGCTCGAGAAGTTGAGTTTCTACATTGGATTCACGCAATGTAGGGTCTCTTCTTCTCTCTGATGGCTTCTTGATCTCCAGGCGTTTTAAACCAAGCAGTTTTTTTCTCACCACCAGCCGCTTCCCCAGACCGCTTCACTCCACAAACATTTCCTGCAGAGGTAATGACTGTCGATAAAAACAGCTGCCATTCCTCCTCTACATTCAAAAGGTCAGTTGAAATTTGTTCAAACTTCTCCGAAACATGCTGTGCAAAACGCTCTCTGAAATCAGAGTCAGCACCCTGCAACCTTTTCCACCGTATGTGGGTCACCAGTCTTGGTTTTCGCCTGGGTGGCAAAGAAATACTGCCACTGAAAAACAATTTGCACAGCACTAAGTGGTGATCAGTTGACAACTCAACTCCCCTGAAAACTCGAACATCACAAATCATTCTTTGAACACACAAATGTACAACAAAGAAATCAATCAGTGACTTCTGATTTAAACTGTGCTTGTACCATGTGTATTTGTCAATGTCTCTCTGTGTGGAAAAAGTGTTCATGATGGACAAGGCATATGCACAGCAGAAATCCAACAACTTCCCTCCTTTCCTGTTTTGATCCGGGTCACCGTGCCTCCCGATCACACTCCTCCAAGTACTGTCGTCTGTACCCACATGTGCATTGAAGTCACCCATCAGGAGAAAGAAGTCCATTTCTGCCACTCTGTCCAGGGCAGCATCAACAAAATCCAGGGCAGCATCGTTCAAAAAGGACTCATACTCTGACTCTCGATTTGGTGCATAAACCTGAACCAGAGCCAGAGTCGATCGTTCAAGCTTAAGCTTTAAGATCAGAATCCTTCCCCCTAACGGAATGACATCGAATACTTTTCTGACAACCGGGGGTTTGTGAGTATCCCCACACCCGCCTGTGCAGTCATGTGATTTGGGACGCCAGAGCAGAAGAGCTTCCACCCATCATCGAGGTCTTTGGTTCCAGAACACTTCCACTTAGTTGAGGAGATGCCAGTTGCATCGAGCTGATACCTTTTGGCCTCCTCAACAAGTTCAAGTTCCTTCCTCGTTAGCGGCGAGACATTCCACGTGCCAATTTTGAGTTGGTGCCGTTGTCGATTTGTAGAGTTTCCACCTAAGCCCTCATTTTGACTTAGCGCTGTCCCCCTCCGCCCCTCGTAATGGATAGCGGCACCATTGACGGGCTGCTCGTCATTTTTGTAACACCATTCTTGTTTTACTAGCACTACTACATAAACATAGTACGCGACTGGTCTCTAAGATCTTTTAGCGTTACATTATATTCGAGACCAACAAGAGACTTTATTGGTTCATGTCCGTCCGTTAGATTAGGCTCAGGGAAATGTATTGGCTTATTGGAAGATTTTCGAAATTAAGCACATATAACAAACTGCTCTTGTACAGGCAGGTGTTAAAGCCGTCCTGGACATACGGTATACAACTTTGGGGTTGTACCCAGCCGAGCAACATGTCCATGTTGCAGACTTTCCAAAACAAGACACTAAGAGCAATTGTGAATGCTCCATGGTATATTAGGAATAGCGATATTCACAAAGATTTAGGAATAGCTACCGTGGGCGAAGAAGTAACAAACTTCGCTCGAAAGCTAAATGCTCGCCTTCATGTTCATTGCAACAATGAAATGATCCTTACTCTAAACGAGACTCTTTACGTTGTTAACAACGAGCGACGACTACAAAGAACAAGACCTTTGATCTAGCGATGTAGGGTGAAGCCGCATGAATGAACGGCTTAGTAGGTGCATTCACTGGAAAGCAGCCTATCCAATGCGATTAACACTATGGAAGAGTAAACTACTTTTTAAGTTAACTTAGTTGTCAAGAAGTATTATGAGAGAGCGAAAATTTACTACTATGAAGTGCGTTCTGGCAGTTTCATAGCGTCTCTCATAAATGGGTGGTTTTTTAGCACGTGGAAATCGGGAATAACCAATATCGGCTTCTTCGGTATTATGTACCTGCTATAGAGGGCGTATTGGTATCTTTGAAAGATTTTGGAGTTTTAGCCTCCGTCCATCCTAGTATTCAAAAAAAAAAAAAAAACAGTCCGTGGGATTTAAGACTTAAGTGGGATTAATATAATGTCAAAATACATCGAAAGTCCCGCTGAAGTTCAGCCAATAATTGCTTGCGATGACTTTAATAGACTAAAGTAAACGATTAGGAAATCGTAAAAGATTTGTTTGTTCCTGACCAGCTTTCAAATACTCCGCTTTGACCCTTCGAGCCGACTTAAGATCATCTAAGTCTTTTATGGTTTGGCCTTTAAACGTTTATGATGTGAGCCAGTGCCAACCTCTCATGTATTTTTCTCAGTGTTAACCAAAGCATGTATGTATGCTGCTTTTCGGGATTTCTTAAAAATTGTATTTTAACAAGCGAAATTTCGATACGCTCACAGCAAGATGTGTATTTCTAAAATCATTATTTTCTTAGACTCTTGAAAAATCTAACCCCTAAAGTCCATAGTAAAAATTTTTTAAATGCGGAAAATCTAAAATAGCGAAAATTCAAAATTTCAAAGATCTTTTCGCGATTGTGGGTTTTCAACCTAATCCACAATTTTCATCACATTTACGAATTTTGGGCGAGACGAAGTTCGCCGGGCCAGCTAGTATCTTTAATCCGTACGTCCGTCCGTCCGTCCGTCTGTCGGTAGTTTTTAGGCCTGAAATTTTGAACTAGGAACTTGAAAATTGATATCTGTTCGTTCTAGGTCCTGAAGCAGTACATATGTAAAATTTTTTGAAATCCGCCCACTGACACGCCCACTTTAGTTATTAGCATGAAAAATCAAAGTTGTCGTAGGAAGCTGAAACTTGATATGCGATATCCTCGCTTAAGTGTATTGTGATAGGCATTTAAAAAAAGCGAATACCGCCCCCTTGTAGGCGTGGTTTTAAATAATATGCATTCTAATAAACGGTTTTTATTTGATATATTTGCCTTAAATCCAAAAAAAACTTGCACTATAAAATGTTCAGGTATGTTCATAAGCTATCAACTCAAGTGAAAAAATTTTCGCCACGCCCACTTTGGGGCGTTTTTAAGTTTGAACCAAATTTTTAATATGAAAATGCGAAATTCTGATAAAAAATGTAAACAAAAATACGATGTTATTGAGAAGGGGTGGATGCCAAGCCTCTTTCTTAGGGAGAAGATTCTTAACTAAATACAATTGAAGTTAAATAAAACTGAAATTTAACAACTAAGATTTATGACACAGTTCGGAGCTTGACAGTGGTCAATTGGGATGGGGTATCCTACGATTCGCCTAAGCGGATTGTAACCCTCCCACTAGTTTTTTATCGCTTTGGAGTGAACTTTCCGAGAAATCTGATTTTTGAAGATCTAACATATTAAATGTGGGCATGATCGATATTGTGTGCTTTAGATTTTGGGCTACTTTTGCTCTATACCAAAATGTGATCTCCTACGCCTTGTTTAACTTGACCAAAAGACATTTTGAAAGAAAATTTGAAATAAAGGTTGTCTTAAATTGAAGCCAGTAGTGAGCATGGCCATCGGCGGATTTAACAAATTTTTACAATTTTTCTGTAAAAACTAAGAAGGAAGATACACTCCAAGTTTAAACGTCCTAGCTCAGGACATTCTAAGGACCTAAAAACTGTACACATACGGCCAGACAGGCGGACGGACACGGCTTAATCGATTCACCTGTCGGTCTCGGTCATATCTCTTAAAGGTCTTAGGGGTCTACGGTGATTATTACACTGTGTTACAAAATATGCATTAAAATTCATATACCCTCGGTCGGGCATAAGAACCACGTTTTTCTCATAAAAAAATTAACTTTAAATCGTTTGAAAAGGTCTAAGGCTGTCCATTAAATCCGCGATGAGCTAATATTTTGTTTATTTAATTTGTCAAAAAAAACACATCTTCAAGGAATACTTTCAAGCCATAAAAAAAATAGTTCTTTATTATTTTTTGTTAAGATCAAAAATTAGTTAATTTTACACAAATTTTGTTGTTAAATAATACCAAAATATCTTAAATATTTTAAAACCAATTTTTGATAGACTTAGTAAAAAAATATTTTTTTTGAATTCTAGTAACTTTACTTTCTGGTACACCGCAAAACATATTTTACTGCGCTACCAGTCTTTCTTTTCATGAATAGAAAAGGATACCCTAGGTAGCCCTTTCTCTTAAAAAAACTACCGTCTCTCTTTTCTAAAAAGTCTAAAAAGGCTAACTACCAAGGCATAAAAAATTACCAGTTTTGGTAGGAAGCTACTAAGTCTCAGGCAATCGTGTGACCAGCACCAGGATTATGCTTTTTCTTCAAAATCTTAAAGAAGGTAAAGAGAAGAGGACAATGATAAGTAAAATAAATAGAGTGGCGCAACAGCTCGAGGTGAACCAGGGCCAACTTCTCAACAATTAATGCTGGTGTGTTAATTTCTTTACATACAAGGGGGCCTACAATTTGCCGAATCAGAACGGCACTTTGAGAAGCCGAACGGCACTTTCAAGACAAATGATACTCTCGGAAGGTTTGTCAGACTCTCGCGGAAGTGGGGACCATCAAAAAGAACAAGTCTTTTTTTTCAAGTGACAATGGCAGGATTCGAACCCAGACCTCCAGCGTAGTAAGCACACACACTAACCACCACGCCACGGCAGCCCACTGATAAGTAAAAGCACACAATTTTCGCAGAGAAAAAAATCTCCCATAGCATTGTGATAAAAAGACAATGCTCGATACTTACACTTAAAGTATTAAATGATCTTTCTAAGCTTTAAAAATTGACCGAAAACGATTCGAGCGGACATCTTCACATTTATGATGTCATGACCAGAATTGATCTCATTTATGTATTTATAAATGAATATGCATAAAAACAGCGGTCTTTCAACAACTCTTCGAGTTTCATTCATTAAAACTTAGAACAATCGAAAGAGAAAATATAGTCGTATAGGATTATGCAAATCGTGGCAGAAACTTTTGCTTTGGATTTTTTTTTCTTACATAATCAAAAATTAGTTCAAAAGCGCTCTCCACTTCTAACCGTAGGCTGTATAACTATATCATACTTGGTCGGCTATACACTGAAGCTGTCAAAAAACGACGCGACGTGACGTGCCGTTTCCTTTTTGGCGCGTAATACACACGCGTGCATAATAACCGCACTCATTCCAAGTAATATTCACAGCTAACTTATTTTTCTATGCGATAATCGGTGATAATTGCCCCAAAGAATACCCCCAACAATTATATTTAACGTTGTGCGTACGATTTTATTTCCTAAGATGTCGTGCACATAATCGTTACGCGCGCGCTCGTCCTCTTGACCACGCCAAGCGGTTGTGATGGTGGCCAGAAAGACACCTTTGTCGGGGCCCTGTTTTTCTGTCATCTCCTGGCCGAGGTTTTAATCGATTTACAAGAAGTTTCCTTCCGTTCGTGTCTGTACTTCGTGAGCACCATCAAAAATGTCAGAGAGGCTAAAAGACAGTTTTAATTTGACTCAAGCTTAGGCTCAGCAATATAGAGCTGACCCCCTCTTTTATAGACCGCATTTGAATGAAAATTGCTTCAATTATAGACAATGATGTGAGATTAAAATAGATTGTCTTATAAGACCATGTCCAACATCTTATGTAAGGAAGCGAAATTAATTTCTATTATGACAAGCATTCCATTAGTTCAGGTGTGCGCCTAATTGTCGATTTTTGTGTTTAGCATGATATACGTTATACTCGTGCGAGTGAGGTGGGGCTTTTTTTAACATAACAATGGGTTAATCGTTGACTGTATTTACTTGGGTTAATGAGCAGCTTGCATTCGAAAACACATCCGTTAACGGATGTGAGTAAATATTAATGACAAATATTTGTTTTATTGAAATTTCTTTAATAATTTATTGATTTTTTTTCCTTAACAGATCGCGGATTGTGAAAATCAATATTTATATCTGAATATGGTGTTTTGGCAATTTGGCACATTTTTCGGATGCCAGGTTTCTGTTTTGAATTTGTTTCTGTCATGTATGCCAGGCCTGCTCTGTTGACTTTGACTAAGCTTATAATCACACATGTTTGCACTTAGCTCAAATTTGATGTAAGTTAGGTATAACACACATATAACATAACCTAACCTAGTAAAACACTTGTATCGACTTAAATTTGATCATCGTTTGATAATCGTCCAACTTAAATAGTAAAGAATGTAAAATTTCACACAATATTTGAGTGAAACTTGCTATTTTTGTACAGTAAAGCAGGAAAACTGAATCAATCTTCGAAAACCCGGGAACATAACCAAAGGTTAAGAGACCTTAATTTAAGGTAGAGCATCAGTGGTTTCATGTATAGGGCGAAAGTAAGTTTAGTGCCATATTCAAGTCCCCTGGACTCAAAAGCTAAGTTGGGGTACTGTGTCATAAAATGCGCTGTCTTATCAACAGGCTCGTAAAGTGGGTTGCTAGTGTAGGCCTCAAACTCAATTCAGATAAGGTCAGATATTTGAGTCTTACTTGAAGGCGTGAACTGAATGTAGTTGGAAATCTTCGACTCTAGTGTATCCATGTAGGAAGCGAAGCTTTCATGCCCAGAGTGTTCTGAAGCCCCAGATTATGCAATGGCTATTCACGGCAGAGTTTTCTAGTTTGGAGTGCGGAAAAGCAAGGAATCTTGCAATACTTGCATCCGCTTCCAATGTTACTATGCCTATGTGGAGGGTAGGCTACGATCCTGCAACGCTTACCTGTCGCGAGCAATGCTCTATCAATTGAGCTACAGTGAACACAATTGTGTCTTTGTCAAAGTTCAACTACCTCACTTGTTTTTGCCTTACGTTTGCTATATTCGTTGCTATTCTACCTATATATCTCGGGTGTCCAAGCAGTCTACATGTTCTCTTTCTGCATAAAAAATGCACGGGATCATGACGTCATCTCGAACGACAAAAATATCGAATGACAAAAATCTCGAAAATATTTTTTAAAAATTTCGAATGCGAAAATCTCGAATTGTACAAAATATCGAATAATCAAAAATCTGGAGAGACGAAATCCTCGAACGCAAAAAAATTTTTCGAGATTTTTTTTAAGTTTAAAGTTAGTGAAACCTAAGGGATGGCAAAAAGAGGTCAGACAGGGAGGTTGGAGGGGGGCAGCATGCCATATTCTTTGTATTCTTAATCAAAGATTGCTAACTTTTAGTGTTCTTCAAGTAACCTGCCTTGGTGTGATGGCTGCAACCAAACTAGTATCAGTAACAGCAATATTAATTCCTTCCAATTCAAAAAAAAATGTCATGATTGGCTTTATTTTAATATTAAATGAAACACAAAACCTTAAAGAAAAATCATCTACAAAACGAAGTTCGCACCTCAACTCTTTCGTTTTCTTTAATTTCCATAAGAAGCCAGCAACCACCATGGACAACAAACATCCGTGTTATTATTAAACTACACAATTTATTAATGAATGATTTTTCGGTGTCATCTTGCCCTAATGATAAATCGTAAATTTATGCAAGCATTCACCATATATCTAAACACACATTCGGACTTTCATATTTGCCTGGAATCCGAAGCCTTTAATCTCTTATGCATAATTAATATGCTTTGTGATAGTTTCAGATAGCTATGCCGTTAATATTGAATTATCACCGTTAATGGTATTAAATAAATTTTAATTATGACCATTTGAGCTTTGTGTATCCTAAAAATAAACATCCAAAAGAAGTGATTAACACACGGTAGTCTGTCTGGAGTTAAATTTTTGCGCGAGCATTCGAAGAAAAAGTGGAGAAAAAAAAGCCACTTCAACCTTTTAAAGCTATTATATTTCCATAAATTACACATAGGAGAGGATCTTTATCTGGTTTTGTTTTACAGTTTAATCATACAAATGATTGTGGAAAGTTAGATTTATTTGTTTAGCCTGATGTTTTTGTTTTGTATTCAAAAACGGTTTAAGACTACGGCGCGGGTTATTGGATATTTATTAGAACGCAATTTTACGCAGAAATCAATATCGAGCTAGAGCCTAGGCTTGAGAGTGGTTAACTGCGATTGAAGATAAGGCCCAGGCATAAGGAATGTGATAATGGAGTTGCTTGTGTGGGGCTGGTGTCAGTTATGAATGCCATCTGCCGTGAAAGTGGAATACTTTAAAAATTGACTTAATGATTTATTGAGAGAGCTGCAGAGTTATTCTAAAATGTTCTTTTGAATGGAGCTAAGTTGATGAATTAAATTTCAACCTTCAGATGTTCTTTCATCGAATTTTTAGCGTTCTGATATTGGAAAATTAATTGAGGTCATTAAATAGGGGAATTCGAGTTTGATATAAATTTTACTAAACTTCAACAAATCAACGCTTTTACTAATTATTGATACTCTTTTGTCCAAGAGAGTTCTGCAGTGGGCTGGATCATCCTTGAGCTAAGATACGCCTGTCTTGAAAGGAAGTCCTAAAGGGGCGACTGAAATCTACTGGAAGAAGAAGCCTTTTTTTGATTTCATAAGCATATGTATCTAAAATTTATGTCCGTCTCAATAGGAGCAGTTTTTCGGTCGGCGTACCGTCTCTTTTCTCGGTTATGATCAGCCAGATATAAACCTGGCAGCTGAAGGTATATGTTGATCGTGATTACGCAAGGAACTTTCTGGAGCTAAAGACGTAGGTGGCATTGCGTATCAGCGGCGAAAAGATTGGTAGTCGCTTGGCCCCATTCAATTGAGATGTGTCCCATTACGGGTGGGGCTGAGCCTGAAAGGAGATGAAAGTGGACGTTCTGGTATAGTTGATAATGGAAAGCATCGCAGGATACACCCCACAGTTGTTAAAGAGGCAAATTGCTCTGACAAAAGTACACTGTTATCGAACAACACGTATGGAAGCAAACTTGCATCCTAAAGTTCTGTGGCGGAATCTACGTCAGATTGGGGTAAACGGTCAACGGTAAACGGTAAGAGTAATAACCAATGTCACTTAGACCCTGATTAGTTGAACAATTCCTTCTTAGAAACTGGCACCGTTCCCAATAGATTAGACTTTGATGATAGGCCCTCCGTGACCAACCTTGCAACGAAGGCTGATTTTGAGGTTGTATCCGAAATTAAAATTCTTTTAACTTTCACATCGATCAAGTCAAGTTCTGTTGGTGGAGATGGTTTATCGCTCCGGTTTTCAAAACTTATTTTACCTGAGATAATCAGACCTCTCACGCATGTGATTAACACTTGCATAACCACTTCGACTTTTCCGGATGCCTGAAAACATGCAAGAGTCATTCCCATAGCGAAAAAAGCTAATACGTCTGCCCCTAATGAATTAAGGCCCATAAGTATCCTGCCATGCTTATCGAAAGTTTTCGAAAAGGTGCTTGCTAGACAGATTCAGCAAACTCTCTGCTTTACCCCTTCCAGTCTGAAGGTTTCCGTAAGGGCCATAGCTGTTCCTCGGCTATGGTCAACATCCTTGAGGATGTACGTGCAGATTTTGATAAGGGCTTTGTAACTTTGCTCTGCTTGCTTAAATACTTGTTTGGGTTTAGCGACAGGGCCATTAAGCTTCTGAGTGACTTTCTGTCTAACAGAATGCAAAGAGTTGCAATAGGTGAGACATTTTCAGCTTTTAAGCCGCTGAAGTGTCTATTTCGTGTGCCGTAGGGGTCTATTTCGGGCCCAATCTTGTTTTGTATCTTCATCAATGATCTTCCTTTGGTGTGTAAATATTGCTTCGCCTATTTCTATGCTGACGATGCCCAGTTCCGGATCTCGCTTCCTTTTAATAAAATCAGTCAACTTGCATCACTGTTGAACAGCGACTTGTCAGCGATAAATGACTGGTCTCCTTTGAACAGGGACTTGTCAGCAATTAAAAATGGTCTCCTACTCAACACTAACCAATGCTTCGTTTTACCAATAAGTAATAAACCCTTTGAGCTCGACTTGCTCCCGGAAATCTGGCTAAACAATAGCAAATTGCTAATTGTTGAGAAGGCGACCTGCCTGGGTGTTGTGCTGAACCGTAAACTCTCCTGCTACGATCACACGAAACTTGTGATTCGCCGAATCTACGGCTGCTTAAGAAAGCTCTGGCGCCCCGCCAACTTTACTCCTCCTAATACGCGACAGAGGCTTGTGAGCACTCTCATTATGCCCATTATTTTGTATTCTGAAGTTGTGTATCCTAACCCTGATTCGCTTTCTATGCATAAGCTTCAGGTAGCATTCAATGAGGTAATACGATACATACACGGCCTGCGTAGGTACGACAGGATATCCATATACGCCAACATCTTTCTAGGACGAACTCTTACTCACCACGTAAATGCCAGAAACTGATGCATATTCCTCGGCAAAGTAATGTTATCCAAATCTGCTCGATATTTGTATGATAAACTTATTTTCTCTTATTCCCGGCGAACAATGAATATTAATATTCCTACATGCAAATATCTTTCCTCCTCCCGACTGTTTTTCATTCATGCTGTTAAGCTATGGAATTCACTTCCTCCGTATATAAAACGCATTAACTGGACCATAGCTTTTAGGTCGGCTATCTACAGTCACTTCTCAACACATCTGTAACACTTGCACAAGCAGAATTTTCTTCTTCTCTCTCGGTTTCTTCATCTTTTTCTCTTTATCGTTCTCTCTCCTTTCCTCTTCAAGACTATCCCTAACTTCCTCATATTTCATATAGTTGTAAGAATTTTTGTAATTATTACTTATTAAGCTTAATTTTAAGAACATTGCCTTATGTTTAAACTTCTTTAATTAAGTACTTAAAAGACCATGTCTTAATGTACACCCGCATTACTATAATAAATTGAAATAAATTGAAATTGAAGTTTCTTACAGTGTGATGCATAGTTTTGCTCATGACGCTCTTGAAGTATGTATTATTGACTTTGGCAACTTTGGACCCATTTGGTTTTCCCTGGCAACATGCCACCATTATAAGTTTTATGCGAATCATGCAGAAAATAGTCCACCTAAAAATGACGGCAAATAAAATGTTCAAAGTAAGCAAGGCGCGCATTAGAATGGAAGCGGACGTGGAGTCAAAAAAACTGTTTAAAATCTGCAAAATTTAAAAGCTTAAACCAAATTATTAGTACGACAAGTGTCCTGCAATCTTTTCCTCGAATGATCTTCAGGACCAACTTCCTACTGTGTTCCATTCTTCACACGCCTGCGAATGGCAATCATAAATGACCAGTTTGAAAGGTTTTTCGAGATTTCATCATAACTCTCGGCGGTGGGAACATGGAAGGAAAAGACTGAGTCATTTTTATTTATTCTTTTTTATTAATCTCTTTTCTTTTTAATTTTAAAAATGAAGAATATTTTTAACATTAATACAACGATGCCCACTAATATTCACTGCGTTGCTCATGCTGTCACATAAAAGACTGCACATTCTATCTAGAACTAGACGAATTTTATAGTCAAAATCAATTAATGCTAAGTGCGCATGTGCGTTAATACGAGGCAAAATACCAACATATTTTCCTTCAATCCTGTATCAGCTACAAAACAAAATTAATTGAAAAGGAGCGGATACGTGTAGCATTCTTGTCTGTCTGTCTGTCTGTCTGCCAATACAACTCACTTATTTGCATATCCATTAGCATTTTTGCCTCGCGTCGGATTTCATTTTCAACACCTTCGTCTGGAGAAGCATGGACCATGCAGGGACTGGACATCGTTGTTCGCTTGCTCTTCCCTGTTTTGATTTGTTCATCCATCCGCCATTGTGCATAATCAGTGTGTTTCAGTACAAATATAGGTCCCAGAGGTGATCCATTCGGCACCTCATGATCATCATCTTTAACACCATCGCATTCATCTACACACCACGCACTATCGTCAACAGCATCGGTCGGCGCGGCATGCACTGCGAATATCTGCGCGCGCAGGTTAAAGGTATGGGAGCGAACACGTGTAATCTGGGTGTTAAAGAATTTCAGCTCCATAGGAATCCTCCATCATACGTACAACTTTCTTGAATGTGTTGTGGAATTTTAAATCAAATTTAATTTAGCTTCTTCGGCAGGAAAGTCAAGATAAAAGGGATTGCGTGAGTGTAGAAGAAGTGAAGGCAAAAAAGTGTCAGGGATTGAAAAATTGTGTTTTTCGATGAATTTTGCTCTAGTGTCGCATTTGCGTTTTTCTCTTTTCTGCTTCAGACCCTTTCGTTAAGGCTGACTTTTCGTGAGAGAATAAGATGTGCCCAGCGAAGTTGAAAAGTTAGTTTTTTTTTTTTTTTTGCTGTTGCGGAGTAAACGGGAAATTTAAAGTGTTGACGATATAAAGAATATGAAATATTTTCAAAGCTACTGACTTTGAATGTGGTAAGCAGAAGTAAGTGATAATGAAGTGCTTTCGTTGATCTAATAAGAGTTCAATGAAGCTTGTTGTCGGCCATTAAAATGCAATTTTTGTAATATGTTCCACTTAGCTACAATGAAGTTAATTGGCTGAAGCTTTTATTGTTTATGTTAATAGGAGCTATGCACATGCTTACTTGATAAGATTATTGGAATTGATTTGCCTTTTCATACAACATTTGTAAATTATTTTGTTTTTAGTCAAAGATAAGTTTAGATAATAGAATAACTAGTATTTTTCACCCTATGAATAAAATACACCTTTAGAATTGAAAATAAATAAAGCACCAAAAATATCTGATTTTCGTTTTTGAAAAATTGGTTGCACAAATAGTTCATATACAAGACAGCATGTATGGAGTGGAGACTTCATTTTGGTATTAATTTTAACAACGCTTGCTTAGAGTGACTAATTACTGCTTTTATTTCTTCTTAAAACGTAGTGTGTTGCTGACGCGAAACTTAATTTTTCAGCAACAGCGAAATGCTTTACCAAGGGACAACAAAATATAATTTGTGGAGAGTGTCCAATGATATTCAAACAATAAAAAAAAAAATAGTCTGACAGGTTAAACTTTCGGTTATTAATATTCCTTATAGGGTTATTATGCGCTTTTCTATCAAAACTCAAAAGGGATTTTGAACACCAGGGATTTTTTAAGTGATATTATGTACATATTTTGAAGACAACGAAAATGTATTTTAATGGAAGAAAATTTTATTGTTAATACTCAATTACCGCGTCTTTATCTGAGCAAAGCTTATGAGTCCGCCCGTGTCTGTATGTGTGAAGGTTTTAGGTCTTTCAAATCAAGCTAGAGAGCTGAAACACGGCTTGGTTCATCTATTATACAGACGAAGTGTAAAAATTGGCTTAATCTGTCAACGGCCACGCCCACTACTGGCTTCAATGTGAGATAACCTCTATTTCAGATTTTCTTTCAAAATACCTTTTGGTTAAGTTAGACAAGGCGTAGAAGCTAAAATTTTCGTATAGCGCTATATTGGCCCAGGATCTTTAACACTGCTAAAATTGGGCCGCACACAATATTGACCATGTCCACTTTTAACATGTTGAATCTCGACCCGAAAGACCCGATTTCTTGGAAAATTCACTTCAAATCGAAAAAAATTACTATGACAATATGTAATTAAATATAAAAATATACGACAAAACTATTTGCTAAGTTTGCTTCATACAAAGTTTTGAGCTCCACCCACTTTAAGGGGCGTTTTTAGGAAAAAACGGTTTTTTCTGAAATAATGTTCGCTTTTACCGTATTTTTTTCATGATTTTAACGAAATTACAATTAATTGATTTTAAATTTTAGCCAATGCCCACTTTTGGGGGCATGGCCTATACAAATAATATTTGAATTCGGGCCAAAAATCTTTAGGATTTGGTGTTACATGATTTTAGATTAATTCTAGCATGTGTATTGGGTTGATTTATTTTAGAGGTGATAAAAAATAAATAAATAAATAGAGTGGCGCAACAGCTCGAGGTGAACCAGGGCCAACTTCTCAACCATGTATGCTGTGTGTGCTATACTTTTTTTCACATACAAGGGGACCTACAATTTTTTGCCGAATCCGAACGGCACTTTGAGAAGTTTTTCAAGACAAATGTTACTCTCGGAGGGTTTGTCAGACCCTCGCGGAGGTGGGAGCCGTGAAAAAGAACAAGTCTTTTTTTCAGGTGGCAGAGGCAGGATTCGAACCCAGACAGAGGTAATACATTTGGCAATTTCACTGTTAGTTGTTAAATTTCAGTTAAAAATCTTCTCCCTAAGAAAAAGCGTGGCATCCACCCTTTCTCAACAATATCGTATTTTTGTTTATATTTTTTAGCAGAAGTGGTATACACGTTTGACTGCATTTTCATAATAAAAATTTTGTTTATACTTAAAAACACCCCCAAAAGTTGGCGTGGCGAAAATTTATTCACTTGATTTGATAGCTTACGCACATATCTGAACATTTAATAGTGCAAGTGTTTTGGATTTATTGCAAATATATCAAATAAAAACCGTTTATTAGAATGCATATTAAGTATGATCACGCCTACAAGGGGGCGGTATTCGCTTTTTTTTTTAAATGCCAATCACAATACACTTGAGCGAGGATATCGCATACCAAATTTCAGCTTCCTGCCACAGCCTCGATTTTTCATGCTAATAAGTAAAGTGGGCGTGTCAGTTAGCGTATCTCAAAAATTTTTACACTTGTACTGCTTCGGGACCTAAAAAGATCAGATATCAAGTTTCAAGTTCCTAGCTCAAAATTTAAGGCCAAAAAACTACCGACAGACGGACGGACAGACAAACGGACATGGCTCATTCGACTAACAATTCGGTCTCGATCATATGCCCTTAAGGTCTTGGAGGTCTACGGTGATTATTGCTCTATGTTACAAACTATGAATCAAACTTAATACTTCCTATCCTATGGGATGAAGTATAAAGAGCGAGACCTAAACAATAATGTGGTGGATGTTTCTCTGCCTGACCATAGCTAGATGCTGCAGTTAATTTAGATTAACTTCCATCACTCCGAAATGGCCTCGACCTCTCTTCTTTTCCGTCTGGCTCAAGATCGAGAAAATATTGTCTTGATCCAAGAACCATAGTTTGTTGACAACAAGGTTTGCGGACTTAAGACTTCTGATTACTGAATTCCGTATGAGACAGATAAAGGTAAGCCTAGGTCTTGCATACTGTAGTGAAAAGAAGTCTTAATATATTTCTTCTCCCTGACTTTAGCGACCGAGACATCACCGCGTGGCGAGGCTAGGGACGGCCAAGGGCACCAACTGGCTGGCCTCTGCCTACCTTGCCCACGATATGGGGGAAAGTCCCCTTGGATACACCTTGGAGAGTGTCATCAAGGAAGCTGAACTGCGCAGCAATGGGATTGGGTGCGATGCAAATGCTCATCACTCAGTGTGGGGCAGTTTCGACATCAACGATAGAGGTGAGTTACTTTTTGATTTTGTTAGAAAAACCAACCTCATTGCATGCAATACGGATAGCGAACCTACCTTCACAACCAAATGTCGAAAAGAGGTCCTAGATATTGCCTCACATTTCTCTGATTCCATCGCTGAACTGACTGTCAGTTGGAAAGTCTCGTCTGAACATTCTTTCTCAGACCATAGAAACATTGAATTCAGTTTAAGCAATGAGCCTCCCCGCCAATCATCCTTCAGGGACTACACGAGGACAAATTGGCTTTTATACTATATTATACCGTTCGTTGAACTCTTCTCTCCTAAATCCTTCTTTTGACACCAATGAGCTTGATCACAAGGTAAATGAGCTCACTCTGAACCTCAACAAGGCACTTTTTCCCTCCTGTCCTCTTATACTTCCAAGAAGCAAGCAATCGCTTTGGTGGACCTCAGAACTTGGCGTATTTAGAAAAGAATGCAGGAAGCTCTTCAACAGAGCCAAGGCCACAAGTATAGATACAAACTGGGATGCTTACAAAACATCCCTCAAAACCTATAAAAAAGAACTGAGAAAAGCCAAGCGGTTATCTTGTTGATTCTTTTGTAGCAAAAAAGAAGAAACCTCCGAAGCCTCTAGGCTAAGGAAAATCCTCTCTTCTAATCCAACGATGCTCAGTAGCCTCAAAAAGCAGATGGCTCCTGGACCTTCTCTAGCACAGAATCGCTGAACCTGCTACTGGACACCCACTTTCCTAGTAGCTAGATCCGATATTATAAATAGTGTTAACCTTGACAGGTCAATGCCACATACTACCAATGAGTATGATCTGATAACTAGGGATATATTGCTATGGGCGCTTAACAGCTTCAAACCTTACAAATCGGCAGGACCAGACGGCATAATACCAGCCGAACTACAAAACACATCATATATTACCCTCCCTGCGCTGGAGATAATACTGAGAAGTTGCTTTGATGCCACATTGCGCTGTTATGGAGAGAAGTGAAAGTGGTGTATGAAAAATTGATTCATATCCACCTACGTTGTAGCATTGATAAAAGGTGCTTAAAGCTAAGCACGCGTACTGAAAGGGCAGTGGTGGAAACAGCTTTGCATACACTATAGTACGTTCCATTGAATATTCCCTTCACCACATGGAGTACACAATGGAAGCCTTCCTCAATATAGAATTCGCCTTTACCAATGCCAACACATCTGCGATCTTGGCTATACTGTCGACTCTGAAGGTTGATGGCACACTTAGTGAGCTAATAAATACACTTTTAACGAGTAAGATTATTAACTCAAAGCTTGGTGAGACCACTGCCAGAAGATCTGTCAGCAGGGTAACCCCGAAAGGTGGAGTCTTATCCCACTCCTTTGGAATCTAGCGGTGAACGAACTGCTGGCTATCCTGGAAGGAGAGGGTTGCAGAGTGATCGCTTATGCAGATGACGTTGCCATTGCCGTTTCGGGGAAGCACCTAAATATCCTTATATACATAGATCTCCTACAGAATGCTCTAAGCAAGCTAACCAGATGGACTGACAGTGTGGGTGTCAACCCCCACAAAACTGAACCTGTCCTCTTCAGCAGGAAATACAAAATCCCACAAATCGACCCTCACAAGCTAAGCAAAGTCCAAAGGTCAGCCAGCTTCTGTATGAGCATGCTCCTTCAGCAGCATTAGACACCCTGTTCCATCTAATTCCCCTTGGTATTTTCAGCGGACAAACAGCTGCTATCACGACTTCTTCTTCTTTTCCATTAAGCCGCGCGGTTATGATCTGAAGTGCAATGGATCATAACCCTCCCACCCTACTGCATTCCTCCGCTTGTTGGGTACGCCGATTTGACCTCAGAATATACCGACAGGCCACCCGGTTTTGGATCTCTACGTCACTGAGGCCAAATAAATGCTGTTGCCGTTGCATTTGTGTGATCCATGAATGTTTAGGCCTTCCTCTTCTTCGCGATTGCGCTGGAATGTTGATTGAGATTGCCTTTTTGACGGGGTTCCTAGGATCTCTCCTTTGAACGTGGTAATACTAACTGAGCCGGTCGTGCACCATTTTTCTGGAGATAGGTTCTTTTGCATTGAAGCTCCCTCGGATATTCGTACTTCTTATTCTATCTCGTTTTGTTACTCCTGCTGTCATGCGAAGCATCTTCATCTCAGCTGTCGTTAATTTGCCGTCTTATATTTCTTATACGCTGTCCAACATTGTGAACCATATGTAAGCGCCGGACGCACAACTGCGGTATAGAGCCTTCCTTTCAGCTTAGGGGGCATTTTTCGGTCACAGAAGATGGCGGAGTTTTCTCGCCTATAATCCACCCCACGCTCATTGACCCCAGGTACTTGAACTTTGCACACTTGGGAAGCACATTTTCATTCAATTTCATGTCTGGAATCGGCTCAGGTGGGTCAGAGAATGGGCAGCACAGGTACTCTGTATTCTTTTATCTTATACGATACCCATTCCCCCCTAAAACATCCAACCATACATCAAGTGCTCGCTGCAGGGATGTATGATCTCCACCCATGATGGCACCCTCAGCGAAGAAAAACTGATGTACTCTCGGGTCCGTCCGTTTTCACTCAAGCAGATAATCAAGGACTACAATGAAAAGCAAAGGACTTAGGACGCTTTCCTGGTGTACACCGACTTTAATTGGGAACTCATCAGTGACTCTGGAAGGACATCTTACTCTTGTCTTTTCTCCATTATACATGTCCATGATCATCCACACGTTGGCTTCTGGAACACCTTGTTTTCTTAGCGCCACCCATATCAGATCTCGTGGAAGTCTATCGAAAGCTTTTTCAAAATCAATCAGCACCATATGTAGATCTTTAAGGGCATCACATTGCATCAGTGGTTGATTTGCCCGCGACAAACCCACACTGGTCCTCTGATAGCCTTATTATTTTCCGCAGTCTATTATCAAGTACCCGCTCGACGATCTTCATTGTGTAAGACATCAGCTTGATAGAACTAGAACGGTATCACATTTTCCTTTAAACAAAGGAAGGACTTTCCCTCCACTGACTAGGCATTGGATCCCCTCTTATTAGTTTGGAGATGAAGGTCGTGAGCTATCTGGACCCGCTGGCTCCTTTTTTCTTCCAGAACTCTAAGGGTATTTGATCCGGCCGAACCGCTTTTCGCTTTTTTGAGTAGTTAACCGCCTTCCCAACCACCTCGACTGTGATGCCTGGTACTTCTTCTCGGTTCGGAGTAGTTTCTTCTGGAAAGTGGCTCCACTAGCTGCTATCACGGCTACTCGCCTCAAAGCAACCTCTGAGTGGACCAATAGTGACATAGGTCACTCCGCTATTCTGAACACATTCAGATCCACCCCAGTTACAATTTGACAAGAACTCCCAGACAACTATCCCCCCAAGGTCTTCTTGGGATGACTGTGTACCTCTGGAATGTGAATCGATTCACTTCAACACTGATGGATTAAAGACAAATGATGGGGTAGGTGGGGGTGTATTCTCAGAAAGACTAAATCATTGTCTCTCTTTCCGTCTTCCGGATCATTGTAGTGTTTTCCAAGCAGAAATCGTGGCGATTAAGGAAGCCTCCCAACTAACATTTTCTCTCTTATAACACTCTACGAGAGTCTTATGAGAGTATTCTCCAAGAGCTTGCCTCTTGTAATTTGTCTCTCATAGAGTACTACGAGAGCGCTTAAGAGAGTCTTACGGGAGTTAAATGGCCCCACTTATGGGAGTTATCTGATCTGATAAAAAGTCTTAAACTCTCCTTGCAAGAGTTATTCGATCTCATAATAAGACAATAAGTTCTTTTTATGGGATGTGAAGACCTAGTCTTGTTTGACAGAGAGAGAAACATATAACAAACAATCTTCGTGTCATCTTTATCATGTTGTGTGCCAAAAATGCTTTAATTTTTCATAAGGATATAAAGTAAAAAAGAGAACAATATATACTTCTAAAAGAAAGTGTTATTTTCAATGCACTGTTTGATGGTACACCATTGTCATCAACATTATTGACTTTAACAATATTTTTTCTGAGGTTATATATGCAAGAACTTTGTGCAACTGAAAATTTATCTGCTAAAGTTAACATTTTACTTCGATAAAAACAAAGCGCCATGAAGACAATCAGTTTAAAAAAAAAAACTATAAATGATAGCTCATCGCTCAACATCATTGCCGCGTGCACATGAATGAAGGAATATAAAGATTACAGCATACGCATGTTATGACATTTGCTCGCTAAAGTAAATGTTAATCTGACGTCATTGGAGTTGACTGTGAGTTTGTTTGCGTGTAGAAAATTTCAGTCAATCCATGCTGGCTAAATAGACCATGAATATGTTTTCGATGACGATTTGTGCTGCAGAGATACCTTCACTTTTTTCTCCATAAAGAAATGCAATAATTACAAAACTACTGTCACCGCAAGCACACTACGTACTGGCAAAATTACTTTTGACGGATGGTGGAACGCCATTATTTTGAATTGACATGAATAGGTATTTTTATCAGCCATCCGGTCTCAAAACAAGAGTGTTAGGCTGAAAAGAGTATTTTTATGAGTACTTCGATACTTTGACTCTCATAAGGATGCTCCTTATAATACTTTTACTCTTTGAGAGTAAAACGAGAGTTGAACTCACATAACAAGAACCAAATATGCTCTCATAATGGAAGTTTACGTCTTTTTTACTCTGGTAGCTTCTTACCCTTCTAATGAGAGTACTATGAGAGTGAAATTCAATTTAATCAAAAAAAAAATTATGTTCTGAGAGTACTCAAGAGTTTTACGAGAGCCTTATGAGAGGTTTTTCTAGATTTGTAGAGCACATCTCTCGAGAGTATGTTTGTTGGGCTTGTCCTGGCTTAAGAATAACGTTATATCCACCAAGGATATGCGTATATTTCTGACAGCCAGGCGGCCACCGAGTGCCTGAAAAATCGGTTTCAATAAACCCTAAAGTAGCCTCAGACTTCCGTTCGTCTCTATAAAGTAGATGTCAGAACAGTTCAACATTCTCCTGTGCTAGGTGCCAGGGCATAGTGACATTCCAGGCAACTGTAAGGCTGACTATCTCGCCAAACATGGAACTATTCTCTCAATTTCGCCTGATAAAGGCTCCTTAGGCATTCCAATTTCGACATGAAAACTCATGATAAAACTGGATGCAATAGAAAGAACAAATCTCAGATGGACAAGTGATAGTACTTGTCTAGTTACGAAACAGATTTGGCCTAAACTAGATCCTAAACGCTCTAGGAGTTTGATAGCTCTTAATAGATCGCATATGGGTGCTATAACAGGTCTGTTATATTATAATGTTATGTTATAACAGGTCTGAATATAGGCACGCGACAAGTCATGGCGTCTTTTCTAACGATTTTTGCAGGAGCTACAAGGATAAGGAGGAAGAAGAGACCACTTTCAACCTTCTCTGCACATGCCCCGCTCACTCTAAGAACTGAAATCTTCAAATTGGAGCTTTCTTCTATAATGATCTTATGATCTTATTATGACTGACCCAAAACGTCTCTAACGCTTCATTAGTAGCTCGAAAAGGTTCATGGTATCGTGGTACGTGGTTTCACAATGGACCTTCATTATGGTTTAAGTGAGTTGGGTTCTTCGAACAACCTAACCTAACCTACGAAACCCCATCTTGATATGACGTTAATAAGTTAGACATACGTCACCTTGCCATTTCAATATCCGTGGCTTAGAATGTTTACTTTGGAAGGAGAACGGCCTCAGAGCTCTCCACTTACACTAAAAACTAAATATAGCACTCGCTCCATAGTTACCGAGAAAATATGTAAGTTTAAGGACTTTCCATCCGGTAATACATACTTCTTACTTCTTCTTATTATAACAATATATTCGATCCACTCAACGCTTTATTTCAAACTGCCATGAGTCTTTCTTCAACTTTGGGAAAACGAAAAAGTACATAACCAGAGCTGAAATTTTTAAAACTTCAAACCTTCTAAAAAAAAAAAAAACGGTCACATTTTATTAACATATATTTGCACCTCGATAAAGGAATTATTCAATACCTTCAAGTTAAGGTACTTTAGTAATATTTATTTGTAAAGAATAAAAATAGCGATCTTAATTGTTGGTATAAATATCCTGTACATAATTTAACATTTCACTCACAGATATAGATATTTCTAGCCAAAGATTCTTACATTATTCCTCTTAATTATAATATTATTGCAGAGTTTATTTTATTTTATTTAATAAATTCATATTTAATTACTTTAATACTAAATCATTCATTCAAATATATTTTTAAGAGAGAGCAATCAGGGCTTATAATAATGTACATTTTTCTTTTCTATATACATTTTTGAAATATTCACTAATTCCGTCGGGAAATTCACTTGCCATTGGACGACTCACCATCTTCATCACTGCAACAGTCTTCGTGCACATTGATCTCTACATCGGAGCCTGATGAGTTTCTACGATACGTATTGACTGATGCTGCTGCATATTGTTGGGCCAAACCCAATGCAAAGACTGCCGCAGATGACGGATTTGGTAGGGACCGGAAGGCGCTGTTTTCACCGCCCATTAATAATGGAACTGATACTGTGTGTGATGACGGCGGAACTTCCGTTGTCTTGTGACTGTGATTTTGTATCGTCTGCGATTCTGGTGGTTCGTCCTTGTTTCGAACTGCGGCAACAATCGCCGCTAGAGCGCTCATTGATTGCTGATGATGGTGGTGGTCGATGTGGTGGATGCCGTTGGTCTTGTGCATGGGTGTAGGGATAAAATCTTGCGGGACATTGGAAGTTAATTGGCTGCTCGACTCCTGTTTGTCGCCAGCTTTTGAAGGAATCTGGACACGAAAAGCAGGATTCAGGTTGCCCCCGTTGTGCGGTGGTGGTGAGCAGGATGGTTTCCGCTGAAACTGGTGTATATGATGGTGCAGCTTTTGATTTGGCAATGGTGACAGTGGTTGAGGTATTGAAACTGATGTTGACTGCGCTTGTGGTGATTGTATTCGAGGTGACGTTGCACGGTTTTTGGTGAGATTCATGCGCTGATGTCTTCGCCATTTCGCTCGTCTGTTGGAAAACCAAACCTAATTGATCAATGCGAAGAGACATTGCATTAGTTTATAAAAAAAAGTGTCTGAGCTTATTGTGGAGTTAAACCATTCTAGTAGTGTCAATGTTGGGGCTTAAATATATATACGAAAAGACGGAGAAGTAATTAAGAAGAATTTTAGAAGACACACATTGCCTAAGAGATAGCTTAGAACTAAATAGAGTTTAGTGAAATCTCCCCAGCGAAATAGGATTCAATTCTTTGTAATCTTCTAAATGTTGTATATTGTTAAAATCTCACCTGTACTCTTGCTTCGCTTAAGGCTGTTTTTGAGGCAAGTCGCTCTCGCGTACTAACACACGGATAGTGACTTTTATCGAACTCCTTCTCCAGTTCTTCCAGCTGCTCGGGACTAAAGGTCGTTCTGTTTCGCCGGAACTTTGGCTGCTCCCCATCTGATGAATCCGAATCTTCACCTTCAATGTCTAATAAGACATAGGATACAAAGTAGATAAGACAAAAAGTTACACGACATACCGATCATTCGATTCGCATCCGGGGACCTTGAGGTATCTCTACTGCCCGAACCTGGGGAAAGTTGTTCAGGTCCAGAAGCAGCCAAGCCTTCAACAGCGTGTGGCAAAATCCCCGCCATTGGACTACCTGGTTGCCATAGATGAACTGCTGCAGTAGGCGGCCATGTAAAGCCAGGATATGGATGTGGTGGATGGGGATGTGGTGGATGGGGATGTGGATATAGTCCATAGCCAGCAGCTCTAGCAAATTCCGCTGCAGCTCGTTCAGCAGCCCGGTTACGAAGAATTCTATTAATCGATGATACCGATGGTGCAGTAGCATTTGTGCAAACACCTAATGAGGACAAAGAATAAATGAAGTTAAAAAAAGTCTAACTAATTGCTATGAAAGGGGCTCATCATCGGTTATGGCATGTCAAGAAAAGCTACTTGCCTGCACCTACGGAATGCGAGTCAACAAGATTCCGAATAATTAGATGGTCATAGATACGCTTAGTCACAACTATTTCCAGCCAATTGAATGAGAAAAAACTAGACTCACCCAAGAAGGACTATAGTATTCGAATCTAAGCGGTCAAGAGGAACTGCGCAATCGCATCAGAGATGCACAATGCCGAAGCAACTACATATCCATGGAGGAATTGCACAAGCACAAGCACTATGGTCTTCTTACCGAAGATGGCCAACAAGGCGCATCTATACATGCACAATGGCCGGTTTTGAGCGCGACTTTTTAACGCTTTTTTTTCTTACTTCCATTGTCACCTTGCCCATCATCATAATTGCTCGGCCATTGTGTCATTTGGTTTTGATCACCGGTTTCCACCATCAGCCAACAACACCATGAGGATGAAGTATCTTCGATGAAAATATTCGATTTCCACTTGAAAAGATTCACAGTGCAGCGTCAGAGTGGAAAATTAAAGACACAATGCGACAGTCAGGTTGTCAATCAATCAGAACGGACGCGAGATAGTCGGAGGCGATTAATCGATGGAAATGGACAAGAGAATTCCGACATAGTGCGTTCACTACACACGCGCTCTGAATATTCATATGACACGTGTATGACAGTGGTCGAATACTGTGAGTGAGATGAATATTTTATGCAGCGTGAACTATGTTTGCGTAAAGGTTTTTATGTGTGTATGCTAGAGATCTAGCAGAAATAGCCTTTGTCCCTTTGTTCAGAAGGTTTCAGAAATAAGCTTTTTTTCATAAGCATCGAGCTTCTGATAGACATATAGACGTTTTGGCCGTGAACCGAAGTAACTTTTTGAAGATTTTAAAATAGACTCAATAAATAGACTCTATGAATTCGATTTCATATGTCACTACAACTTGTTGGGATGTGACGCGGTATCGACATCATTTTAGATAGTTAACGTTGAAGGACTTTTGTTTTTATTTTAAAATGATTTTGTTCTTTACAAAGCCATCAAGATCAAATTCAACAAGGCCAACGAAGGATGGGATGAACTTTAAGCAAAACAACTCGATTTGTGTGCGCAAAATTTTTTTCCTATTAATGTTGAAACCATTGAGCGGTTAATGTTGAAACCATTGAGGTACGGTGCACACGATTTATTCTTTGTCCAAATTTAACTACCTCACTTGTTTTTGCCTTACGTATGCTCAATAATTGTTGCCACTCTTTGTATAGCTGATATGAAAAGGAATGGCGCATTGAAGACTTAAATAAATGAATAGAGTGACGCAACAGTTCGAGTTGAATCAAGGCCAACTTCTCAACATTGTATGCCTTGTGCTATGTTGATGCAGAAAAAGGGTAAACCTTGAACGTTAGTGAATTAAAAAAAAACAAGTGGGAAAGTGCAACAGTGCGTATGCAAAAGTTTCAATCCATCTACCCGACCATACCAAAAAAAAAAAAACTGCCACGCCCCCAAAAAATGGGCGGGATATAAAAATATAACTGTTGAATGCTTTCTACTAAGTGGTTGCATACATTTCGGCCTAAAACTCCACCTTTTTAACTAAAAAAATCACTTTTTTTAACGACACGCCCACAAAATCTTGATCTGGTGCAATGGACTTCCAGCCCACTTACCAATTTTTAGCTCTCGACCTTAAAATTTAAGGTCTAAAAGTTGTTTACATACGGACGGATGGACGGACATGGTTTAATCGATTCTCCTTTCGGTTCCATTGATATCTCTAAAGGGTCTTGGTTGTTTATGGTGATTATTTCACTGCGTCACAAACTATACATCAAACCTAATACACCCTGGGTCGGGCTTAAGACCGCGCAGGGCAAAACGAATAAATCTCCGTTGTATAGCTTCAATTCTTTGGATATATGGATCAGACAGCAGGGTGACCAACCTTGAGCGCTGTACACAAGAATTCTAACAAAGGTAAGGGCTTTGGTAGCATATGGATTGGAAAACTCCTTGGACCGACATTTGATAAGCCCAAGAGAAAAGTTGGCTCCAACAATCATGTTCTAAAAATGCTTATGAAAATAAAGTTCATTGTCGAGGGTAATGCCCATCGCGATTTTAAGAAAAAACATCGGTGAGCTCATTGTTTAAGAAGTGTGATCTCCGAGGAAGGGTGTGACGCTTACGAGAGTAGGTAATCACCTGGTGGTCAGTCCAAAAATGATAAAAGGATCTGTTATGGTATCGCTATTGTCCGTCCAATCGAGCTATAACTCTAAGCGGTAGGTTGCACGAAGACAAAATTTCATGTGCTTTTAAATACAAAGTCAATCGTCAGAGAACGCATACCTACTAGATATTTTTTGTTTTATACACTGATAACGGTTTAATAACTGTGTGAAGTTTCATGCGAAAATGGATTAATAGTACTTATTTTGAGAAGTTCTTAAGGCAAGAATTAAAAAGAAATGAAAGTGTTTTAACGTTTTTGAGTTAAATTTCGAAAAGTTTTGAAACTTTGAAATTTTATATAATTTTTCTTAAAATTTTGGATAATTTTTGATACGTCTAATATTTTTCATCTGATTTCTCTTGATAACACTTGAGATAAGGGCACGTTTTTTCATGCATTTTTGCGACCTTTTTTTCGTAAATGCGTCAAAACGTCAGTATTAGATCTTTTAAACAAAACATGACTCTAGCACTTCGTTAACCTTAAATTGCTTTAGACGACTTTTCAGTATTGGCTTTGTATACTATAAGCACCAAAAGCTAGTGCCTCAACACTTTTAAAAACGTCTTAAGTTATAACGCGATTGGAGGGACGGACGGACGGATAACGTAGTGATACACTAAGAGGCCCTTTTTCCATTCTTGGACGAACCTTAAAACGGGTAAAGCCCACCTTCTGAAATTTTATACAAAACTATGGCAAAATTTGAATATTCCAAAACTTCGAAGATTTGACTCAAAAATGTGAAAGCATTTTCGAAATTAGCTTTGCAATGTTTCTTTTATCTTCAGAACAAGTCCGTAAGTGCAAGAGTTCGTCTGTGACAAACTTCTATATACCCGACCCTATATACCATGTAACACTAGATCTTGAAGCTTTTTGGCCCGAATTCATTTATTATTTGAATAGGCCCCGCCCACATAAGTGGGCTTGGGCGAAAAATAAAAATCAATTAATTGTAATTTCATTAGAATCATTAGAAAATTAGGTAAAAGCGAAAATTATTTCAGAAAATAACCGTTTTTTCCTGAAAACGCTCTTTAAAAGTGGGCGGGGCTTAAAACTTTGTAAGGACCAAACTTAGAAAATATTAATATCTTTTATATTTGCCATGAATTTTTTTTTCGATTTGGAGGAAGTTTCCCGAGAAATCGGGTTTTTAAAGGTCTAACATGTTAAAAGTGGACATGGCCGATATTGTTGGCGGTCTAATTTTTGCCTTTTTGAAGGCAAGACCTTATAAGGTCAATATTGCTCAGTACCAAAATTTGAGCTCCTACTCCATGTCTTACTTGACCAAACGGCATTTTGAAAGGAAATGTGAATGTATTTCACATTGAAGCCAGTAGTGAGCGTGGCGGATTGAGCCAATTTTTACATTTTGTCTGTGCAATAGAAGAACCAAGGCGCGTACCAAGTTTTAGCTCCCAAGCGTGATTTTGGAGACCTAACCCCTTCACACATGTAGAAGGACGGACGGACATGGCGATCATATCTCTAAAAGCTCTAAATCTCTAAATCTTGAAATTTTTTTAAAATCAATTTATTGATTGAAAGATCAGAGCCATGAGGAACTGTATTGAAAACGAAGACCTAAGCCAAAAAAAATACAGTTTTTCCTAAAAACTCCCCCTTAAAGTGGGCGGAGCTCAAAAAATTCTTCAATTCAAAAAAAATCTTTAATTTGTCATATAATACTTTTTCGGTTTAGAGTGAATTTTCAGTGAAATTCAAATTTTTAAAGATATAACACCGTAAAAGTAGACATGGTCGATGGGTTGGGCGGTGCAATTTTCGACGGGTTAAAGGTTTTTAACCGCAATTTCTATTCAACAAAACTTGAGTTGCTATGCGTTGTTTATCTTTGTCAAAAATTCTAATAAAATAAAATGTGAATTAGAGGTTGTCTCACATTGAAACCATTAGTGGGCGTGGCCATCAGCAGATTGAACCAATCCTAGCACTTTGTCTGTGCAACATAAGACCTAAACCTAAGTGAAAGATCTCGGCGTTGTAATTGATTCGGAGTTCACCTTCGCATATCATGCCGATTTCGTTATTGCCAAAGCAAATAAGCTTGGTGGTCTTATTAAACGAAATAGCAGGGAGTTTTCGGATCCTTAAACCCTTATTTCGCTCTTTATTGGACTTTCAACTGTTAGGGATTTCTACTTCAAGATCAAAAAGGAAGGCTCATGACATCATAAATTAGTCATTTCTCCAATAATCATGTACCTACTCACTCAGTATCTTGCTTCATCGCAATTTTAGACGCGAAAAATATTCTCAATTCTTGTGTATACCTAGACAAAGTCCAACAATCCACGAGCAAGTCCTAGTCCCATACTAACAACTGCCAACCTACTTCTGCCCCAATGGAGCAAATTCATTGAACGCCGCTTATTAGTCGCCAAGCCTCATTAGGTAGTCTGAACAGGCAACCACCATTGCGTCTAGCGTCTGCTTGTGCTACCCACGGTCATGGGACATATTTTCTCTGCTGCCAGTCTTGACGAGCATGTCGCACACAATTAACCGAACATAAGTTTTCCTTCCAATTAAATTAAAACGCCCACCGAAGAGGAAGCTTCCACTACCCAACACATTCCGGCAAAATTCTAGTTTTTCCAGACAAGGAAGCCACCGTTCACGATGGTCACAAATCAAAGAAGAAAAGTGGGTGGAGTAGGTACTCGATTCCAAACAGAAGTCCAACATAAGAAAGAGAACTAAAATGACAGTTTGGTGTAAGCTCACATTTCATTGCCCTAGAGCCCGCAGAGTCACCCCTATAACTCAGTCACCTTGGGATCGCCCATTCTGGGGAGGAAAAGCAGCTATACATACCAAAGCAAAACAACGGCCAACCAGTTTTTATTCAAATGACCAAACGTCATTAATCAAAATAGAAAATGTCACAGAATTAACTGCACACACGCACACAAACAGGCTGACTGTTGGTGAAAATCAATTATGGAAACTATTCGAGCAGCCATTATGGTTTTTCCCCCCGAGAGAAACCGGTGACAGGCAGCCATAAGACAGCTAAAAGTAGTTATGGGGGCATGCCATATCCGCCTAATGACTATTTGCACTTGTTGGCTCTGCTTGGGTAATTGTGCAGTTGCAGATGCATTCCATAGAATTTATGATTGTACTCTGGTCATACTCAACGAACTGAAAGGGGAATAAGATGAAAGACCTGCACGAGAATTTATTCAAATCTACAATTGTATCTGAGTGTAGGCGTGGCAGTTGAAAATAATGGAAAATTATTTGTTTGTATCAATTAGGGCAAGAATCAAGTACAATCAGGATGGAAATTGGCCATTACCATGGTTACAGAGTGGAACACGAGAATGCAATTTAATATTGTTACGACATTGTTTATGATTCTTTAAATTTTTGGAAATTGTAGGGCTGTTTCTATTTGAAGTCGGCTATTGTTTTTATAACTGATTTTGAAATACAGGGTGTTAAATAACTTGTCTCGATAATATTGTCGGATCTTTTTGGAAAAATATATCAAGATTTAGGTCAGTGAAAAAATCTCCTCAATAAACAGCTAAATACTAATATTTCAAGATATTTGGGACAAATTTAACACTGACAGATCTGAAAATCATTTGCAGATCTGGCAATCGTTTGTACTTTGATCTTGATTAAAACGCGACTACAAAATGCTCCTACTTATTGGGATAATTATTTCCAGTAAAGAAGTTGTCTCGCTCATTCAAGAATTTTCATTCAAGAAATCTTCCCTTTAAGGCTTCCTCATCACATTCTAGATCTAATAAACGATTGGACACGCAAAAAAGGCTACGACAGCGTTATCGGCAGCCAGTTTACTGTATGCGACTTGGTAATGCCCTTTGTATTGAATGATTTTTAAGTTTCGTTACTCTAAAAATTGGATGGCAGTCAACACCCGAGGAAAAGTATGTTGGGATTTTTTCTGCGACTAACAACCTCAAGCAGCTTGTTAACGAGCCTACGCGAATTTCAGACATTGCTAGTCACGCCACCAATACTCTTGTTTCTAACATCCCATCCGGAAAAATGGGAACTCAGTCAACGTTCTTTCACCTTTAGGCTCATCGGACCACACTGAGGAAAACCATAACAAGTTCTTACGAGCTAGAAATGACTGAAATGCAGCTATTCGTCGTGTTAAATTCACACATGACCAGAAATTGAGGCAAAAGATCCTTCAATGTCCCAAGGGTATGGTTACGTTTTTGGTCAATTGTCAAAAATATAAAAAAATGTGCCTATTCTTCCATCCCAACACTCGTTTACAATGACAAACAGCTGTCAGCTCCTCAGACAAAGCCAATATGTTCGCAGCTCTTTTTGCCATGATTACATGATGCCTCCACCTGTACTAGAGCGTGTCGAACACTTAATGGGACTTATTCATTTTCGCACTCGCACAGTAGCAGGAGTTCTAAAAAATTTCAACATACACAAATCCGCTTGTCCAGATGGTATTCCCCCCTTAATCCTGAAGAGATGTTCTTCTACGCTGGCAAAACAACTGCCTGAGCTTTTCTATCTATCCTTATCTTCTGGCATCTTTCCGAGTAGATGGAAAACTGCAGTCCGTACCAAAAAAAGGCGATCCTTCTTCTCCAACCAGTTACGGACTAATTGCACTTATACATCTATTCTTTCCAAGGTCATGGAAACGCTAATGAACTATCAGCTTATGAAATATCTCGAATCGCGGAAGCTCCTTCATGACCGGCGGCAGTGGCGTACGTAGGATTTTTTTTAGGGAGCTGAACATTTTTTCATTTTGCATTTTGGCTTCAGATCTTCCTTACGATTTATGTCTCATATTCTTTTCCACAGTGAGGGTCTTCACGTACTTACCAGTCTGGGATGATTGTGCAATCATTTAAATCGACAAGTCATGCCATGAATCTAACGAATAGAGATACAAGGTAGCCTCAGTTTTCCTGGAACCTTTCTTCTTGTTTTCACTAAAGCTAAGGTTGCAGTTGTGTACCGCTGCGCTTTTTTATACCATACCCAGGGTAAGTTTAACGCATAGTTTATAATATAGTAAAATAATAAATGTAGACCCCTAAGCCAGTCCGTCTGTCGTGGTGAGCACCGGGTGCCTAGTACCTCAACTGGAGATTGGGTTCCAACGCCTTTGGAAGGTTGTTGGGGGTAGCAGACGAGAGAGGGGGGAGGAGTGTTCCCACTAAGGCACTTCTCCTTGCATCCGGACGGCAGCGGAGGAATTCCCCAGATGGAATTAACGGTGGCGTCTATAGTTCTAGTCAGGCCGAACTACTTAGTGAACACCTTATATGGGCTACTTCGACGTATTCGGAGCTCAGGCCTATAAGGAGCGGGCTCTCCGTCCTTAGAGCTAAACAAAGGATCTGGTCCTTCAGGTTGGGGGTCGTGCCGTCGGGGTGACTTCCCGGCCACGTAAAGAAACACCAGTCACGAAGCAGAAACAAGCCTCGGATTCGGACGGATTTACTGTTAAGTCTTCTTAACATCGCATACAAGATCTTTTCTGCTGTACTGTGTGAACGCCTGAAGCCGTTTGTCAACAATCTGATAGGCACATATCAGTGTGGCTTTAGGCCAGGAAAGTCCACCATCGATCAAATATTCACACTGCGGCAGATCTTGGAGAAAACCCAGGAATTCCAAATCGATACACACCACCTCTTCATCGATTTCAAGGCCGCGTATGACAGCATCTATAGAGACGAGCTATATAGCGCAATGTCTAGTTTAGGCATCCCTGCCAAACTCGTCAGTCTGTGCAGGATGACGATGGAAAACTCACGCTGCTGTTCCGTCAAGGTCGGCAGAGACCTCACCGACCCCTTTGATGTCAAAAAAGGATTTAGACAAGGCGACGCGCTGTCATCCGACTTCTTTAACATCATACTTGAGAGAATTGTGCAGAACTCTCGCGCCAACACCAGAGGTACAATCTTTCAAAAGTCCGTTCATAGATAAGATATAACATAGATAGAGATATAACATCGAACTGTACGGGCTGTACAGCGATACCGACCTAGCCAGAAGAGTCAAAACACAACGTCTACGATGGCTGGGTCATCTAGAGCGGATGGACACCAAAGCCCCATCCCGGAAAATCTTCGAATCCACACCGCAGGGACGGTGCGGTAGAGGAGCACCGAGACTCAGGTGGCGCACGCAAGTGGAAGGGGACCTCAGCCAACTTCGCGTGCGAAACTGGAGACGGCTAGCTCGAGACAGAGCTGACTGGCGAAGCTTGTTGGCTGAGGCCCATGTCCAGCCCGGACTGTAGCGCCACCTTAAGTAAGTAAGTAAGAATTGAGTTAGAGATTTGAAACTTGGAATGTAGATTGTTCATTATTTTAAGAAATAAACTAAGATCCCGCTTACAGCCACGCCCACAATTGACTTGAATGATAAGACAACCTCAAATTCGCATTTTATTTCACGAGGCCTTTCGACTAAGTTAAACAAGGCAGAGGAACTCGAGTTCTGGTGTATAGGAATCGCGTTTAAAACATTTAACACGACGAAAATTTTACCGACAAAACCATGGACCGTCCTACTTTTACGGTGTTTATCCTTAAAAGCTTGATTTCTCTGAAAATTCAATCTACATGGAAAAAAAAATTGTATGAAACATATTAACGACATTAACTTCAATTAAACGGTTAAACAAGCTCTTTTTTCACCATGTTTCTTAAATAGGCTATAAGAAAAACTTAGGTTGGAAAAGGCAATTTTAAATTTTTTTAACGCAGCTAGCTTAATTCTTGTAACCTTTGCCCTGTACCAAATCCGAACAAGATCGCTTATACCATTAAGATGCTAAAAGATTTTAAAAAAATTTTTTTGAAAATGCTTTATATTTTTGAGTTTAATCTCAAAAGTTTTTTAAACTTAAAAATTCGCTATTATTTTTCTTAAAATTTTGGATAATTTCTGAGACTATTATAATTTCGGAGATATGGGGGGTACACACACTCTTTTTCGTGAATTGTTGCATTTTTTTCGAAAATGCAGAATTAAAACTCTTTCGGAAAAATATGACTTAACCACTTGGCTAATTTTAATTTTTGTTATACGCGGTTGAGCGGTTCAAAAGCGTCATACATTTTTTGAACTCTTCATTTCTGAAAAGCTTTTCAATTTTTTCAAAAAATTAATTTTTCTCATTCAAGTTTAATATTTACTTGACTTAAGTCTCTATTTTCTAGTTCTTGCCTGCTAAACTTCTCAAAATAAGTTCCTAAAAACTTTTAGTCCATTTTCATGAAATTTTAAACTTTAATTAAACCGTTATGTGTGCATGAAAAAATTCCCCTAGTATGCGTTCTCTGGCTATTTCCGGAGCTTATAAGCACACCTAATTTCGTTTTTATACGGCTTACCGTTCAGAAGTTATAAAGCGATTGGACGGACGGACAACTAAGCGATACCATAAGAGGTCCCTTTTTTATTTTCGGGTGAACCGCTAAAATCGAATGTGAAATTAAATCTTATAAATAAACTGTAGCCAACTGTCTCTACTTTTGGTCACATTTAATGTGATCTCATCAACAAGGGAGCCCACCCTGATACAGATGTGCTATGGAGTATAAGAGCAAAACATGTGTTGTGGCTGTTGTACCAACTTGTTTCCTACGTGTAGTCGAAATCGCTTTATCTCGATTGCCATATCCACGAGAAATCAAATAACCGATCAAAAATCGAAAAACCATCCAAAGAAGACGAGACCCACGGCCAAAGTCAATAAATCAGCTAACGCAATCGCGTACCCATCACAAGCGGTGGCTGATCCACCAGTACTCACGTATAGGGCTCCCTAGGATAAATACACACTTTCCTCGCAACACTAGATCCCTATCGGCAGCAAATATAATGCCAATCACTATCATTCACCTCTCACAGATAGGTACTCTAGATACACTCATTGAGGAAAACCCCCACGAATGAATGGCGCATGAGAATCTTCGCATATGGGTGAGAGCGCGCATCCGAAGCAGATGCAAGGCAAAACCCACTGGGCACGCAATTCTCTAGAAGTATACGACGGTGCTGAAGGAGGAAGTCTTATGAAAGAGACTGATTTCTCCTAATGTGACGATGATGACGCAAATGAGATTACACCGACTGAAGGACCACATAATGAGGTCTGGGAGATCAATCGATCTCGTCCAAGTTCAGGAGGAAGACAACTGGAACGGCGGCGACTGATGCTTGCGGAGACGCTGTGTTTTGCATATCAACCGTTGTTCAGTGCTTTGGTGTCCGGATGCCCATAAATTAGCCAATCGATCTTAAATGGAACAACAATTTGATTGCTCAGGACAAAGTAATTCCCGATCGTCGTCGTCCGTCGTCATCGTGCATCGTCATCTACCTCGTCATCCTCGTCGTCGGTTGGTGGCGTAGTCATCCTGTATGGATTCAACTGTGAAGTGACGCTGGGTTAAGTGCATAAAACATCAAAGGGAAAACACGGGAGCAACTACAGCCTGGATTTGGGGGACGACTCTTGTGTGCCTTTACCTTATAGACGAGAATCTGACATATGCGACGAACAAGAAAGATCCCTAAAGAGTGAAAGATATACAGGAAAGGAGGAAATTATTGTTGCGGCTTACCTTCGGAAATTAGCCGCTCACGTATTTCCCACGCGAAGATCGTAGGGTTTTCGCGTTTGTACTGTTCGATTTTTGATACCACAGCTGGAGTTGCAACCTTTGGCTTTGATCCACCAATAAGGCCAGGTGGTCGAAGTGTACCTGAAATTGACAGAATTAAACGTTGGATAAAAATCAAATTGCTCCATCAAATCAAATCAAATTGATTGTTTTTAAAATCTAATTTCTAAAAGGAATAAAAAAGGGAGTTTTTTTTGCTACCGCATCTAGTAATCTCCTCCTGTGCCATTGAGAGCCTTTTCGAGCTAGAAACCGCAGTTGACAAATTCATTGAATCAATTCAGAGTTTTTGGAAAAACATTTTTTTGCAAAAGACAGAAATAAGCAGAGGCGGGTATATATGCACAACATAAACCACTCGAAGAAGATGGCAGCGCGTAGAAGATGGCAATGCACGAGAGCAATTCCAGACAAACCCTTCTTGAACCATCTCTTTAACAAGCTGAAAGAAATGATGCAAGATTATAAAAATCGTGAGACCATACTTTGAAGGCTTGTCGGCGGATGGAAGCTCAAACTACTCGCTTTGGAAAGCAGTTAAGTCCACCTGCTATAACCCACTTGGCACCAATAAAGAAAGCTTACGGCCAATGGGCAAAAGAAGAAGAGATAAAGCGGATTTGTTTGCGAACACTTAGAAGAAATATTCAAGCCATTCGACGGTCCGACGTTGACCGAAGTTCAAAATAACAACACAATAGCCTAAGCATATGAAACAAATGTCGTTAGTTGAACTTCGATAGACAATAAGCAAACTTAAAAATAATTAGGCCCCGGGTTACGACCTGATTACTCGCGAAATCTTGCAAGAACTAGTATACCAAAAAAGGCGCTATTCAAGTTTCTTTATATATGATAAACGCTTCTCTTAGACTTTTATACCTTTCGAGATAATGGAAGTTTGCTGAAGTCATAATGGTTGTAAAACCTGGGAAATACGCAAACGAAAAAAAATGTTAAAGGCCCATATTGCTTCTGTCGATTCGAGAAACTTCTGCTAAGCATTTAAAAATAAATAAATAGAGTGGCGCAACAATGTATGTGGTGTGTTAATTTCTTTACATACAAGGGGACCTACAATTTTTTGCCGAGCCCGGACGGCACTTTGAGAAGTTTTTTAAGACAAATGATACACTCGGAGGGCTTGTCAGACCCTCGCGGAGGTGGGGACCGTGAAAAAGAACAAGTCTTTTTTTCAGGTGGCGGTGGCAGGATTCGAACCCAGACCTCCGGCGTAGTAAGCACACACAATAACCACTACGCCACGGCACCCCACGCATGCTAAGCATTCGCAACCAATAATAATTGCGATGGAACCTTGATCCCGGATCATCAATTCGGTTTCAGACCAGAACAGACCCACAGAACACCTTATCTTGACTTCAATCAAGACTAAACCCCATTCACATATCCTAGCAGAGAACACTACGGAGGCTGGATAAGGTTTTAATGCAAAGTTGAGGCCATACAAAGACGTTTTGGCCTTCTATAGACAGCAGCAAATCAAAAAAGCTTACACCACTAAAAAGGCCACCACTGGCCATAGCCACAAGAGTGATAACAGGCCAATAACTGTTGGGAAAACACTCAGCCAAATTAAGAATCTTTAACACCAACTATATTTGCAGGGGCTGTCACGATCCCGAAGCGGAAGAAGATGTGAAACACCTCCTCTGCCAATGTCCAAGTGGCAGCAAGCAACGTTTTAAACTTCTATGACAATTCTTCTCTGAGGAACTGGACGAGCTTACAAAAATGCAGGTGGCGAATATCGTGAAGCTCAGCAGGGACTCCCGCTGGGCCAAGTTTCTCTTCGAAGCTCAGGATACTTCAACTAACTAAGTATTATATATATGCTAACATTTTTATCCCTTACAGATTGTCCCCAAACGGTGTCGCTAAGGGCCCTTGTAGGTCTTTGCGAGCTGGTGGCTTTGGCTGCTAGCAACCCTACTTAACCTAACCTAACCAAAGGTGTGGTACTGAATACACGAAAATAAAGCAAATTCGAGCTGAATTACCCCAAGCAAGCGTCCTCGGTTCTACCCTGGCTCTTCTCTATACCTCAAGATGATGAGACAGTTATGGCCACGTTTGCGGACACACGGCCATCCTGGAAACAGGTGAATCCGTTGACTCATCAACGAGAAGCCTCAAACGGGCATTGGACAAATTTGTGTCTGGACAAAGACTTGGCGAATTGTTATTGACAAGAAAAAGTCAACACATGTCAATTGTATACAAAGAGCGGCTAACAATTTACCTTTGTTCATAGGTAAACTCTGTACAGATACCTTCAATGCAAACGAAGTGACTCCAGACGCTTAACTTAGGTGGAAGCCACTTAGGGAAAACTAAGCATAATAGGTAATAAGCTGCCCTTGTACAGGCATGTGTTAGAGAATAGAGGCTTCTTACGGTATACAAAGCCTAACCATAAACAGGCTTGATTGTGATTAATCTGATGTCAAAGTACAACGAAAATCCCACTCAAATTCTGCCAAACGCCTGTGGTGCAGGTAATTATACTTAAGTTAACGATCCGAAAGTCGTATTAGGTTCGTGTGCTTCTCACCAACTGTCGAGCTCCACGATGAACCTCTCCTTGGATTTGGACTTGCTTAAGCCAAGAAAAGTCAACGAAAATTTTACGAAATCGAGAAAAATTCTATTTTGGTCGTGGCCTATGAATCGCATGTTATGGGACATTTCTAAAACCTGACTACATTTCTGAATCTTATAGTTAGGCCTCTATAGTTGCTTGGTCGATGAGACGTTCTGTCTGATTTTTTTTTTCAATTGTTGCTGCCGTTATCGATTTCTAGAATTTACGCTCAGCGCAGAATAAAGATCTTCGAGCGGGTATTAGATAGTCGATCGCGGAAAATAATAAGGCTATCTGAGGACCAGTGTGGGTTTGTCGCGGGCAAATCAACCACTGATAAAATCCAAAGTATAAGGATCATCATGGAAAAACACCGCAATGTCCTTAAAGATCTTAAATGATCCTTAAATGTTGCTGGTTGATTTTGAAAAAGCTTTAGATAGACTTCCACGAGATCTGATTTGGGTGGCGCTAAGAAAACAAGGAGTTATAGAGGCCTACGTGCGCATGATCATGAACTTGTATGATGGAGCTAAGACAAGAGTAAGATGTCCTTTCGGAGTCACTGATGAGTTCCCAATTAAAGTCAGTGTACACCAGGGAAGCGTCCTAAGTCTTTTGCTTTTCATTGTAGTCCTTGATTATCTAAAAATAAATAAATAGAGTGGCGCAACAGCTCGAGGTGAACCAGGGCCAACTTCTCAACAATGTATGCTGCTGTGTTAATTTCTTTACAAACAAGGGGACCTACAATTTTTTGCCGAATCCGAACGGCACTTTGAGAAGTTTTTCAAGACAAATGATACTCTCGGAGGGCTTGTCAGACCCTCGCGGAGGTGGGGGCCGTGAAAAAGAACAAGTCTTTTTTTTCAGGTGGCGGTGGCAGGGTTCGAACCCAGACCTCCGGCGTAGTAAGCACACACACTAACCACTACGCCACGGCAACCCCCCCCCCCCTTGATTATTTGCTTGAAGGAAAACTGACGGACCCGAAAGTACATCCCTGCAGCGAGCACTTGATATATGGGTGGATGTTTTGGAGGGGAATTGGTATCATATTAGATAAAAGAAGACAGACAGAGTACCTGTGCTGTCCATTCCCTGAGCCACCCGAGCCAATTCCAGGCATTAAATTGAATGGAAATATGCTTCCCAAGTGTGAAAAGTATAAGTACCTGCGATCTATGATCAACAGCAAAGTAAACTGTGATGACGACGTCAATCATCGGGTAAGCGTGGGGTGGATGAAGTGGCGATTAAACTCCGCCATCTTCTGTGACCGAAAAATTACCCCTAAGCTGAAAGGAAAGCTCTACACAGCAGTTGTACGTGCGGCGGTTACATACGGTTCACAAACAGCTGAGATGAAGATGCTTTGTATGACAGCAGGAGTAACAAAGCGAGATAGAATAAAAAGTACGAAGATCCAAGAAAGCCTCCTTGTAAAAGAACGTTTATCCAGAAAAATCGAGCACGACCGGCTCAGTTGGTATTAATACGTTCAAAGGAGAGATCCTACGAACCCCGTCAAAAAGGAAATGTCAATCAACATTCCAGCGCAATCGCGAAAAAGAGGAAGGCCTAAATATTCATGGATCACACAAATGCAACGACAACAGCATTTATTTGTCCTCAGTGATGAAGAGATCCAAAACCGGGATACCTGCCAGTATATTCTGAGGACAAACCGGCATACCCCATAAGCGGACCATTAGGAATGCAGTTCAGTGGGAGAGTTATGATCCATCACTTCAGATCATAGCCTCGCGCCTAGTAAGTTCTACTGGCGCGAGGCTATGATCGGGTCAATACCCACTTTTGTTCCACTTATAATTGCCATAGACCAAGCTTCATTAATCAATAACGTTTTAAATTTATTGATAAAAACCGTGTACCAAATTAGTTTTATAAAAACTTTTAACTAACTTTTGGCCTATCCTTTATTGGTGCCTTCTTATTTCATGAGTCTTAACAAAATTTACTCTAACTTGGTCTTAACTTGTTGTAAGCTTTACCAAACTATGTTTTGTGATCGCTGATACTTTGCCAATTCCAAGTTAAAATGAAGAAACATTTTCAAATCTACCTCAGATTTTTTTGTAGGGTCAGTAAAGGGCAAAGTAAAAGCGATTCCTTGAAACATTGTTGCATAAATTACATATCTGCATCTACACATTTAACTCACACAAGTTTATCACAATTTCGATAAAAAGGTGGAGTGAGTAAATTAGCAGCTAACGAGCACCTTATTTCAAATGGTGTAATTGAGCATTTCTTGGTCTTATCTTCCCCATGTCGCAAAAATAATTTATTTGTTCCAACACTTGCGTTAATGAAACCTCCAATTATATATAGGTACCGCAGTACCAACGCCACGGCCAAAACACCCCTCAGTTAAGTGCATTTTTTATCGGCCTTGTTGCAGCAAATCGCTTTACAAATTAACGCCTGTGCGAAGCTAGTTTACAGCACTAAATTGCACTTCCACTGGCATATCGCATAAATAATTATCGCGCCATCATCAGTGACACACTTCGACTACTGTATACAGACACGGGTTACAGAGCCTATTACTCACAATTATACAATCTAACCATATGGACGGACGGACAGATAGACAAACGTCAATCTGCACAATCGCCGCAGTGATATAGTCAGCAGCGCAAACATTCGAAACAATTGCTCATTTGAATAAAGTTATGAAGCCATCAGTGCGAGTGCATACTCGTAGATACTGTATCTATCGCGCGGTGTACGCGAACAATTGTCCGGAAGCATTTAATCCTATGTAGCTATAGATGCGGCCGACAGGTGGTTGAATGTTGTTTTTTTTTTGCGCACTGTTCATCCGCCGGCGGCCACCCGAACTATTATCTCATCTCATTAGAGATGCAGCGCGTACAGATACAGATGCACACCGCGCCGTCAAAGAGATTCATTATATATCACACACGTCGCGGGTTCGTGTTGTGCAAATTTGCCTTTAGGGTGAAATTGAGAAAGGTGAACAATGTGGCCCAGAGGGGCGGGCGGGGGCTGGCAGTTAATCGCGTGAATTACATAAATTTTGTACTCGAAACAATTATGTGAATTTATTCGAACTCGGAGCAGGTACGTTGCCGCAGGTTGGGCGGGGAGTGATAAATGGACAAACGCCAAATCAATCGCAGAAAATTACACACCACAAATGTTATCGCTATCGTCATCATCATTGGAGGCAGTGCAGCACTGACTGCACTGTGTGGCTCCATCTAGGGGCGACTGGTCCATCAGGCAGAGAAGGATAGGTGGCGAATAAATTACGACTTGATCTATGCCATACGGAAGCTCACTTCTGTCTATGTGATCTGTGCGATTATTTGCAATTTAATTTTTTTTTTTTTGAAAATCAGAGATTGATTAATTGGCCTACAAGGAGGTTTAATTATTAGTTTTTTCACTTGCCCATTTACGATGTGCTTATGGTGTGGTTTTAAGCTCTGTCAAATCGAATTTCTTGTTTTTACGGGTCTGCTCATTGCTGAAGATTGATTGATTAGTGAGCCAGTAATTGAGCATAGAGATAGAATATGCATATTCATAGATTGTGCATCGATGGTGTCCCATTTCGTGGAACTCCCCCAACCCTGGCCTTACACGTGTTACTAAAGTGTTTGTGGGTGGGTATGAGTATGAATTCAATATTGAGCCCTTACACGATAGGCTGATTTCTGCGTCAGTCACTCGCACAAAACCCAATGTTCGTTAAGCTTTTCTAAACTGGCAGCTTTACAGTTTGGCGCAAGTGAAAGAATGCCTTTTTACTGACTTACTTAAGAAGTGCCAATATAAAGTGTTAAAGAAGGTAGAAGGTTCAACGACTTAACCTTCTCGTTTTTATACCCTACTCTGCAGAGAGGGATCGGGTACCCATAAGTTTGATATGCAAACGAACATGTAGCATAGAGAACTATAAATGAGACTAAATTTTTATATGAACGAACTATGTCTGTCCGTGGTAAGAAATAGGCAAGAGGTGATTGATATTTCCCTTACGTCAAATACGGAAGGGTTAGAAATAAGGGAGTGGAGGGTACTTGATGTAGCTTTGATGTCGGATCATCGATGGATACGTTTTAAGGTGAATCTTCAGTTCAGAGAATGTGGTTTTCAAAGAAATCCAAGCGGTTATCTTGGATGGCTCTGATAATTTAGATAGGGCGGTAGAAAATCTTTCGAGAAGGCGTGTCCGATCGATTGTACTCATAAAAGGGCCCAACCAAAATGGTGGAATAGGGATATAGGCTTAAAGAGGAAGGAGGTTAGAAAACTTTTCAATAGGGCGAAGCTTTTTAAAACTTATAGCACATGGAACGAGTGCAACGATTGCAAAAAGCAGTTTTAGTACTTAGTTAGGAAGTCAAAAGGGGCTTTATGCAAAGAATGAACTGCGAATCTATCGCATAAACAGACGAGGCCTCGAGGCTACGCAAAATGCTCTCAAAAGAAGCTTGTGCTCCCAGCTACCTTAGGAAATTATGGAACCTGTGCTGTGAGTAGCCAGGAGGTTCTGGAAACTTTGGTGGAAACTCACTTCCCCGGGTCCACATTAGCGGATGGTATGCCTCGGCAATCTAGGAGAACAAGCATCTTACTCTCCGAAGAGGAGATAGGTTTTCTTAATGACAGGAAGAAACTACGGTGGGTAATTCAGTCCTTCAAGTCGTACAAATCTTCGGGACCAGATAGCATTCTCCCGATCATGTTGCAAAGAGCACCGGAGTTGGCAATCCAAAACATATGATGGGAATTCTCAGATACAGTCTAGGGACAGCTTGGAGGGAAGTAAAAGTGATTTTTATACCTAAAGCTGGAAAACAGGGACATACGGCAGATGCGACAAATGACTTCAGACCGATAAGTCTCTCATCCTTTATGCTTAAAACCCTAAAAAGACTTATTGAACTTCAGCATTGATGCAGCAATGGCTTCCTTATAGCATTGCAGCATGCATATATGAAGGGAAAATCAACAGAAATCGCCTTTTATGAGGCGGTAGGGAAAATAGAGAACATTATAATGTGTTTTCGATAGCTGCCTTCCTTGATATTGAAGGGGCCTTCAACAACGTGGAGAGTAGTGCCATTGAAAGCGCTCTAGTAGACGCTAGCATTGAACAGGGCATTATAAACTGAGTTTGCAACAGGCTTGCAAATAGAAATATTAACTGTTTATTGGGCAAAGTTCGATTAGAATGTCTGCAACCAGGGCAACACCTCAGGGCTTCCCTAATTCTGAAGAAGTCAAGTCCTATGGGTATCAGCGCCACGGCTTACGCAGATGACGTGGTGGTAATGGTGCATGAAAAGTACTTTAATATCTTAAGTGAAATCATGGAGGGTGCACTGGGAGCGATCAGCATATGGACCCAAAGCAGTGGTCTAAGTGTCAACCCTTTGAAAATGGAACTGGTTCTTCTTACCAGGAAGTACAAGATACCGCAATTCAAACTCCCCAAGTTAAATAGAGTGGAATTATCCCTGTCGGATAGTGCAAAGTATCTGGGTGTAATCCTGGACAAAAAACTGAATTGGAATCTTAATGTAGGGGAAAGAATCAAAAAGGCATATAATGTTCTTTTTATATGCAAGAGAAAGGTAGGGAAAACTAGCGGGCTTAAAACCCGCCATGGTCCAAGGGTTGTATACTGTGGTGGTAAGACCCATTCTTACTTACGGTGCCTTGGTGTGGGGGAAAGCAACAAACAGAAAAACAGTTAATGGAAAACTATCAGCGGTTCAAAGAACGGCCTGCATAGCTATTACAGGCGCGCTCCGTACACCTACGGAAGCCCTGAACACACTGCTGAACCTAACGCCGCTTGATAAACAGATAAAAAAAATTGCTGGCAATAGTGCTCTGCGGCTCACTAACTTAAACTATTTCAAGAGCAGTAGCTACGGACACGGCTCGATCCTGTCGGAGCTACTGCCAGGCTATCCAACTCTAACAGATAAAATTCCCTCCCTCGTCGAGGGAGGCACATCGTTTGTAGTCATTTATCCAGTGAGGGAGGACTGGGAAAATAATGCAATTTTCAGACCTAATGAAATTGCATTTTTCAGGGGAAGGAACAGTTTCCGGTATCTTCTTAAAAGACCCGGAACTAAAAGTATCCTTTAAGACTACTAGATAAATGCAGTGTCTTCCAATCAGAGGTTCTGGCTGTACTTAGGGCGGCCGAGCTTTGGCAGATGAGATCGATATCCGGCAGAGATATCGTCATTTACATCGGTAGCCAGGCTACGCTCAAGGTAATGGAATCGATCAACATCAAATCTGATATAGTCGGGGGCTGTCGCGCAATGCTGAAGGCATCGTGTCAGCCATCAGAACCGGGTGAGACTGTGCTGGGTACCAGGACACTGCTGCGGTATAGAGGGAAACGAACAAGCTGATGAGCTTGCAAAAAGAGGAGGGCTCCTTGGAAATAGTGTGGTTTCTAAATCAAACCACCCCTCTGCGTAGTTAGAGGCACTATTGAGGAGAAGATTTAAATGACGGCCAACCAAAGGTGGTCTCGTCAGGCTGGACACAGGGTATCTAGGACTCTCTGGCCACGACTAGACGGAAAAGGATCGAAGGGACTATTAAAACTGAGTAGGGTTTAGGGCTTTAGTTTTAATTCTGACAGGACACTGTCTCCTGAGGAAACACACAAAGAAGACTCAGGCTTTCTGACACGGATATTTGTCGCTTCTGCAGCAATCTGCAGGCGGTTGAGGATATAGCACACATGCTGTGCGAATGCGAGGCAATTTCGCGTGTGCGCAGAAAATTTTTAGGGGAATATTTCTTTGGAAGTTTGGAAGAGGTACACAGCACAAGCTTTAAAGGCCTTCTTGGCTTTTACAGGGCCATTGGCTGCTTCACGGAGAATATTTAGATTGTTTTTGCCTTTTGAATGTTAAATTCAACTGCTTCCCCAGCGATCGCGATTGGCCCGTTTTGGTGCCTAGTGTCTGTGTGGTCCTTTTCACCACACCCCTGTTTAACTAAGCCCAACCTATAGGTCCGTCCGTACGTCCGCTTGTCATTATGTCATCAATATTTAGGCCTTGAATTTTGTGCTAGAGCAGACATTGTTCACACAAGCTCTTTGGTATCCGATGCAAAATAAAAATATTTAAATTTTCCCACAGGCACGCACTCAATCGGTCTAAATGTGCAACTACGTCCTGTGCTTTCAAAGCTGTAATCGTAAAAGGCTGACATTGACAGAAAACCCCAAATATTCGAAAAAAATATGCATTCCGACTGCAAAATTCCAATTTCAGAAAGAATAAAAAAAAACAAGTGGGAGGGTTACAATCCGCCTAGGCGAATCGTTGGATACTCTATCGTGATTGACCACTGTGAAGTTCCAAAATGCCTCAAAAATCTTGGTTGCTAAAATTCAGTTTCTATTAACTTTAATTGTGTTAAGATTTGTCAGTTATGAATCTTCTTTCTTAAAAAAGAGGCGTGGCATTAACCTCTTTTCAATAACATAATTTTTTTTATCATATTTCATCATCATCATATTCATAAATGTTCATTTGAGGTTAACTGACACACAAGTTCATTGTGGGTGTCTGTGGGGGTGTGGCTGTGGGTGGATGTTATGAATTAGGGAGCGTGTCATAATTCTGCTCTCAAAATTTTACTTGCCAAAATTCTGGTTCTTCGAAAAAAATCCGCTTTTCAAAATTCTACTTATTCTGCAACCTTTTGACTTTTTTGAAGTAAAACAAAATGTTAAAAAGTGGGAAAGTGCAACAGTGCGTCTGCTTTTCGGGCGGTCCAACACTTCACACTGCATGGGTTGGTCACACTCCTTGATTGTGGTTCAAGTTGTTTCTTAAAACACAAGTACGGGAGAGTCTCATGCAGACAATTATAATTGCTTAAAGTAACAGTTTAGTAGTAAGATTTTTAAGCAGTGCGTCTGTAAAAACTTCAGTCCTTCTGTGACGGATTGCAAAATACCCTACACTACCAAAAAAGGAAACTGCCACGCTTTAAGAAAGCGAGCGAGATAAAAAAGTTGGATGTACAACGTGCTTTTCTTAACACCACGCCTACAAAAGTGGGAGGAGATATATACTATATATAAAAAAGCTAGAAAATGCTAATATCCACAACTTGATCTGAAGGACTGGATTTCCAGCCAAACCACCAAATTTCATCTCTCTGGCTTAAAATTTAAGACTTTAAAGTTGTTTACATACGGACGGACGGACGGACATGGCGTAATCGACTCTCCTGTCGGTCCCATTCATATCTGTAAAAGGTCTTGCAAAAAGTATGCAACAAACTTAATACACCCTGGGAAGGTCATAAAAAGAAACAGGCAGGGGGTTGTAGGGGCCCTCTCCCATACATATTTCATTGTGTCGCTTTGTCAAAGAAACAGAATTTTGGAAGCGAATTTCGATGAAATAATTTTGACCCCGAAATGGTTTTTTTCAAAAAATCAGCTCCGACTGCAATTACACTACGAAAACCCCTTGATCGTCCTTAAAGGCTTGAGATCAAACTTTGTACGCTTGGCAGAAACTATTATTCCTTTGGTAAAACTTTCGAACTTCATTCGACCGCGTGCTTTTCGTGCTCTCTTTTTTCCCTTAGGAGTGGAGAAGCTGGTGTTTATCTCATCTCCCCCACTCCTTAGCTCGAAGGTTCAGCTCTACTCCTTTTTTGCAGAGCCGCTTTATATGCTTCCGGCTTAGCTGCATGTGTTCGCCGGCATTCAAAGTCAAATCAGGGGTTTCGTTGTGCAGTGGCCGTATGAAACCCATCACATCAGAAGTGGCATTGCTGACAATGCTGCCGATAGAAAAAGTTACCGGTAAGGCATACGAACTATACCTTCCCGGCCTGGGAGCGGGAAGTGCTTATCTGCAAGATATGGATAAAAGCATGCCCGGTGAATGGAATCTCAGCATTCTTTAGAAATCTCATTTCTAAGAAATGAGACCCTCTGAATCGGGCTAACCAAAAAAGGCATCAGTTTCCTTAACTTCGCATAAAAAATCTCTTTTGCAGTTCTGATGTGTGAACAAACGCTACGGCCCCGAAATTGTTCGAATCCACACCGCGCGCAGGGGCAGCGCAGTAGAGGAGCACCAAGACTCTGGTGGTGCATGCAATTAAAAAGTGACCTAAGCCAAAATCACGTTCAAAACTAGAGACGTAGAGCTAGAAACAGAGCTGGCTGGCGAAGCTTTTTGATCGAGGCTCACTTTTAATCCGTACTGTATTCTGTCAACTAAAACAAGGTTAATAAGTTATTTAAATGGGTTCAAGGTCACGAAATCCATGAGGATAGTGAAAAAGTCGATTAAGAGCAGATATACACTCTTTCTCGCCCCTTCTGTACGTCTAGAGTGGAAAAATCTGGAGGGGCTTAAACACTTTAAAGGATTCCTAAGGCACAAATCTTAAGGAGGTTCTAGGGCACAACAAATCTAAGACTATTAACGTGAACTTCAAAACTCTTACCTGCGTGACCACAGCATGTAAATTTATTGATACCAACTCTTTGAACCAGGTCACAGCAGCATCATATACTGAATGCTGAAACAACGAAACTTTGAAACGCCTTTTGCCTTTTGAAGTTCATTTTTCGGTAGTTTTTTTGCAATCGCTTGTTATTTTTTTTTAACAATTTTTATATAACCCTCTTAAGACCACTTTATTTGCCCACATTTGTTCTATCTTTTCATCCTAGACTAGACAAAGATATTGCGGCAATATTGGCCGCCGGAATTAAGTTTCTAGTTGGACAAATTCACATCTTGTAAAGGCATATCTACGATCGCCTGCACAAAAGCTATTTAACATCAACCAAAAAATTCCCATCGCCCATATTATTGCGCGTGTGAACAGCCAAAGTCTGCTGCCAGTGCAGTAGAACAAAAGCGGCAAAAACTCCAAACAAATTTCCTGCGATCACAATCGCAAATCGCTGCAAAATCACTGCAATTTATCCAAGCGGCGATCGTAAATCTTCTGCCAGCGCAACAGAGGCAGGCAGTCACTAGCCAAACTCACACTCATTGAAGTCGCCTTCTGTCGACCTCTGGGCACGTCCGGCCGCGGTCTCGACCGATCAACCCGATCACCGCTGGCGTTCACCCAACAATACAGGTGCGTGTGCGCATTACGTACTCCCCTGCATATCTATATACATGCAGGTTGCAGCATTCGCCAATTTTGTTTGCATTTGACAATTTTATCTTTTGTGAAAAATCAACTTCTTCGCGTCGGATAGAGAGGTTCCTCTTCTACAGAGGCAGACAAAAACAGTCAGTCATACATCACCCAACGAATTGCCCGCAGCAGCGTGCGCTGCAGGTCTGCAGCAGCACCAACTCGATTGGAAGGGAGACTATGGCAGATTGTTGTCATCATCATCCGGCGACTGCGACTGCGACTGCAACTGAGACTATCTTGCGTCAGTCTCGACTCGACTACATGATGGAGTCACTTAAGACCTGATGGGTAAAAAGAAACACGTCCACAGGTTTATTACACATAACCAGGCAAATATGGATTTTTTTTATGAGCATTAAAGCGTTTAAGAGGTGAAAATTAATTAAAGTCGAACATTGATGGCATTTCTGCAATTTGCAGCGCGTAAGGCTTGCGGCTGTGACCAGTGCGGGCCGGCTTGGAATTTGAAGCGGTGCGGCGTACAGAAGGCAGGCATTTCTTGTCAGGATTTTTAAAATTTCCTCCCGACAGAGAGTGGGTTAATTGGACAAATGTAATAGGTAGCTGCGTCTGCGATCGGAGTGACTGCCTACGAGTAATTATTTGCAGAGAAAGCTTTTCAATTAGCAATAATGGGTCCCTGTTTGGGCTTCAAGAGCCACCGATGTAGAGAATGGAATGTTGAAGTGTTACAAAGAATCTGCGAAATTTTACAAGGAATAAAATTTTACAAGTACAAGGAGTCAAACTGTGATCAGTTCCCACTATTCCCAGGATTCCTCCGCATGTAGAATTAAGTAAGCAAACAAAAACATATGCAGCCTTCCGGAAAATAGTCTATAATTTGTGCACTGAAGATTAAAAGGAAATCCATCCAGAAACCTTCATCGATAGCCCCCTTAGGACAAATCTATTTAACAGAAGAGGGGACACCTGGTGCGGCCCCTTTTACATTGAATTTATTAATCCTTCCCCGCTGTACTCACCCAGTAATTTTGAGACAGCACCTTGCTGTGTGATCATATGTTGGGCCAGATCATAGCCACGCAATCCGAAACGTGATAACTCCAGCAGGCGGTGCTGTGAGACTAGAGCGCTGAGAGTTGTCGGTGATGGTGAGCCCCCTGGAAAGAGTCCTGCAGCGGTTGCCACTGCTGCGCCAGACGATGACACCGGCGAAGATAGGCCAACTGGAAGAGATAAGAAAAAAAAACCAAGAGTTAAAAAATAAATCGAACAAGGTGATTGTGAGAGAGTGAATGAAAAATCATGGAACTCGCACACAACGATCAAGGATATAATAATACATTGCGCGTCTCTGGCTGGATGTTAATTGCATATTACGAGCACTGCGATTGACATGCGGTCAGACTAGAAGCGTTGGATTTTCCCGCGTCTATGTAAAGCTTGGTTCGTTCTTATTTTTGATTTAATGCCTGGGTGTCACCTCGATGTCGATGTTGGCCATAAATTGGATCAGTGCTTGTCTGTTGGATTATGCATGTAAACAGGTAAGCGGCTACTGTAAATCTCAGCGTTGTTAGGAAGTAAGTAGAGAGTATATAGAAGGTGTGCTTAAGGATTAGTTGGATGTCAATGCTAACAGGAATTTTATTTTAACGTTTAGAGGATTAGTTGATTGAAATTACAAGAAGTGACAGCGATTTTAGCTTGGTTCGCTTGCTTGGATAACACTTTTAAAGGTCAGATTTATAAGAAGAAGTAGAGTGCTTAAGGTGCTCGACTTAAAATTGACTTTATATTTAAATAGCTTGACTTATAATTTTGGACTCAGTAAATTTTTTTGCATTAATGAAAAAAAAGGTTAAAAAAGTGAGCCGAGCATAGTTGGTCGGAAAATAAGGTCTCGACAGAGACCGTGCTGACTTTCTTTTAATTCTTGTGTGAAATTGTGGGAAGTTTGTATCTTGTGCAGGGCGTGACAATCGCCCAATTGACGACCAAACTATCGCGCCTGTAGTGAAATACCAAATGGGGTGGACACTAGCTTCATATAATGTTATTTAATGTCTTTAATAATAACTTTTAAGTTACAACCGCCTGCAAAATGTTCTTAATATTTGGACTAGTCTTCCCTGAGTCCTAACTTCGCAGCGCATTTCTCTTTCCGTACACATAACCTGTGCAGTTGCATTAATGCAAGGCACAAGCACTATGCCTTAGGTACTCAAATTTTTATCGAAACGCAGGGTGAGAAATAAATTTTTTTGCTTTTTTTTGTAAAAAAAAAACTTCACAAACGGGTTTCTATGTTTTAAATTTTTATACCCGACTGAGGGTACATTAATTTTAATGCATAGTTTTTAACACAGTGGGAACTGAGACCTTTAAGAGATATGATCGACACCGACAGGTGAATAAATTAAGCCATGTCCGTTCGTCCGTCCGTCTGTATGTGTGAAGGTTTTAGATCTTCAAAATCAAGCTAGAGAGCTGAAACTTGGTACGCGGCTTGGCTCTTTTGTTGCACAGACAAAGTGTAAAAATTGTTGCTTGCTCAATCCGTCGACGGCCACGCCCACTACTGGCTTTAATGTGAAATAACCTCTTTTCCACATTTTCTTTCAAAATGCCTTTTAGTCAATATAAACAAGGCGTAGGAACTCAAATTTTAGTACTGAGCAATATTGGCCTAAGACCTTTAACAATGCAAAAAGCGCACCGCCCACAATATCATCAAAAGCGCAATGCCCACGTTTAACATGTTAGATCTTTAAAAACCCGATTTCTCGGAAAGTTTATTTGCAAAGTTTGCTCTATTTGCAATATTTATAAAATATATATATATAAAATATATCTATATATTTTATATATATCTAGTAGATATATATATAGATATCTAGTAGATATATATAAAATATATCTACTAAATTTTTGAGCTCCGCCAACTTTTAGGGGGCATTTATAGAAAAAAAACGGTATTTTCCGAAATAATTTCTGGTATAAAAGCGTTTTGTCATGATTCTAACAAAACTACAATTAATTGATTTTAATTTTTAGCCCAGGCCCACTTTTGGGGGCGTGGCCTATAAAAATAATATATGAATTCGGGACAAAAAATTTTAAGGTTTGGTGTTACACGGCTTATAGGGTCGGGTATATAAAAGTTTGCCACAGACGAACTCTTGCACTTACTCACTTGCTCTTTCGAACCTCAAAAAATTGTCTATGTCTGATTTTTTTCAACACACCATCTACATGTTATATCGAGATAGTGTGGGGCGACAAGCGGTTTTTTTAAGCTTTTTTCTGCAGTTTTTTTTTAACGTTAATTCGGAACCATTTGTTAAATACCGTTATATATTTTTTTGATTCTCATATACTTTTCGCTAGCAACGGTTACTTTTTTCTAATACTCAGAGCACAGGTTTTTTAGTTATCAGTTATAAAACCGCGTTTTTAAATTTGTTTTTCAAACCGTCTCAGAGAATTTTAAGTAAGGAACGCTATTTTTGAAAGATCTTAAAAGTGTTAGAATTCACTTCATACTTTTTATATGCAAACTGAATTTCATTATACCTAATCGGTACCACCGTTAAGATTACAGAATATTTTGAAAAATAATTTTTGAAATGTTTTTGAAGTTTTCGAGCTAAATCTTAGAATCTGCTAAATATCCGAAAATTTCTATAGTTTTCCCGAAAATTAAAAAAAATTTTTTGATATGTGGGATTTTTTTCAAATCATTTGGGAGATGCTATATGGGAGATAGTGGTGGGGACAAAATTTTTTTGATGGTTTTTTTTTTCAAAAATACGCCAAAACTACAGTTCTAAAACCGTTTAACCAAAATTTGTAATTTAAGTTTTTGCTTAGCCCTTAGCTGTTTTAAACGTTAGCCCAATATCGGCCTTTTAAATAAGGTGATGCAAAAGTTATGAAGTTGATAATGGGTATCTATTTTCCATTCTTCATTTCTCAAAAACTTTTCAATATTTGGCAAAAATTCGATTTTATTATGGAAATCCAATATTTTTTCACTGCATGTTTCAATTTGCTTTCTTCTGGCTGTAAAACTTTTTAAGATGAAGGCAAAAGACTTTTTCTCAATATTCAAACTGTAATTTAACGGTTATGCGTGTATATAAAATATTGCCCCTGTATGCGTTCTTATTTTTTCACGGACTTTATAAGTGTGCTAAATTTCATCTTTCTACGACTTACCGTTTAAAAGTTACAGGTGCGGACGAACGGACGGACAGACAACGGAGCGATACCATAATAGGTCCTTTTTCCAATTTTCGACGGACCGCTAAAATGGGTTTCTTTATGCGAAATCAATATGAGCATAGAAATATCCAAGTTTGTAGATAAATTTGCGATACACAAAACTATAATTTTTTGTTTCGAATTCAATAATTTTGTAAAATCGACCCCCAAAGATGGGCGTGACCAAAAATTTTGTATGATAAAGTCTAATATTGGGTCTGGTGCACTTAGAGTTAAGTGCTAAATTTTATTTCTTATGATCTTTGAAATTTTAGTTTTTAAGGTTGAGGGCGATAATTGAGGATAACAAAGTAGTCTTAAATTTTGAATTTAATTTTTTTATTTATTTATAACAAAAGTAGATACAGGTTAAAAGAAAGGAACTACACTTGTCAAAAAGGTCAGCCCATCCCGTTGGGGTCGATTTGGAAAACAGTCATTTGAAACAGTCGAAGCTCGTACTATTCTCGGATGAGTCCGAAACGAATCTCCATTGAAACAATGAACGGAGAAGAGTGTGCCAAAGAAAAAATTTAAACAGGCTTGTATGGAGTAACGAGTAGCGGAAGTTCATGGACTATTTGGGGTTGTATTTCTTGTAAGGCAAAATTGATCTTTAGCTCATATTCGGAACACGCCTTGACACTCTGGCTGACGAACTATATGTATATTTAGGAAGGGCTAAAGTAGCATGTCATTCATTCTAATGGTATCGTTGACAAAGTTTGTGCTGATGCTGGACACAAAGCCCGGCTTTGGCCGCAGCAGCTTTTCAGTACCTACAAGACGTTAAAAAACCAGTTATGGGACGCCAGCAAGTAGCTCTGTCCTTAATCTCATTGAACATCTGTGGTATGAGCTTAAATGAAGGGTCAGTAGCAGAACTAAATCCGTAGAAAACCTCCAGAAACTTATGGCAGCTCCCGGTTGAAGTTAACATCGTGGGCCGATTTTTTTGGACACAAATGTTTTCCATAACAAAACTAAATTTTTAAAACTTAATTTACTTGCCTGGCCTGCTTTCTGCAAATTAATCGATTATTTCGTAAGTATTTATTTCTATTTCTATTTCACTACTCTCGATAAATTGACATTAAAGCTAATTCTGGAAGTTGTTCTTTACCGATAGAGGTTTTCGTTTGGGTTTGTAAACATTTTTGTCTTCTAACACATTCATTCTGATGAGCACGTCGATAATGATAAGCTTGTCAAACTTTTCAAAAGTCACGCCTGTTTCACATCAGGCGAGCGAGAGAGCGAGTGAGGATCTCGGGCGGACTTTCAAATGAATTTCAATCAATGGCAATGTATGGGGTGGTTACAATACCGGCGTTATCGCTATGTCGCACGCCGGCCTTTTCGAAAAATTGAAAAACCCTCGCCGAGGTCGACGATTATTCTGTCAATCGCTATTCTGTCAATCGCTATTCTTATGACACGCTGTCGAGTTGACGTTTTTTTTTTAAGCTAATATTTGTTGTAAAATATAAACCATATATATTTAGAAATTTGTTCAGTTTTGTCACTGTGCAGTCAAAACATTCGTCGCGATGTTTCGCTTTTATTGTGTATTTACAAACGGTTTCTCTGGTCTCTCGTTGTCGCTACCGCTCTGGTTTGACGCTATCGAATTAATTGTTAAACGACCATCAATGCATGTTAGGAAAGATCTTACCTGCAGCGTGCTAAAGCTGTTATGGCACTCCTTTAATGCTGTGCCTCATGGTTGTTCATGACATTTTCTCTTCCACAGTAGAAACTCAGTCTTTTATTTATTTATTTATTTATTTATTTATTTATTTCATCAATCAGATTGTATACATAAGTTCATACATATATTTCTTATGGACTACAGATAATTTAACAAATAAGAACCACCAGTTTAATTATTAGAAATTAGAGCTAAAATTTTATTTTTAAAAACAGTGCGACTTAAATGTGTGTGGAAGTCAATATAGGTACAAATTCTATTCGATTCTCTCATGCAACGTGTAATAGGTTCATTAAGACCGTAATTAACTCTATGCACAGGTTCGTAAAAAGTATTTCGTATCCTTATATTTCGCGATGGAGCGTAGAGATTAATTTGGGATAAAAGAAAAGGGCAAACGATTTGAGAAGATAATATATCTCTTTTAAACATAACTGAAAAATACTTGCGACGTAGTTCAAGTGACTGTATACCAATAAGCAAGCATCTGGCATTGTACTTAGGCATTGGAATGTTCCAGTTTAACCTGTGCACAATAAGTCTTGTAAAACGTCTTTGAACTCTCTCAATCCTTGTAATGTCGACTTTGTAGAAAGGATTCCAAACTATGGAGCAATACTCAAGAACAGATCGAACGAACGCAAAATATAGAGATCTTAAAGTATATGGATCCTTAAAATCCTTCGAATTACGAGAAACGAAACCCATCATTTTATTGGCTTTAACAACAATAAAATCAACATGCTTTTTAAAATTTAAATTGCAGTCAAAAATAACACCAAGATCTTTCTTCTCAGAGACTTTGGCAAGGGGAATATTTTGAAGAGAGTAAAGGAAGTTAATATCTAACCGCTTTCTACAAAAAGACAGCACCTGGCATTTATTGACATTTAAGAACAACTTGTTCATACGACACCATTCCTGCAAAGAATCAATGTCCCTTTGAAGGAGATAGCAATCGTCAAGGCTTTTAATGCAGCGTAGAATCTTTATATCGTCAGCGAACATAAGGCAAATTGAATGCGCTAAGCAATCAGGAATGTCATTTACAAGTAGAAGAAACAAAAGAGGACCCAAGTGGCTACCTTGGGGCACACCTGAGGTTACTAAAATCGGATTGGATAAAATGTCTTTTAACTTAACGAGTTGCACACGACCAATTAAATATGACTCAATCCATTTTAGAAAGCTTGAATGAAATCCAATTAAATTAAATTAAAATGTCTTTTACAAGCATTAAGGAAATCAAAATATATAATAATGATAGAATGGTTTAATGGTCATAAAACTGCGTCTCGAGCTGAGTTATGAAGTTGTACAAATGGGGAATCATAACAACTGTCCTATAAAATTCCCAAGAATCGTTCGCTTTTAAATTAGAACTATGCTGCTGCCTTGATACTTTAAAAGTAGACTGCAAAATATCTCATTAACATTTTCTCGAAATTTTCGAAACATATAGTTCAAATTGTGTGCCTCACATAAGCCACTGAATGCATTCAATTTTTTGTAGTCACTTGAAATCTTTTGAAGTCTTTGAAGCCATTCAAGTTGAGTCTTCAATAGGCTTTAAGTGACTTCAGAAAATTTAATGGATTTAGTGACTTCAAATGCCTTCAATAGATTCAATGCATTCATGAAAGCTAGTGATTTCAAAGTGACTTCACTGAATGCCGAGCAGTCAAAAAGATTTCAATCATTTCAAAAGTCATGACTTCAAACTGAATGCTGATTTATTTTTTCCAAGATGAAGTCATTATTGAAGCCACTGAATTGAAGCAAATCGACTTGAAATCTTAGCATGATTTCAAGTAATGCATTCCACAATGATTGCATTTTTTTACAGACCTGGCCGCGTAAAAAGTGCAATCTTTCTACGCCTTAAAAATAAACTTATGCTCGTAAAGACAATTTCTAGAGCTTTTAACGCAGTTTACTATAACTATTTGTACATGATTCATACTAAAACAGAATGTCAACAACAAGAAAAAGACAAAAAGTTTTAGGAACCCGTTTTCGAGGAATATATCAGAATTTTTTGAATCTCCAAAGTTTGTTGTGATTTTCTTTAAATAAATAGAAAGTTTCTGATAGATATGATTTTGAGTTAATGATTTGTTTTAATGAAACTTTTCCGGCGAAAAAAGTTGGTGACACATGTCTATCCAGGCATTAAAGAGATTTTTTACTGAAAAAAAAAACAAATAGATACGTCAAAAAAAAATTTCAAAACTTTTTTTTTAAATATTGATGACTTGAGAACTGGTTTTCCTTTTATTCGTGTACTTATTTTTGTTCGACTCCGCAAAAGACTTGATGGGTCGTTATACAAGTTAAAGGCAATTAATTGGCATTGTCGACTGTCTAGGTTTGACAGCTCTTACTGATCAAGTGCTTGCCATACGCGATGTCTTGGTTCCTAAACAAAGTTTCAGTCCTCGCGTTTTTGGGGGTTAAGGATACAGAGCCACTCTTCGCTTACTTAACTGCTGATTGTCTGATCTCCCGATGTAGCTGAGTAAATGTATTATCGTTGAGTTTTAGGTTTTGAGCTGTCTAATCTGGTTTCGATTTTGTAAAGTTCGAGGTTCACTATTCATTAGTCCTTTTTCTAAGCAATGTTACCTAGGGAAGCCATGAATTAATACTTTTTAAGATTTTACTATTTTCACAAGTCAAGGTAATTTACAAAAAAATACAACTCAAAATACTTTACTTGGCTTATACTAACTATATACAAACGTTGATTATACCATGCACAGATACAACACACCAATTGATCCTACATGTGAAAGGAACAAATTCAACGTGTTCCCAACCATCAGTCATGACATCCGACCAGACATTGTGACACAACAGCTTCGCATCTTCGGTCAAACTATGGCCAAAATAAGTTTCGGAAAAAGACACTTTTACCTGACGTTGATGCGAATAACTACTCTCTCTGCTGACGATGATCGTCATGCGACATAATAGTACTCAAAAGGTTGATCTCTGATCGTCATCAGTAAGGCAAAGGCATAAAGAATCCCCACGAAGACGGAAATTCCAACAGAACAAAAACCAATCACGCGCTCACGATACAAAATTATAAGGAGACATCCGCGTCTATCTGCCGGACAATCCAAAGGAATCAGCATCACAAAATCGTCATTTGCTCGAAAAACACCAAAGTGTCAAATGGTACATCAAAGCCGCAAGTTAGCTTCGAATCGGAGACATTTATAACCCATAAAAAAAAGAGCCAAGACAATTGCTGGTGCGCGGTGGTCTTCGCTGTCCTGAATTCTGCAAATTCCACAAGAGTGCTGAAATTAGCACCAAAACATGATGGGACTGCTTCATCGCCTCCTTTTACGTTCCATTGAACATTTTTTTGCTAAACACTCTGTGCTCAACATACCACAGCCATCTTCATTCGATGGTATCTTCTCTTCTGCTCCTCTCGCAGAACGTTGGGGATCCTTTTTGTAAACCATACCACTACCATCCAAGTGGTAGCTCAGCAAATTTGTGGCTAAATTCCCGAAAGGAATTCCATGCCGATACTTAATTTAAATTCCATAAGCTGCAAAGTGGATTGCCAGGAATTATACAATGTTTGCTCTGCTCGCACAGTCCTTTCGACGCTTTGTCTGGGCGAACTATAGGTTTTTGCTGTCCCTTAACTATAATTCTGTGCACAAAAATTGCGAGCATCCCGGCGTACATGAAGATTCAACTTAAAATGCAGAGACGCGTCGTAACCGATTAGGCCGATTAAGTTAATGGCAAAAGCAGGGTTTGCGACAGAATCAGCTACTGGCAGTGTGAAGAGTAAAAAAATGTATAAATTTACTCGACCCAGTGCTGTGGGTTTGCTAATAAATCTTTCAGCAGTGGGATTCGGTATTAACGAGATGATTTATGCGGACATGAAGCAGATTTCTTGCATCGATCGATGCTCAACCGGGGAAAATGTGCTGCTGCAACCGAAGACAAGTGAATAGTGTCGTCAAGAAATCTTATACACTCAAATGGTCTGCTGTGTGAGCATTATTTCATGCTTCACAGTGCATGACCGCAATGAATGGTGAGACTTATGGTTTCGCTTTTGATTACAATCGCACGGAGACTCATTAACATAGGTTTAAAGTGAGAAGATGTAACGGGCCTCTACGAAGTATACAAAGCAGCAGCAGCTCTATATATGGAAATCGGTGGCTAACACGCTTTTATCTCAATGTATATCCGCCAGCCATGGGTCAGGTACATCCTTGCATGACTTATGTGACTTTAAGTCTTCTGAATGCTATTCCTTTAGTTATATTTTGTTCAAGCGAGTAAGATTGTGTAAGATGGTGACCTTCCAATCGCACCTGTTTGAATAAACATTTGGAGCAGTTATGACCCATTGTGTTACTGCTTCAGCAGGTCGTTGGCGTTCTTTTTAAAGTGGCTTAGCATCTTTTGGATTCATATCAAAAATCTACATATAGCTATCAAAACTGAATGTCCTCCATTGATGTCTATAATTCAACGAAGTTGGAGTCAATCAAGGTCTATAAATCTTTTCACCCTGACCCTGTAATAAGAAGCGGTACAACAACTACTGATGATAGACAGCCCAAGGCCACTCGTTTTTTTTTTTTTGTTTTTAGCTAAAATGTTAGCCCGAAGTTTTTCGACAAACCTAAATGACGGGCAACCCTAACGACAGTAATATTTTAAAGGTTTGAAATCTCATTCAGGGATGTAGAATATATTTTTACCAGTTTGGACCCCTAGGTAAACCGATCCATTCGCAGTCTTTGGAGAATGGTTATAGAAGATAATAGCCTCCTTTTGGAATTTACAAATAAATGAATAACTAAATAAACAAAAAAGCAAATAAATAAATAATTGAATAAATGAGTCAATAAATAAATAAATAAGTTAATAGAAAGCATAACAGCTTGCTGTTAATCAGGGACGACCTTCTCCAATACATTTCAATGTTTTTGTGCTGTATAGTGGAAGTTAGAGTTGGCCAACACTTAACTTTCGTAGCGCTTTGAAAAAAACGAATTGGAATGAGATTTTTTGTATTTCTTTTAGCCCAGGAAAGGCCTGGTGTAAAGGTGAATCGCTTTATCTCCTTATTTTTGCTACTAAGGCTTTGTGACTAAGGCGTGATAAGGTATACAACTGCATTTATCTCTCCTACCCAAAAACTTGTGTTTACTTGTTTCACGTCTTAATGCGGACCTTTTTGCCATCACTTTATGCCTGGTGAGCAAGAATGGACTAGTCTTGGACCTGGAACAATGTCATGTCATTCCAATATCACACCGATCTCTCCAGCTAAAAATTGTGCCTGATATATGGCTCGTTTAGGTCTAGCTGCGTCCTTATTATGGCCGCTAATTTACCAAGGCACTGGATATCAGCGAGCGATACCCTGTTGAACACCCGTTGAAGACTTGTTATTATCTACACTACACTGATTATGCTTTTAATTATGTATGTAGATGTTGTGTTCAGCAACTTAGACTAACTGTCCTTCCGCAAGCTGCAAGTAGCCTTTAAGGGTGCGTCTCTAGACGTCAACTTCCAAGACAAAAAATTTTCAGAGTAGGTAAAGAGAAGTATTTTGGGTTGGCATATTATGACAAGACGTCATACCGTGAGCTAAATGTGTAAAGCTGCTAAGTACACTTTTGGGCGAAAATGAGATTTTGATGCCATTTTGTATATCAAAAATAGCTCTAAAAATTGATTTAATACGTAAGTCCGGTTATATCGAAGAATCGTATGTATGTATATATTTTTCTTACTTCCAAACCTTCAAAAAATTAAAAGCGAAAATTTGACAAGTCCCGGTTTCAACCTTAGGTTTTAGCGGTCTGTCCAAAAATGGAAAAAGAACCTCTCATGGTATGACTCCGTAGCCCGTCCATCCATTCGTCCGCACCTGTAACTTTTGAACGGTGAGTCGTAGAAAGATGAAATTTGGTACACTTATAAAGGCCGTGAAAAAAATGAGAGCGCATACAAGGGCAATTTTTTATATTACAAAAATAACGGTTTAATAACAGTTTGAATATTGATGGTAAAAAGACAAAAAGTGTTTGGCCTTATCTTAAAAAAATAACAGCCAGAAAGAAGAAAATTGAAACATGCACTAAAAAATACTGAATTTTCATAATAAATTCGAATTTTTGCAAGATATTGAGAAGTTTTTGAGAAATAAGGAATTAAATCGTGAAAAAATTTTGTCCCTACTACTATCTCCGATTCAGCATCGGCCAAATGTTTTGAAAAAAATCACGCACATCAAAGATTTTTTTTGTAATTTTCAAGAAAAATATAGAAATTTTCGAATATTTAGCAGATTCTGAGATTCAAAAAACTTCTGGAATTTTAGCATTTCTTTTCATTATTTTTTCCAAGTGTTGGCTCGATTCAGTACGGAAGTGATCTTAAACACGCTGTGAGCGGACACAAATTTTTCATTCCTTAGCCCAGTTTTCCATTTCAATAATTTTTTAATATTGTTTAAATTTAAAATTTTATTTTTAAAATTCAATACTAAATATTTTTTTTCTTTTTTATGGCTATAGAACTTTTCAAAATAAGTACCAAAATACTTCTTGTCTTTTCTACCAACAAAAATTTCAACTGTATTTAAACCGTTATATGCACATATAGAAAAAATTGCGCTTACAATACGTTCTTATTTTTTACCCGGACTTTTTAAGTGTACAAAATTTAATATTTTATGGCTCACCGTGCACCGCTGAAAAGTTATCGATATCCACTTGCTTAAAATCATTGACAATAGACTTCAGCTGGCTTACTGCAAAGATTCCATACTTTTAGTATGTATGCACGTTCCTTTGAATATCGCCTCTACCCCATAAACATAAGCACGTACACAATGGAAGCATTAATTGATGTAGAAGACTAGAAGCGCTTAAATATTGTAAAAATTACTTAAAATAATCTTGTCAATTGGTGTCTGCACTTGATGTGTTCCAGTCACTTCCCAATGGTCAAGGTAATAAAATTTCAAGTCAAAACAATCTTCAACTGTATCTACACTGGGAGTGCACTTTAGTGGTGGAGACTTTACTGTCGCTTAGTAAGTAAATGAATCAACCCGCACAGAAACTTGCCCTCTTCACCAGGAAACATAGCCATCCTACATAACAACCCTCTTACACTAACTTAACCTTTTTTGATGATAACCTTTTTATTGAAGTAACCATTTGAGGAAGAATTCTTCAGTCAACCATCCCCAAAGTCTCACGGGTCTCTCGTTGATGTGCTTTTCCACCAGACAGGATTCAAAGAATATACTGGCATGGATGTCTTATCACTCGCAGCAGTGAAGTTGACAACACCAAAAACAACGAAGTAATGTATCTGCGAATCCCCGCCCCGAAGTTTAAACCAAAATCGTGAGCTTGCATTTTAAGCACAGTAATACAGCGATGGCTAGAGCGATTTGCCTATTATATTAACTGCAGTTTTCCCCCTTACATGGATCGAAACTTTTTCTTATTTTGGCAAATAATTGATAAACTAGAAGCAAGCAACCTGACCTACATAAATAATCCACCTACCTCTAACTTCCAGAAAAGTTTTTTTTACTAAGGACGTTGCATTTTGGTGCTCATAATTTTTCAATTTTCCGCCTACCGTTTCACCATCAATATAATAAGGCCCTGCTCTTCACTACCTTCACAACTGATTACCGCACAAACTCAAATGCTATCCAAAGTTATCTGTTCCTCTTTAAAAGTATTCTTACGTGTGCGATAAAATTGTTACCCGTCAACAGTTCAAATAAGCTTGTATAACATTGGGTCTTATGAGAGCGTCAAGCGCGAAATTGTAGCCCGTGTATGCTAAGACTCTGGTAAGACTTTTTGCAACCGAAACTGAAAAACAAATCAGTTCTGTAGCTCGCGTAAGGATGCTCTGTGGTGCCCATGAAATCTCCTTAAAAGTCGAACTCCTAAATCAAACAAATTATTGCGTAGTTGAAGCAAGTTGCGCAATTCACTTAAGTACATACTTATACCTTGCATGGCCCGATGACACATTGATTAATGTCACAAACCCACAAGTGCTTCGGTGGCTTTGGTTGTGCGCAGTCTCCTTACGAGTCCAACTAGATTAATACCCACTGATGCACCACCTATGTGCACCACAGAACGAAATTCCATCGACGAATCCCTAATTTATGACCCAAGATGAGCACAGCGGCATTTCGGGCACTTAATCATGGAATTATAGAGGTGGAACTCTGAATCCTAGCTCGCATGCATGCGCGTCCAATCAACTCAAACTCGAGCTGTCCGAAGTCATTGTGCCATTTCTAGCAAAGCTAATCCTTTTGTTTTGCTCTTTGCTTATTTTTTGCATGACTACTCTTGTACTACTTGTCGTATGGTTCCACTCACTGCTCAGGTGTTGATGGTGAAGTTTAAAGTAAAATTCCGGGAAATTTTGACTTAAGACTCTGAATATGGGGAATAACTGAACCCCTTTGGGGAAAAAACTCGACATCCCGTGTCGAATTACACTTTGGATCATGCGATGACATACGTTGCCACAAAATTAAACAGAGCAACACTCAAAGAAGACAACACGAAGAGGAAGAAAAGTCTTTGAACTGTTTTTGTTGATTTTTTCTTTTTGCATTTAGTAGATGTGATCCTCGCATCCCTCGAGCGAGACCCAAAGGGGAATCGAAGGTTTGTGTTGAAGGAAGTGAAAAAGTGGGTTATGCTTCTGTTAAACTGGTCCTGGATGGGCACTGTGTGTGCGGGTTTCTTGGAAAACGTTGGTAGGCCAATTTATTTTGGTTAACTATGAAACTTAAAAATTTTTGTAGAATGACAAATTTTTTTTTCGGATTAAGGATTAATGTGAATATACCGAAAGGACCTTGTGTCTTTTTTATGGTGTTTGTAAGTGATTTTTTAAGAAATTAGGTTTAAAAACAAGAACATCTGTTCAATCAAATTATTTTTCAAAAGCTTTTTCTTTTCGGTCCACATGCAACAAACAAGTCTAGTCAAAAAGGTTTAAATGTGAAGCATAAAATGTGATTTCAGAACAGAGCAATAAATGTGACGCTACTCGATTTTTGCTCCGAAAACAGTGCTTGTGGCGGTAACATCCAAAGGTGTCAAGTGTTCTGATTACAAATTTTCCGACAGTTTTCCTATTGTTAAAGCTACCCATTTGTAGGGAACTATAAAGCTTATAATACTTGTAATACAATACATCAGGCGCATATCACAAGAGCGCGCTTTTACACACATACGAGTAGGTATAATGTTGACGACAAATTTCTTTGTTCTCAGCTCATTACTAGACCAACCACCTGACTGGTCTCAGACAGATTAGACAGTCAAGTGTTCCCATACTTTAATCGCCTGATGGTAATGGATTCTCATAATTAAAATAAAGGACCCTCACTCGGTGTGCAGGAGCTCATGATGAGAAAAAGGATTGCGAATTATTTATGTGGCAAGCAGTAACAACCACATTTGATGTTATGTTTACGCCTTGTGAGCAAACAGCCTCATCAGGCTTGCTCTAGAACAGGTTCGATGAGCTTGTAAAAGCCGGATCAATCGATTTATTGTTTGTGTTATTAAATTCGAATTAAGGGCATCTGGCGATATGCCTTGCAGCACTTAAACCAGAATGCATGGAGTGCAGCAATGCATGTGAAAAACATCAAATTTATTGGATGAACAATAACGCAGGACAGTGTGTGTTATCCGAGATGAGTTCGATGACACAGTCGGGTTGACTAACTAACGATACCCAGGGTTTTTGATTATGTTGTAAATGCCTACACCAACATGTTTTTATGTGGAATAGTTATGTATTTGTCAACAAGTTCAGTTAAAAAAAAGACATCGATTTTTGCCAAAAGTCGAATGAGGGCATAATAAGTTGTCGTAGCTATTCCACAGTTTTCATATCTCAACACCAACAAAGGGATATGAAGATCATCCGATCGAGCCGTCAGCCAGATTGTCCATATTGCAATCCACGCAAGGCGAGGGGCCAAAATTGACACGGATTACTTCCTCGTTTCAGCTAAGGTACAGCTATAGATATCCCGACAAAAGCCAAGAAATGGAAATTTTGTGAGGAAGCTAGGGCAAAGCAAAAAATTGCCCAAAACGAAATTGCATAAGACCATGAAATGAAAAATGACCAATTATTTTTGGGCGAAATTTCATATAAAACCAGTGGGTAAGTGCTACAGAAGTTACAGTCTGTAAAACGGACTGTTGAATACCCCATCCTTTCCCACATTGTAAAATTATAGTTATTTTTTGACATTTTATAAGCAATGCAAACTTCGAAAAGGGGCGTGGTAATAACAAACTATTTATTATAAGAGATTTCCACAGATATTTCCAAGTTACACTTAAATGTTCGTAAAAATGCAATTTTTTGGTTCAAATTCAATATTTTTGAAAAATCCAACCCTAAAAAGGGGCGTGGCTAAAAACTTTATATTAACGAAATCTGGACTAAAGTCTCGTTTACCTAACCTTCTACATTTTTGTTTGATGCTTTCCTAAATTAGGCTTAAGGCCAGCCGAAATTAGGTTTTTCTGGCAAATTTTAGGTTTTCCTTCAATGCTGCCTCCAAATGTGGGCGTGGCCCAAAGTCTTGTACAAACAAAATGTGGAACCAAGCGCTTTCTACATAAAATGTTAAGCAATTTTTTTTTTAATTTCGAGCAAAAATATTGAGTAAACTGTATTTGAAAATTTACCCTTAAAATAGATGCCACGCCCACTAGAGGAGGTTTACCAATTTATTTTTGTCTTTTTTGTATCCTACATTCCTTAGGAGATGCTAAATGTCAAATTTCAGCCTTTTAGAACGTCTTACAGTTTTGAAAACTCTGGAGGTAGTTGCACATTTAGACCGATTGTGGGCGTGTCTTTGGGCGGATTTCATATGCCCGATCATATGCCCTTGAGGTCTTGGGGATCTACATTATTATTTCAACGTGTCACAAACTATGTGACAAACTTAATATACCTCCTATCCTATGGGATGGGGTATAAAAACTTCCTAAAAATTTTGCAAAAAGACCCAAAATCAAATGAAATATCGCCCGAAAAGTAAAGGAAGCTAAGCAAGGGCCAAGCAGAGGGGTTGCAGGGAGAAGCATGTCCCTACCCTTATCCTACCCCTATCCTTATGTCCAATATGAAAGGGGGGGGGGGCATGTCCAATAATATGTATCGGAGGCATGCTGCCCCCCTGCTTGACTTTTTTTTACCTTCCCGTGTGTATCATTTTTGACATTTTCGGCGATTTTTCATTATGCCAAATTGCAAAAAGATCCGCCCAAGAACGTATGAAAAATCACACAAATTTATTTTTGGGCGGGTTTTCATTTTTGGTTTTGGGCGATTTTTTGCATAGCCGGAAGTTTGAGGTCGGAGAGCTTTAATCGCAAGAGATTGCCAGGTACCTCACCAGCGAGTCTCACAAGACCTTCTGCAAAATCCTATGCAGTCAGCGTCAAGTGTCATTAGATAGCCACTGGGCAACCTTGCGCCAAAAATTCCATCAAATGATGAACGCCGGCAAGCACACTGTATAACGGCAACCGACGATGAAACGAATTCCGCTGTAAGGCAAAATGAACCATTCAAATCGGACGTAGAAATCACCGAAGAAGTATACGAACACTACCGCCCACCTGACATGGATGATAAGAGAAGTAAGCTGGTAGCTGTAGAAGAAAGCGTCAGCTCATAAGCAGGATATCTTCGGAGGAAAGCATGCTCAGCATTATTTGCAAGGTCCTCAAGAAAGCCGACTCTCTGAATTGTGTCAGCTACAGAGGCATCAGTCGCATACAACGTCTTTGCTGTTGTAACGGGTGATTTTTTAAGAGGTTGAGGTTTTTAAAAAAAAACACAAAAAATTCGAAAAAATTAATGAAATATTTATTTGAATCGATAGTTTGAACCTTGCAATTTAATGTTTAAAGATAATTTCATGCAAATGTTGACCGCGGCTGCGTCTCAAAAAATAATCTAATGGTGTCAAATCGCACGATCTAGGCGGCCAATTGACCGGCCCGAAACGTGAAATTAACTGTTCACCAAACTCGCCGACCATAAAATGGAAGCAGCGCGCGATGAACATTTCGAACCAAGCACGAATTTTGATAGTAAAGTTCAATAATTGGCAAGCGTTGTTCATTTGTAAGACGATCCATGGTTAAATTGCAAATCAAACTGAAGCTGTTTGACAGTGACACAAGGTACTAAACACACGTCAGCTGTCAAAACCAGTGTTGAGAAAACCAAACCAGCTAAAAAATCACCCTTTACTAGGTATGTGTGAACGCTTAACGCCATTTAACAGTTTTAATGGCCATTTTAACAGTTGGATAGGTCTTTATTAATGTGGCCTTAGGCCAGAAAAGTCTCTCATCGATCAAAAATGCACACTGCGGCACATCTTGGAGTAATCTCATCCCATGATGGGTACCATAGATTTGGGTTACAAATCGATAGGTACCCATTATCTTCTCATCGATTTAAAGGCCTCGTATATGAGAGCAGAGACGGGCCTGCTGTAGCTTTGGCGTCCCTGCCAAACTCTTTAGTTTGTGCATGAAAAACCTCACCGACCCCTGTCATTTCAAAAAATGATTTGGCAAAGAATTAAGACGCGCTGTCATGTGATGTCTTTAATGTCATAATTGGGGGAATTGTGCAGAGCTACCATCAGAGTCACAATCTTTCAAAAGTCCTCACAATTACTCGCACAGCTTGATGTAAGTGAAGCCTTTGTATGAGTGACAGTATGACATCGATCTGACCAGAAGAGCCAAACAATACTATATGGTTGGGCCAGGAAAATCTTTGAACTCCGGCTCTCTCAGGTGCATAGGCGAAGACCTGCAAAAATTTTTAAGCCTTACCTCGGTATGGCGGCTTTGCTGTTGCCGACTATCTTTTCAAACCATTCAACATTTCGAACGCAAACAACAACACAAACAAGGACGTAGGAGAGGACAAGCTAAGAACCGTAGACACGGACGACTTCTTACTGGTGGTTCCCTGTGATCTGAACGAAGCCCTGGAATCCTGTTTCGATACTGAGGATATCTCAAAGGAAAGGGAGGTAAAACAAATATATGTAAACTATATTAAAAGCGGCATATCTCCCGTCATATGTACGGGTACGATTGCCGCAGCAACAATTTTAGTCAAAATTTTGTGTTGCTTTTATTTTGACATTTTTTTCTGTTACGCGCTTCGTCTTGTCCGCACTCATTGCACATGCTACTCGTTTTAAAGAGTGTAAAATTTTCATGCAGCCACTTCTTACACCTTGCACACTATTATACAGTCTTCTTTCCTGGTAGTGGTAAAATAGTTCACCCAACAGTCCACACACGATTGGAATTGGTGTCTTCCTGGCCAGATTGAGCAAAATTAACTTTTCTCTCTAAAACTCTTTTCTGCCACTTAAACATGAAAATATTTTCATGTTTAAGTGGCATTTAACACTCTAAAGTTGAAAAAAGATATATTTTTTATGCGGCATCTTACCCCCAAAAAATGCGGCATCACTTCCAGCGGCATCAAACGTGAGTTGCCGCACCAAAGAAGAATACTAGTAAAGAGCAAAACGAAAACAAAGCTCACCAGAATCAATTCTTATCTTAGAATAGCACTCAATTCTACAAACACCTCACACTCACAAAAACTGGTTTCTACTTTCTTGTTCCAGATCTTAAACAGCACAGCAAAGTTTCAACAGCGTGCAACATCAGTTGAGACAGAAAATGCGAATTTTAATACGAGGTCAAAACTAACTGTTCTTTACTTTTGTATTTGTATCCCTTTCCCATCTGGTAAAAGGGTAGAAGAACTTATTTTCCGCGGCTGAATGCAAGTACGATTTTTGTTTGGAGCGGCATCTTACGGCGCGGTTGTATGGAGGAACGCTACAGAAAGGAAGTGTCATCTCTCTAAACCCACCGAAGTCCAAAGGGCGGAGCAGCATTGGTGGCACTAGTTAACTGCACCCCTTTCGTCATATACTGAAGCTGCAGACAGCTAAAACAGCTGTCCATCTAAGGGAATCCAGACATTAGTCCACTAGATCTTAATGTATCCAGATACCCCAGCCACGGACTACCTTCCTATGACATTCGCTTTCAACAGGAGATTCGCTACGAGAATACCTGAAAGGTGCGATTGGGAGGAAAAGACTATTGCAGAAGATGACGAGATCGCCGTCTATATGACGGCTCTATGATGGACGTACTTCGGAACAGGTGCAGGTATCTTCTGTGAGGATTTTGGATCAAGCAAATCATTCCGGATTCACGACAACCGCAGTATTTTTCAGGGGGAGATGGCAGCCATAATCCAAGCTGCCACTGCAAAACTAGACCATTACCATCTACTCTGACAGCCCAGCGGCCATTCAGGCCATGGAATCAGATGTGCTGAAGTCGAGGGCTGTGAAACTGTGCAGGAAAATTTAAGACGAGGTATCGCTTGGCAATAGCTTTGGATATTTTAGATGCAGAGCTTAGTAGTTCTGCTTATTTTGAACTTTCTTTTCAAGTGGATCGGCAAAGTGCAAGTTTTTTTTTTTGAGTGTGTTTTATTGCGCAAAAGCCTTTCTGATCCTTTTAAAGCAAGCAGATTTGGAAATATGCAGAAATTGAAACAAAGTTAAATGAAGACATCATGACTTTCTCGTTGGAAGCTTATGACACACTCCATATTCCATGGCTCCATCTTAAAGTGACTTCACCGCCTCTGTCTAACACTGTTAAGAGGTATACCACTACTGCCACCATACATCATCCTACAAAATTATACACTGCCTTTGCGATCATACATACATATTCCATGACCAGTTGACATTATGATCGAATTAACCAGTTCGAAGGGTGTGAATACTTATAACGGACGAGTGCAGGAGCTGCGGTGCGGGGATAAGGACGTGTAAAGAACGACAACGAAACAGTATTGGGTTACGTTTTATGTGCGATGATTATGAGTTTTCCTTTTTTTAACTTTCTGATGGAGCCTTAAGGGGCTACACGTGTAAGGAGACGTCAAAGAAGGGAACTTAACATCATAAGCAAGTGAAGATCGACCATAATAACAAGCGTTAAAGAGGTGAGAAAATAAGTGAAAGACAAAAGTAAATATTGACAGCTTTATCGTTGCTGCCTTTTTGATGTAATTTCTCTTCGTTTGAGTTTCCTTTTGGTGCGGGTATATCTATCCGCTGATTGTGGGTGTTTGGTTTCAGTTGTTTTATTAGAAAATTCTAGGTTTTATTTGGTTTGAAATTTGAGGGTCTATTTCCACGAGTCGTCGCCGACACAGTCTTATGGGTGCGACAGAAGTTACTCCGGGAAGGTCTTTAAAAGGACACATAAACTAGTGACCTAAAATCATAATGATAAATTCACAAATTGGAGAAGACTAAAAGGCCGTTTTCGTCTACTTAAAGGTGGCCTCAGATGAATGCAAATAAATGAGTGAATTTGAAAAGCCATCAAAAGCGCAGTTTTGCTGCTTTGAAAAGTGTTGAGAAAAAAAAACAATTCCTCTGTTAAAATGAGTTTTCATCAATTTTTGTTGTTCCTATAGTTCCTCACGAAGGTTTTTAAATGAAGCTTGTATAATGCTAATGGCGTATTCTTTTCAACACAGAATCGTACAACTGGTGTGGATACAGTAAAAAATTGTTCTTTTCAAGTACACCTAAACGGAATCGTGCTCATGCAAATGTTCTTTTGAACTGCGAACTCGAAATTTCGCCACCGACATATTTGACGGTGGAGGCTGGGTGTGCATATAAAGTGACGTTTCGACTCAATTTTCATTCGTGATTTTTGACAATGTGACTACAATGTGACTCAAATTGTATGAAAGGGATAAAAACTTACCAAATATCTCAAACTGAAAGATATCAAAATTAATATTAAGTAAAAAGTACCAACAACCGGCGGAACCGGCGGGAACAAAATTGCGCTACGAAGAGAAAAAAAAAATGAAACTAAATGAAGCCAAATTAATTCGACACTTAACGTGATGATGGCACCGGTGCAGTATGTGTCGTTCTTTACACAATGAAACCGGGTGCGCACCATGCCGGAATTTTCGCTAACACCGATTATTATTTCACAGCTCGGTGTGGCATAATTCGGTGTTTCAAAGAATACGCCATAAGTTTCCTTTTGAATTCCTTTCTATAAATTTGCGAACTTTGACAGTTCTTCTCAATGTCCATTGAAGACACAATTGGCAAAGCTTAAACCAATTCATAAGTCAATTCAAAGACACTCTATTTCCAAGTGCACTTGCCAATTTTTTTAAATAACTTAAAAACATGTCGCTAAAACAAATCGACAAGTAGAAACTCTACTTGAAGCCCCTACTTGTTCTTATAAGGAGTTAAAACAAACCGAATGAACGCTACGATTCAGGCTACTAATTTTACTAGAAAAAAAGATTTTCTTTGATTTTTATTTATTTGTGAAACATATCTTAAGGTTACAAAACAAGAAGGACAAAGGAGAAGTTTCCATCGTGGCGCTTGTGGTAAAAAAAAAATTAACGAAACATTTTACGATGGCAACCCTAAAACAAATAAATTGTGCAAATAATGTGTTCTCACGGTGAACATTGCTCGTTCAATATAATTCGCTTTCATATACTGCATCAATCGATGAAGGATGACGAGTTGTCAACTAAAACATACACTTCAATCCGAGCAGCAGAAAAACTTAATGATACGATTTGCTAATCGAATTTTAATGATTGCTCTTCGAGTGCAACGGTGCTCATATTCAACAGGGTGCCACTTTTTTTTGTATGCATGGTTTACTTGGAACTGTTTAAATGCACTGTGTTCTGTGTGACGTAAATGCACCAGTGACAACCTCAACAGCTATAAAATGCGAGAAAAGTCTGCACATGTTTGCGGTTTTCTTTTGTTTTATTTTTGCTTTGCGCTTGTGAGGTGCACATCACAGGGTGGTGGTGAAGCATGTAGGCTTATTTGTTTTTTTTTAGATAGTCAAGACGTCTCGCCAAGGAAAAGGGTGTTTACATATACGCATTGTGACATGCGTTTATATAAGCTATTTGATAAGCCCTGGGTGGTACGTGGGTGCTTGATATGGGTTGTTTTGTTTTATTCAATGAAGATTCATTTCGGCTTTTTGTATATATGCATATCTACCGTTCAGCATTATATTTAATAGGAATAGTATTTTATAAAAGTATATGAAGCCCTCTTCTAAATAAAAATTAAATTTGCGTAGCTCAGAATTGAAATTAGATTGCAAATAGTGTGGCCTTCATACCTATATGGTTAATAGTCCGGGCAGTTTGCCAGGTACCGAAGAGGAAAACACTCGCCATGTACCATGTTGGCAGTTGCTTGAAATGGCATAATTCTAGACAGACAAAAACTGGGAAAAAACAAGTGGGATAATGCAACGTGTGTATGTAAAAACTTAAGTCCACCCTTAAGCGGGCGAGATGTACAAATATAATTGTTGAATGCCTTATGCTAGATTGCATACCGTTTTCACTAAAACTCCACATTTTTACCTAAAAAAAACACTTTTTTTAAAATCCACGCCCACAAAAGTGAACTGAGGCATATACTTTTTATGCAAAAAGGTTATAGGAGATGGTAATATCTACAACTTTTGTCCCAATTTTTTTTTTATAAATTAAATATAATTTATTGAAAAGCAGTTATTTTAAGTTAAAATTTCTTAAAAAGTGGGCGTGACCAATGTAAAGGCCAAACTTTTTCTGCTACCTTAAAGACACTTACAAAGCATGTCACATACCAAAAATTAGTGCGCTAGCACCATTATAACAAAGCTAAAGGGCGTGCCTTTCGGGGGATTCGACTAATTTTTAAACATGATCTGAAGGACTGGACTCACCACCAACTTTAACATCTCTAGCTTAAATGAAAAATGAATATGTGAGGCTTTGCTCTGATTATTTCACTGCGTTACAAAGTATACAACAAACTTAATATACCCTTGGTAGAGTATAAAAGCATGAACGCAGTAGTATGTCTTTTTAAATGATCAGCAAAGGGTCTTTATCATTGTACCCGATGCGGTCCAGTTTCTTCCATCTTCCGTTTGTTATGTCCTCATTACCTTAAATATCTCTACTGGGCTGTTCACCTAATTACAGATCAAGCTTTGCCCAAGGGAAGAGCTAATTTTCCTTTTTGCAAGCCATGTTGCAAACCCAATTTATAATGCCCTGTTCAATGCTATTGGATCAATGTTTGTACAAGAGCCCTTTCAATGGCACTGAGTTTCACGTTATTGAAGGCTCTCGCAATGGCAAGGAAGGCAGCCATCGCAATCTCACCTAAGCATAGACTCTTTTCTATTTATCCCACCACCTCGTTCGTGGCTGCTTCTACTCAATCAAAAAGCCGTGATTGCATATGTTCTTGATGTTCTAGCAGGCGTTCCAAGGATTTTATCTATAAAGTATGAGAGGCTTATTGTAGTAGGCGTTCCAGGGATTTTATCTATAAAGTATGAGAGGCTTATTGATGTTAACGCTTTTTGTGCCGGTGTCCCTGTTTTTCAGGTACAAAAATCATCTTTACTTCCCTTCAAGCTTAAGATACAGGCATATCCATATCCTACTCTTAGACATGTCTGAAAATGTTCATATTAATTACTTACTTACTTAAGGTGGCGCTACAGTCCGGGGTGGACCTGGGCCTCAGCCAACAAGCTTCGCCAGCCAGCTCTGACTCTAGCTAGCCGTCTCCAGTTTCGCACGCGAAGTTGGCTGAGGTCCCCTTCCACTTGCGTGCGCCACCTGATTCTCGGTGCTCCTCTACCGCGCCGTCCCTGCGGTGTGGATTCGAAGATTTTCCGGGCCGAGGCGTTAGTGTCCATCCGCTCTAGATGACCCAGCCATCGTAGATGTTGTGTTTTGGCTCTTTTGGCTAGGTCGGTATCGCTGTACAGCCCGTACAGTTCGATGTTATATCTCCTCCTCCACTCTCCGTCTATGCAGACGGGACCGTAAATCGTTCGAAGAATTTTGCTCTCGAAGCAGCCTAAAGTGTTTTCATCCGCCTTTGACAGGGTCCATGCTTCTGCACCGTAAAGCAGGACTGGGATGATGAGGGTCTTATACATGGAAACTTTAGTTGCTCGAGAGAGGGCTTTGCAATGGCAATTGGGCAATTGCCTTCTTAGCCCAAAGAAACAGCGATTGGCAAGAGTTATCCTTCGTTTGATTTCAGCACTGGTGTCATTGTCTGAAATGATAGCAGAACCCAGGTAGACAAAGTCCCTAACTACCTCAAAGTTATAGCTGTCGATGGTGATGTTTTGTCCAAGACCTCGGTATTGGGTGTCTTTTCTTGATGACAGCATATACTTGGTTTTGCCCTCATTGACTGCTAAACCCATATTCGCCGCTTCCGTCCCAAAACTCACGAAGGCTTCACTGACATCACGCTTTGTTCTACCGATTATCTCAATGTCGTCTGCGTATGCGAGTAGTTGAACGGACTTTTGAAAGATTGTATCTCTGGTGTCGGCGCGAGAGTTCTGCACAATTCTCTTAAGTATGAGGTTAAAGAAGTCACATGACAGCGCGTCGCCTTGTCTAAATCCTTTTTTGACATCAAAGGGGTCGGTGAGGTCTTTGCCGACCTTGACGGAACAGCGTGAGTTTTCCATCGTCATCCTGCACAGACTGACGAGTTTGGCAGGGATGCCAAAACTAGACATTGCGCTATATAGCTCGTCTCTATAGATGCTGTCATACGCGGCCTTGAAATCGACGAAGAGGTGGTGTGTATCGATTTGGAAATCCTGGGTTTTCTCCAAGATCTGCCGCAGTGTGAATATTTGATCGATGGTGGACTTTCCTGGCCTAAAGCCACACTGATACGTGCCTATCAGATTGTTGACAAACGGCTTCAGGCGTTCACACAGTACAGCAGAAAAGATCTTGTATGCGATGTTAAGAAGACTGATTCCTCTTTAGTTGGCACAACCCAAAGGGTCTCCTTTCTTCAGGATCGGGCAAACAATGCTGAGGTTCCCTTCGTCGGGCATGCTTTCTTCCGACCATATCTTGCAGATGAGCTGGTGCATGCTCCTAACCAGCTCATCGCCAGCGGATTTAAAAAGTTCGGCAGCTAGGCCGTCTGCTCCGGCTGCTTTGTTGCACTTGAGCTTAGACACAGCTACTTTCACCTCCTCCAGGTCGGGTGGGCGGTATCGTTCGTATGCTTCGTCGGTAACGTCTTCGCCCGGGTTGAATGGATCGTTCTGCCTGACAGCGGTATTTGGTTCGTCCTCGCCGTTATACAGTCTGCAGAAGTGGTCTTTCCAAATCCTCAGCACCGACTGCGATTCTACAACGATGTTCCCTTGATGGTCCTTACAGGCTTCAGTTCGAAGTTTATACCCTTGGTAGGACCTTTTGATCCTTTGGTAAAACTTTCTAACTTCATTCCTGTTGTAACATCTCTCTATCTCTTCAACCGCGCGCTTCTCGTGCTCTCTCTTTTTCCTTCGGAGAAGCCGGTGTTCCTCTCTCCTCCTCTGCTCGTAGAGCTCGAAAATGTTCATATAGTTTTTTGAATTCCTATCTCCAGTGCATTTGAAAGCATAATCGGAAGAATGCCTTTCGTACCAGGAGATTTGTGCGACTGAAGGAACGAATCGCCCACCATGGTCTTTTTCTATCAACAGGAACGCCTATATGCCCACTTTATAGTGTTCTCAGTTTGCCGGGATGCAGTTTGTCTTTGTGAATCCAGGAAGATGGTTTCCACCAAAGCTTCCAGAAGTTATCTTGGCAACTTTCCAGCTAAGGTTCCACCATTTTTACTCAGGTAGTAAGGGGAACGTATGCTAGTTTTGAAAGCGTTTTTGTGTAGCCTCAAGGCCTAGTCTGGTTACCGCAATCTATTCGCATTATTTTTGCCATGAAGCTCGTTTTGGAGAGCGGGTCAAAATCTGCTTTTAAAAAGTTAGCTTTTTTAAAATATCGACTAAGCAATAAAATTCTGTTTATGCCCGACCCAGGGTATATTAAGTTTGGTGTATAGTTTGTAACGCAGTGAAATAATCACCGTTGACCCCTAAGACCTTTAAGAGATATGAATGGGACCGACAGGAGAATCGATTAAGCCATGTCCGTCCGATGTAAACAACCTTTAGGCCTTAAATTTTAAGTTACAGAGCTGATATTTTGTGGGTTTGTTGGAAGGCCATTGGACCAGATCAAGTTTGAAAATTAGCCGAATCCGCCCACAGACACGCCCACTACAGACCCGTATCTGCGACTATCTCTAATTTAAAAAAATACTTTTTCTAAATTTTAGCTAAGTTAGAATAGTGCTAGCGCATTCGTTTTTGGTATGTAACATTGCCTTGTAATTGTCTTTGAAGTAGGCAAAAAAATTTAGCCTTTTCGTTGACCACGCCTACTTTTTTAAGGGTTTTTAGCTTAAATTGGATGTTTTTCAATAAATAGATATATATGAAATTTGACTAAAAATTCTATGACAAAAGTTGTATTTATTAGTATTTTCTAACTTTCATGTATAAGCACTAAGTGCTTCCGTCCACTTTTGTGGGCGTGGCGTTAAAAAATGTGATTTTTTAAGTTAAAAAGCGGAGTTTTAGACCGAAATGTATGTAATCAACTAGTATAAAGCATTCAACAGCTATATTTTTGTATTCCGCCCACGTTTTGGAGGCGCGGCAGTTTTTTTGGTATGGTCGGGTATTTTGCAATCCGTCGTAGATGGACTGAAACTTTTGCATAGGCACTGTTGCACTTTCCCCCTTGTTTTTTTTTTAATTTTAAACCTTTTTGAAGTGAAGCGATTATCAAAAAATGGCGGGGTCAGAGTGTCGCAGGGGGCGTCACGTACTTCTATACTCATTTCACTGGTATCGCTTTGTAAAAGTAGCATTTCACTTACTTATCTTTTCCTTGGTATCTGCCGGCAAGCAACAAGCGCTCATCAGTTCCATGTTCAACTCGAAAGTCCTTGCACTAAACTTTTCTAAAATTCCTACTTGTGTAAAAAAAGTATATCTGCTTTGGAATTCACTATGTGAAAACATACTTCCTAACACATACAAATTGCAAACTTTTAAAAGCAAAGTTAATAAATCTCCTTACATGTCGAGATCGAGACAGTGTTTCACAGTGTTATAGGTTCGCGTTTCCTGGCAGCAGAAATTAATAAAAAACAATCTAGAATTTTGAATACAGAATTTTGTATAAACAGAATTTTGATCCCAACCCTACTTTTGACTTAACTAAGTCGGTACTTATGAGCTCATAAGTAAGTTGAGCTCATTCCATGTACTGTCAGCGTAAGAAAGTTTCACCTTATTGTAAAGCTCTTACCTCTTTAAAACTTCATAATATTCCTATTCCACCAGTTTGGTTGTTCTCTTTAAGGAGTTCGATCGGCCGGTCACACCTTCTCGAACACAAATGTTGACATTTTAAAAGGTGCAAGTTAAACTTGTTTCGAAAATTTAAACTTTTAAATTTACGACAAAGTTTTTAATCTGAAATGCCGACGGCATTCTGTTTTATTTTTTTTTATTTCTGCACCTCTTCGTCAGTATATGTAAAATCAACAAATGGATGGTTGATAGCAGCTCAAGATCGACCTAAAGTCGGAAGTTCCGCTTCGTCACTTAATTTGTGACACCATCTGGGGATACCCTATTTTTTTTGTCTAGGTGATAAAAGTAAGAAAAATAGAAGATCAGTTGCGAAGACTTCGGCCCTTTACCGAACTTCGGCTTTGAATTAGGTTTCAAATGACATTTCCTAAACGAATATATATTTTTTCGGGAAGACGAAAAAGTCCTTTATTCCTTTATTCCTTCCCTATTCCTTTTTCTTCTTCTTTCGAGTTCTTGTTCTGGTTTTACGTGTACCTATTACCTACCGCTACTAAAATTATTGTCCCAAGCTCGCAAGCATTCCAAATTTTGGCTTTGGTTTTTTTCGCAACTCTGACAGCTCAGACAAAGCAAAATTTCAGTTCATTTGAACAAGAGCTTCGCTTTGGAGTCACATTGCTATTGTTTTCTCTTTTATGACTGCCAAACGAGATGTTGAAGCCGAAGCTACATTGGGTTGGAAAACATTGATATATGAATCATTAGGCTGATGCCGCTAAATGTGCATGAGGTCCCGCGTTCGAATATTGACCGTGGCAATAAAAGTTTTTGCATGGTCCCACCTCCACGAGGGTATAACAAACCCTTAGGGAGTATTATTTTACGTTCGGAATCGGCATATACGCACGGTCCCACCTCCACGAGGGTATAACAAACCCTTAGGGAGTATTATTTTACGTTCGGAATCGGCATAAAATTGCACAAAGCCAACGCACGCATGGTTGTTAGAGGTCAGGCGAAGGCTCCTCTGAGGTATAAAGGCGGGCTTATAACTTAAGCGTCAGTGCCAAATACCAGTGTGTAAGAGGCATTTGAAGAACCTATTAACCAACTCTTTAAAACTGATGTAGGAGGCTGAAAGTACATGCGGTGAGTCTGTGAAAAAAAAAACAAGTGAGTAACTTCTGTCTGCAGATCGGTTGACACTGCACTATATAGATTAGTAACAGTAGTAGAAAAATCCTTGAAACACAAAGAGTACACTTTAGATGCCTTTCTAGACATAGAGAGGCGTTTAATAACATTGAAGCAGACGGGATACAGCGCAGCTTGAGAAACGCCCACCTAGATAGCAGTCTATGTGACTGGATCGGGCTCATGTTAAGCACACGAAAGATAAACTGCTACCTAGGCAAAGTATGCAGCCGACGAAACGTCAGCAGAGGAACACCGCAGGGAGGTGTCCTATCTGCGCTCATATGGACCCTGGTAATGGACAAATTGCTAAAAACTTTGGAGAGGGAAGGCTTCATTGTGAGCGCATACGCAGATAATGTAGCAATCCTGATCCCAGGTAAACTCCCATCAATCCTCAGTGACCAACTCAGCTACGCACTTCGCATTGTTGGAAAATGGGTTGAGGGTCGAGGACTGTGAATAAACCCCTCTAAGACGGAAGTTGTGTTGTTTACAACGAAAAGGGCAATTACATCCTTCAGCAACCCAAGAATGGGGGAGTGGAGTTACCGTTATCCAAATCGGTAAGATACCTGGGCGTCATATTAGACTCAAAACTCAGCTGGAGGGATAATATAGAAGATCGTGTCAAGCGGGCATACGTGGCACTATACGCCTGCCGCAGAACGTTCGGAAGCATGTGGGGACTGCCACTAAACATGGTACACTGGATGTATATAGCGATTGTAAGACCCATCTTAACTTACGGTGCAGTTGTATGGTGGAATACTACGGAAAGAAAGTGTCATCTCTCTAGCCTCGCCAAAGTTCAAAGGGCAGCCTGAATGGGTATAACAGGGTCCCTAAGGAGCACACCCACCGCGGCACTAGAGGTACTGCTCAACCTCACCCCCTTGGACAATACTGCAGCAGCAAGGCAGCTAAAACAGCTGTTCACCTAAGGGAATCCGGACTGTGGTCCTCAAGATCTTATGGACACGCCTCTGTGGAAACTCAATGGGCTGCCTCCACAGACACCCAAGTCACGGATTACCTTCCTATGACATTCGCCTTCAACAGGAGATTCGCTACCAGAATACCTGAAAGAGGTGAATGGGAAGATAAGACCATTACAGGAGATGACGAGATCGCCGTATATACCGACGGTTCTAAGATGGACGTCCGAACCGGTGCGGGCATCTTCTGTAGAGATTTGGGTCTAGGTAAATCTTTTCGAATTAATGACGACTGCAGAATTTTTCAGGCGGAGCTGGCAGCCATAATCGAAGCTGCCTCCGAGCTGAAGAAACACGGCCCCGCAAACCGCAAGACCGTCACCATATACTCTGATAGCCAAGCGGTAATTAAAGCCTTGGAAACCGACGTGGTGAAGTCAAGGGCTGTGAAACTATGCAGGGAAATTCTGGACGAGTTATCACTTGGCAACGCTGTAACTGTGTGTTGGGCCAGGTCACACCGATATATCGGGAAACGAAGAAGCGGGCAAGCTTGCGAGGTTTGGGTCTGGAATGAATGCATCTCTAGCTCTCAAATATATAAGAGTCCCGCTGAGTTACGTTAGACAGAACTTGATACGTGCAGACACACAAGGGAGCTATGGCCAGCGGTAAACAAAAAGAGATCACTATTATTGATCGGACTAGCCCGCAGGAACATCCGAGTATTAACGGAATCCACACGGGGCACTGCGCTGTGGGTCTACACGCTGAGCGGCTAGGCATACCGCATAACGATTACTGCAGAAGCTGCAGGGACGTTGAAGAAATTGAATCTGTTCATCACCTGCTCTGCGAATGCCCAGCCCTAAACAGCATCAGGCGTAGTATTCTCGGCAGCTACTTCTTCAACGAGCCCGAAGATCTAAATAATGTAGATCTAAAGGACCTCCTAAGATTTGTATACAAATCCGGATGGGTCCAAGAGGGCGGAACTCTGAGCTTCTAACAGCGGTCTATTTCTGTTTTCGTCCCAGGTATCAAGAAGGTTCCCAATGGACACAATGGACCCAACGACTGGTCTAAGTGAAGCCGTGACTATTGTCAAAAGGGCATCCATCAACCTAACCTAACTTCTGTATGTGACAAACTTCTACATACCCGACCTTATATACCGTGTAACAACAAATCTTAAAGTTTTTTGACCCAAATTCATACATTATTTGTATAGGACACGCCCCCAAAAGTGGGCATGGGCTTAAAATTAAAATCATTTAATTGTAATTTCTTTAGAATTATGAGAAAATACGGTAAAAGCGAAAATTATTTTAGAAAAAAACCGTTTTATTTTCTCGAAACGCCCCTTAAAAGTGGACGGAGCTCAAAACTTTGCATGGAGCAAACTTAGCAAATAGTAGTATGTATACCTTTAATATTTGTCATACAAAATTTTTTCGATTTGGAGTGAATTTTCGAAGAAATCGGGTTTTAAGGATCTAACATGTTAAAAGTGGACATGGTCGATATTTTAGGCGGTCCAATTTTTGCCACGTTATAGGTCTTGGGCCAATATTGCTCAATATCAAATTTTGAGTTCCTACGCCTCGTCTAACTTCACCAAAAAGCATTTTGAAAGAAAATGTGAAATAGAGGTTTTCTCACCTTAAAGCCAGTAATGGGCGTGGCCGTTGACGGATTGAGCCAATTTTCTGTGCCACAGAAGAACCACGCCATGTACCAAATTTCAGCTCTCTAGCTTGATTTTAAAGACGTAAAACCTTCACACATACAGACGGACGGACAGACGGACGGACAGACGGACGGACATAGCTTAAACAATTCACCTGTCGGGCTCGACCATATCTCTAAAAGGCGTTAGGGGTCTACGAAGATTATTTCACTGTATTACAATACAAACTATGCATTTAAATTAATATACCCTGGGTCGGGTATGAAAACATTTAAAAAGTCAACTTTTCACAAGCACATACATATAGACGTAAACCATACCTACATGCCATATAGCACATGACGATGAAAATCAATCTTCATTTGACACATTGTCAAGATATTAAAAGAGATATGTAGGTATACTTACGTAGGTCTGTCGTCTGTCACCACATACCTATCTAATAAAACATAATTTTTCAAACTATTTTCCACTGTTTTCCAGAAAAAAACATAGGTACAAACGTCAAAAATATTTGCGGATCAGGACTCGAACCTGTGACATTAAGTAAGTAGGTCAAAAAGCACAAAGCACAGCTTAATAACATGCTTTATATTCGTGGGCTATAAAACAGGGCCACATGTCTGACGTCTATCATATCCGTTTCAATTGAATGACACTATAATGACTTTGACAGTTCAATTTATCTAACAAATACCTATGTACCTACCTATGCCAATTGGCTAACCTTTGCCACACGAACGAGTCATGTCATACCTACGGCCACCCAGTTCTATATCAGGCAAATTACGCGCCACTTGCAAGCATTAAATAAACGCCAGGAATAATTGTCAATCACTTTAAACATGTCAATTAGCACTTAATGTGAACTCATTAATTTGTCAATAAATTCTATAGTTACTCACCAGTCGGCGATAGTGGCAACGTAGGCGGGGGTGGAATTGTGGCAGCACCGCCACTGCCGCCCACCACTGCGGCAGCTGTCATTGAGCCTATAGCGCCTACCGCCGACGCTGCGTTGAGCGGCGGCCTTGGCGGCTCCATACTCCACGGAGCACTTGACAACTGTCCAATCCGACTACCGATGTTCGAACCAATCAACATGACAGCGCGTTGATGTTGCACTTTGGTTGCACATGTGTGAGGATGGTTTATTGAGTTTTTTTTTGCGCTTTTATGTCAAATTTTTTTCTGACAGCTTTCAAAAAGTGCAATGCAGTAGATAAAAATATACAAAGTTCGAAATGACAAATTTTCCCGTAGGTAAAACGGAATGAACTGAATTGCTCTGTTGCTTTTGCTTTGGGTCCGTTTTCGTTGCAAAAGCGCGCGCACACACAACAATCCCGAACCGAAAGATACGCGCGATGCACACACGTAAAACTCAATCGCTGAACTGAAGAGCACACACCGTTAGTGGTTGTGCGGGGCCCTTTCAAGTTGGCCAACTTGTTTGGATGGGCGCCTATAGTGTGGCAACACACACCATAACACCGCACAGAGGCAGCTTCGACCGGCAGTTTTCTATGGCTGTGGACTTCTGTTTGGCGTGGTGTCGTTGCTACTGCGAGCAGTGAGCGCGCACAGAGTGAAAATTAAAAGTCAGACAGAGAAGGATGAGCCAATTTTGTTTGTAGGTGTGAGCAGGAGGTAAACAGGACTGCCACCCCATTAGGGAAATAAAAACAAAATTCTATCCATATGGGGGAGTGGGGCAGTGAAAATGTTGGCACAAAGCAAATCCACAAAAGCTTAAACAGTCATTGGCACAGAAGAGCGATGTGAGGTGAAACCCTGATGATAGATTAGTAAGGAGTGAGAGAGATAGTCGGGGAAGAATTAAGGGTAATTGATTTTAGGAATGGAGTGTGTGTTTATACAAGCTGTCCACTGAGAAGAGACAGATAGCCACTGTACGGTGTTGTAGAGAGAATAAACATGAGTTTTATAGGGTTTCAGTGTGAAGAAGGGAGATACGGCTAGTGTCTCAAAATGAATCTGAGTGGCTACATTGTGTTGTTTTGAGTGAAACATTCACTGGAAATCGGAATGGAGAAGTTTAGAAGGAGCTACATATTGGAAAGATGATGGGAAAATGGTAGAGTTACCCACGGAAAACGTGTCTAATTTTATTAAGTATTTTTTAAGCGACTGAATTGTGGAAGCCTTGCTCATTTCATAATCTAATGTGTTAAGCTTATACGAGTTTAAGGAACTTATTTTTCTTAGGCATCAAGAGCACGTGGATAGTAGGTAGGTAGATAGGTAGGTATGACGTTACGACTATTTACTTTTAACAAAAATTGGGCTTTTAAGTGAAGACATTTATCAATTTTCCCGACGGAAAAATGTACATAATGTGCTTTCCAACATATTTTGGGTGTTAAGGTGAAAATGAATTTGGTACAGGTAGGTATATAGGTAGCAAGGCAACTCAGGTAGATAGGTAGATACCTATTCACTGGCAAAATAAACCGGCCATATTTTTTAATTGAAATACAAATTGGGTTTTGATCGTTTTAAAGAGTTATCATTCAATTCAAATGCAATTTATTCAATATTTTTGTTGTAAACCGAAAAAAATTGCTAACTACATTCACCTACCTATATTATGTAAAAAAATATTAGGTTCTACATTTTGTTTTTACATAGTTCTAGACCACAGCCACACTTGGAGCTTGGAGATAAAGGTAATTTAAGAAAAACCTTTCATTTTCCATCAGAAAAACATGGATTTTGACTGCTTTTTAGCCTAACATTGGGGAGAATAAGAAATAGAATTTAGCGCATAAAGTAGGTATCTTAGCCAAGCTCTATTCTAGATTTTGTTCTTACAAAGATTCTGGTCATTGAAAAAAAAAATTACATTTTCACGTACATTTTAGCTGCAAACTTGTATATGTATTTCTATACTAATATTCATTCTTAGTAATAGGAGCTGCTATGGTCATGCCGCGCTTTAAAAAACAAAATTAAAACACTAAAAGTTTTTTTGGGTCCGAATTCATACCTATAGATAAATGAAGTAAAAACTAATAGGAGGGTTACCATCCGCTAGGCGAATCGTTGGATACCCTACCCCAATTGACCACTGTCAAGCTCCGAATTGCGTCATAATCTTGAGTGTTAAACTTCAGTTGCTATTAACTTTTATTGTATTTAGAATTAGTCAGTTAAAAATCTTGTTCCTTAAAAAAAGTGCGTGGCATCAACCCCTTTTCAATAACATCGTTCATTTTGTTCATATTTTTTATAAGAAGTGGCTTACACGTGTTAATTGCATTTTCATATTAAAAATTTGATTTATACCTAAAATCGCCCCCAAAAGTGGGCGTGGCAAAAATATATTCATTTTAGTTGATAGCTTGCGCACATATCTGAACATTTTATAGTGCAAGTTTTTTGGATTTTAAGCAAATACCTATATCGAAAAAAAATCGTTTATTAGAATGCAAATTTAATATGATCACGCCCACATGGGCGAGCGAGGATAACGCATTACCAAATTTCAGCTTCCTACGGCAACTTTGATTTTTCATAATAATAAGTGATTTTCATAATAATTTCAAAATAATAATAAGTGGGCGTGTCAGTGGGCGGATTTCATTTTAAAATTTTAACTCTTGTACTGCTTCGGGACCTAGAAAGGACAGATATTAAGTTTCAAGTTCTCAGCTCAAAATGTAAGGCTTAAAAACTACCGACGCACAGACGGACGGACATGGCTCATTGGACATACAATTCGGTCGCGATCATGTGCCGCTAAGGTCTTGGAGATATACGGTGATTATTTCTCTATGTTTCAAACTATGATCAAACTTAATATACCACCTATCCTATATGATGGGGTATAAAAAATAGAGTTGCGCAGCAGCTCGAAGTAAACCAGGGGCCAACTTTTGAACAATGTTTGATGTGTGAATTTCTTCACATACAAGCACAAGGGCACGGGGGACCTAAATTTTTTTGCCGAATCCGAACGCCACTTTGACAAGTTTTTCAAGACAAATGATACTCTCGGAGGGCTTGTCAGACTCTTCGCGGAGGTGGGGACCTCCGGTGGTAGGACGATGGTAAGATCTCCGGTGTAGTAGGCACACTACACACAAACCACCCACGAATTCATATAGATACTGTATGAATCCAGACACACAGCATTTACATCTTATCTACACTTGTATTGGCCACGCCCCCAAAAATGGGCATGGACTAGAAATGTGAATCAATTAAATGATATTTCTTCATTAACATCTTCCTCAGCATCATGAGAAAAAAGCGTTAAAAGCAAAAATCTTTTCTGAAAAAACAGTTTTTTTCTAAAATCGTTCTCTAAAGCGGGCAGAGCTCAAAACTTTATAAGAAGCAAACTTAGCAAATAGGTGCATATATCTTCAATATTTATTTATTATTTTTTTTCATTTGGAGTTAATTTTCCGAAAAAATAGATTTTTTAAGTGACCATAGTCAATGATGTGGGCGGTCCATATTTTGCCTCAAGAGAGTCTTCTTGCCAATATTACTCTGCACCAAAATTTAAGCACCTGTGCCTTGTCTAATTTGACCAAAATGTAAAATTTAGATTATCTCACATTGAAGCCAGTATAGTAGGCGTGGCTATTTACGGATTTAAACAATTTTCGCACTTTTCTGTGCGACAGAGGAACCAAGGCGTGCACCAAGTTTTAGCTCTTTTACTTGATTTTGAAGACCTGAAACCTTCACGCATACAGACACATGGATGGGGACGGGCGAACGGCCAGGCGGACATGGCTTTATCAATTCATTTGTCGATCTTGATTATGTCTCTTAAAGGCCTTAGTGTGATTATTTCACTGTGTTACAAACTATGTATTAAAATATGTTTGTTCAGTTAATTAATAATACATGAATGTTAACGGAAGGCTTATATAGGTACCTTTTGGCTCCGCTTATGTAGGTACCTTTTGGTTTTTTCTAAGATAGAATTACTTAAAATAAATAAATAAATATATAAATAGAGTGGCGCAACAGCTCGAGGTGAACCAAGGCCAACTTCTCAACAATGTATGCTGTGTGTGTTAATTTCTTTACATACAAGGGGACCTACAATTTTTTGCCGAATCCGAACGGCACTTTGAGAAGTTTTTCAAGACAAATGATACTCTCGGAGGGCTTGTCAGACCCTCGCGGAGGTGGGGACCGTGAAAAAGAATCATTCTTTTTTTTCAGGTGACGATGGCAGGATTTGAACCCAGACCTCCGGCGTAGTAAGCACACACACTAACCACTACGCCACGGCACCCCACGAAGACAGAATTACTTACTGTGCTCAAAATATTGGAAGCAAGTAGCTATGGCTATAGCAAAAAGTTATTGGATATCAGCAAAAATATAAAGGTAAACGAAACGGAATTTCCAATAGTCTTTTCTTAGTTTGAAAACTTGGCTTTTTTAAGATTAAAGAAATTTGTGGTGAACACAAAGATTTATGCCTAAAAAAACCTTTGTGCTTACCACTGTCGTGGTATAATGGTATATTTATATGTGAAAACCTATTTTCCAAAAGAGTTCTCAGACATAATTTCTAATGGCGTATTCTTTTGAACACCGAACTGCCACACCGAGCCGTCAAATAATATTCATTGTTCGCAACAATTCCAGCGTAGTGTACACTCGGCTTCATTGTGTACAGAACGTCAAATACTGCACCGGGGCAATTGTCACGTTAAGTGTCAAATTGCTTCGACTTCATTTTACTTACTTTATTTTTCATTTTGCAGCGTGATTTTGTTGGCGTCGGTTTATTCTACTTTTTATTAAAATGAATTGTGTTAGCTTATAATTTTTGGGTTTTTATCGGTTTCATACAATTTCAGTCGTGTTGTAAATAAAATATTCTAAAATATTTATTTCCGCAGTAATAGGACAAACTGAGGGCACAATTAATTGAGGCCGGGCTTAAACCAGGGCACATATGACGTTTTGAGTTTTAAAGCGAACGCGGCTTAAAAAAAAAGAAAAGTTTATTGGGAAATTCTCCTAGTTCGTTTTTAAGCGATGTTATGAATGCTGTACCTATACAATGCCAATCCTCCATTTATCGTTTAACGTGATTTTTTTTATAATTACCTAACGGGCGATCGGGGGGTTATGACTACCCTTAAGATGCGTAGCACGTCGCGAGCGGAAAGATTCTGAGGATAGAAAAGAAAAAGATAGGTAGAAGAAAAAAGTAATTCTCCATCCAACACGCAAATGCTGATGAGCCAGTACGGAACATGAAAACTCTGCACAGAAACACTAAAGCTTACCCCCGCAAGTGTCCCTAATTGGGCGCCTCCCTAGGTGGCGGATAGGGGAATGCTCACCAGATATGGTGGGTACCGCCGTACCCCCGTACCGCCGTAGCAGAAGCGTCTGTCTCTAAATGAGCGGCTTCTTGGTCGGCGTCTGTTACCTAGGTTAGGTTCGGCTGAATATCTATCACCTCTTTTTCTTCCAATATACAAATAGAATGTTTAACGTGTTTTTTTTTTAAATGTTAAACAATATTCTATATCACCACCCTTAAAATTTAAACTAACTGTAAATTTTCGAAAATGTAAGTGTAAAGAGTAGTAGTTTGTTCATCAGTAGTTTGTTTAAAAAAGATTTAGATTATAAATTCGTTCTTGTGACAATTTGTGGTAGTTCTTCCGGTTTTATACTTTACCACGTTGCATATTTATACAATTAGGTACTCCCAGATTGGACTGTTTTCTAACGACACTTTGTTGAAGATACCTGTTACTTTGTTTTTAGGACGTAAAACTAAGTTAGAATTTTCGAAATCTCCAATTCGGTTTAGAATTTTTGCTGTCATAGTGATTTTGGAATGATTCAGTTACTAAAAATGATTAAAATAATTAAATTAAATGATGATTTTACAAAAGCACGAACCGCTTAAGCGATTTTCCAGAGCAGATATGCTAAAATTTTACAAACAAAAAACGCATTTAGCTCTTAAGGCTTTTGTAGGCTCTTTTAGGCTTTAGGCTTTTGTAACTAAATTCAAGAAAAAGGTGTCTCACAAACGGTGTTTCCAAAAAATTTGACTAAGGTAACGAAACTTAACCTAAAATAAGGAAGTAGATTTTAAAAGAAATTATTGTATAAGCGTATAGTATACAATATACTACCTTCTTTAAAAATTATCAAAAAAGACCAATAAGTATAAATATATACACGGAGGGATCCGTCGGCTTTGGTTGTTTGTTTATCAACAACTATTTAAATTATGGCTTGATATATTTTGCATACTGTTGTGAACTTTTTCAAGTCTGTTGCTATGCCAACAACAACCGCTAATAACCAATGACAACTAATTTAAATTTTTTTATTTTGAACTAACTTCATAATAAAATTTAGGCAGATGGTTGTGGGGTGATGTCAAATAATAGATAAATATCTACAACAATTTGAAACGTCAAAACGCATAGGAATATTTTTCGACAGTTTGACGCTTTCCGGTTTTGGGCAAATGCGATTTAACTCTGAGCCGTTTGCACCGCCAAGTTTTGAAACACTCGGAGCGGGAAAGAGGTAAGTACGTGGGTAGCCTCAGAACATTTATTAAAAAACAAATTACAAATTCGAGTTTGATTTTGACCAATTTCTGGATTTGATTATTAAACTTACTTGGCTCTTTGATCGTTCCTTCCAATGTAAGTGAGATTGAAAAACAAAGCTCATTTCATACTTTCCCTGGCGAGAATACTAAATTGACGAGACGTCAATCGGGGACGGATTAAGTAAGTTTAATAATCAAGTAAGGTACAAATTGGTAAAAAAAAATTCTATACAATTTTCATATGCACCTACAATCCGCTACCAGGTGTTATCTTAATTAGGTACTTTACCATATTACATTAGCAGGTAATTAAAATTAGCAGGCTGCGGAGACTTTTCACTCTGACACCATTATAAATTCCTTTTCGCATCCTCATCGCCACATTATTTTTTGTGACTGATCAAAAATCAAACAATAATTATTGTAGGTACTCTATCGCTCTTAATTTTGAGCAACAAAGGGTTTCTTAGCTATTTTGCCACTAAATGAAAATATCCTAATTAATATTTTCGCCTGTTTATATTCCTGGCTCATTACCGAAAATCTTTCGCGGATACTTGTTTCACAAAATGGGCGTGTCGCTGCCGGTGAACAGTGCAGTGGACGTAAACAAAAGTTGTAAGAGACAGATTTATGCTAACTGAGCCAAACGTCCAGCCAGAAATCATTTTCACTCAACACTTTTGCGAGCCATTGTCGCTGTCGCTAAAGGAAAAGACACATGCTCTCTCTCAATCGTTCCAGTTCTCTTTGATATCCAGAAATAAATATGTAGCCGCCTCCATTTTATGCCATCTCTTTCGTACTAGCGGGTAGTAAATTGCTGAATGTTTTCTGTTTCTTTGGTTTATGTCTTTGGCCACCAATATATACATTATGCCCTACGGTTACCTAAGCAATGTAACACTTGAACAAAAAACCAAATTACAAAGCCACAGAAAGAGACAGAGTTAAAAGGGTGTAAAGTTGTAAACTGTCAGCCTTCCGGAATGTTTCCCCTCTATCCAGAGTACCCACTGGCCATTGCCAGAGCATTTTGGACATTTCTAATGAGAGTCTGCTTCATTATTCATGCACCCCCTGTTACCGCTGGGTAAAAGGGTGGCCAAACCTGCGTTGTTCAACCAAACGCAGGTGGGAAATGTTCTTTTTCTTGTTGTTGGTCTGACCACCACCACCGCCCGGGAAGGTATAGGGAAGGGACGTTTTTCATTTTGGAAATTCTTTCGGAAGTTCGCAGTTTTAATTATGACCCTAGTGAAGAAAATGTGCGAATGAATTATTCATTCGAAGATAAGCATCTGGAGCAATTTAGGCGTTTTTTTTTCGGGGAGTTTAAATAAGCCCCACATAAAAAGGGACCCGAAAAATCATGTTCTTGAGACGTAGGCCATTTGTAAGACTGCTGCGTCGCTACTTATGACCCCACTTGACCTACGGTTTAGTTAGAGTTTGGGCTACATTCCCGTCGCTCTGGCTGGTTGAATTGATGATAAGGCAACAAGCGGCATGTACCCCAGGGCACACACATGGAAGTTGGTTACGCACGCAGTAAATCTTCATAAATGTTTACGGCTTAGCTGTCCACTGGTTCGGATTTCCACCATTTCGATGGTGTGCGGCAGTCTCATGCGGATTAATTGTTTTGGTTAAATGGCAATTGGACCTTTTTCCGCGCCATAAATGAATTTTTAACGTTTAATGAATGTTAATTTTATTAAAGACTTAATTTTTTGTTATATATGCCATGAATAGATGTTTGAAAGTGCTTCCGTTTCTTTTATTATATCGGACCGATAATTCAACCCAGAAATGGTTGTGTGAATTATTTTATGCAAGATTATACCTAATAAGCTTTGGCTAAGATAGGTAGATCTAGGTAGAGTCGTTTGAGGTGAGAGTAGGCATTTATTGGCTTGGATTTATGTAGGTAGGTAGATATACTGAAAAAAGTAAAGCTGCTTATATTACACTACAAAATAATAATTGTAAAATGTTACTTTCATTAAGCGAGGAAACTTGTGACCTTCTATAATAATTGCAGTATCTTGACACACGGAAGTATTTTTTAGCATTTTATTTGTAAATTTACATCTTTCTGTGTAAAAATTTAAGGTGAAAATATGTATTTTTACTCCTAATGTGCTCAAATTTATTGTAAATCTACACAATTTGTGTGTAAAATTCAACAAAAAGGTGTAAATTTCAACGAAATTGTATATGAGCTCTCTTTAAATTACCCTTGTACACCTACGTGCATGATATTGGTCCTTAAATGCAAAATTGTATGCATAATTGTGTAAAATTAAGCAAAATTGTAATTTGATAAGTTGTTAGCCTTGAAGGGTGTCAATATGTGTGCAAACCAAGCCAAAAATTATAAGTGTTTTAAAAGAAATGCATAACTTTATACCTATGCGTTTAAGAGGGGAAACTGTGTTTCTCAATAGTTACTATGGTAAAAAAGGTTTTTGTACTAATTTAAACACATTTTTAAGCACTATATTGGTATTGAACTTACAATTTCGTGTAACTAAAAAAAAAATCGCAAACAATATTTAGAAATGAATCGGCAATGGTCTGATCACGACTGTTGAAATGAACTTGAAATCGCTCTGCGCAGGGGTGTTCGCCAGCAACCATTTCTGTATATGCAAAACAGGGTGATTTGAAATTGATCGTATTCCCATTCATAGGAGATGTCAAAATAAATCGATTTAGCTATGCAACGTTTTTCCCTAAACCCAAAGGTTTTTGAGTTATTCGAGATTTAATGGTTTTTCAGAAAAACCGCACGTTTTTGGCAGTTTAAAAATACGTAAAAAAAAATCTGATCCGATTTTGATAACTTTAAATTTTTTGTGTTAGACAACATCATCATTATTCGTAATAATCAATCACGAATTATCAAAAATTGAAACCGTTTTAAAACTAACTAAAAAAAAAAAAAAATCGTTTTCGAAAAACAAGACAGTTTTTTATGCAAAACATTTGAGAAAAATTTACATTAGGTATTTAAGCTTGCATTTGAGGTACTAAACTTACTTATAGCTTGCGCAATTGAAAAGAAGCGCTTGACTTAGAAATGCAGGAACATATTTTTTAATAAATTTTTACATATAAGTGGTCAGTTTTACCGGTTTATTGTTTTAGTCACCGTATATATTCTTAAGTTTTTCCTTTTATTTCTTCTAACTCAGTCAATTTAAAGGTCCTAAGGTTTTTAGTGACTTCAAAGGTTTTTAAAGTATTGTATTAGTATTGAAAAATTTTTGCAGGTTTGTGGTGCATGCAGATGCATAAAGCCCAAATTACTTTTAAGGCATTTCATGCACCGATGAATCAAAATTCGATAGATATGGCATCACTAATTACCATAATGGCCATTTTTCGCTTAAAAGAGATGAGTCAAACACCCAGGAAAAAAGAAACCCTCAGCAAACGAAAAGTCCAAAAGTGTCTGTTTCAAAATGAGCGGCTTCCTGGTCGGCGTCAGTTACCCAGGTTAGGGTCGGCCGAATACAAAACACCTTTTTCTCTTTTAATATGCAAATAGAATGGACAACAATCAGATGCATGCCAAATGTTTTTATGAAATATTCTGCTGGTCATACTATTGCTATTCTCCGTAAAGGCATAACACTTGCGGGGATAAGCTTTGGTGTTTCTCTGCTGAGGTTTCATGTTTGGCTCATCAGCGTTTGTGTTGGATCGAGAATTACTTTCTTCATCTTTTCTGTCTCCAAATTCTTTCCGCTAGCGATGTGCTAAGCATTTTAAGGGTAGTTATAACCCCTCACTATCACGAGCATATTACATAAGAAAAAGAGAGAAAGCGCCTCATAGACCGTTTGCTGTCAATGTTAGGAGGGTCATCATTAAGAAATACTGAATTGGACCCAATTTTTTATCCGATAATTTAACTGGCGAAGCCAATGGGGTATACTTCCTTAGAAACAATTTGTTTGAATTAATGGAAGATGTCCCTCTGGCAGAGCTGTATAAGGTTATATGATATTGCAATAAGTCTGCTCGTTTTGTTCTTATCGTTTAAGAAGATCAGTAAATTAGGCGAGTTTTTGGATACTTTTTCAAATCGGTAGATTGCAAGGGGAACCCCTTGCAATCTACCGAAATAAATGTAATGTAAATGACGAGAAACTCTTGGTTGTTGCGTTGCTTAGTCAAATATTTCCTAGCGCTCTAGCTAGACATGTCAGTCTTTTGCTTCAAATGAAAGTTTAAGAGATGTGTAGGTTTTCAAATATTCTGCACATTTAGTTATCACAACTTTTTGCAAGATTTTCCTTTTTTTTCACCAAAAATTTAACAGATAGGTAGGTACATATAATATACATATAAAATATAGTCGAAAAGCGTAGCTTGTATGACACGACTTCCGATAACGGATTCAGGCTGATCGATTTTGCTGCGAGGCGACACGTTGTGGTAGCTATAGTACACAGTTCCCGCATCTCAATATCTACAGAGGGTCATGGAGATCTCTCGATCAATCGACCGTCAACCAGATTGACCCAGGCACTCCTAAAGTATCATGGATGTCCGAACTTTTCGAGGGGCCTACATTGACCCGGAGCACTACCTTGTTGTATAGCCAAGGTACAGCTGCGCATATCCACCAACGCTAAGTCATAAAAATACCTTGAGGAAGTTAAATGTGGGCCGGATATACCATCGCAAGAAATCGCCAGATCCTTCTCCAATCGAGTCTCTTAAAACTTTTATGAACTCCTATGAAGCCAGCTTCAAGTGTTGATAGCCAGTGGCAACATTGCCAAAATGCCATCAGAGACTCAGCCTCTGAAGTGCTGGGTTTCATACGGCCACCACAACGAAACCCCTGGTTTGACGATGAGTGCCGCCAAGTACATGCTAACAGGAAGCATACATCAGAAATTTTTACCAGAGGATCAAAAGGTCCTGCCCAAATAAGTATAATAGGGTATAAAGTTTGAGCTGAGGCCTGTAAAGACCATCAAGGCAACATCGTTTTAGAATCACAGTCGGTGCTAAGAATTCGTAAAGACTACTTCTGCAGACTGTATATAACGGCGAAGACGAACCAAATACCGCTGTCAGGCAGAACGGACCATTCAACCCTGGCGAAGACGTTACCGACGAAGCATACGAACGATACCGCCCACCTGACCTGGAGGAGGTGAAGGTAGCTGTGTCTAAGCTCAAGTGCAAAAAACAGCCGGAGCTGACGGCCTAGCTGCCTAACTTTTTAAATCCACTGGCGATGAGATGCTTAGGAGCATGCACCAACTCATCTGCAAGATATGATTCAAATCCATAGACACCACCTTTTCATCGATTTCAAGGCCGCGTTTTATGATAGTATCTACAGAGACGACCTATATAGTGCAATGTCCAGTTTTGGCATCCCTGCCAAACTCTTTAGTCTGTGCAGGATGACGATGGAAAATTTACGCTATTCCGTTAAGGTCGGCAAAGACCTCACCGATGCCTTTGATGTCAAAAAAGGATTTAGACAAGGCGACGCGCTGTCTTTAACATGCGACTTCTTTAACATCATTAATTAAACAATCATGAATTAAAAATTTTCTTGTAGTTTACCCACCAGAAGCTTATACCAAAATAATTTCGAAGGTTTTAAGGATTCCTATATCCTGCAAGAAAAACTTTACAACTTCTGATCTGACTTTACTAGACAAGGCGTCGCATATATGTTCGAAATTTGAGGATAGCTTGCTTGTCTAAGCAGAGCACATAAGCCCTCCCGTGGAGGAATCGGATCGAATGTTGGAACTAGTATGGGTGAGATAAACATCAGCTATTGTGAAATTCTCTTAATTGTAAATGCAGGTACCTAACTCTTTCTTTAGTTTAGTAAAATAATAATATTAATAACTCGCGCCTAAAGTTGTTTAATCCCAACAGTTAAAAACCAAAGTGACGCGTATACCTAGATACCTTTAGTCTAATGGTTTGAATTTAACTTTTTCAACCGCTTAATCTAAACGAACCCGGTGTAAGGGTTGTGATGCGACAACCCTTTTGATAACCACCGGACGGGACTCGCAATTATGGGAGCTATTTTAGAGTTGGCCGATACGACATACTAGCAACATCAATACAGAACCCGCGAATACGGGAATACACGATAGATTATGTCCTTATGGCATCCACGCCTATCGTATGGGATGCGGTATAAAAAAGATCTACTGGACAACATGGCGGAAGCGAACGCACCATTCCCTACTGCGTATGGGTTCGCCATGTAGCAAAGCGTGACTTTCATTGGCACTCGGAAGGCATTAAGCGCACATCTAGTTGGCTACCCATAGAACCAAAGTGTAGGTAATATAGATGCAACGCACTGGCTCCAAATTGCTGTAATCTGCGCACACTGCGAGTGGCATGGACTGGCAGCTGTGGCTTCCAATTTGATTGATCAAATGGCTTATTGCCAAGTCCGGGACCGTAGCATATGTCTATACAGACCGACCGGCCAGGGGGAGTTGCAATTTGGATGAACAATTTAACACACTTCCACTGTAGATATTGGATTTTCTATTTGCACTGTACCTATATCCGAGATGCGCACCAGCATCAGGGTGCGATGTAATTAAATAATGCAAGTAGAAGCCGCTACACATTCATATGAATCGAGGAGTTGTGGTTTCGCATAACATCAGGAGTTACTTGAATATTATTATAAAGTTCAGGGCGGGACCTTTCTTCTTTTATTATTGCTCAATTAGAGGTTTAATAAATTATAGTCTATTGGCAATGTAAGCAGAGTGGCAATGGTTTAGGTACCTACTAACAAGAAGAAGAAGAAGTTAAACACAACCCGAAAATAGTCACAGAGCTCTATCTTACATCTTAAAAAAAATTACTAATAAGTAGTTCAGTCATTTTAGGTTTTATTTGCGGAAAAATTCCTAGTGAGCTGAGAATTTTTGTATACACTTTTATCACGGCGGCGGTGTTATCAAGATCTGAAAAATCGATAATGATTTTAAACTTAAAGTGGGCCATCAACTTAAAGTGGGAGTGGGCTAAAAATTTAAATTTAATAATTCCAATTTCACTAAAATCATGAGAAAATGCGTTCAAAGCAAAAATTTTTTCGAAAAAATTATTTTTTCCTAAAAACGCCCCCTAGAAGGAGCTCACGAGGAGCTCAAATTTTTGTGTGGAACTAGAATATATTTAATATAAGCAAATAGAATATATTTAATATAAGTCATATATTTTTTTGGATTTGGAATGAACTTGCCAGGCATGAGTAGTGGCCGTTTTGATTTTTTTTCGAAAAATACCGATTTTGGTGGAAAAATAATTTTTTTTATACCCCATCCCATAGGATACACTCAGGAAAAAACATCCCATTAAACTGTCAATGTGACGAATATTAATTCAACACTCCATTTATGAATAGTATTTCCTATTAATACAATAGTTTAACGCTGATATCAATAGTTTCCGCAGTATTAATATAAAAAGATTGAAATTATTATTTATCAATTGCAAGCACTATAAATTTTATTGGAAAAAACTATTAGTTTAACATTATGGCTCCTATACATTCAAAGGTACTGTATTATTGAATTGATAGTCTTAAATTTTTCATTAATAATAGGACACGAAGTATTTGGAACTAAGGTATTGATGTTATTGATTTAATAGTGCGCACTTTTACTTATTTGTGTGATGCCTGAAGAATGCATCAAGTCATTGTTTTAATGTGATGATGCGATTTAAACAAATATCCGTAAAATCAACAATGTGAGCCTACCATTCTTTTTGTGGGACGATACTATTAATTCAATCAGAGCATTAATTTAATGGGACCATACCATTAATTTAATGTGACAATACCATTAATTTTATCTAACCATTTATCTAATATGACCATACCATTGATTTAATGTGACCATTCTACTACTTTAATGTGACCATTTACCATTGATTAAATGTGACTATACCATTGATTTAAGGTGACCTTACCATTACCTTAATGTGACCATTTATTATTAATTTAGTGTGACCATACCATTAATTTAATCCAGCTGGTTATTAATTGCGACCAAAACCTTTGTTCTTACATGACCATACAATTTTTTAAATTAGTGCTAGCATCGAAACAACAATGCACCCTATAAATAATGTGATCATACCATTGTTTTAATGGATTTCTGTGTTATCAATGTGATGCCTTATTAATAAAAGTTTTTTTTTCCAAAGCAGGAAAAAACGCGAAATAAATTTATAGTTGAAACGCAGTGCTGGTCCTGGGAGGTTGTTAGGTATAAATAGTGAAGAGGGGAACTTTGTATAAGTAAGTATCCATTTATATATATTTTTAAGCCATGTGTGTTCTTTAACTCACCTACTTATTTATTTTCAGTTTTTGTTTGTTCTTTTTTTCCCTCAATCTACTCTTACAGCCGAAACATACCTAGATATATATACATTATATCTCTATTTACTATGTCAACAAAATCATTTTTACCTAACTTAAACTCCTTTTCTTTAATTTCAGTTTTTTTCTTTTCCGTTTATAAATAGCCAAATTTGATAGGGTTTAATTTTTTTCCTTTTTGGTGTACTTCAGATTAAAGCAATGGGATGACCCCATTATTAATGCCAAGGTCTCATTATGGTTTGATTGAATAAATGGTATGATCACATTAAATCCTAATGAATAAATTGTCTGATTGAATTAATGGTATGGTCCCATTAAAACAATGGTATGGGGCCATTGCGAAACATTAAATTAATGGTAGGTATGCTCACATTAATTCAGTGGTATGGTCACATTAAATTTCAATGGTATGGTCATATTGAATCAATGGTATGGCCGCATTAAAACAATAGTATGGTCACATTAAACTAATCGAATGGTCACACTAATCAATGGTATGGTCACATTGAATCAATGGTATGGTCACATTAAATTAATGGTATGATCCATCAATTATTCAATGGGACCATCCCATTAATTAATTCAATCCGAAAACATTACTCAATTTTTAATGGGATGATCATTTTATTTGAATGATGTATACTATCAACTTCAATAGCACTGATCCCATTAAAACTATAGGCTTTTAACAATTGTTATTGGCATTTAACAAAAAAGCGAAAATTGCCCCCTTTTAGGCGTGGTCCAATTTAATATGCATTCTAATAAACGGCTTTTATTTGATATATTTGCTTTGAATCCAAAACCCTTGCACTAAAAAATGATCAGATATGTGCGTAAGCTATTAACTCAAGTGAATTAATTTTCGCCACGCCCACTTTTGGGGGCGTTTTTAAGTACAAACCAAATTTTTAATATGAAAATGCAGTCAACTCGTGTATACTACTTCTGATAAAAATATAAACAAAAATACGATGTTGTTGAGAAGGGGTGGATGCCACGCCCCTTTCTTAGGGAGAAGATTTTTAACTCAAATTATGCAACCAAGATTTATGACACAATTCGGAGCTCGACAGCGGTCAATTGGGATGGGGTATCCAACGATTCGCCTAAGCGGATTTGAACCCTCCCACTAGTTCTTCCTGGAAACAACGTTTTCCTAGCAACAATATACAACCTCGCTTCAATTTTTATGAGAGTCGGACAATACTTCCTCGATTTATCGCGATTTTAGTAAAAAAAATCTTTAGCATTAGGAAATTTAGAGTGTAGAATCCACCATTATAGCATCTCCATCAATCAGTCTTGTAGCTCTTTTCATTCCATAGAAACTACTTTTTTTATATTATAACAATACCCAAGATATAAAGAAAAAAGTGGTTCGAGGCTCCGGCAAATTGGTGAAAAGCCGCATTTTCCCGCTTTTCCCGAGCAGCATAGGATTTTTACCGAATTTTCATTTTTAGCAACTTTTTATTACTCAACACAAAAAAAAAAAACAGTTTATTTTGCCCTCTGAGTTACATCCATATTCACCTTTTTTGTTGGTTTATTTTCACTCTAAGGACCCTTAGACGTAAGCAAGCTGGCGGCTTTGGCTGCTAGCAATCCTTACTATACCCAGCGGCGGATCCAGGACTCTTTATGGGGGCGAGGGGGCTAAACGTCGCTTTCTTTGAGCAGTATTAGTAAATCAGTATAACTCCAAACTTTACTCTACATCAGGGTGGGCCGAACGCAGGGTTTTATTTTAAATGCAATAAAATAAACAAAAACTATTTTTTTTAAAGTGTAGGGTATAATTTAGGGTATATTAATTTTAATTATCCTGAAGAAGTACAAGTGAAGAAGTATTAAAATTTTTTTTAAAATCCTTTCACTGACACGCCCATTTTACTTATTGGCATGAAAAATCAAAATTGTCTTAGGACGCTGAAATTTGGTATCGGCTTAAGTGTGTTGAGGTTGACTTTGCAGAAAAATCGAAAAACGGCCCATGTGGGCGTGGTCACATTTCATTTTCAGCAATAAAAAAGTTAACCGAACGTATCGTTGCTTATATTGGGAGGGCCGCCTGGAGGCAAAGCCATACAAAATTAAATTTAATATTGAAAAGTGAAAAATTACATTGTAATAATGAAATTACAAACATTGTAATAATGGCTAGTCCTATGATCATTTCATACGCTGCCAGGCGAATATTGTCGGGAACGATCGTTTTTTATCGATCGTTTATATTATAATGATGTTCACACTAAGTGACAACTCTTCCTACGTTTTCCCATAAGACTTGAGTTTTGAGGAGAGAGAAATGGATGGCAAAGACCGAAAAACTGTAGCAGCATTATAATTTTTCATAAAATGCTTTCGTCATTGTCTTCCTTCTTTCTTAAGTTTGCAGTCGGTAGCTCGCGGTATTGGCAGCCACACTTGTGTGCCTTGATACTGCTGGTATGCTTTTATTTGTTTTTCAAATACTTGTTCTCTTATGAAACCGTAGGAAGAGTTTACTAACACTGGTGCACTGCTAGTCAATTGCCAAGGTCGTGAGGCAATTTTTGATCCTACTTTTGCTTGGGTAAGATCATCAGGTGACTTCAAAGGACCATATCTCAGCATAACAAGACAAAAGTTTGCATTTTTTGAAAGGGAATAAACACATGGCGGTCCAAAAAATCGGTAACTTTTCTTCAATCTTTCGATGTTGTACCAATTAATAACCACCATGAGATTCTGTGCAACCTTTGCTGTTTCAAATAACGTGTGCCTGTGCTTAGACTCTAAGCAAAGCTATTATGGAAAGCTGAAACTTTGAACCAACAGAGTGCAGTGGATTATCCTTACACTTCAATCAAAAAATTTTGAGTTTGGGGCGTTCAATTCGTTAATGAAGAATTCTTAGCTCAAGAATTGCCCTGTAATTTTCGACCACACTTTAGCCCTATGAAAGGCGACTTCCTGATGGCAAGGCACCTTTTGCCAACCACACATTTTCAGGTTTGGCATGCGACACACACCTCTTTCACGTTATAGTCATGTTGATGCAACTCTAACCAATCCAAGTCACCCAGAACAGCTACAGACCAAGTGAAAGCTTTAACAGTGACCACATGACATGAAAGATGCTACCAATACCACATGCAACTGTAACCATTACATCGCCATCAACACCCAAGATGGTTGACTTTGGCTCCCCTGAGCCGAGCAAGCCCAATTATATATAGCTTGCAGATCCTTATCACGCATCGCACACTCAACCGCAGTAGTTGGTCCTATACTAAAGATGCCGACTTTTGATGCCATTCGTGCGATATTGACACTGACAGGAGCACACAGAGAACTTCAACTCCATCTTCGTGGCGCATTGCATTGGCACCACCATCTGCAGTATGCCGTCCCGCTGATTTTCGATTACTGGCGATTTGATGCATTCGAATCCGAACTATCGCGTCGACGGCCATTTACACTTGATGCAATGCGACAGTCCGCCATTAGCGGGGACAGCATTGCGCGCGATCTTGTTAGGGGCATTCCATGCTGTTGCGCGCTTGACTCGATCTCTGGAGCTCCGCGAGCTGGTAGCTGATAGCAATCGACACAGCAGACCCGGGTGTCTCGCGTCGTAGGGTGCGACGAACAACAACTTCCTTATATAGACACACAGCGGAAAGGCATCCGCAGTACCCCATCATTGGAACTGCACTTATTCGCCGGGCACACGGTTAACATTGCAAACCACCGAATTCCGATTGCCATTTAGCAGATACTTAAACCGTCCAAATGGAGCGGCCGAGAACTCTTTCATTGGGCGACAACAGTGCACTTACACGGTACGTGACCATTCTAAAAAAATTTTTCTTTTTCTCCCATTCGGCTCCTCTGCAGTGACTGTGTGTCGGTTTAACATCACGAAAACCACATAAAACAGCGCCGAACATTTTGTCCATTTCTTCAAGGTGTTTCGTCCCGGGATGGAACTCTTTCTTGTTATGGTGATGGCGATGGTGGTGGTGGCTGCTCGTTGGCTTGCCTCGGCTTTCGACTAATCTATAGATAGGTTAAGTCACCTTAAGTAGGCATTTGTTGTTGACAACTAGCAGAGGCGACGCGACACTGTCTTTGGCGACCGCCATTTGCACTTAAGCGGGAATCTGCTATGGATTTGGTGTTCTGATGCGGCTTTTATGGCCGAAGAAGACCGACAATGTGTGGATGAATTGCTTCTGAGGCAGACACAGCGATTGGTTCTATCCTGGACTGGTCTGATGCGGTATACTGTTGCCTTGAGGTAAACATTTTCGGTGGAAGTGCTGACATGACAAATTAATTCAATTCCGATTCCGATCCGAGAGTTGTGATAGCAAGTCACGTAAGGCGAAATAGTTTAAGGTATACCTACTTCGTGTTTGCAATCATTCCATACAGTCGAAATACATAAGGTGAGAGTGTGATACGGGAAATTGTTGCTATATATGTGCACGGTGCGGAGGTTGAAATTTAAGGACTTTGATGTTTTGCTGGGGCTTTTGCTTTTTAGTTATTTAATGAAGTTCTATAAGGCATATCGATTTCTAGTGCATAGGTTGCCAATGGCTGTATTTTTGGATAAGCAATTTTTTTCTGTACAAATGAAGCAGAGATTTTTTTAACATTATTTTGATACCTTATATAGTTTACTTAGTATTCTTATTTCTCTTATTTTTCATTCTTATTTTTTTTGTCGCATTCGAAAGAATGTTGCTTGTCGATAATTGGGTCAATTTATTTAAGCTGATCTTGGCCTTTTTCTTCAAACAGAGTTTCACATTCCTTGGATTGATAGTCTGGTCTCTAACTTATTAGAAATAAGTTATAACACTCCGCGCCACTTGACACATTTATTCGCTCATTTAATTCACAGGTATACAAACTACCTCTGCCCTAAAAGCCTTCATAATCAATTTGATTGGCAGAATTCAGCTCAATTTTTATGCCTTACAGTTAAGAAAATTTTGGTTATGTATGGGAAATGATGGCATTGATCGATGATATGTCGTCACCTCAGTATTGTAAAAAAATAACATTTGAAGTTTGAATGCGAATAAAACACAAATCTTATGAGCAACAACCATAGGCAAAATGTGTTAAAGTAGGGACCGGTGACCTAAACTATTGTCTGGCGCCAGCCTAGAAAAAAAAATAAAATTGCATATAGGGCAATATATTTTTTCAAATTGTGCGGATTTGTATGGTATGTGGCACTTTTAGATCAACCTATGTGTCATTTAAATACTGATTAAATACTAAAATAAATTTTTTTAAGCAGGTGTTTTTTTTTGTTTATATTGTTTTTTCTTCTTAAACTTTACTTTAACGTTTTACAGGAAATTTTCTTTAAAAAATAAACCCGTTTGATAACTTGAATTAAAAAAATCCTGAAATTTGAAACGTACACTGAAAATAATTTCGTAGGCAATATTGACAAAAACTTTTTGTTAAATTTCAACAAAACAAAATTGTTGATTTAGCAATAAAATTGTAAATTTAAGCAAATTTCAATACATTTAAATAAGGTTTTTGTCAAATTGGCAGAACATTTGGTAACAAAGATATTTTTTCGCATCAACAAATGATTTTTTTCATTTAAACAGAACGTTTGTGTTAAATGAAACAATTTTCTGTCGATTTTCTAAACGAAGAACGAAATTTCGGTTTTATACGAAATAACAAAAACTTTGTTAGAACAACAATTTTTGAAGTTCTTATCAGAACAACAAAACTGTCAATGTAACAAAACCGTAGTCAATATGAAAAATTTACTTTTGTCAGTTTTTTCCCTTCTTCCTTTAAAAACCTTCTTGGCACGTAATATTTTGTAGCAACAAGGGCCGCGCGCGTCAATGAGCTTGTCTTCGCTGCTGCAGTGTATAGAAAAAAGCTCTAGGTTCGATTCCTGACGGGGGCAATCATAATTAAAACCAGTGAGTAAGTGCTACAGTGTGTACGCAGAAGTTACAGTCCTTAAAACGGACCGTTAAATACCCCATCTTATCCCACTTTGTAAAATGCTGATGCCATAGTTATTTTTTTGGCATTTTGTAAGTAATGCAAACTTCGAAAAGGGGCATTGTCCAACCGGCCCTAATTACAACCTATTGATTATAAGATATTTCCACAGATATTTCCAAGTTACACTTAAATGTACGTAAAAATGCAATTTTTTGCATCCCCTAAAAGGGGGCGTGGCTAAAAACTTTGTATGAACGAAATTTGGACTGAAGTTTTGTTTACCTAACCTGCTACTTTTTTTGTTTGATGCTTTCCGAAATTAGGCTCAAGGCCAGTCGAAATTAAGTTTTTCTGAAAATTTTAGGTTTTTCTTCAATTCTGCCTCCAAATATGACCGTGGCCCAAAGACTTGTAAAATATTAAGCAAATTTTTTTCAATTTCGAGCAAAAATATTGAGTAAAATGCATTTGAAAATTTACCCTTAAAATAGATGCCACGCCCACTAGAGGAGGTATACCAATAAAATTTGTCTTTTTTGTGTCTTACATTCATTAGGAGATGCTACAAGTATCAAATTGCAGCCTTTTAGAGCGTCTTACAGTTTTGAAAACTCTGGAGGTAGTTGCACATTTAGACCGATTGTGGGCGTGTCTTTGGGCGGATTTCAAAAATTTTTACAATTGTACTGCTTCGCATGACGGTGACCTTACGTACTAAGTTTCAGCACCCTAGCTCAAAATTTAAGGCCTAAAAACATGTGACATACAGAGTTGGTGGCGGAGGATCGAGAAAGATGGAAGGACCATTTAGCCACCCTCGCTCCGCGACCCTTTTAAAGGAAAAGCGGCATTCGAAAATGATGATGATGATGATGACTAATATCTACTATTGCCTGAAAAGTGTTCACTGCGAATTTTTTTATACCCCACCAAATAGGATAGGAGGTGTATTAATTTTGTCACATAGTTTGTAACACGGTGATATAATAATGGTAGACCCCCAAGACCTTAAGGGCATATGACGGAGACCGAATTCTAAATCGAATAAGCCATGTCCGTCCGTCCGTCCGTCTGTCTTTAAGGTCTAAGGTCTTAAGGTCTAAATTTCGCCTAGCTTGGTACATAGGTTCATTATTATCCGACGCAGTATAAGTAAAAAAAATTTTCAAATCCGCCCACAATCGGTTCAGTTGTGCAACTACCTCCAGAGCTTTCAAAGCTGTAAGACGTCTTAAAAGCCTGAAATTTGAAATTTATTATCTCCTGTTTATTGTAAGATACAAAAAATAAAAATGTTATCGCCTTACCTTCCCTAGTGGGCGTGGCATCGAATTAAAGGTTAATTTTTCAAATGCATTTTATTCAATATTTTAGTTGCAAATCAAAAAAATATTAACATAATATATTATGTAGAAATCACATAGTCCTCATTTCATTCATGCAAGACTTTGGCCCACGTCCACTTTTGGAGGCAGAATTGCAGAAAAACCTAAAAAATTCTAGGAAAACGTAATTTCGACCGTGAAAAAGAGCAGTGTTTTTCAAACTTAGAGCAGTGTTTTTCAAACTTTTTGAATGTGCAACCCCTTAAACAATAATATAAAACAAATTTTAACAAATATACAAAAACTTTCTGATCTACGTTCACAAAAGAAGGCGGAGACCAATAAAAGGTATGTTTTCAAAAGTTGAGCGCTTGCGTTGATATCTAATCATTTGAGTGAGTTTCATCAAAATTTAAATTGTTCAGCGATGTTAGTTGATGAGTACGGAAGGACAAATTATTAAGATTATGGAAAGTTTTTAAAATTCTTGAGCTGAAAAGCTAAAAAGGGCCATTTTCTGGGTCATTTTTTGCTTTTAATTTCATACTTATTTATTTTTTATATTTGAGCTCTCTTAAAAGCTTCAAAGGATGAGAGCTGTCTTATTGAGAAGATACGACAAATGATTCCTCTTAAAATTTCGTCTGTGGTCAGAGTTTTAGAGGAAATTTCTTCAGATGAATGATTACGAGTAAACAACATTCTTTGCGTGAAGAGGCACCTTGACTCTTATGCCGCAAGGACAGAAAATTGTACGAAATTAATTTCATTCCAACTGATCCATTGACCATCGATAAAGATAAAAAGGAATAAAAATCCGCAAACCATTTATAGTTACTCCATGAAGAGAAGAAAAAACTAGCATATTATGAGCTCAAAAGAAGCCTTAAAATTGCTTGTGGGGCTCGCCACAAGCCTTCGTACCTTTTTGAACACACATATCCTTAAGGAGCTTTGAGCCTACGACCCCCCTAGTTTTTCTTGGCGACCCCCAAGGGGGGAATCTCATTTCGGCAGCTTGTACCCGCGATCTAATTCTTTCGATCATTACCCAAATTTCATGACCACAGATGAGAGTCGGAACGAACACTGAAATAAAAACTGATATCTTTGCTTTCGCTCCAAGCTCAGCTTTCCTGATGGCCGGCCGGCGCAGTTCCTTTACTATTGCTCCAGCTTGGCCAATTCTACAGAACAACTCAGTATCACTCCTCCCATCTTTCGTGAAAAAGACCCCGAGATACTTAAACTTCTCCACCTGTTTAATGGAACTCCATTTATGTGCAGGGTACACTGCACAGGAGTTCGGGAAACAACCTTCACTTCCGATTTGTTCACGTTAACTTTCATCCCAGCATCAACACAGACGGCTGCAAACCTATCCAGTGCTCGTTGAAGTTCCTCTTTGGATGATGCAAGGATGACCAAATCAGCTCATCCTGATGCCAGCCAATTCGAAACATTGCTCGCCAAGACTGCGCTTCACCATCCAGTCCATATATGCTATGAAAAGGAGCAGCGACAGAACACAGCCCTGGCGAAGTATAACGCGCACATCATAAGGATGGGATTTGACGCCATTTATCCGTACACAGCTTCTGCAGTTCCCATACAAAGACTGGATGGCTCTCAGAAGAGGCCCACTCAGCGCATAGTCCTGCAAAACTCTCCACAAAGTATCCCGAGGGACTCGGTTACACGCCTTTTCCAGATCTACAAAACACGCATAGACCGGTTTGGCATATTCCCAGGCCTTCTCAAGGATAACCTTCAGTGTAAAAAGCTGGTCCGTTGTGCCTCTGCCAGGCCGAAAGCCGCACTGTTCTTCCCGTAACAAAGGCTCGATTACAGCTCTGGAACGCTTTTTGTTTATTGAGTAGAAAAAATGTTTTTGCCTCTAAATTAAAAATTAAGTAACGTCTGAGAAAATATTCGGGTTAAAAGAAAGGTGCTGAACATAGGTACATGAAAAAAAGTACCTGTAACTAACATCCCTCCGTAGAGATACTGAGCAAATATACCCCTGTTTATTTTTTGTATTTAAGTTTTTTTTTGCTTATTAATTTAAGAGTAAAGCCCCTATTTCTTGAGAAAAAAAACCCGAAATTCGTGATCATCGACCCAAAAAACCTGTGGTAGAGCAAATCTGGTGGTAGCAAGAAGTTCTGCAACCCAAATCACACATGGGCTTTGCAGCTAATGATGGCTAAGCCAAGTATATTTCATAAAGAAAAACACCCTACACCGCCTAGGATCTTTGTCTACCTGTGGTCTGGTATATGCAGCACTGAAATTTAAAGAATCCAATCTCTGCTTGGGCTAAGAAGGCAGTTGAGTAAAAAAGCTCTCTTGTAGATGATCATTTTTGTTCAACTCTAAAATTCAGTTATTTTTTTAGTAGTTTTTAATCCCAGACTGCGCGTCTAAAGGCAGGGTTATACCTCCTGTGAATATAATCATACCTTAAGATATGCATGTTCAATCCAGGCTAAGTAAAGAGTTCATATTCTTAACCTAAAAAGTGGTGCGGTATCTAGTCCCTGGCAGTAGCTTTTTATACTTTAAACATAATTTTTTCAACAACCACAATGACAAACTCACCTAAGAAGCTTGTCTTATTGCCTAAGAGAACTCTAGTTCCTGTTTGTTGTAGCAAACTTTCCGCACATCAAATCGTGCTGATTTGATAAAAATTTCATAAAAAAGAAGAAACTTTCCACAACTCTATAAACGAGTCTTAGGCTTAGCATAGTTTTGCATCACCTTATGCTAATCTAAGTGTTTCTCCCCAGAAAAATACGTTTACGCGTGCCTACCTTTGATGTGACCGATCAGCCATCTATTGTCTCATTTCCGTTTGTCCCCAAAAAAGGTGGAGACACTACCGAACCCATTTGTGATTCAAAATATTTGCGCATGCATCAGTCTAATCTGCCATTGGACTCATTCAAAGCGTTTCTGTGGCTTGGATACCCCGTTTAGGCGATACATTAAATCATGGCTTAGTCAATCGTGCGCCCCAGGAGGAAAACCGCGCAGCCTCAACAATAAACGCCATTATCGGCTCATTATGTAGCCACTTCCATTCACAAAAGCATTCACTAAAAAAACATTCAAAAAGAATGCTTGCAAGACATTTGCATAACAACAATATGACTCCGCTCACATTGTCAACAATTAGAAAAGACACACCAAGACCGCGCAGTCGCAGCTGTCTAATCCTGATTAACACAAAGAAAATTTAAATCTCTTGCCCACGTGACAAGAGGAGATTCATTTATTTATGTGGAGGTTAATTAATTTTCATTCGATAAATTTCGGAATCACAAATTAGATGACCAGTCGTGGTTATACTATATGGCGTGAAGCATCTGAAAGGGCTTGACAACGCGGCAGAAACCGCGCGGATGTCTCAATAACAATGCGTTTCCCATAGCTAATGGTGTAAGGGGGGATAGTATAAAGAAAATTACCGTGATAAGGAAATGTCAAAAAATCAGCGGTGCCATTAACATTGATAGATCGCCGATTGCGGACAGAGTGATTCAATAAAATTTAATTTGACAGATCAGCCACAATTTGTTGGATTACAGTCGAAAAGGTCAACGGTGGGTGTTAATGGCACTCCATTCGAGATGAATGCGACTTGACGACGGATAGAGATTTATGGCTGAGCTGGATGCGATGTGAATGATTTTATTCAAAGCGTGTATTTTCCGCAGAAGTTCGATAAGACTGTGTTAATTGTGTTTAAGTTTGTACAAGCTTGTTTAAGTCATATGTTAAGTATTTAAAACAATATTAAAACGACCCCCCTCAGCAGCATGTGACAAATTCCAACAAATTCTTACAAAATAGACCCGATCAGAGATCGGTGAAAAATATCCTGCAGATGGGGTCAACCAAACGAAATTCGAATTATGCTACACGCGATCGATTTCCAAACACACTGGTTTCCAAATCCACAACCGCAACTGCTAATTGTTCACCTTTATGCCTCCATTTGGCAAAAGGAAAACAATTTAATTTTATTCTCTTTGCGGTAACTGCGTTTGTGACATCAATTAACGGCAAATGGTTCAAACACGAAAACGTGTATCTTTTTGTGTGACTCCTAACGTATCTATGCTCACCGTAGCCAAAACTATGATCAGGGGCAAATAGAAAATAGAAAACAATTACCGCCGCACAATAGAATGTCGTGACTGCGGCAAATTAAGTCAATTTTTTTGGAGATCGCGAGCCGAATAGATACGAATTAAATGAAATTAGGTAGCCTGCGCCATGTTTTCGTTTGATTGATCCCGCAGATGGTAATTTTTTTGGTATAGAAAAGATGACGAGTTTAAGATTTTCTCCCCCGACATAAAGATGGCGCGGGAAAATTCGGTCAACGATCGCCGCGGCGACAAAAGGAAGTGGGCTGATCCCCCGGACATATGCGTTCATGCAGGTAATACCTCGAAACTCATCCGAGGATGGATGGTTGGCTTCGCTTGGATGGCGATATTTCGAAGACTTTTGGGCTAATTGATAGTCGTAGATCGCTGACGACGGCGACGTTGAGTGAAAGCGATCTTTCTTTGATGTGGGTAATGCGATGCGACAACTGCTGGTTGACAAAACGGAGGCGGCTAATAAAAAAGCTGATCGCCTTCTGATGGGACTGTGAGTTTTCAGAATGTGACAATTTGTGATGCGATAGTTGCGTGATCTTTCGTTACGGCTGAGTTGTGGGTGGTGTAAAAATGAACTGACTCAAATGGTGGCCAAGAAACAAAAGACGCGTCCAAAGAATCGTTGTAGCTTAGCTCGTTTGTAAAAAATTATCGGCACTGTATAGCACTGTATAGCGTGCTGTATAGCCAGCATTTGCAATTGAAATTAAACCGCAAGTTTTTCACTTAGTTTCACTCATCAAACTTGTTTTCAAAGCTGAGCCATTTATGGTTAAATACCTATGATGACTTGATCACATGAGTGGAAGATTAAAATTTGTTTATTATAGCAGAGACCCAGGCAATCTGTAGGACTTTTAATCGATTTTCCATGCCACACAAAGTTATGTTGTCAACTGGAACCGGAATTCTTAATAATAGGAAAAAATCTATTTTTTGTATCGGTCAGGACAACACTTATCGCAGTCACGTCAGTGCGACTAATCACTGTACCCTGTTTGAGTATTTTAAAAAGGGGCAGTGCTAATACTAGATCCAGCCTATTAGGTTTGGTGCCACCACAATACTAATTTACGCTTATATATCGCGGGGTCTTATATAGCTTATCCAAGCTATTCCTACATTTTTTCTTCCTTTTAGTGCATAACACACACAACCCCATACGGGCTATACTCGCTGAAGATAAATACTGAATTTATGGCTTAATTTGACTCGAAAGACCAGACCACAACAACCAAGTCCGTTCACAAGCTTTGCTCTTTGGATCCTCGAGGCGGAAGGACCAATGCGCCTCGGCCGCTTGGAGCTGCTGGCAACCTCTCACTCACTGTGTGAACGAATTAATTTATCGGTTAATTTCGTTCACAAATTGCGCGCACATGGGCGGTTGGTGTTCTAAGAGCTTGACGATGCCAACGGGCGCCGCGAATCGTCTAAACGCGGGGACCGGAATGGACGCGATTTATGTGTGACATCAGCGGGCGAATAAATTTTGAGCAAATAAGAGTTCCTTTACTTCGGCCTTAAGTAAGTTGCAATTGACTGATGATTGCGAATAGTATGAGAAAAGTATAAGGATGTGGATTCAGGGGCCTCTCTGGCATAGCTTATAGTGAAAACTGAATAGTAAATGTGGACAAAATGAAATATTTTATTGATTGTGGCATTAACTATAAAACTTAGCTCAGCTGAGAGTTTTACTATTTTTTTGGACTATCATATCTCCAGCCTATTGAATTTCGACATATGTGAAAGAGAAACCATATAATGTACCTTTACTTCATAGCTCAGCGGGTGGTTGCATTTGCCGGATTACGTCCCGTTTGGTTATGTTACTAATTTCTGTCGCTTCAATGCTGCCTTATAGGAGGACGTGACTATGCGGCGATTTCAATTTTTTATCCCTATGAAGACGTGGGAATATTTTGAAGCAAGGGCGTGAAAATGATTTTTTACGTGTGTATGTCGAATGAAGCGAAAGTGTCAGAATTAATATTCGTTTTGCACTGTATGGCTTCCATGTTAAGTCTGATATTTAGCTAGGTATACGACTTATTGACGAGGTATATAAACTTTGAGAGCATTCCTAACCAATCTGCCTCAACAAACGTAATTTAGCTTGAAACAAAACACCGATTCAATTAACTAGTTTCTTTAAGTTGCTTTTATTAATTTTTAAAAGAATTCCAAATTTATTCGATTTTTAATGTTTAGTTTTAAGGTAGGTACATTCTGTGTTTAGTTCTAATCTTTGAAAGACCAATATCCTTATTTTAGCCGAATTTTAAAAAAGGATAATCAATGTTTTTCTTAATTTTTTTTTGTTAAAAAACCTGAAAGGAAAAATTAACAAACGGGTTTTTGTTTTAAAATTTTTTGTATATTTTATGAACTGCTACTTAAGTGGTTTGTGCTTTCGTTAAATTTAATTGATAAGATAGAGACAACTTTAAAGTTATAAGCATTTTTTAGCACTACCTAATTAGTAAATCAACTTGAATGATTTTAAGCGTACCTCAAAAGCCATACAATATTTCAGCCCAGCTATATTTTTCTTTCAACTACCGGAGGCCCTAAACGACTGCAAGGCAGACATTGCTGTCATCCAAGAAATGCGGCGGGACGGGTCGGGCAAAAGAAGGATGAAAAACTGCGACTTCTACTACGGCAACTGCCTATCGACATCAAAGCCAGCGCATATTTGGATATGGTAGTTCGTTGTTGGAGGCAGACTTAGGCAAAAAGTCCTGAGCTTCCACCCTGTGAGTAAACGCCTCGCGACGATCCTCATCACGGCCAAATTCACCAACATTAGCCTCATATGCGTGCATGCCCCCCCAGAGGAGAAAGATGACGACACCAAAGATATGTTCCACGAGCTCCTGAACAAAACTTATGAACTTATTAAGATTGTCCTAGGTGATTTCAATATCAAGCTAGGGAGGGCATCTTTGGTCGTACAGTCGTGCATTGTCTGTGCATCTTTGGAAGCACAGTCTGCACGAGACGACCTCCAATAACGGATTCAGGCTGATCGACTTTGCTGCGGGGCGACACTTTGAGGTAGCTAGTATACAGTTCCCGCATCTCAATATTCACAAACGAACATGTAGATCTCCCGATCAACCAACCGTCAACCAGTTTGACTACATTGCGATCGACGCAAGGCACTCCTCCAGTATCATGGATGTCCGAACTTTCCGAGGGACCAAACCAGCTGCGGATATCCCGACCAACGCCAAGTAATGGAAATAATGTGAGGAAGTTTGACGTCGGCCGATTACAATCCTAGAGATCGCCAGGTCCTTCTCCAATCGAGTCTCTCAAACCTTCGACGAAGTTCTATGCAGTTAGCATCAAGTATTGATAGCCAGTGGCAACATTGCCAACATGCCATCAGAGACGCCGCCTCCGAAGTGCTGGGGGTTTCACGCGGCAACCACAACGAAACCCCTGTTTTGTCGATGAGTGCCGGCAAGCACATGCATCTAAACAGGAAGCATACGAAGCGACTCTGCACAGAAGGACTAGAGCTGCTCGCTCCACGAGCAGAGGAGGAGAGAGGAACACCGGCTTCTCCGAAGGAAAAAGAGAGAGCACGAAAGGCACGCGGTTGAAGAGATAGAGAGATGTTACAACAGAAATGAGGTTAGAAAGTTTTACCAGAGGATCCTCTGGTCCTGCCAAGGGTATAAAGTAGGGCAGAACGATTTCAAGCCCTGTAGGGCAGAACGATTTCAACCCATTCAACCCGGGCGAAGATGTTACCGACGAAGCATACAAACGATACCGCCCACCCGACCTGGAGGAAGTGAAAGTAGCTGTGAGTAGCCAGCTCAAGTGCAACAAAGCAGCTGGAGCAGACGGCCTAGCTGCCTAACTTTTTAAATCCGCTGGCGATGAGGTGGTTAGGAGCATGCACCAGCTCATCTGCAAGATATGATTGGAAGAAAGCATACCCGATGAATGGAACCTCAGCATTGTTTGCCCGATCCTGAAGAAAAGAGACCCCCTGAGTTGTGCCAACTACAGAGGCATCAGTTTTCTTAACATCGCATACAAGATCTTTTCTGCTGTACCTAATGTGTGAATGCCTGGATACGTTTGTCAACAATCTGAAAGACACATATCAGTGTGCTTTAGGCCAGGAAAGTCCGCCATCGATCAAATATTCACACTGCGGCAGACCTTGGAGAAAACCCAGGAATTCCAAATCGAAACACACCACCTTCTCATCGATTTCAAGGCCGCATATGATAGCATCTATAGAGACTACCTATATAGCGAAATGTCTCGTTTTGGCATTACTGCCCAACTCAAGATGACGAAAATCTTCAAATTCACCCCGCAGGGAAGGCGCAGTAGAGGAGCACCGAGACTCAGGTGGCGCAAGTAAGTGGAAGGGGACCTCAGCCAACTTCGCGTGTGAAACTGGAGAAGGCTAGCTAGAGACAGAGCTGGCTGACGAAGCTTGTTGTCTGAGGCCCAGGATACCGTGAGGGCATTTTTCCCTTTCTGGACGGCCCTCTAAAATAGAGAGTCCCTCTCTATTGCGGGTACCTGCCCTGCCAGGCCAGTAGGTATCTAAAAAATTAGAGATGAACAGGGCTGCGAATTTATTGGTAAGATAAAGGAAAGCAGTACTCTTCATTGATCGTAAAAAATTCTAGTTAGGAAAGAGTCTTGAAAAAAGGCTTAAGTACCTACCATAACAAACTGCGAAGCTTTTAAAACCCAACTATCAAAACTTGGCTATGATTTCGTAATATATTGAAAGGTATTTTTCCTCATGACGATTGTTGAACTTTGCTCATTTTAGCAATTGTGAGAGAAGGCGCAATACTTGCATCGCCCAGAGCCACCATTTGAAGCTGAAAAAAAATTAACGAAACCAAAATGTATCAAGAATGATTCAAGTTAGCAATCAAACTCCTTCTGTGCTTTTTGCTGCATTTTTTTTAGGTAATGATATTGATTTTCTTTAACCAGCGGGACTAGTGACGATGAATTCCACTCTTTCTTTCGAAGACCAATTTGATCTTTCGGGAAATGCGGATAAGCCTACTAAAATAAAAAAAAGACCATCAAGTATGAAGACATACGCGGAGCGGTCCGTCGGCTTTTGTTGAAGGTTATAGTCATCTATATTGCGCAGTTTGTGTAACATTCTATTTATTAATTAAAATTATTTCTGGATATATTTAACAGTCTGTAATATACTTTTTTCGTAGTGCTGTCTACTGTTCTTATATTGGGTGAATCTATAATAATCATCACCCAACAGTATAATCTATATATTATATTGGGTGATTTTATATTGGGTTTCGTTACTCTAATAATAGGTTGACAAAGAGCTTTACCGTTTAAAAAATAGAGGGAAGGACATACTCTTTCTTGGCCCTTTTTAGGATTTTTATAATTTAAAACCCATATAACCGCAATTCCGATTATTTTTAATTACCGTTAGACTTTTTGATCCATTTTACAACCACATGTGCTAGCATTTGCTACTTTTCACAAATTCTGCAGACATGGATTTCTGAGAAAACGGTAAAAATATGCTGTTTTTTATTTCGCTGGTTTGAATGGGTTTAAAAACTTAGGGTCGAACACGGCAATTTTGAAACGTTTTTGATGCAGTTCGCTTGCCTTTTAAACATTACATTCTTTAGCCAAATTTTAACAAGGTGATCATAACCGTAAAGGAATAAGAAATCCCTAACAAATAGTTTTTGTGGGGTGCCGTGGCGTAGTGGTTAGTGTGTGTGCTTACTACGCCGGAGGTCTGGGTTCGAATCCTGCCATCGTCACCTGAAAAAAAAGGCTTGTTCTTTTTCACGGTCCCCACCTCCGCGAGGGTTTGACAAGCCCTCCGAGAGTATTAATTGTCTTGAAAAACTTCTCAAAGTGCCGTTCGGATTCGGCAAAAAATTGTAGGTCCCTTTGTATGTTAAGAAATCAACACAGCAGCATACATTGTTGAGAAGTTGGCCCTGGTTCACCTCGAGCTGTTGCGCCACTCTATTTATTTATTTTCTTTAACAAATAGTTTCCGAAAATGTTTTGACGTTTTTCAGTTAAATCTTCGAAGTTTTTGAATGTTCGAAGTCTGCTGTAGTTTTGTATAAAATTTAAGAAGATAATTTAAAAAATATACTTTATACCGTTTGGGAGATAGAGGGGGAGACTTGCGTGCTTTTGACCTTTTCTATAATTTTTTAAATTTCAAATCCATAAAACAAATATTTTGAAGTTTTTTCCAGTTCCCGTTAGACCTTTTTCCAATAGCACAACCAGCAGCACTAGCCTTGAATGTTTTTTTTTAATTTTATGGCCACCAGCTTATGCGCAAACGGTAAAACAAGTTCCTTTTTTATTTCGTTTTTTAAATAGGCTTCTATAACTTAGGTTAAAAACGGCAATTTAAAAAAAATCTAACGCAGCCTTCCTTCTTTTTTTAAGCTCTTTACTTAAATCGAATCTGAAAAAGATCGCTTATACCGTCAAGCTACTAGAAGACTTAAAAAAATTGTTTTTGGAAATGCTTTTATGTTTTTCAGTTAAATCTCAGAAGATTTTGAAATTTCAAACTCCGCTATAATTTTCCTTAAAATTTTGAATTATTTCTGATACATGTGATTTTTTTCATAGAAATCCACCAAACAGCACCGGTGATAAGGGGGGGGCACTTAAACACACGTTTTTTCATGCATTTTTGCGATTTTTTTTCGATAATGCGTCAAAACTGCAGTACTCAAACTGTTTTTGAAAAATATGACCTAAGTACTTGGTTTACTTTGAGTTGCTTTATACGTCTGGTCAATATTGATTTTGAGCGATAAGCCCTTCAAAAGTAATGGCTTCCAACATTTTGAAAAACGTCATGCATTTTCGACTCTTCATTTCTCAAAAACGTTTTGTTATTTTCGAAAAGTTTTATTTTTTAATTAAAAATTAGTATTTCTTAAACCTAAGTTTGGTTTATCTAGTTCTTGCCTACTAAATTTCTTGAAAAAAACACTAAAAAACATTAAGTCCATTTTTACATGAAATTTCAAACTGTAATTTAACCGTTATTTGTGCTTAGAAAATATTGCCCTCTCTGACTTTTTCCGCAGTTTATACGCACACCAAGTTTTGTCTTTCTACGACTTACCATTCAGAAGTTATAAAGCGATTGGACGGGTAGACGGACGGACGGAAAACGTAACGATACCATAAGAGGTCCTTTTTCCATTTTTGGACGGACCGCTAAAAATGTGTCTATTTCTGCGATTTTTTCAGTCTTTTAACCTGTTAAAACGGTCAATATTTCTCGAATAAAAGTGTTAGGATCTGCAATGTGGTAACATAAGAAGTGGTGAAAGACGAAGGTTGACAATTGAACTTTCCCTAATTTAAAGCAATAATTGGTGCAACATACATGTTTGCAAAACCAGCGATTTTATAATATTGTCGAATTGTCAAGCAGAATGTCGACGCTCCGCATATCCCTTAGCCCAATTTTCAAATTTCAAATTTACAACAATGCTCCGCAATCCATCGCCGCAATTGGCAAATTTCAAAACTCCCGTGTCGGCTCCGCTCCAGATGCAAAGTTCTCAGAGTACCAGATCGCATCATATATAATAGAGCATAAAAAAAAACACTCAAGGAATTAAGTGAAACAACCCATAGCCAGCCTTATGTCAATCCTTCTCGCCAAAGCCGCTACCCATCTATAACAAAGAACAATTAGGTACAACGTGTCACATTCCAATTGCCAACCTATCCAACCGTTTAGGGTTAATCGAATTCAGTTTCATAAAGCATACCACAATCGCATCAAACGGATGCGTCGCTAAGGCTGTCTCATGGTAAATTGCTTTCAAGTCGTTTGTACAACCTTACACCGCTTAGCCTGAGCCCGAACACAATCTCGGCTCACTGGGAAGATGAGATCTAACAATACCGTTAAATCTGAACTCACCCGAATCTATATAAAGCGAAAATGTTGCAGCGGTTACGGGTATCTAATTGCACACAGAGGTCACCTTCTAAATAGAGGAGCGCAAGCAAACACTACACTGACGACTGTCTAACAATGTTCATTGTATAATGAGCACCGTTTTCTATTTGAAATCCTCATAAATATAAATGGCCGCAGAGAACCGTTATAATTGCAGTGCCGCTGCCGCCACCACAATCTGCATGCAAATATGCACACATGCAAGGTGCGCAGCATTGGCTGCACCAGCCAGCGCCAGCAACCCAGGAGTAGCAGCACCATTCGCTGGAACAATGAGACCGAGATCCTTATCATGGCGAGTAATTTTGTTCAGGCCATGTTTTTCAAGCTGCTTTGTGTTTTGGCTTCCAAGTTTTGCATGCCCAAAGCGATGGATGGCTGAGTACAGGGTGACTGAATGGATGAGAATGAGCTTTTTTTGAAGCAAAGATGTATTGTGCTGTGGTGATGGTAGGTAACCAGAGCGCGAATGTAATTAACGTTTAGGAATAAAATTTTAAATGCGGCAAATTGCATAAAATATACGGTGACCTGAAGTTTCTAAAATGGCGTGCGGTAGCGGTGCTGCAAGAAGGAAAAATGAGACACGACAAGTTAAGTGAAGCTAAGCTTTAAGAACGAAAAGTGAAAAAACTTTTTACGTTGTTTACTTTCATTTGCATACTTTTTTGAGGTGCGTTTTTATCAATCGAATTCAATATCAAGGTATTCCAATATCCACTGATTTAAAAAGGTAAATCCGCCACTAACCAGTGAGTAAGTACCACAGCATGTAGGAAAAAGTTACAGCACGTAATAAAGATCGTTGAATACCCCATCCTATCCCATATTGTAAATTGCTGATGATATTCTTATTTTTTTGGCGAAGAAGTTTTCGAAAAACCGTGGAAGACTATATGGAAAAGAACCTATCTCCAGGAAAACGGAGCATGACCGGCTCAGCTTCCTGTCAAAAAGGCAGGGAGGTCCTACAAGCCCTGTCAAAAAGGCAATTTCAATTAACGTTCCAACCCTATCGCGAAAGAGAGAAAGGCCTAAACATTCACGGATCGCACAAATGTGCTGTCCTCAGTCGAAAATGTGGGCCTGATTCAAACTTTGGAAAGCGACAAGTTGTTCATAGTAGTGATATTGATTGTGATCGCTAACATCTAAACCTCGCCCAATAGCTCCTGGCCTGTAAGCGTGATTCCAGTATACGAGCACCCCTCCCTATATTACGCCGGCGATTTTAACAGCCACAACACTCTTTGGAAGCATCACGTGGATGACGAAAACGGAGCATAATCGGTGGACGGATGGGCACACAACTGACATACAATTGATGCCAAAAAGAAAAGAACCTTCTACTATAGACGCTGGAGCTGCGACTACAATTTAAATTTGTGCTTCACCTCATCCAATGGACATATACCTACAGCAAGTGTCAAGACGAGTTTAACCTGATTTTCCTCGAAACCAACGCTGCCCAATTGTCCTAGAAATCGGAATAAAGATCACGCTGGTATACGCTGGTATACTCTCCACTCAGGAGCCAATGTGGAACTTTTAGAAAATAAGGTAGCATGGCAAGGTTTAACTAAAGATCTTGGCTGGATCCCTCCAACTCCCAAGAACTATGGGCGCTTTGCTAAAACCGTTAAAGCCGCAAGAAAGAGCATATCCCCCGCGGATATTGAAAAGAATAATTTCCCCGGCTGGAACTCTGACAGTGACCGGATATATAAAGAATTTCAGGAGATTCGTGACTTCGAAATTGCAGAGAAGTTCTTACAATCCTTAAACAATGCACGAAAAAAAAAGTTGCTAAGAACTTCACGAAACCTGGACTTTACCCGATCAATTTGAAAGGCTTCGTGCTTTCACGAAGCACAAGACTTTCATAACAGGCTTCATCAAATTGCTTTCCGTCACACCAACACCGATCCAGAACTGATTGCAAATCGAATTGTCGAGGTTTCTAAAGCAAAGTCGAATAAAGCCCATACCCAACCTGAAACAATGGGTGTGTTATTACAAACAATCAATATTTTTCTAAGTTAGGCTTCAATGCACGCAAATTTTTTTTTTTACGCAACCCTACCCAGGGTATATTAAATTGAACGTATAAAGTTTGTAATCTGGGAACCGACTAAGCCATATCCGACGGTCCGCCAGTCCGTACGTAATCAACGTTTAGGCATTTAAGCTAAAACGCTAAAAATTGGTGATTGGCTGGAAGTCCGGTTCTTGATCTTCAGATTAGAATAATTTTTTTTATGCATAATAATTTTTTTTTATGCTGGAAGTCCGGTTCTTGATCTGCAGATTAGAATAATTTTTTTAATGCTCTTTTTCTTATGCGACACTGCTCTGTTATTTCATTTGAGGCAGTAGAAAAAGTTTGGACATTTCATTGACCACGCCCACTTTTTGAGGAGTTTTATCTCAAAATGACTGGTAATCAACAATTTATTAAATATGTATGAAATTCGGGAAACAATTTTATTACAAATGTTGAAGATATTAGAATTTTCTAACTGCTTTGCCCTCTTTTGTGGGCGTGGCCTTGAAATACTTACTTACTTATACTTAAGGTGGCGCTACAGTCCGGGGTGGACCTGGGCTTCAGCCAATAAGCTTCGCCAGCCAGCTCTGTCTCTAGCTAGCCGTCTCCAGTTTCGCACGCGAAGTTGGCTGAGGTCCCCTTCCAATTGCGTGCGCGACCTGAGTCTCGGTGCTCCTTTACTGAGCCGTCCCTGTGGTGTGGACTCGAAGATTTTTCGGGTCGGGGCGTTGGTGTCCATCCGCTCTAGATGACCCAGCCATCGTAGACGTTGTATTTTGACTTTTCAGGCTAGGTCGTGTCACTGTAAAGCCCGTGCAGAAGACTCTCCGTCTATGCAGAAGGGACCGTAAATCGTCAGAAGAATTTTCCTCTCGAAGCAGCCTAAAGTGTTTTCATCCGCTTTTGACAGGCTCCATGCTTCTGCAGCATAAAGCAGGACTGGGATGATGAGGGTCTTATACATGGACACTTTAGTTGCCCGAGAGAGGGATTCAAAATACATAAGTGATTTTTATAATTAAAAAACGGGGGAAGCTTTTCTTTTGAAAGCATAAAGTTTTCAAAAGATATATTTTTACATCCCGCCCATTTTTGAACGCGTGGATTGAGGTTTTTTTTTATATAATTCACTTGCGTTTTTTCATACGCACTGTTGCACTTACCCACTTTAAAACTTTTTTCTTTCTTTAAAATCGACTCTTTAAAAAGGGCGTGGCCAAAAACGGAATCTGGAAAAAAATTTGGTTTACCTTATGAGGTAATCTTTATTTCATACTTTCCTTAAGTAGGCATAACACTAGTCGTATAATCTACGTTTTTCAGTTTAATCGATATCACTCCCACTAGGGGAGTTTTGGCGATTAAATTTTTCGAATTTTTTGGATTCGGTCACGATCATATGCCCTTAAGGTATTGGGGGTCTTCCATTATTATTTATCAGTGCTAACAAACTATGTGACTAATTAAATATAATTCTATGGGATGGGGCATAAAAACCCAACAGAATTTATGTCACGGTGCTTTAAATGCTTTATGTCGTGCATTAAAAGATATGAAAAAGATTACTGTCATTGCCACAAATTTCAGCAAGGCCTTTGTTATTAGAATATGCCTAGAGGATCGGTTATACAGAAAGATCACTCCTCGAATATACATGCTAGTCAAATTTGATCTCCCCATCAACAAATTCACATACCTACAGTTAATATATAAGCAACCAAGGAAGATTTCTTCGCTACACTCTTCGTATGGTCTTAGGAAGAAGACAGATCCCATAATCTTACTTGTAAAGTTGTTAACCTCCTCTCGACTTTTAGTCTTAGGAAGAAGACAGATCCCATAATCTTAATTGTAAAGTTGTTAGCCCTCCCCTCAACTTTTAGTCTTAGGAAGAAGACTGTAAATTTGTTAGCCCTCCCCTCAACTTTCGCAGCTAGGTGATTAGCTAGGTGTCAAACCCAACACCCGAAACCTTCGATCACTACCTATTTTCCGATAAAAGCCCACCGCGCTAGGTCACTTTGAGCCTATATCCAGAAGTTTGAATTATACCAACTAAAAAAATTTGTAAATGTACCTGATCCCAAAAACCCTTATGACGTATTCTTTTGAACACCGAACTGCCACACCGAGTCAAATAATACTCTGTGTTCGCGACAATTCCGGCGTGGTGTAGACCCGGTTTCATTGTGAACAGAACGATAAATACTGCACCGGTGCAGTCAACACGTTTTGTTTACTTATTTTCATTTCGAAGCGTGATTTTGTTGGCGTCGGTTTTTTGTACGTTTTACTTAAAATGAATTTCGATAGCTATGAGTTAGAGATATTTAGTAAGTTCTTATCGATTTCATACAATTTCAGGTGTGTTGTAAAAAATCGCGAATGAAAATTGAGTCGGAACGTCACTTCACTTACACAATCAAAACCACACCCAGCCTCCACCGTTAAATACGACGCACGGTGGTGAAAATTCGAGTTTGGTGTAAACACCGAACTAATTCGGAATTCCAAAGAACCTTTACATGAGCACGATTTCGTTCAGGTGTACGAGAATAGAACACTTTTTTTCTGTATTCGGTGTTGAAAAGAATACGCACTGGCGTAGCGAGGGGCACAGGCCACGGGCGGCACTTGCTAGGGGCGGCAAATTTGGAGCGATATTTTTTTTATAAATACCTGTATATAAAATTTACAAAACGGATTCCTGTTTTAGTCCAATGAATTTATTTACAAAGTTTATCAGCATTAGCACTGCTTCACAGAAAGTAATCAGACATTCCCTGTGTAGCCTAAGAACAAAATCCAATGAAGCTGATCCTTGGTATGCAACTACACTACATTTCATTAGAAATGATAACCACGGCAGCACACACAAATCCACAGTACACAAAATCTGCATTCGAAAATACACGAAAAACAAAACGATCACTACGATCTTACCAATATGTTCGAACTTTGAACAAAAAGTATGTATTTATTGAAAAAATCGATCTTTTTGACCGCTGTGCTTTTTGCAACAATTTGAATACTTTTGCGTGTGTGATTATCTAACGAATACGAACAATCAAAAAATATTTTTTGTGTGTTCGTTCATTATCGATCAGGCTCGTTTAAATCTCTGCTGGAGACTGAATTTCGTCTTCGTGCGAATAAGTTGTTTTGAGAAAGGTATACTTTTGTTGCACAAAAACGAAGAAAAGATTGTAAACCTTAACATAAACGTTCTAACTGGCATGAGATTTTGCTCTGATGAAAAGTAGGAAAATAAAATTTTAAAGAAAATTTTCTGTAAGATAATAAAAAAGTTTCTTGTAAAAAAACTAGTGGGGGCTTACACGCTTTGGCGAATCGTTGGATACCCCATCCCAATTGACCACCGTCGAGCTCCGCCAAGTTGCGTCAAAAATCTTGGTTGTTAAATTTTAGTTTCTATTAACTTTAATTTAATTCTATAAATTTAATTTAGAATTTATCAGGAGCTTGGCATCAATCCCTTTTAAATAAAATCGTTTTTTCTGTTCATATTTTTTATGAGATGTGGTATACCTGCACGAGTTGATTGCATTTTTATCCGAAAAATTTTATTTATATATAAAAACGCCCCCAAAAGTGGGCGTGACAAAATTTATTCATTTCAGTTGATAGCATACGCACATTATCTAAATATTTTATACTGCATTTTTTTGGATTTAAAAATATATATCGAATAAAAACCGTTTATAAAAACGCAAATTAAATATAAGCGGTTTTCGTTTTTCTTAAATGTCAATCACAATACACTTAAGCGAGGATATCGCCTAAAATAACTTTGATTTTTCATGCCATTAAGTAAAGTGGGCGTGTCAGTTGGTTGTGAAAGTTACTTTTTATAACTTTTTACTTTCACTAATATAATTAAATTCAAAATTTTGAACTTGATCGTTAACTTCACAATGATTTTTTTTAGCTCATTTTAGGTCTAAAATAATTTATTTATTAACCTGTTTTTCTGAAGAATTTTCGTTTAGATAATTAAAGTTTGATGGGAATTAACTTTTATTATTTAATACCCTGAGGTAAATAATTTTTATACGCTTAGGGATTGGGGAATCGGAAAGTAATTAATTAGGGAACATTTTAAATTTGGGGGCTTCGCTTTTACTTAACTCGCTAGAAACTAAGTACGAACAACAGTTGACAGCATTTTTAAGAGAAATTTTACCAAGTTTGGTGACAAACATATGTGTACAGGTATAACTATAGTTGAAACCGTAAACAAACGTTTTTTTTAGCAAGTGAAAAACTTACTATGGGCGACATAAATTGGGTCTGCCCCGGGCGCCCCCAACCCACACTACGCCACTGAGAATACGCCATTAATTTCTGAAATCTCAAATGACCCTCTTTTTGAAGAGTTGAGTTGAAATGCCAGCAGACAAAATGCCAAAAGAAGACCCCGTTTGTATATTTCACCGAAAGGGTATGATTCTGTAACCTTTACCTTTCGCAGGTACCTACTGATCCAACAATTTGAGCTTCGATTTATCCAATTAAATCTTTGTCCAAATTCGAACACCTCCTAGTTTTTGCATTATGTATGCTAAATATTTGTCGCTATTTTTAGCTACTCGTAGCGGTTTGTTTCTATTTGTAGCTAAAATAAATTGACGTAAGGTAAAAAGTCTTAAGTCAAAAAATTGGGTTGGGGGTTTTTAATTGTGCTTATCTTAATTTTGTTTTTTCTTTCGCTTGGTACTACCGGCTTAAGTGTAGCATAACTGATGGTTTTTCTTATTATTATATCAATAGATATGTTAGTCAAAAAAACATTTTTGTTTGGCATTGGCGTCTTAAGTTGACTTAAGTCCTTGTGGCCGGCTTCAAATGTGTTGAAATATTGTTGCCATTGGAATATTCAAGATAATCTTTTGGACTTAAGTCAAATGATTATTCTTTTATTCTTTTATACCGAACGCAAAAATGTATAAAACTCTTACAAATCGTTCTAATTCTTGAAAATGATCCTAAAGAGTTAAGTTATAGAAAAAAAACGGTAAATAGGTACTAAGGAATTTTCAAACATGTATTGATATACTAGATATAGCAGGACATATATTTTAAACTTTTTTTCGGTTTTTGTTAAACAAAAACTATATTAAATCAAAAACGTCCCTAATTGACCTACTTTTGCGTGAGCGGGCTGATACCATAGACATGCAACTACGTATGCGACCACTTGTTCATTAAAAAGTCCTTTTTTTCGTCTCCTTAGTTTCCAGTTACCTAAATAGTGTTACCTATCGTATGTTTAGTTCTAAGCTCAGTTCATAGTAAGATAATAAAGTCCCCGTGATAAGCATCAAAATAGAAATAAAAAAAAATTTCGCAGCTGGGTTTTTAGTAAAGTTCAAATAAATGGGTCCACTTTTATCTATAAAAAACCGAATGATAATAATAGAATATCAAAATCTGCAAATAGAAATATAAATTCAGGTTCAAATTACTCGTTCAAAGGTCCTTGTTACTCGTTCAAAGGAACCTGAATTATTTAATCTCTTTGGTGAAAGCCAACAGGTGTAAATAATGGCATCAACTGGTAACGATTTCATGCCTAAACGAAATAATAGTAGGTAAAGCACGGTTCTATTTTGCTTTTTACGAAATTATACATCAGGAATGTTTTCATCTTCTTCTTTCATCAGGAATGTTTTCATCTAATGAGATGAGAATATCACAAATATAACAAAGGCTTCTTGACCTACGTGGTTATCTTAATCAGATCGACAATAAAAAAATTCTTTGAACGCTTAACGAGAAAGAATATGGAATACAGATATAGTCCTGCATCCACCAAACCATTTGACGTCTTAATCATCTGCAACGAATGGATCGCTACCTTTTGCTTAAAGTGAGTCACGTCATTTTACAATTCGTCAAAGTCTATCGGCATTCTCTCAAAGACTTCCGACCAATTGCCCATGGTATTTCCACAAAGAGACAAATATCCAAAACCCCATGCATCAATCCAATTAATTTCCCTCCAACCTTATCGATTCTTCACGGTTCATGCTACTTTATTCAAACATTGCTACCAGGTATAAGGTAGGCAGTAGCTGGATAACATCATCATTGAGAATCCATAAATCTCCTCCCCCACATCGCGCAGGCATATTTTGAATGAAAAATATTTTGACAAATCGCCGGCCACTTAATCAAAACCAAACACCTCAGCCAAAGATCAATAGACCGCTAAAGGCAGAGGTGCGGGTTAGCGAAAGGACATACATGATTCATGCATGTGTATATAAGAGTTTTCCCATTCAAGTTGAGAAAAATCACACTCACACATGTGATGACAGATTATTTGACATTAATTTAGGACTCATCATTATGCCGTGGGTTGACATGTTATGCACATCCTTCGTCGTGTCGGTAGGTACATAGATTGTGATGATAAAGGTGAATGAGCCACCGCATCACCTCAGGTGCATAATCTTCATTCATATATGAGATTCGATCAAGATGATGATGTGTAGCAAGGACGTGCATGGAAAGTTAATCTTGATTTTTTCTTGTTTATTTTCCGTCGTTTGTTTGTCATATAATAAGGATGTCATTATTATCATCATCATTCTCAGCGACAAGGACGATGTGTATCGTTGAGATTACACAAGTTGATAGTGACTAATTGTGAGCTATTAATATATGAATATTTTTTTTAAGGAGGAAAACAACGAGAATAATCCTGGCAGGTTTTATAAATCAAGAAAGACTTTTGAAGTCTTGATTATGTGCTCCAGGGCTCTGTATAAATTACGTGCTGTGATAATATACCGACAGCGTGTTGGATTGCTAATGAAAATGATTTTCAGTAAATCATCTTGTTTGGTTCTTGTGTGCTCTTGTCGGGGTGCATTTATTTTCTGCCATGTAATAGAAAGTCAAAGAGTCACCATAGATTTTTAAGGCCGTTTCGGAACAGGTGAATTGACAATACCATGTCCGTAAGGTCATCCTTACTTATTTTTTTTTCCAGTCCTTTTCCTAGGTAAAGATTGGTAATCCATAGAATCTTCCCAAATCAAGAGCTTGAATTTATGTTGCTCACGCGACAGTCAAGGTTAAATCTATCCCGCTGAGTCTGGTGCATTAAAATATTTTTTAAAAGGAGCCTCTTATACATAGTTAAATATATTTTGTTCACTTTTTTTAGGATTTGGCAACCTTCAGGTATTTATTAGTCTCGTTAGAGAGTCTTAATTGCTTATTGGCTGCCTAAATCTCACTACTGAACAGAAAGAAATTCTTATTGAGTTTAAGAAACAAAATATTAAAAACCCTTCTTATATTCCCCGAGTAGCCCTGTTTTATTTGGAAGCCTCTGGTTAAATGTAGACGTGCCTTTTCTGCATCGATACTGCCAAGTCAATAGCATCTGCTATAATTCCCTTTTTAAATTGAAATTCTGCGCTATAATTTCCATGCATAAATCTCATTCAAAACCTTCAAGTGTAATTACCTCACAACAATTGTGTACTTAAATCTATATAACAATGCAAAATTAAAAATAAAATGAAGCAATAAAATTAACTAAATTGCCGCCAGCGAACAACTACAATAACATAAGGTCTTCTAAAACGAATTGACCGCATTGTTTTGCGTCATTCTTACACGAATACTTCATTTTTTATACATCGAATGTATTTTTGTGCAAAAAAACGACCCCTTCGAGTTTGATTTCTAGAACCGAATACCTTTGTGTTTTTTTTTTTTTTTTTTTTGATTTGATTGTTCAAAAGAACAAAAGTCACGCAATGTGCACTCGATTTCTATAGCTAAGGCAGGTAGCAATCACAACAATAATAACAAAAGTAGCCCCGTTCTCTCCACCTTCCATGCACGTCAATAAGATGTGCTTTTTTTAAATCCAACTTCCAAAATCGATTTTCCTGTTTTTTTTCGCCATTGCAACTAAAGATTGAAAAACTTAAAGTGAAACAAAATCAAACGAGGACGTTTTATGGGATAACCGATGGTCTTAAATTAATCAACTTGCATTATGAGTTCTACATTATTCTGAGGTTAAATGGACTATTAGAGAATATCTAGGTAGTAGATACAGTTAGAAGAATATAATTGATTGAGGTTTTACGACCTGTTTTATGACGTGGGAATTCGTTAAACAGAGGCCTAATTGTGGTTAAGGATATGGCCAATTACAATTGCAATTTAAAAATTGGAAAAGAATCGTTTATTTATTATTTAAACCATATGTCGCTTGGATTTTTCAAATCTGAAATAGGGCATGTGTACATATGTTGCTAGAATTAGTCTTATGAGTCTAACGAAATAAGTCTCCTACTTAAATGGTCGATATCAAAGAAAGTGTCCACTTTCAGTCGGTGCTTACGGTTTTGAAAAATTACCTCAAAACTAGGAACAGTGACGTATATTAAAAAGGGAAAACCTATAATCGCCATAACCTCTTTGGCAGTTGTAGAAGGCTTCGGTTTATGTTATGAAACGCGTTTATTGGAATATGGGTCATTTAACATGGCAAAAGTATTTTTGTTTCTGAAAAAAAAACCAAAAGGAAACAAATTTGTCTCAAAGCGTAGAATTGTAAATTGATGTCATTTGCCATATTTGTCAATATTAAATTTAGTTTTGTAGTTTTTTTTTTAGTTATTCGACTTTCACTTCATGAGGTGTAGGTTTTTTTTTACAATATCATATACATAGTTTTGAAGTATTTTTAAGTTTGGTAAATATTGACCTTCTACCAGATTGACAATTTGAGATCCTACCTAAATATGCGATAGCTTATATAATTCAGTAAGAACGTCGAATATTTACAAAAACGAGTAAAAACATTTTGCAATTAAGACATTAAAACATTTTGCAATGTTAGACTTTCTGCAGCGAAAAACTTCTCGATGGGTTAACTGCAGATTCGATTTGCGTCAGAATATAATTTTTATACTCTATTCCACAGGAATGGAGTATATAAAGTTCAATACATGCGAAAATGTAAGACCTTAAGGGCATATGATCGAGACCTAATTCTGAGTTGAACGAGTCACGTCCGTCCGTCCTTCAATCACGTATGTCACCAATTTTTAGGCCTTACATTTTGAGCTAGAAAGCTGAAATTTTACACGTAGGCTCTCTGTCATCCGCAGCAGTTCTTAAAATTTTCCGAATCCGCCCACAGACACGCCCGAAATCGGTCGAAATGTGCAACTACGTCGTGAAAAGGTAAATTTGACATTTAGCATATCCTAATGAATATAAGATATAACAAGTGGGAAAGTGCAACTTTTGCATGAGCACTCAGTTCATCTACGACGGATTGCAAAATACCCGATCATACCAAAAAAAAACTGCCACGCCTCCAAAAAGTGGGCGGGATATAAAAATATAACTGTTGAATGCTTTATACCAGGTGGTTGCATACATTTAGGCCGAAAACTCAGCCTTTTTAACTAAAAAAATCACTTTTTGCAACGCCACGCTCACAAAAGTGGATCGAGGCACATACAATATGTACATAAAAGTTAGCAAATGCTAATATCTACAACTTTTGTCATATAATTTTTCGTCAAATTTCATATATATTTATTGAAAAACAGTCATTTTAAGCTAGAATACCTTAAAAAGTGGGAGTGGTCAATGAAAGGCTAAAATTTTTTGGCTACTTCAAAGACAATTACAGGTCACTATTACATACCAAAAATGAATGAGCTAGCGCCATTGTAACATACCTAAAATTTGGAAAAAGTATTTTTTAAAATTAGAGATGGTCGCACATACAGGCCTGTAGTGGGCGTGTCTGTGGGCGAATTCAGCTACTTTTCAAACCCAATAAATTCAAACCCAATCAGCTCTCTACCTTAAAATTTAAGGTTTAAAAATTGCTTACATACGGACGGGCGAACGGACGGACGAACGGACGAACGGACGAACGGACGAACGGACGAACGGACGAACGGACGAACGGACGAACGGACGAACGGACGAACGGACGAACGGACGAACGGACGAACGGACGAACGGACGAACGGACGGACGAACGGACGAACATGGCTTAATCGGTCCTAGGGTCTACGGACGAACATGGCCTAAAAGGTCCTAGGGTCTACGGTGATTATTTCACTGCGTTACAAACTTTACATCACTTAACCTAACGTAATTTACCCTGGATAATAAAGTAAAAACAAAATCGGCAGACCGCCCCTAGTGGGCATGGCATCGATTATCAAATACAATTTATTCAATATTTTTGTTTCAAAACGGAAAATTTTTACCTAAAATACTATGTAGAAAATATTTGGTTCATACAAAATTTTGGGCCACGCCCACATTGAGAGGCGGAATTCCATAAAAACCTATAAATTTCCAGAAAAACGTGGATATCGACTGCATTCTAGCTAAGGATAGAGTAAGAAATAAAATCTAGCACATAAAGAACACCGGACAAAGTTCATACAAAGTTTTTGCCACGCCCATCTTTCGAGGTCGATTTCACAAAATTATTGAATTTGAACCAAAAAATTACAGTTTTGGAAATAAAGTAAATGAAATAAATAAAATAAATAAAAAAAAAAGTAACTAAAATAAATTAAATAAATTAAAGAAATTAAATAAATAAAATAAATAAAACCAAGTAAGTAAGTGAAACAGTTCGTATGTAACGAACTTCTAAATACCCGACCCTCTTAGCCATTAACACTAAATTTAAAAATTTTTGGTCTTTTTCATATACTGGATGTCAATTATTTGTATTGGCCACGCCCCTGAAATAGGGCGTAGGCTGAATATTAAAATCAATCAACTCTAATTTCGTTGGAATCACGAGAAAATGCGTTAAAAGCGAATATAAATACTTAAAAAAAACAGTTTTTTTTGCCAAAAACGCCCCCTAAAAGTGGGCGGAGCTCAATGCTTTGTATGCCAACTTAGCAAATGATAATGAGGTTGTCTGACTTTCAAGCCAATTGTGAGCGTGGTAGTGGGCTTATCTCATCAATTTTCATACTTTGTCTTTACAAAATGAGAACTAAGCAACGCTGCAAGTTTCAGTTTCCTAGCTCATTTTTAATGACCTCAAAACTGCATACATACGGGCAGACAGGCAGACAGACAGAGAGTCAGACGGACAGACGGACGAACGGACGGACATGGCTTAATCGACTTACCTGTCGGTCTCGATCATATCTCTAAAAGGTCTTAAGGGTCTACAGTGATTATTTCACTGTGTTACAAACTATGCATTAAAATTAATATACCCTCGGTCGGGTATTAAAAGTGAGTAAGTGCAACAGTGTGTATGCAGAAGTCACAGTCCATAAAACGGACCAATGTTTGCTAATACCCTATTTTAACACACATTGTAATATGCTGATGTTATTGTTATATTTTGACATATTGTGCGTAGTGCAAACTTCGAAAAGGGGCGTGGTCCAACCGCCCCTTATTACAAACTATCAATATTATCAGATATTTCCAAGTTACGCTTAAATGTACGTAAAAATGCAATTTTTTGGTTCAAATTCAATATTTTTGAAAAATCGACTTCTAAGAGGGGCGGATTTCAAGAATTTTTGCACTTGCACTGCTACGCATGACGTGGAGCTTACTTACTAAATTTCAGTACCCTAGCTCAAAATTTTAGGCCTAAAAACATATGTTATACAGACGGACGGACGGACATGGCTTATTCGATTCAGAATTCGTTATCGGTCATATGCCCTTAAGATCTTGGGGGTCTACCATTATTACATCACCGTGTTACAAACTATGTGACAAACTTAATATACTTTCTATGCTATGGGATGGGGTACAAAAATAGAAGCAATGAAGTTAATAAACAACTAGTGGGAGGGTTACAATCCGCCTAGGCGAATCGTTGGATATCTCATCCCAATTGGCCGTTGTCAAGCTTCAAAAATCTTGGTAGTTAAATATCAGTTCCTATTAACTTTAATTGTGATAAGAATTTGGCAGCTAAGAATCTTCTTTCTTAAAAAATGGCATGGCATCGACCCCTTTTCAATTACATAGTTTTTTATCAGCCGTGGTATACAGCTGGTGTAAGTATTTCAATTCTGATCGCAGCGGAAAAGAATGGTTTTCGATATTTAAGCTCAACAATTTGCTTTCTTCTACAGCTAAGCGGTGCCCTTTTCCACTTGCGTTGCAAAAACAAGCTATGCCACATTTTTCTAAATTGAGTTGGAGCTCAGATTTTTTGAAATATTTAAGAACCCTAGAAAGCCGTTCCCTGACTTTGTTTAAGGCGTTTTAGGTCCTTAATAGGTCCTTAATGCTTAATGCTATCCAGCGATGCTATCCTCGCATCGTGCCGTCTGCATAGAAGGTTTCGCCGAATTCTCCTTCACTAGCTTTTCTTTCATGAGGAAAGTCATGAAGAAATATAGTAAATGAAGTTGGACCCAAAATGGACCCTTGTGGCATGCCAGATAATACTGGGAATGGTTCTGAAGTATCGGTTTGTATAAATACCAATTAAGAACGATTTTCTAGGTAGTTGAAAATCAGTCTTATGAGCCAATTATATTATGTATCAAATTGCTATTGTCAAATCATATGTAGGGCTTCGGCGTTAAAAAAATCATTAGGCCATTTTCAAGTAGGTGCATAATCAATATAAGGAAAGTTCCAGCATTTCAAGAAGCTTTGAAGCGAATGTTGTTTGGCTAAATATAAATATACATAAATATAAATAATACTAAAGGCAATTATAAATAGAAGTCTTTTGATATGAATGGAACTGCAACGTCACTATGGCGGCTAGAACTATAATTATTTACCACAGGTTCTATTTAGATACGTATCTCCGCAGTTTAGAATCGTTATGGGTCCTAAGGTATATAGGAGTCCACATAGATTTCGACGTGTCAATTTTCATACTAGCCAGATGGTCTAAAATAAAAATATGGAGTCAAAAAATCAAAATCGAAGAAACGGTATTATGAGACTAGAATCTTACCTTGAGATAAGAATAAAGTTCTCTTTTCAAGCAACCACTAAAGAGCGAATTTTCGGTATCTTTCATACAAAGAACCTTCACACATCTACCATAAATAATCAATATTAATTCAAATTAATCCTGACAGCCAAGCGTGCTCTAAAATATCTTCACAAAATCAATGCATCTTCTTCCATAATCAGGCAACGATGAAAATCGAAAATCCATTCAAAATCAAATTAAATCCTAAATAACTAAAAATTAAAACTATAAAAAATAACCTAAACTTTAATCTCGTAGCTGCACAAATCTCCGTTTTGAAAAGGACAAAAAAAATCGCAACAATTTAACGATCAATTAAATCCACTCGAACCATAAATGTTAAAATTTTACAACCATTTGGCGAGTTTCGCCCGCAACATTATATCTTGCTGGCAACTTGCTAACCAAAAACAACAACAAATACCTTGTGTCGTAAAATACATTCAATTTCCCAGCTAAATGAGGCAAAAATTTGGAAAAAAAAGAACGATCAAGTCTACCAATTCAGGAAAGTTTGTGTACCGATTTTTATAGCATTCGGTAATTCATGCTCACATTTGAGGTAAGCCCCGGCTCCAAATCGAATCTCACTTTAACGACCAATAAAAATCGACAGCAGCGAGACAATGAGACGTCGCGTCGCGGCGGTTGCTCGATGTTGAGGTTGACGGTCAGCAAGCTGGCTGGTGCTAGTGGCGGTGGTGCCTTAACCTGCGTCAGTCGGCTTGGCATTGCGACGGTGGCGGCTACATCGAAGCCCACCTTCGACGAAAGTCGTCAGTCGTGGTAGCTTAAATCGCAGCTACAACTGAACAACACACCCCCCGGGCCGGATTTTTATGTGTGTTGCGCTAAATGAGATTTGCAACAATGTTGCAGGAGTGTGCGCAATTAATTGCCCTCACAGTTGGGTAGTCGCTGGTTCTTAGGTGCACAGCTTTTGCCGCACTGCTTCTTGGATCTAGAATTTTGTTGCAAATAAGTAACGAGGTGCTCATTAAAAACGCCATTAATGCAATAAACCGAAGAGCAAACATCGATTAAACATTATTTATGAGGCTTCGCCGGCAATGGGATGTACGAGTAGGTATGTGGTGTGGTGCGGATAGTATTGTTATTCACGGCAGTTTAAGCAGGTATATAACGTTTTCTCCGATACATTGTTGCAGTCATAAGGTTGAGCGGTGAGCGCTTATAAGCACCCGATTGTGTAATACATAATTGGATCCAGGAGAAAGGCAGATGTTCTTAATTGAAATTCCGTAAGCCCAAGAGATTTAAAGGGCATATGAGAATTTTTACTATTTTTCGAAAGTTTTTGAAACGTAACTTTTTAACACATTATGACAATTACAGTACTCAGACTGTCAGCGGTGTGTCCACCTAAATTTTTTGACTTCGCAGTATAGGTTGCGGTTCTAAAACCAATAAATCTTGTTCAAAAATTGTACGGATCACAGATTCTTAATTTCGTCGTAAATACTTAAAGCAGCGAGGACATGAAACTTGATCTGTACATTTTTAAGGATTTTGTTAATAATCGACATAACAGAGGTGAGAAAATATTTCAAGTCCTCTAAACCTCACATCACCATTCTTCTACGTTCACTCATATTCTCGTTAGCCGGTGTAGGCTTTCCGAAACTTTCCCAGGCTCGTATTCATGGAAGCCGAGCATTTTAATAGGATTAATGTCGTTAGACCGATTTCAGATATCACCCATATAGGAAACCCGCACTCAACATATAGTTGCCCTAGTTTCTAAGAACCAGAACGCACAAATTCATCCCAAAAACTCATCCATAACCCTAACCTGATCCTTCCAATCTTGAGAAGGCGATGAAAACTCCAAAGAAACTGTCAACACGAATTAAAGAGCCCACAAGGCGCGAGCTATGCGCAAAATCCCCCAACCGAATCAACTTTGTATCACATGGAGCTGGCTAAACGGTTAGGACTCTATGCTCAATGTGTGTATACAAAAACTTAAGGCAAAAATTTAAAATATACTCTGGGTAGGGTATAAAAAAAGTTGTCCATCACTTTGCATTGGGTCGCCCTTCACTGAGTCGGTTAATTCAAATCCACGCTTTTGTATGTCTTCCTGGGAACCTGTTGCCTGTTGTAGTTTCCTGCGATTGTCAGGGAATCCGATCCGAAAACGAAGCTCAAATCCGCAGCATCTTGGACCAACCTTCCTGTGTTGTCATGCGTGTGCGAACAATGGAAACCGTTGAACTGATTTGATTCGGATGGACGGATGGAAACAGCGTGTGTTGCTGATCAAGAAGTTTGCTTCGATATGGGATTGGATTGGTTTGTTTTATTTTTTTTTTTCGGATATTTCGGATCCAAACCGTGACTTTCAACAGTATGTTGTCGCCTTTGATTATGTGCTAATCGGATGGGTTGCATGATGCTTGAATAAATGGGACTCACGTGGGAGGTTATAAAACTCTTTGCACCAGGATTCGAAGGACCAACATACATGAAAATATTGGCTTAAAAAAATTAGACGTTTGTTATATAGAAAAACCATTTTAGAAAACATTCTAACGGCCACTTGTATAAAGCTGTTGCGCTCTCGGAGCGTTAATCAACCCCTTGTGGAGGTGGGACCACGAACATTTTTATACCCAGGTCGCCATAGACCCCTAAGACCTTTTAGAGATATGAACGAGACCGACAGGAGAATCGATTAAGCAATTTCCGTGCGTAGGTATGTAAATAACTTTTAGGCCTTTCATTTTAAGCTATATAGCTAAAAGTTGATGATTTGATTATTAGTTGAATCCTCCCACAGATACGCCCACTATATACGGTACACTATATACGATATACAGATAAGCCCTAGTTATGCAGTTGAAAAGAATATTAACACATAAGTTTATTTTCTTGTAAGTCTTCTTTTCCATTTAGACGCGAGGTTATGATCTGAAAATGGATGGATGGTCCACTTGTGGAGTACGCCAATTTGACCTCAGAATAAACCGGCAGGAGCCCGGTCTTAGATCTCTTCGTCACTGAGGCCAATCAAATACTGTTGTCGTTGCATTTATATGGTCTCCGAATGTTTAGGCCCTTCACTCTTCACGATTGCGCTGGATAGTTGGTTGACATTGCCTTTTTCACGGGTTTCGTAGGATCTCTTCTTTGAACGTGGCAAGACCAACTGAGCCGGTCATGCTCCATTTTTCTGGAGATAGGTTTTTTTTTACATGGAGGCTTCATCATCACAGTTTGCTTTGCTATTGATCATAGATCCCAGGTACTTAAACTTTTAACACTTGGGAAGCACATTTCCATTTAATTTAATTTCTGGAATTGGCTCAGGTGGGTCAGAGAATTGGCAGCACTTTGTTTTCTTTTGGCTAATGCGATACCCATTCTCCTCCAAAACATACAACCATATATTAAGTGCTCGCGCTGCAGGGATGTAAGATCTTCACTTATCATGGCCCCATCGTCAGCGAAGAATAACTGATGTACTTTCGGGTCCGTCAGTTTGCCTTCAAGCAGATAATCTTACTTACTTACTTAAGGTGGCGCTACAGTCCGGGGTGGACCTGGGCCTCAGCAAACAAGCTTCGCCAGCCAGCTCTGTCTCTAGCTAGCCGTCTCCAGTTTCGCACGCGAAGTTGGCTGAGGTCCCCTTCCACTTGCGTGCGCCACCTGAGTCTCGGTGCTCCTCTACCGCGGCTTCCCTGAGGTGTGGATTCGAAGATTTTCCGTGCCGGGGCGTTGGTGTCCATCCGCTCTAGATGACCCAGCCATTGTAGACGTTGTGTTTTGACTCTTTTGGCTAGGTCGGTATCGCTGTACAGCCCTTACAGTTCGATGTTATCAAGCAGATAACCAAGAACTACAATAACAAGCAAAGGCCTTAGGACGCTTCTTTGGTGTACACTCACTTTAATTGAGAACTCATCAGTGACTCCGGAAGGACATCTTACTATTGTCTTTGCTCCATCATACATGTCCATGATCATCCACACGTAGGCTTCTAGAACTCCTCGTTTTCTTAGCGCCACCCATATCAGATCTCAAAATCAACCACCACCATATGCAGATCTTTAACGGCATCACCATGTTTTTCCATTATGATCCTTATACTTTGGATGTCATTTACCCGCGGCAAACCCGCTCTGGTCCTCAGATAGCCTTATTATTTTCCGCAGTCGGCTATCTAGTGTGGGACGATCTTAATTGATAGAACGGTAGTTGTCACAGCTTCGTGTATCACCTTTTCCTTTGAACAAAAGAAGAAGATAACTTTTCCTCCACTAATTAGGCATGGGAGCCCCTCTAATTAGTTTGGAGATGAAGGTCGTGAGCCATCTGAATCCGCTGTCTCCTATTTTCTTCCAGAACTCTGAGGGTATTTGATCCGGCCCAACCACATTTCGCTTTTTGGAGTAGTTAACCGCCATCCTAACTTCTTCGACTGTGATGTCTGGTACTTCTTCTCGATTAGGAGTAGTTTCTTCTGGAAAGTGATGCCTGAGAAACTGTTCATTCAAAAGTCCCTTATAATACTGCTTTCACCTGCAAAGAATTTTGTCGTCATCCACAAGAAGCTGTCCCTGAGCTTTGTTGATGAACCTTAGCGAACGAATCTCCTGGGCGTTTCTCTTCCTCTGAGCTGCAAATTTGATGATTTTAGCCCGCTTATTCAAGGTGCTTTGTCGAAGATCCTGTATGGCCTGATGTGTATTAGCAGTGGAAGAAGAAACTTCCTCCAATTATACAGGCCCTCCATTCTCCTTGCTCGGACCTGGGCGCACTTTTTCTTAACAAGGCTCTTGAAGTGTCTATATTCTCATTCCAGGCGGAGCATTTCATCTCTTTTGTTCTAGGAGCACTTTTCCATGCCTTGAATGCCGCTTTCTTTTCACTGATCACTAGTTTCACCTCATTTGACCACCAATATATTTCTTTGACCTCTTTGTAGTGGCCTTTTGAAGTCCCTAGGAGTGATTTGGGGACTTCTTCCTTCTCTATGCAGGTTTGCTGTTGGTCATCTCAGATATCTTGAGCTCTGCACTCTACATTTTCGTTTTCGTCAATGGTGTTACAGAGCTAGTTTTGCATCGCGTTTTAAAATGCTTCGCTTTTTTCCTTGTCCAAATTGTACCAGTTGATTCACCCAGATACGTTTGCTTGCTTAATTTTCTTTTTTGACGGTTCCATAAAAATGACGGTCAACAGCAGGCGGTGTTGTGTTGTAATCGCCTCACCAAAAATTACTTTATAATCTTTGATATAGTCAATCTGGGTCTCATTCAGGTGCTTGATTTCCTTGACTAACATAGTATTAAATACTATAAGACCGCATGACTTGCAAACGTTTAGGATATCTTCACCAGAAGAGTTCCTAGTGCCATACCCCAGTACACAGTGGCAATCTTTATCGTCCTCGTTAGATTTCCCGACATGTCCGTTTTAATCTCCGCCTACAAACAAAAGCTCTTCCTTTGAGATCGCCTTGATGATGTTATGAAAATGTATCCGGAATGCATCTTTTACCCTCTGCTCACACTCAACTTGGGGAGCATATTCACTAACGATGTTCCACACCTCACCTTGCATCACCAGCTTAAGATACATCAACCGGTCACTTGGCTTTAAAATATTCAAGATGCTATAAAGTAGCTCTGCTGAAAGGATGATACCGATTCCGTAAGCTTTTGTCTTTATTTCGGCTCTTGGACACACAAGATGTTTCTTGGACACACTCGCCTTCTTACCATCATCTCTTCAAGTTTGTAGCTACGACCAATCATGCGTCCAACATTCCAAATCACGACCCTCCGCTTTACGCTTAGGCAGTTGCATTATTTTGCTATCCCCCGGAAACCGACTAGCTCTGACCCGAGCATTACTGCTCGTCCCAGGATCACTACCATGTCTAGTATCTAGTTGAGCCTATGTTTCGTCTGTCCTGTCGCTAGAGCGCCGTGCACCGTGTGGGTGTCGGTGTCGGTCGCGATGGTGAAAGCAGAAAATAAGCGTTGATGTGCATGTGGGTTTTGTTGTTGGTTGTTAAACCCGGACCCGGATTTTCTCTCGGCGGCCCTGCTGGCGGGGTTCTTCCATTCGTAGAATACCTTTCCATAATGCTCTTGTCTAAACGACTTGTTTTGTTCGACACGTGCATAGTCCTTATTGTTGTTTGAACGTCCTTTTCCGACATCGGTGGTCCCCCAGTCATGTCAACCCGCGGTCTTACATAACGCACATTGCATACTTGTGGGAAAGTTTAAGATTTTAAATCTGTCGCTAGGCTTACTTAGGTGTAACAGTGGCCTAGACCCCCTAGACTTCTGTTACGACAAGCGCTATCTTTTCATTTCAGAGGGTGCTGCAGCCATATCTCACCCGTAGCAGTACGGAGATGTTTATTCCCACCTTAGTAAATAGCAAAAACTTCGCTGTTACTACATACAGCTTTTACCATATTCCATTTACAATTTTCCTCTTTAGCAGGGATATGGAAGAACTTATCACTGGGAAGAAAAGTGTAGCTGCTCTTCTTACTGGGTATTGCTCTATGTGGCAGGAGAATTAGCCAACTAATAAGGTGCAACCTGAGTAAATAATGCAACTAAATAGTGCAACCTGAGTAAAACCCGAAAATCGTTTTTGAAGATTTCAATACCGTACGATACCACTGATAAGCAAACTGTTTGGAAGATTCGATTCTCTTTAAAATGAAGGTGAGGCGTATAAACGATATTGAGATGAGATTTCAGTTATCAGGCATATCTCATCCGACAAAAACCCAGAAATGAGCTGGTGCAAGCTTATTACCTCGTCGTATGTCGTATCCGTATGATGTGTGTCGACGTAAGACATGACAAACAAAATAAAATATACAACATACAACATACAACATATCACACGACATACATCAAACGACATACATCATACGACGAACGACATCCGACATACAACATGCGATACACGACATCCGCCAAGTTCTTTACTTCCGGGTCATATATAAATTAATCGGGTCAAAATTTCATCTGAACCTAGCGAAATCGATGTTTTTTCTTAAAATCGGGTGGGTCAAGCTACAAATTCGCCATTAGCGTAACAAGTAAGTTACAATTAACGCACTGGGACGACATCCGCATACAAAAAAAAATGGACCGGGTCAACATTTTATCTCAACTTAGCGCAATCTTGTTCATCTCGAAACCGGGTCAAGCATAAATTTCGCGATTAGTGTAACGAAAAAGCTGCAAAAAGCTAAAATTAACGCACTGGGTTACATGCTGGGTCGACACCCGGAAAAGGAAATTGAAGAATGGTGTCAAAATTTCGTATGAAGCTGGGAATTCTGTTTTTCTCGGAACCGGGTCACGCTACAAATTTCTTATACGTAACAAAAAAGCTACAAAAAAGCTACAATTGACCCGCCGGGTACCCTGTTCAGCCTTTGTAGTATGGTTGTTGAAAACTGATTGAAGAAAGCTGAAGAAACACACTTAAGTTAAAGAATACATAACATGCATACACTCATTATCATTACACATACATTCATTTACATACATTCATTACACATTCACATTCATTAACATTCATACATATATTGTCATATTAACACATTAACAATCATAAACATTCATACATAATATTTTCATAGGCATGTAAGCTAAAATTGTATAAAAGCCCGTGAAGGGTCTAGCTTGATATATAAATCGTTGAAAGACATAAGCAAGTTTGGTCTATTTATTTTTCATGGTGCCGAAACCCGGGAATGTCGTATAAGTAAGCGGGCGATTTATTTAAAGCGTGTCATAATTGATTGCAAAGTTTAAACCGAAAATTAGCGGAAACGTGTTTTAAAATAAATTCTAGAAAAGAATGGAAAACGTTAATCGGGCTGTGTGTAGAGCACAGGTGACAAAATTGTGTAATCAGATAACGGACTATCTCAAAACGATCGCGAGCGAAAAAAACGTGGAAAACGTGGAATTAGAATCAAATGTTTATCTCCAACGCATAAAAAATGCACACGAAAACCTCAAAAGAGCGGACGAGGCGGTACGGGCTACGGTAAAGCAAGAGGAGATGGTTAAAGAGTGCGAAAGTGTGATTGAGTACGACGATAAAACGGTGACTGTTATTGCCCAACTAGAATGCGCATTGAAGGCGGTGGTTAAAGGTGAAAAGTCTAAGGATATAGTGCAAAGGTCCCACCCAGTCAATGATAATTACACAGCCGTCAAATTTAAAGGTTTAGACTTAAAGAAATTTAATGGAAATTTCGAAAACTGGCTGCCGTTCTGGGAACAGTTTAAAGTGGCGGTTCACGACAATCCTAGTTTAAACGCTGCCGCAAAATTTAATTTCTTGAGCGAATCGTTAGTTGGTGCGGCGGCAGCAGTTATAATAGGATTCACACCTACAGAGTCTTGTTATGAGGAAGCAATTGCCTTACTACAGGAAGAATATGGAAATAATGATAGATTAGTCGAAAAATATCTTCAGAAGTTATTAGGTTTGAAACCAGTAGCGTCGACGCACGATGTAAAGGGTCTTCGTTTTCTATACAATGAAGTTATTGCAGCCATGCGATCTTTAGCTGCTTTGCAAGTTCCATCGTCTAAATATGACATGATAATTAAATCTGTTCTCCTAAAAGCAATCCCAGTTAGCGTTCGTGTACAGTATCATCGATCTGTAGGTAGCTCTCGTAGCGGCTCTAGTACATTACTTGATCTTGAAGAAGAACAGTTAAAGCCGCTACTAGAATTTATTAAAGTCGAGCTCGAAGCATTAGAGAAGTCACAGTTGAGCGAAAGGGATAAAAGAGTGGAAGAAAAAAGCCATAAAAAACCTATGTATGGAACTGCGACAGCCTTGTTGTCAACAACTCACAGTCAGACATGCATATTCTGCAAGAAAAGTAATCATGCGACAAAAAATTGCAGAAGTAACATGAGCACGGAACAAAGGAAAAATATTTTAAAACGGGAAGGGAGATGCTTTCGATGTGGTAACAAGAATCATAGCTCCAAATTCTGTAAAGCTCAGTGGATAAAGTGTGAAAAATGTAGTGGTAGACACTTAACTCCAATGTGTGAGCGTTCAGACAAAGAAAGTGTACAGAATGCTCTCAAAAGCTCTGTTGCTGTTCCTCAATGTCATGTGCGAGATCAAAATGAGCGTCCCTCATCACCTGAGCCCCAAAGCTCCACAACTCTCAGTTCTGTGCAAATAAATCAAACCGGAACATTTTTACAAACAGCAAAAGCGATTGTGGGTACTGTTCATGATAACGAGTGCTTTCTAACGCGTTTAATAATGGACAACGGCAGTCAAAGATCATATATAAGTGAGAAGCTAGTGCAAAAACTTAAATTAAAACCATGTGGGATGGAGAAAGTTAACATAATAGGATTTGGTGATAGCGGTGGACAATTGGGAGAAATAAAGAAGGTTGAAGTTTTTATTAGAAGCCAGTATAGGAGGCAAGTTAAGTCTATCGTTGCACTAGTGGTTCCTAATATTTGCGTTGATATTCTACCAATTCCGAAAATAGAAAGTCCTGGTTTCAGACAAGTGGAGCTAGAATTGGCTGATAAAGAGACAGGTGATTGGCATTTAGTGAGTGGTATTAATCTGTTGATAGGTCAGGATTATTATTGGGAATTCAACGAAAACAATATGGTATCAATTACCCGAAAGTTGAAAGCGGTTAAGACGTTCTTTGGATGGACAATACAAGGACGAGCACAATTGGAAAATGATGGAAGACAGTGCGCATTGCAAGTAACAACAAATGAGTTCGACGTATCAAAATTCTGGGATTTAGAATCTTTAGGAATAAAAAGCGAAAACACAAATGCAGAAAAAGTAGAGTTTGATGTTAAGAGGATCGGTGATCGGTACGTCGTCAAACTGCCCTGGAAAGACTCTATAACGCGATTAAATAACAATAAAGTAATTGCTCTCTCACGGTTGCGTAGCTTAACTTTTAAATTGCTGAGAACACCTGCTATGCTTAAAGAGTATGACAGCATTCTTAGGGAGCAGCTTGCTCAAGGACTAGCCGAAGCAGTGCCTTTGGGGGGCGACACTGAAAAGCCGATATATTACATGCCACACAAATCAGTTCACCGAGAGGACCATGCTACTACCAAAATGCGTATAGTTTTTGACGCATCTTCTGCGGAACAGGGACAATGCTCGCTAAACGATCTTCTTAGTCCTGGAGAAAATCTCGTAGCAGACCTTGTAACAATGTTGGTAAGGTTTCGTTCTAATAAGATTGCATTGGTTGCCGATATTGAGAAGGCTTTCTTACAGATTTCCCTAGATGAAAGTGACAGGGATACACACAGATTCTTATGGTATTCAAGTCAACCTAAAAGTGAATGTGAGCTACCAGAAATAAGAGAGTTCCGGATGACAAGGGTCACCTTCGGGGTAACATCCAGTCCATTCCTTTTGGCGATGGCGATAAGAAAACATCTCGATTGCTGTCAAAATGAGTACGGCACTGTGTGCCAGAAATTGTACCAAGGATTTTATGTCGATGATTTGGTTGTCAGCGTTTCAACGAGAGAAGAAGCGTTAATGGTGTACAGTCAAGCAAAGAAGATCATGAATGCTGCAAGTTTTCGGTTAAGAAAATGGAATTCAAGTGACGCTACCGTTCGCAATTCGTTCGATCCTAATGACCTACATCCTGAACCGAGCTCCCAAAAGGTTTTGGGACTAAGGTGGAATACGGTGACCGACGAGATCAGTGTTGACGTGAAAAGTTGCATCGACTATCTTCAAAGTCTGCGGGGAACAAAACGGAATGTGATGCGCGCAATGGCTAAAATCTTCGACCCTTTGGGATTCATAGGACCATTCACCGTTCGGCTTAAGATACTTCTACAGGACGTGTGGAAGGAAAGACCAAAATGGGATAGTATACTGAGTGAGTACAATCTCAATGCATTTTCCATTTGGCAAAGTGAATTAGAAGATTTAAGAGAAATAAGGTTTGAAAGATCCTTGTCAGGTAAAGCTGATAATTCATTTGAGCTGCATATTTTTGCCGACGCAAGCCCTAAAGCGTTTGGAGTTGTGTCGTACATTAGGCAAATTTCGTCAGATGGTTCTATCAAAGTTAATTTTATATGCTCAAAAAACAGAGTCAGTCCGATTGGTAAAATGTCGGGAACTAGCGAGCTTACATTACCAAAGCTCGAACTAACAGCAGCACTCATGGCGGCTAGATTAAAGACGTTTTTACTCAAAGCCCTTGAGCTTGAGATTTCAGCTGTTTTTCTCTGGACTGATTCAACAATAGCTCTTAACTGGATATATGGCTGTGGAAAGCCATTGAAACCTTACATTAAAGCTAGAGTAACAGAAATTAACAATTTAACTAACATTTATGACTGGAGGCATTGTCAAGGAAAGGACAACCCTGTCGATTTAGTGACATGGGGCATTAAAGCGAAGGCTTTGGCAGTCAGGACCACATTGGATGTCCGAAAGTAAACTTCACTGGCCAAAAGAGTATATCATCGATCGAACGAATTTGTTGATGTCACAAGTGGAAGAGAACACTAGCGAGGTAATCACAGCCCAAATCTTACCATTAGAAGAGTTTTGTTCAATAAAAAAGCTGTTGAGAGTAACAGCATTTATTTTGAGATTTGTTCGAAATATGAAAAAGAAAAGCGGCCGTAAGATTAAAGAAAAAAAAACGGTTAAGAGACCAGTTGAGGAATTGACTTATGCGGAAATTTCTGAGGCCGAAATGTACTGGATCAAGGCTGTTCAGCGAGAATATTTTAAAAATGAAATAAAACAATTATCAGGCAACGAACTCAGAGAGGACAAGGACAAATTGGTCTTGAAAAACTCAAAAATTAGCTCTTTAAATCCATATTTGCATAAAAACGTACTACGGCTCAGAAGTCGAATTGTTGAAGAAGGATTTGGAATGATAAGCCGACCAATTATATTGCCAAAGTCATCACATTTTTGTAAATTGTTAGTACTTGAAGCACATTATTCAACATTGCACGGTGGAGTTAACATGGTACTGGCATACATTCGGAAAAGGTTTTGGATTATTCAGAGCAGGCAACTCATAAGACAAATTTTGCATCGCTGCGTTACATGCAAAAAGCTTCATGGGAAAAATGCAACGGAGCCTTGGGGCACTTTACCGTTGGAGAGGCTAAAAACTACAAGGCCATTTGAAACGACAGTGATTGACTTTGCCGGCCCACTGTATATAAAAGCAGACGATGGAGGAGAGCAACGAAAGGTTTATGTCCTGCTCTTGACCTGTGCAGCAGTAAGAGCAGTGCATCTTGAATTGGTGTCTGACCTGACGGTAAGAAGCTGCATTGACGCCCTTAGACGTTTCTTCGCACGACGTGGAGTTCCAAAGACGGTCATCTCAGACAACGCGAGAACCTTTAAAAGGGTTGATAAAGAGTTTCGTATTTTAGAGGGTTTGATGAAGCAAAGCGAAGTTCAACGACTAGCTGCTCATAGTGGAATAACTTGGAAATACATTCCGGAAAGAGCCCCGTGGTGGGGCGGGTTTTGGGAACGGCTGGTGAGGAGTGTTAAGGATGCTCTAAAGGCAGCGATTGGAAGAGCCTGTTTAAAATCAGAGGAGTTAGAAACCTTCCTTGTTGAGGTGGAAAGCGTTATTAATGCAAGGCCATTGACGTACATTTCCACGCACCCTGAGGACCTAAACCCATTAACGCCATCACATTTTTTGACAAGCTTACCTTCTTTTTTATTTCCAACAGATTTCAATAATGACGGTTCAGCTTTATCGCAGTTGTGGGCAGATCGACAAATCTTAATAAAGCAGTATTTCAAACGATGGCAGCGCGAATATCTGCTTCAATTGCGTTCTCTTCATATCATCAAAAGGGGCCATTCCAAAAGTGTTCAGGAGGGCGAAATAGTATTGGTGCAAGAAGACGGTAAACCTAGGATGCAGTGGAAGCTTGGACTGATTGAGAGGGTCTACGAAGGCAGAGATGGACGTGTGAGGGCGTGTGAGGTGCGAACTAAAAATCAAACTTTGAGGCGGCCGATACAGCGATTGTATCCTCTAGAAATATCAACCTCTGTTGCCGGGGGCGAGGATGTTGAAAACTGATTGAAGAAAGCTGAAGAAACACACTTAAGTTAAAGAATACATAACATGCATACACTCATTATCATTACACATACATTCATTTACATACATTCATTACACATTCACATTCATTAACATTCATACATATATTGTCATATTAACACATTAACAATCATAAACATTCATACATAATATTTTCATAGGCATGTAAGCTAAAATTGTATAAAAGCCCGTGAAGGGTCTAGCTTGATATATAAATCGTTGAAAGACATAAGCGAGTTTGGTCTATTTATTTTTCAATGGTCGCTAGTCCCAGACAGCAGCACGAAAAATCATGTTTTTATCGGAGCCGAGTCAAGCTGCAAAGTTGACGAAGGCGAAGCAAAAAAGCTACAAAAAAGCTACAATTGACTCGCCGGGTCCCCTGTTCAGCCGTTGTAGTGTGCTCGCTAGCTTCAGACAGCAGCACGAAAAATCGTGCTTTTCTTGGAACCGGGTCAAGCTGCAAAGTTCTAATAGGCGTAACAAAAAAGCTACAAAAAGACACAATTGACTCGCCAGGTCCCCTGTTCAGCTGTTGTAGTGTGCTCGCTAGCTTCAGAGGGCAGCACGAAAAATCGTGTTTTTCTTGGAACCGGGTCATGCTACTAATTTGCAATAGGCGTAACAAAAAAGCTACAAAAAGCATAAATTAACCCAATACTTGGTCGACACCCGCATACCCAAAAAAATTAACCGGGTCAAAACTTCATCTGAGCCTAGCGAAATCTTGTTTTTTCTTGAAACCGGGTGGGTCAAGCTACAAATACGCCATTAGCGTAACAAAAAAGCTACGATTAACGCACTGGGTTCGATGCGGTGTCGCCATCCGCTTACCCAAAAAAATGAGCCACGTCAGAATTTTATCCAAACCTAGCGGAATCTTATTTTTTCTCAAAACTAGGTCAAGCTTCAAATTCGGGATTAGCGTAACATAAGAGCTACAAAAAAGCTACAATCAACCCGCCAGGTCCCCTGTGTGGCCGTTGAAGTGTGCTCGCTAGCTTCAGAGAGCCAGCTTTAGAGTAATTTTATTATGATTCACAGTCGGTGCAACCACGACACTCATGGTCAGAGAAATCCTTGTTCACGTCCTTATCTAAGTCAGCTCTTTCGTGATTCTGTAAACAGTCATGCCTCACACCTGCTTCAGTGGAAAATTAATTGAAATGCGATTGCCACGTCGCACACTACGCTGTGCGTCACCAGGATGATACCGGTTAGTTCCTACCCTGCTTTTTCCAAACACTTAACCACCACCGAATACAGGACCATATCCGATCATTGGTCCACAAAGCACTAATGGACTCGAGACTCCAGCAATTTTCTATCGCCTTGCAAAATATTAAGTATCATTTTGATATTATTTGATCTGGCACCCACTTTATTCAAGTTCAACATCATCCTCAAGGACATCCCATCGGTATAAGTTTCCGTAACATCATATCTGTTTGACAAGTACTTCCTTCTATCTACTTAAATATTCTTTTAATTAGAGCTACAATCGTGGCATATACATCTGCCTACCGTTTAACAATTTTAGCTTCTTCCTAAGAAGCACCAATATCAAATTCAGGATCGGCTGTCTTACCAGCAGGTGAGCTGCGCCTTCCTATCTGGGCGATTATTTTTCAGGAAATTCCATCCTTCGGCACGCGATTGACCACAACCCCGATTTCAAAATTTAAAACTGAAAAAGAAACCCATTCCAACCTTCACCTGTCCCATAGAGCTCGTGCGCGCCTAAAACTACTTCTAATGCACTTCTAACTAACCCAACGGGCATAACCAAACATTGTTATTAAATTAAGATTCCATCAGGCCATCAACAGCGGCCTAAAGACGATGTTCTACTTTTTTTTCACTTAAGTCCATAGTCACCGCGCTCCAGTTAAAAGCAAAAAAAATTATGATCGCCCTTAATCACCAAGCGACTTTGAATGCGTGAACCCTTTTGTCTGTACCTTTGCTCCTGCGCGCTTGGCTATCTCTTCAAAATTCTTTCCGACCTAATGGACAGGCGAACGCGCACCTGCTGAATAAATTTGTCGGTCACCCGTGAATGGAATCATTAATTACCGCGTGATTTTGAATGAGAAAGTGATCAGTGTTGCTGTTAAAATTCCCAGTCAATCTTAGGGCCATAAGTCACACACACCTAGGAAGTCGTAGTGCGGTCCTAATGAAGATGTTAAGAGCACGTCGCAACATACTTTCTCTAATCTGTGACCATTATTTTGTCGCTCGCTATCTGCGGTATCTATATGGGAATGCGTCTGGATGCGCTGTGTAAAAGTTTCAGCCTCTTCAGGGACACACTCTGGATGCGCGTCTAGAGAGCGTAAGTTAGAGATAAGGTGGATGCTTACATGGCTAGTGTCGTTTGGCTCGTTTGCCGAAGACAAAAGATAACGTGGTGTTGGCTTCTTTCTAGACTCGAACTTTGAGTGCGTGTAAGAAATTAATGTTACGATGTTGGCCGGCAGGAGGAGAGGAGACTTTGGGTAGTTCTATGTGATTTCTTACTTATAGGGTCGAAGATAGCAAAGAACATATCGGTTAAGTGTCACTGGTGGTGGAATATATTAGTGCCTTTAAACAAGAACACTGAAACCGCCTTATTGAAGTAATTTGTTTGAATGCCTTGTCTATTGTCTATGATGTGACACATCAGAAGTTTACTCAGCTAGTAGTCATATGAAGTGGGAAGTATCCTTGCAGCAGGGGTTAACGTCTGCTTGATTTCTGAAATTTTTTGGACAAAAAACCTATACAGGCAGGTGTATTGTTGAAACTCGCGCTGCACGTCAAAGTGTAACCAATTGTTCGCATAATCATATCTGTTGGGCATGTCTAAACGCCTGCCGCGATCAATCAATTTTGCTCCTTTTGTAATACGACGCAGCTTACTAAATCAATTCTGCTTGCCTTGTATTCTTGGATAGGAAAAGAATCATCTGCTAAACACAGCTTAAATGCGACCGTGTCCACCTTTCTGACCGAAGGTTTGATACAGTCATGCGCTAAGGGCCTGTCTGACAGCTAATCCAAAGAAACCAACACTTAATTCGCATTTCGAAACGACGCCTTAGCTTTTGCGATTCCTTGATTGATAGGATGCGGCATCAGCCAAAATGATAGGCATGCATTTTTATGGGCTCCTTTTTTATGCTAATCATCAGGGCAGTGGTATTTGCAGGTGCAATCTAATTGGCGCCACAAATGTTTTGGTGCCGATTAAGTCAACATGACCACACTGAATCAGTTTATCAGCGAAAGGGCAAAGCACCTACATGTCTGACGTTAGGCACGGTGTGCGTAGCTAAATTGTGGCTCCACTCATTAAGGGGGATGCTAGTTCGATGTAGAATGTATTTGGAATTAGCACAAGTTAATTAGTAGACGCTATGTATATCGAAGTGAAGTCAACACTGTGTAAGGTTGTTACCTGCCAAAACTAATTGAAAAGTTTCGGTGTTGAAATCAATTTGTGAAAGAGAAACTTGCATTGGATATTGAGTGAATTACCATTAAGGCATAGAAATACTTAAACTTATACTTGAACAATTTACGATTCTAGCCGAGTGATAATTAGCGATAGTGAAAATGTTATCCTCGCAAGGATGCCCTATAAATTGGTTGTTGACACATTCCGTTTTGCTCCCTTATACCTACGTATTGGTTTTAATGTTCGTAAACTGTCTAAAGCCTTGTTTCCAACAAAAACTGTCAAAGCTCGAGGACTCGATGACCAAGTCAAAAAACCCAAAATTTTATCTACTGATCGAGTAGATTTGTTGCATTGAATCATAGTTTGTAGGATAGAGAAATATCTAGACCGAATTGTAAGTGGAATGAGCTATATGTACGTCCGTCTGTCTGTCGGTAGATTTCAGGTCTAAAATTTTGAAATAGAAAATCGTCTATTGATCTGGTCACTTCTTTGTTAGCATGAAAAATCAAAGTTCTTGTTGGACGTTGAAGTTTGCCGTGTTGTGTCTTTGCTCAAGTGTCAGGAGGACACGCTTTTTTGTGGCTGGCATTTAAAAAAAGCAAAAAACGCTCCTTGTGGGCAGTATAATAAATTGTATACCTATCTTACATTGTTTTTGCTTGCATCAACATAGCTTCGGCAGACAATAGGCAAACTTAAAAACAGTAAGGCCCAGGGATATGACTACAATCACTGGCGAAATCTTGAAAGAACTACCGAAAAAGGAGCTAGTCAAGCAACTTTATAATAATTAACGCTTCTTTTAGACTTTTTTACGCTCCAAAAGGCAATGAAAAGTTGCTGAAGTCATAATGGTTCTAAAACCGTGGAAATATCCAAATATGACAAAAAATCGAATAGACTCAAATCGCTTCTGCCGATAATGTCGGTTTTCGAGAAACTTCTGCTGTTAATTGCATCAGATAATTGCAGATAGGCAGCTTGATACGGGATTTTCAATTCGGTTTCAGACCAAATCATTCAACAAAAGATAAAGTCTACACAATAACGCATGAAATTGAAAAAGCCTTAGTAGGAAAAAAAAAGTTCCAAATGCTTTCCTCGTTGTATCGCAAGCCTTCGACAATTTAAGGCACTACGACAAACCTTGCGGAAGACATATTTGGAATATTAAGAAACTATTTCGAAAACCGACTCTTTCGTGTTAGATATGGCACTTTATACTTGATTTTCAAGCAAATTCGAGCTTGCCTACCCCAGAGAAACGTCCTCGTCCTGACCCTGTTCCTGCTCTACACAAGAGACCTAACCCAAGATTAGCAATGGGTGGAGTTCAGCCAACAAGACTTCAAACAAAATTAAAATTGTTTTCATACATATAATATTTTCATATACCCCAAGATGATCAGATAGTTATGGCCACGTTCGCGAACGACACCGTATTCGTGGCAACAGTTGTTGGTAGTTCTTAGGCCCTAACTTTTGAGACAGGAACTTTAAACCTAATGTCTGTTCTTTCCAGGTCACGGAGAAGTACAAGTGTAAACATTTTTAAAATCCACCTACTGACACGCCCACTTTACTTACCAGTATGAAAAATCAAATTTGTCGTAGGAAGCTGGAATTCGGCATGCGTTAAGTGTAGTGTGATTGGTATTTCAAAAAAAGCTAAAACCGCCCCCATGTGGGCAGGGTCATATTTAATTTGCATTCTAATAAACGGATCTTATTCGATATATTTTGTTTAAATCCAAAAAACTTGCGCTATAAAATGCTCAGATATGTATGCAAGCTATCAACTGAAATTAATAAATTTTTGCCACGCCCACTTTTGGGGCGCTTTTAAGATAAACCAAATTTTTAATATGAAAATTCAATCAAACTGCGTATACCACTTCGGAAAAAAATTATGAAAAAAACGATGGTATTGAAAATGGGTTGATGCCACGCCCCTTTTTTAGGGAAGAAGATTCTTAACTGACAAATTCTTAATGCAATTAAAGTATTTATGACGCAATTCGGAGCTGGACAGTGGTCAATTTGGGTATCCCACGATTCGCCTAAGTGAATTATAACCCTCCCTCACTAGATTTTTTTTCTTTCGTCAGTTTTTTGGAAAACCAGCAAACTGGGTTGTGGTCAAGCTCAAGTTTGATAGATCGGCTTTGATAGCAAGTATCATACCATGACTGCACAGACGGGTTTGGACGTACTCTAAAGCCCGCGACTGCCATCAGAGTATGCAGCCTTCTAGTACGAAGTTGAGGCCGCCCAAGGATAGAGTGGCAGAAATTGACTGCTATGATAATCGGTGACTTTAATCCTCATATGAGTACGCTCAGCAGTACTTAGAGGAGGTAATTGGAATGAACACTGAAATAAGTGATAACAATACTTGGAAGAGGGGATGGTTGGGAGGTACGACGATCCGGGTGAAACATCAGTAATGGATGGAAAATAATGTTAGGCTTTGTTCTGCTTATAATTTGGCCATCATGAAAAATTTTTTTACACAAAGGCACTAAGTTGTGATACAGTTTCAATTAGAGATCACTGATTGATTTCTTTGTCGTAATATCGTGAATTTAAGATTTAAAGTGTTCGGGTTTTAAAAGAAGCTGGGCTGTCAACTGCTCACCGCCAAGCGTTGTGCGCATCACATTTCAGCTACATTATGTTCCTTTGCCCCCTAGGCGTTAACCAAGACGGTGATTTATGCATACGGTGAGGTTACAGGATGTTGACTGCAATGCATGTTTCGGAGAAGTTTGAACAAATTCCAACTGATCTCCTCTACGTTTAAATTTAGAAGAAGAATGGCACCTAGTTTTCATTACCTCAGAAAATGATTGTAAAGTGCTGGTGCTGAGATAAGAACTGCATGTTAAGAGCACCTGGAGTTTGAGAAGCCATCAGAGAGAATAAGGGAGTCTACAGGGAGTCTGTGTGCGAAATCGATGTAGTGACTGAACTTACCAACCCGGGTACAATAAGCGCAAGAACTTGCAATATTACGGTCAGAATAGCTTAGGAACATACATGGAAAAAGTTTGACGAGAGCACGAAAACAGTTCTACAAAAAAGGTGTTTTGGCAAACTTTTCGCCGTCTTAAGACGCTAAATCCAATGAGGACGGTAGCAGTTAAATTCTTTCAAATAAGAGTGATATCTTAGCGATGTCTAAGATGATGTCTTTCGTGAAGGTTTTGGATCCGTGTACCTCCTTGTTGCAGGAAGAGAATTTTTTTTAAATAAAATTAGCCGGTAATTAACATGAGAACCCTGCAAAGAAACACCAAAGCTTACCCCACAAGTGTTGTGCCTTTTCGGGGTAAAAGCAATGATTTGACCAGCAGTGTTTTCAGTCAAAACATCTGGCAAACATCTAATTGTTGTGCATTCTTTTTGCCATGTTGGAAGAGAAAAAGGTTTTAAATATTCGGCCGACTCTAATCTGAATAACAGAAGACGATGATGTAGCGTCCCTGGATATTTTCTTTGTTTCTAGTTTTGGCCCAAACCGGTTACTTTTCACAAGTGCACCCAGCATATCTGGTGAGCGTTCTTCTATCCGCCGCTTGGGAGGCGTCCAATAGGAGACCAGCAACGCCAGAAGTATATGGCTTTTGACCTATGCCAGAGACAAAACTGACCAGCTTTTCACTCTTAAGGTTATATTCTTGAGAAGGCTTGGACCCGAACATATGTCAAACCGTGTGTTTTGAAAAAAAAGAAGTTTTTAGTATTTAAATGGGAGCTGCAGAAGCAGTGAACGGATAAATGGCGTCGAGCCCGGTCCTTTTAATATGTACGTTGGACGATGCCAGTGCTATGTTCTGTTGTGTCTCATATTCGTATACATTATAAGACCTGGATGGTGAAGCAAAGTCTTGAGGAGGAATAATTATACGATTGAAAATAATGCTTTGGGTCCAGTGGCTTTTATCATCGACCACTAACATCCATCACAAAAGATAAAGAACCGCAGCGTAATTGACGTACATCTCTCATCTATCTCCAAGAAGTTACACTTCACTTTTCATCATAGGTACTCGTGATTACAATTAAATTTCATGTGAAGATTTCAGCACGCTATACTGTGTGAGACCGCTGCAAGTGATCAGCTTTTCGTCTGCCGACGGCCAGTTTCAAAATCACAGTTCGGACACGAAGAGCTAATTATTTGCGATCCTTAATTTTTTTTTGTTTCTTCAAATTGGCTGAAGTTCTTTCCTAATTGGTATTTCTCTCTCTCCTTAGAGAACCACTCTGTTCGTGTTTAATGCGCCTTGCCAAAATCCTCGTGTTTAACTTTATTTAGTGAAGTAATTTAAGCATTTTAAAAGTTTTCCCAGTGCGTGATGTGACTTGACTGCTGGATGATTGATGGAGTGTAGATGAAGATCAGACCATAGTAGTTCCCGGCTAAGCACAGTAGCCCTCCAACGAATGGGTTTTTGAGGAGAGACGTCAAAAACTTGCGTGCCCATGGTTCTTGTGTGTAATTGCTTATTTCTTTCGGAAGTCATCGAACGATGAAACATCAAGTGTAACATGCTACTGGAATCTGTACAAGTAAGCCTTTTGAATGCACACATACATGACACTTTCGCAGCAAAATGCCGCCGTTTGTGTACATCGAATTGCCAGTCATCATCGTCGTCGTCCCACTGTGATCGACCACAAATTAGCAACGAAAAATGGCAGAAAATCATGCTTGCCTACAGTGTACAGCTTATATTGTCCCATTAATTCTCATTTATTGTTGGCCTATACCATAACGTCTTAGAATACCAAATCATCGTGAACAAGCCTCCTGAGCCGTCACACATTAGCGAGCAAAAACCGTAGTTTTTGCTGCCTCAAAACATTTGAATTTAAATTCAACTTCGATCACATTCCTCGTAGCCAACAGAATAGTTGGTGGATAGAAAAAACCTAAAATTTAAATATGGTCGGCAGGACCATGCACATTCATACACATGCAGACAAAAACGGACATTTTGCTTTGCCTTAATTCAATTACCCTCTGAGCGCAGCAAAGCCGAGCGCACCCTTCAACTGTTTTTATTGGCCAAACGGTGTGTTTTATGGTTTTGCCGAACGTATATCCACTGATTTGAAGAACTAGCATAGGGGTACACGGTACACCAACTACCCCGAGTTCTACTGGCGTCATTCGCCGCCGCCATTACGTCCTTGATGGCGAAGGGACTCCGAGCATTTGTTGTGCCCCTCTGAATCACCTCGGACACCCACCCCATACCTCTGTGCACCACACCGCCACATCAGCGTTCGAGGTCAAACCGTCAGCTCAGCCATAATTCATGACCTATTCTCATTCAATCCAACAGCCCTTACTCTGTTTACATTTTGACAAATGTCCATGCGAAGTTTGCCATAAGGTTTGTCCAGTGCCCTGCACTCTATGCCTCCTGCAGTGTACAATTAGAGCTGATTCCTTTGCACGATATGCATACGATGGGCGGTCAGGAGAGGCCCGCCCTAACGGTAAACATTGCATGTGCACGGCAAACGGATATGCAACATATGCGTGCTCATACACAATCGAGCGAGCGTTGCGCTGTAGGATGTTTTTATATGCCGCGTTTTTGCTGTGCTTTTTCAAGTAAATGTATGAAGGTACATACATATGTACAGGGGTGAATGATTCACAGCCCACTTGGAGCAGGTGGGTGTTAATGGTCAGACAAATGCAAAGCTCAATGACGCATTGCCAAGACGTCGCAAGGACAAAAATCGAAATAAATCAAAGAGTCTTTGCAACAAGAAGGGAAGAAAGAGAGCATATACACACAGAGACTCACCATCATCTGCATCTACAATTGAAATGAAGATAATTTTGATTTATTTTATGGACTTCACAACGTATACTCAAAGTAAAAGATTTATGCATGCGCGGGGATCACACGCAGATTTATTGCTTTTTGATAGGGCCTGACGATGAGGAGCCTAATCAGAATGTATAGGTATATACGGACACGAGCCCTGTGCGAGGATACACTTGGGCTTGTAGTCATCATCGGCCATCATTGGCTTCGGTGAATGAACTAGATCGAGGTGTTAATTATTGTATTATATAGAGTTTAGCTGGAAGTGGTTGAGTATTCCAATTTGAGGATGAATCAGAAGGAGCGCATGCGGGCTTATTTTCCGTGAAACGCAAAAGCATTGTTGTCGAGATACAGCAGTGCCAAAATGTTTCCATGATTCAAAGGAGTTTTTTTTTCCGCGCATAGAGTTCGCGGTGGTATGACCATAAATATTCGGCGCAGAACTTCTTTCTCGAAAGAGCCTAGCATATAATTTCACCTTCGCTACTTTTCGTTATCATAGGAGCTGAAAGTGTAGGGGCTCTGTAGAGCTCCCACTTTTTCTTTCCTGGGAGGATTTCTGAACGTATTTGTTTTGCCAAACCGGAACAGCAAATATTTCCTAGGGTTCATCTTCGACGAATCTCTACTTAAGTTTTCATTGTGGACTATTTAACCCCAAGGAAGATAAAATCCAACCACCTCGGACTTGATGCTACCAACATCATCAACTCCGAGTTTTACCTATGATGATATTTTACCAAAGCGGCGCGCGGATGGATGTTTGTTTGTTTGTTGATAGCACGAACCTCGGTAGCCAACTTCGTCTGTTCTTCAAAAGAAAGCCACTACTAAACCACGGCTTAGTTGCAGCGGGCGATGATGTTGGTATCGTTCGCGTTGCCCAATCCGTCGAAGATAGTGGTCTAGGATAGTGATTCCTGGTGTTAATATTTACCTTGCTATCGTCTCCAGAAAAAGAGATTGAAGAATGCACATAACACTGCATTACCTTTCCGCAATCTAATGCATGCTGGAAACAGGAGGAGCTGTTTTAAGGTGCTCGATCCACCGCATTTGATGTAATACGGCGCTGTTTGATTAGTTTTGCCTCGATCTTAAATTCAACCATCGCCAAAGAGAGCTCTTGAGGATGCATGCAGCTTGAAAGTCAAAAAAAAGATGGTGTGTCTTGAAATTCAGTGGCCTGTTTCAGGATTCGTCCAAGTTAAAGTGGATCAAATTTCTGCCGAGGTCAAAACTCTTTTTTCAAAATTCTATTTTACGAAATTCTGGAATGCAACTTTGACAAAGCGATACAGTAAAGTATGTATTGGGCATGCCACTCCCCTGCGAACCCCCTTCCTGTTTCTTTTTTCTACCTTTGCTTTACTTCAAAAAAAGCAAAAGTTTGCTTAAACCATCAGTGAGTAAGTGCAACAGTGTGTACACAGAAGTTGCAGCCCGTTAAACGGACCGTTGAATACCCCAAACTATTCCACATTGTAAATTACTGCTTTTGTTATTTCTTGACGATTTGTGGCTATTGCAAACTTTGAAAAGGGGCGTGGTCCAAGCGCCCTTATAACAAACTATCAATATTAGCCTAGATATCTCCAAGTTTAGCTTTTTCAATAGTTTTTGCAATTTTACAAAAGTGAAATCTAGAGTGGAGTCCCGTTTACCTAAAATGTTTATAGTTAAATTTCTTATTCTTAGTTTTTCATAAATTAGGCTTAAGGACTTATGGAAAATTTAAGTTTTTCCTTCAATTCTGCCTCCAAATCTGGGTGTGGCCCAAACTCTTTTGTAAACTAAATGTAGAATCAAATGCATTTTTTTCAATTTGGAGAAAAAAAATTGAATAAAATGCATTTGAAAATTCACCCTTTAAACTGGTTCCACGCCCACAAGAGAAAGTTTAGCGATTTTTTTGTTTTTAGTTTTAGCAATTAGTTTTGTATCCCTTAAAGTTATCAGGAGATAATAAATGTCGAATTTCAGCTTTTTTAGGCGTGTTAAATTTTGAAAGCATTGGAGGTTGTCGCACATTTACACCGATTGTGGGCTTGTCTGTAGGCGGACTTAGAAAAATGATGGGGTGAGATGGGGTGTAAAAAGCAAAACAAGCTGAATTTAATTGCTTAAGTCAGAATTTTGAAAAGCAGCATTTTGAACAGCAGAGTTTTAAAAAAGCAGAATTTCGAAAGAAGAATTTTTGTTCGAAAAATCCGAGTTTCGAAAAGCAGAATTATGACCCGCTCCCGATTTGCCTCAATGTGAAAATCTAAGTTAGGTGGATCTTCCAAGTCGGTGCACAACCACACTGGTACGTGCCGGTTATAATGTGTCCAAGGGTGTACGCGGGATATTTATTGGGGGGGGGGGGACAAACTCAGGTAAGTAGGTGTATGCAATGATGTTTTCCTTTTTAATAAAAAACAGTTTTTTTTATTAAAAACACATTTGAAAAATTGTATGATCTTGAATTTTGAAAAATATTTACGGAGGGGTGGGGGGTTGTGTAGTTCAGAGTGTGTCGGAGAATGGCTTAAGTCACGCACAGAGTTCATTTGGTAGGGCCACGAAAGTTCATGCATTTTAAGAAAAATATCGCCTGTCTTGAAGATGGGCATATGGAGCTGATTGTCCAGTCATGATTCAATTGTGTTATGCTTTCTGACATGACTGATTTGATTATGCACCCCATCAAAATATCACTTCCGTATTTAAAGAGCTCCGTAGGTAAGCCATCAGAGCCGATGGCCTTGTTCTTGTAGTTTCTTTTTATAGATAAGCTAACTATGAATCTTCAGCGCGAAAGAATTTTGGGCGAGTCTTAAAAGACTCGTTGAGCTGTAGTTATACGGTTGACAAACGATATCTGCACCCAAATAGGGCGAAGACCACTCTTTTCAAAAACACTACATTTTACAAGTTATACTAAAACATTCACTAGTTGTCTAGTAATTATGCTGACATTAAAAAACAAGACTAACTTCAGTTAATAAGCATAAAACCGGCTCCTTACAGAAGTAATAGAGCAGCTCGCGAGCCTTCGAGGAAGAGAGCGGAGACCCGGCTTCACCGAAGGAGCACGAGAAGTGCTGCAACAGGAAAGTTTTACGAAAAGGTCCTGACAAAGGTATATAAAGTTCGAAATGGACCATGTGAGGACGATCAAGGAAACATCGTAGCTAGTGGAATCGCATTCGGTTCTTAGGATTTGAAAAAACCTTTTCAGCAGCAATTCCATAAATCCATAAAACATATGCGAATGCCACCCACCGGTCCTGCATGAAGTAAAAGTATGTATGAGTAAAACCATGGACTCAGAAAAAATAAACATTTAAACTGTCATATTCATCAAGATTGCCTAGTAAAAAATATCTGATGGTTGATTGCTAAGAGCTAGGAGAGGGAGGGGGGGTAGTTAGCCTCCCCTCGCCACCATAGACAGGGGGAGGTTGAAGGCTAAATCTTGCCAATCTCTGCTTTTTTTGAGCTTAGAAGGCAATTGAATAGCAAGGCCCTTTCTCGAGCAGCTAGCATTTATAAGACCATCATCTTTCCAGTTCTGTTTTATGGTGCAGAAACGTGGATCTCGTCAAACCCATGTGAAAACAAGTGAGTAAGTGCAAAGGTTCGTCTGTGACAAACTTCTATATACCCGACCCTATATACCGTGTAACACCAAATCTTAAAAGTTTTTGGCCCGAATTCATTTTTATAGGCCGAATTCATTTGTACGCGCACAAAACTGGGCATGTGCTAAAAATTAAAAACAATTAATTGTAATTTCGTTAAAATCATGAGAAAATACAGTAAGCGAAAATTGTTTCTGAAAAAACCCATTTTTCCTAAAAACGCCCCTTAAAAGTGGGCGGAGCTCAAAACTTTGTATGGAGCAAACTTAGCAAATAAAATGAATCGATTTGTAGTAAACTTTCCGAGAAATTGGGCTTTCAAAGATCTAAAGTGTGAAAAGTGGGCATGGTCGATATTGTGGGCAGTCCAATCTTCGCCTTGTTAAAGGCCTTGGGCCAATATTGCTCAGTACCAAAATTCGAGTTCCTAATTTTGAGTTCCATGCCTAACTTGACCAAAAATCATTTTGAAAGAAAATGTGAAAAAGAAGTTATCTCACATTGAATCCAATTTTTACACTTTGTCTGTGCAGACAGACAGCCGACAAGAGACAGAGCCGGCTGGCGAGCTTGTTGGCTGAGGCCCTGGTCCACCCCGGCTTGAAGCGCTACTCAACTACATAGGTATAAGTATATAACTACTACAATACTAGGTTGCGTGACTTTCTTCTGGGTGACTGGACTTTTGCTCTGTTTTTCTACTGTTTTTTCTATCTCCTGTATCTTTTCTATTTGCTCTAATTTATACCCCAGGCTCTCGCTCAATCTCTTTTTGAGGGCTCTGACTATTCCAATTGGGCTGGAATTCAACATTGACTTTCTTTTTATGGACGGATCTCAGCTTCTTTTCGTTGAAAAGTCGTGCTCTAAATTTAGCCACGACAAGAAAATGGTAAGAGCAGTCGACAGTCTATTTGGTTGGCGGGTATACCGTCTGGAGACCGATAGGTTGTCTCGTGGATTCTGAATTTTGCAAACTTGGTGCTGCTTATTATAGTGCGTAACGAGCTGCTGCAAAATCTATTAGTCGTTAGCCTTTGATTTTTCGTGCAGGTTGTGCATACTAACTAATCGGACTTAGCATAAAAGTCCCCGAGTGTTCAGCCGTTTCCCACACCCGAAGAATCCGCATCCTTACAGCTGGTAATAATTGTATAGAATCTAGTTCATCGTAGTCCTTAAATGTTCCGGGTCTTGCGGTTCAAGACTATTATTAAGAATAATAATATCTGAGTTTACTTGTCTCCTTCTCCGGAAAGTTACCCCAATAGCAAAACCCATTGAACTGGAAGGGCAAGATTTAAAGACTGGTGCACCAATGTCAGCAAACCATCTAAAGGGGTTAAGGGCCGACTTCAAACCACTTAAGGGCTGATCCGCCGTACCATCTCTTTTGCAGTACCCTGACTACTACTGGAAATTTTTAATGCCTTGAGCCCCAAATAAGTCGGGCCTCCTCATCCTGACTGTTGGACGGACCGTTGTCGTTGATCCCTGTTCGAGATTCCTGCATGTCCTCAAGAGCTCAAAACTGGCGTCTAAGACTCGATTAGCCAGCCATTTTAGACACTCATACTGCTATTATTTTATAAGGAGCAGGCGATCAAGAAAAAAGCGACTATAGTCAGTTCAGAGGCACTTTATTGAATCATCTACTTAAGTCTAACATACATTATTATAAGAGCTAGGGAAATGGTCCAAACGGTGCAAGAACAGCGAAGCGATCATTCGATTACGAAGGCCAATCGTGGTTCAGCATAGTATCTGACATAGTATTACCTATGTACTGATTAAACTTAATTGTTCTACAAATCTCTTTTTGTTGTGTTAAACACACATGAGTTCAGTTGAAATCACATATCTTACTTGGATATATAACAAATTAAAGAGCTCAAAACTCAATATTGAAGAGCTCTCTCTTGTGCATTCACTCCAAATTTGTAGATTTATGGTATTTGAGGTTTTATTAAATTTTTTCTTAGGAGTAAATATGTTAGATTTTAGGAGTTATTGCATAAAGCCTCGGCCATTATTACGGAATATTTTATTTGCTACAAGTTTCATTGTGTTGTAAGCCCTAAACCTTTTAAAACTCGGGAGGAACTAGAAAATTTACAACGTAAAAACGGATTAATTGAGGATTAAAAAATATACAATCCCCAAGGACGTTTTGGTTTTTATTTTAAAATAATTAAAATTAAACCTTCTACGGCAGTATTTTTGTTTCCTGAAATTTTTGGAAAGACATTATACCTACTGGCACTCCAATTATTGCGTTTTTCTCTTCTCCAAAAATATCTCTCTTAATTTTAAACTTTTGCATTTTTTTTTAATCATTAATATAATAAGCAAATTAACATGTAAGTATTAAATCGTCAAACGTCTTAACCCAGCACAAAATTTAATCAGCTTTGTGCTATAAAATAAAAATTCCCCGCATTCGTGTCCACTCATCCAATTATCGCCGAAATTCATTCGGTGTCGTCCGCCCGACCCGACGACCATCATATAAGAGGATTTATGAGTGTGAACAAATAATGCGCTAATCTCTGCACGAATTGTATCTTGAAGCCTTCTCGCGAAACACCGTAGTATACCATCAGCAACCGCAAATAAATTACGAATGTAATTATGAAAGGTAGAAACTCACACCTTCGATAAGAGAGAGGCGTCTCTCGCTCTCACTTCTCGCGCTGCGATTCTACAGATGCTGTGGGCCAGGTTTTTATCCGTTTAGCATGCCATAATTACCTGGCATAAAGTGGCCTTAATTGGTTTCTTGATGTGACCATGCTTCGCTTTATCAATTTGCTTTTTCATTTCTCTCTTTTGGAAGGGATATGTATTAAATTCATTTCGTTTGTTGTCTTGGTTAGCTGCGGCGATCCTGAATGGGTCGGGGAACTTGTTTCAAAAGAACACTGTCCCGAGATTATCCCAGAATAGCAAGTGAATTCGATAAATTGCTACATTGAAAGGAAGATGTTATTGGGGACGACAAGAGTGGTGCAAAAAAATATGTCTCAATTCGTGCGCAACACAAACACTCGAGATGGTGCGGTGACGCGACGGACGACGACGGTGGATACGCTGAACAACACCGACGCGAGATGACGACGGACGACCGACGACGACGGGAAGTTCCAGGCAATAAAAGGAAGACAAACGTGGCATTAATTTTGTTTATGGGACAAGTTTTAAGGATTAATTCGGAATGGTTACATTTTTGCGGTTCACAGTCGTAAATTTTATTCGGAATTGATTGAACTTTTGACAGCTGGTATAGATAGGAGAAAGGATTTCAAAAATTATTGAATAAATGCACTAAAATTTAGTACCTAAACGTAAAGGCTCTTATACTCTTCAAAAGAAATCTGTTTTATCTATCTGTGGTTTTTTATCAGTGGCATTGTCTATTAGGGTTAGTTAGGTAGTAGAATAAGTGTACTCTAAGCATGATAAATAATTAGCTGATGAGCCTTCCTTAAAGTAACCAAAAACGGTCTCGTCGCTCGTGGAAAGCCATCATAACTGATATGAATAAGGTAATTGGTTCGGTTTTCCTATTTCTATCATGACATTTGTATCATAGTCACTCGACGTTTATCCCAACAAGAAAATTTTATGTAAACTTTTTCATCCAACCACCCTCGGAGATACAAATCTTCAAATAAATTGTGCCGGACTTTAAATAATTAATTGCAATGAAGCCCGTGAGCGACCGTTTTGCTTCGATAAAAGATTTAATTGCCTCACAAGTGTACATAGAATAGATTTTCACACATTTCCCATACGATGAACTACCGAACGACGCACGGGCGCACATATGTATTTTTAATGCCAACACATTACGATCGTAATTGTGGTCGTAATTTCCAGGTGACAAGGACATGTTTCCATAAATGTTTTCTAATAAAGAAACTTTTAATCTTTGTTAGTCAATTTTATTTTAATTTTTTTGAGGCTTACATAAGGAGCATTGCATGACACCAACTTCTGTATGGATTTTAAGTAAATTTGTAAGCCATTATCGTTTAATGGTTGTCCACCTTATCGACCTTGCACTGCTTTGCAGTTGGTTTTGTTGGTTTTATTTTTTATAATGCTTCAACAATATAAAGAGGATTTTTCAGCTTGTTTGTTTTACAAATATATAACGCGAACATTTATGACTACTTACTTAACTTATAGGTATATAAGCATTGAGCTTTAGAGTCATTGCCTTAGCCTTGTATTATTTGCTATAATCGTGGGTTTTTTCAAATAGCGGCGCTCCTTTCTAGCCTCCTTAACCTGAACATCATTACTATCCTTATATTTTTAAAAATTACTTAGTAAATTACAAAATAATGTTTATTTGCTTACCTACCATCTGCCAGAACTTTAGACTAGAGCCTGGACATTGTTTAAATGGTTCCACTTTAACAAGTCTAAAGTTGTTTGAGGAAGTCTTCTCTTTTATACCCGACCCAAGGTATATTAATTTTAGTGCATATTTTGCAACACAGGGAAATGATCACCATAGACCCCCAAGACCGAAACTAAGCCATGTTCGTTGGTCCGTCCGTCCGTCTGTCCGTCTGCCTGTCTTCTCCGTATGCCCGTAAGTGTGAAGTTTTTAGGTCTTTAAAATTGAGCTATAGGAAGCTCAAACTTGGTCTGTATCTTGGTCCTTATTTTATACAGACAAAGTGTGAAAATTTGTTAAATCCGACAATGGCCACGCCCACTAATGGCTTCAATGTAAGTCAACCCCTATTTCAAATTCTCTTTCAAAATGCCTTTTGGTTAAGTTAGACAAGGCAAAGGAACTCAAATTTTGGTATTGAGCAATAATTGCCCAAAACCTTTAAGAAGGCAAAAACTGGACCGCCCACAATTTAGACCATGCTCATTTTTAACATGTTAGATCTTTAAAACCCTGATTTCTCGGAATCCCTATCGAAAAAAATTCTATGACAAATGTTAAAGATACCTACTACTATTTTCTATAGTTTGTTCTATACAAAGCTTTGAGCTCCGCCCACTTTTAGAGGGCGTTTTTTACGATAAAACTGTTTTTTCGATAAATAATGTTTATTTGCTTACCTACCATCTGCCAGAACTTTAGACTAGAGCCTGGACATTGTTTAAATGGTTCCACTTTAACAAGTCTAAAGTTGTTTGAGGAAGTCTTCTCTTTTATACCCGACCCAAGGTATATTAATTTTAGTGCATATTTTGCAACACAGGGAAATGATCACCATAGACCCCCACGACCGAAACTAAGCCATGTTCGTCGGTCCGTCCGTCCGTCTGTCCGTCTGCCTGTCTTCTCCGTATGCCCGTAAGTGTGAAGTTTTTAGGTCTTTAAAATTGAGCTATAGGAAGCTCAAACTTGGTCTGTATCTTGGTCCTTATTTTATACAGACAAAGTGTGAAAATTTGTTAAATCCGACAATGGCCACGCCCACTAATGGCTTCAATGTAAGTCAACCCCTATTTCAAATTCTCTTTCAAAATGCCTTTTGGTTAAGTTAGACAAGGCAAAGGAACTCAAATTTTGGTATTGAGCAATAATTGCCCAAAACCTTTAAGAAGGCAAAAACTGGACCGCCCACAATTTAGACCATGCCCATTTTTAACATGTTAGATCTTTAAAACCCTGATTTCTCGGAATCCCTATCGAAAAAAATTCTATGACAAATGTTAAAGATACCTACTACTATTTTCTATAGTTTGTTCTATACAAAGCTTTGAGCTCCGCCCACTTTTAGGGGGCGTTTTTTACGATAAAACTGTTTTTTCCGAAATAATGTTCAATTTCAACGTATTTAATATAATTTTAATATAATTTTTACGAAATAACAATTAATTGATTTTAATTTTTAGCCAAGGCCCTTTTTTGGGGGCGTGGCCTATACAAATAATATATAAATCCGGGCCAAGAAACCTTAGGATTTGGTGTAACACGGTATATAGAGTCGGGTATATAGAAGTTTGTCACAGACGAACTTTTGTACTTACTCACTTGTAAGCACTAAAATATCAGAGGCAATTAAGAAAATATTCTAAGATTTCAAGTAGGAAGGTAAAGGTTAGAAGACTTTTGAGGTAAAGTACGCCTGTCGTAAGACCTCACTAAAATCTACAGGAAGAAACTATTTAATGCTGCAACATATGCTGTCTGTAGCATATTGGGGCAACCTCAGGCCGCAAGGCTTCAAAAGAAAGGCGAACCTAAAGGTTTAATAAAACCCAGAAGCGTCTACCAAATATTGTGCGGCTCACTGGTTGGACACTGTCCCCAAAAGGCCGTCTGTATTTAAAATGAAAGTAAATGAAACTACAAAAAAACAATAAGTTGAAAACAAAATAACAATGCACAAAACGAGAAATATAACTATCCGGGTGAAAGCCCAGCTATGCCGCAGTTTAAAAAAAATCAAGGTCGAAATCTAAGCTGTGAACCCACAAAGCCTGCTGAATCTCCTTAGCTAATGCCTGCTAAGTTTCACCGGTCAAAAGTACGAAATTACAAAAGAACTCGTCTGTTCCGAAATCCCATGTAGGTAGAGGTTGCATATTAGACAAAAATAGAGCAAGATTGCACACAATCGCATACTCAAGTCCTCGCTTTAATCTTAAAAAAACTTGAGGATTAGGCAATCAACGAATTTAATGGATTTTAAAAATATTTGATAAATTGTGCAAGCTCAAGTTTAAGCCTCGAATAACGAACAAGACAACTTTTTACTTTTTACTTTTTACTTTTTACTTTTACTTTTTACTTTTTACTTTTTACTTTTTACTTTTTACTTTTTACTTTTTACTTTTTACTTTTTACTTTTTACTTTTTACTTTTTACTTTTTACTTTTTACTTTTTACTTTTTACTTTTTACTTTTTACTTTTTACTTTTTACTTTTTACTTTTTACTTTTTACTTTTTACTTTTTACTTTTTACTTTTTACTTTTTACTTTTTACTTTTTACTTTTTACTTTTTACTTTTTACTTTTTACTTTTTACTTTTTACTTTTTACTTTTTACTTTTTACTTTTTACTTTTTACTTTTTACTTTTTACTTTTTACTTTTTACTTTTTACTTTTTACTTTTTACTTTTTACTTTTTACTTTTTACTTTTTACTTTTTACTTTTTACTTTTTACTTTTTACTTTTTACTTTTTACTTTTTACTTTTAACTTTTTACTTTTTACTTTTTACTTTTTACTTTTTACTTTTTACTTTTTACTTTTTACTTTTTACTTTTTACTTTTTACTTTTTACTTTTTACTTTTTACTTTTTACTTTTTACTTTTTACTTTTTACTTTTTACTTTTTACTTTTTACTTTTTACTTTTTACTTTTTACTTTTTACTTTTTACTTTTTACTTTTTACTTTTTACTTTTTACTTTTTACTTTTTACTTTTTACTTTTTACTTTTTACTTTTTACTTTTTACTTTTTACTTTTTACTTTTTACTTTTTACTTTTTACTTTTTACTTTTTACTTTTTACTTTTTACTTTTTACTTTTTACTTTTTACTTTTTACTTTTTACTTTTTACTTTTTACTTTTTACTTTTTACTTTTTACTTTTTACTTTTTACTTTTTACTTTTTACTTTTTACTTTTTACTTTTTACTTTTTACTTTTTACTTTTTACTTTTTACTTTTTACTTTTTACTTTTTACTTTTTACTTTTTACTTTTTACTTTTTACTTTTTACTTTTTACTTTTTACTTTTTACTTTTTACTTTTTACTTTTTACTTTTTACTTTTTACTTTTTACTTTTTACTTTTTACTTTTTACTTTTTACTTTTTACTTTTTACTTTTGAATTTTTATACCCCATCCCATAGGATAGGAGGTAGGTATGTTAAGTTTAATTCATAGTTTGCAACATTGTAACATAGAGAAATAATCACCTCCAAGACCTTTAGGGCATATGATAGAGACCGAATTGTGAGTCGAATGAGCAATGTCCGTCCGTGCGTCCGTCCGTGCGTCCGTCCGTGCGTCCGTCCGTGCGTCCGTCCGTCAGTATATCGGAAGTTTTTAGGCCTTACATTTTAAGTATGTCCAGGACGGCTTTAACACCTGCCTGTACAAGAGCAGTTTGTTATATATGCTTAATTTCGAAAAGCATTCGTCCTGGACATACGGTATACAACTTTGGGGTTGTACCAAACCGAGCAACATGTCCATGTTGCAGACTTTCCAAAACAAGACACTAAGAGCAATTGTGAATGCTCCATGGTATATTAGGAATAGTGATATTCACAGAGATTTAGGAATAGCTACCGTGAGCGAAGAAGTAACAAACTTTGCTCGAAAGCTTAATGCTCGCCTTCATGTGCATTGCAACAATGAAATGATCCGTACTCTAAACGAGACTCTTAACGATGTAAACAACGAGCGACGACTACAAAGAACAAGACCCTTCGATCTAGCCACGTAGGGTGAAGCCGCACGAATGAACGGCTTAGTAGGTGCATTCACTGGAAAGCAACCTATCCAATGCGATTAACACTACGGAAGCGTAAACACTTGTTAAGTTAACTTAGTTGTAGTCAAGAAGTATTATGAGAGAGCGAAAATTTACTACTATGAAGTGCGTTCTGGCAGTTTCATAGTGTCTCTCATAAATGGGTGGTTTTTTAGCACGTGGAAATCGGGCATAACCAATATCGGCTACTTCGGTATTATATACCTGCTATAGTGGGCGTATTGCTATCTTTGAAAGATTTTGGAGTTTTAGACTCCGTCCACCCTAGTATTCAACAAAAAAAAAAAAAAAAACATTTTAAGTTAGGAACTTGGAACTTGATATCTGTTCTTTTAAGGTTCCGAAGCAGTACATGTGTGAACATTTTTGAAATCCGTCCACTAGCACGCCCACTTTATTTATTAGCATGAAAAATCAAAATTGTTGTAGGGCGCTGAAATTTGGAATGCAGTATCCTTGCGTAAGTGTTCTGTGATTGGCATTTCAAGACCAGTGAGTAAGTGCTACAGTGTGTACGCAGAAGTTACAGTCCGTAAAATGGACCGTTGAATACCCCATCCGATCCTACATTGTAAAATGCTGATGGCATAGTTATTTTTTGACAATTTATAACTAATGCAAACTTTGAAAAGGAGCGTGGTCCAACCGCCCCTAATTACAAACTATTAATTATAAGATATTTCCACAGATATTTCCAAGTTACAGTTAAATGTACGTAAAAATGCAATTTTTTGGTTCAAATTCAATATTTTTGAAAAATCGACCCCTAAAAGGGGGCGTGACTAAAAACTTCATATGAACGAAATCTGGACTGTAATCTCGTTTACCTAACCTGCTACTTTTTTGCTTCATGCTTTCTTAAATTAGGCTAAAGGCCAGTCGCAATTAAGTTTTTCTTAATTTAATTTTAGTTTCCTGTTTAAATTCTTGTGTAAACAGGATGTGGAACTAAGCGTTTTCTACATAAAATATTAAGCAAATTTTTTTCAATTTCGAGCAAAAATATTGAGTAAACTGCATTTGAAAATTAACCCTTAAATAGATGCCACGCCCACTAGAGGAGGTTTACCACTTAAATTTGTCTTTTTTGTGTTTTACATTCATTACTTAATTAAGGTCTTAATTCTTAAGTCTTACATTAATTAGGAGATGCTAAATGTCAAATTTCAGCCTTTAAGAACGTCTTACAGTTTTGAAATTTCTGGAGGTATTTGCTCATTTAGACCGATTGTGGGCGTGTCTTTGGGCGGATTCCAAAAATGTTTGCACTTGTACTGCTTCGCATGACGTGGACCTTACGTACGAAGTTTCAGCACCCTTGCTCAAAATGTAAGGCCTAAAAACATGTGACATACAGACGGACGAACGGACATGGCTTATTCGATTCAGAATTCGGTCTCGATCATATGCCCTTAAGACCTTAAGTCTTGGGGGTATATCATTATTATTTTACCGTGTTACAAACTATGCGACAAACTTAATATACCTCCTTTCCTATGAGATGGGGTATAAAAAGGAACAACCGCCTCCGTTATACGTGATCGCATTTATTTTTTTCCATTTTGCCAACCTTATTTGTATGCAATATGTTTGCTTGTAATCGATAAACTCTTGCTTTATAAACTTACATAATACCTATCTGTTATACGTGCAATAAATTTACAGGTAAATTTTAACCACGCCCATTTTCAGGGGCGTACTTGAAACTACAATATTTTTGAAAAGCGTTTGATGCCACATCCCTTTTTTAGTGAAGGAGATTGTCGTATTTGGCATTTGTCGATTTTGAGCTTGACAGGGGTCAATCGGGATGGGATATCCAACGGTTCGCCTAAGCGGATTGCAACCCATCCACTAGTTTTCATATCATTTGGCCTTATAGCATCGGAGATAGTGGTGGGGACTAGTTTCTTTTCACGATTTTATTTTTCGAAAACACGTCAAAACCACTATCTATGTACTTGCTTAATATCGACCTTTTGATTACCGTACGTAATAAAAAGGTTATGATCTTAAACAGATACGTTGTAAACGGGCACATATGTATTTTCCATTTTTTATTTCTCAAAATCTTTTTCATTTTTATAAATCGATTTTATTATGAAATTTTTTGATTTGTTGGACCTTATAAGTGTACTTAATTTCATTTTTCTGCAACGCACCGTTAAAAATTACAGGGTGGACGGACGGACAACGAAGTGGTGATACCATAAGAGGTCCTTTTTCCATTATGGGCGGCACTACAAATTCGGCTTAATGGGTATAGTGTCTCGATTAAGAAATCAAATTGTTATATTGTTACCGGTTTCGTGGAGCCAGATACACAAAAAGCTTTGGTTAATAACCAAAGTCCAAGTGAGTTGCACCACCAAAACGTCCTTGTTTTTATTCTAATAATAACAAGTAATAGTAATTTAAAAAATAAAAATATTTTGTCTTATTTTTCATCCCGCAAAATAAAAGCGTCTTAAAATAATAAGAAAAATAACTGAACGAATCATTGCGTTTTGAAAGATAGTGCTTGTTTTATTGCTAGGGCATTCGACACACTTTTACTTTACTTAATTTCTTTCCATTGCTTTGAATTGAGTAAGTGCTTTGTACCAACAACGATATTTTCCCAGTATGTTCGTATATTTAAAAATTAAACTATTTTTAATTTGTATAATAAAATAAATAAAAAAATAAATAGAGTGGCGCAACAGCTCGAGGTGAACCAGGGCCAACTTCTCAACAATGTATGCTGTGTGTGTTAATTTCTTCACATACAAGGGGACCTACAATTTTTTGCCGAATCCGAACGGCACTTTGAGAAGTTTTTCAAGACAAATTATACTCTCGGAGGGCTTGTCAGACCCTCGCGGAGGTGGGGACCGTGAAAAAGAACAAGTCTTTTTTTTTTTTTGTGACGATGGCAGGATTCGAACCCAGACCTCTGGCGTAGTAAGCACACACACTAACGCACGGCACCCCACATTTTTTAGCACACACTACGCCACGGCACCCCACATTTTTTTTTTTAATTTGTATATTTTCTCATAATTTTACAAAAATAAATAGAATAGGGAAATGGCTTTGAAGCATAACGAAACACTGCTCCAAACAGAATGCGTCGCCTGAATATCACGTTATAATTCTCCGAATTAGAATATGGATAAGGTTGGATATAATTCGCAGAGTATTCTGAGTCATGAAAATCCAAATTCATGAAGTCACATTAAAATAAATTTTACTTTTATTATTATAAATTGCTGTGCATCCAAGAAATCTACTTTGCAATCCGCAATCCTCTTCTGAGGACCATGTAGTCACCGATGAAAAAGAAGAAAAATACATACCGGAAATGTGATAGAACCATGCAAGGCTATGAAAGAATGTCGTTGCCCACATTTTCGTTCACAACCTCTTAGTGTTTCGTCGAACGATGCGATTTTGTTCTCAGAGAAATAAATTTAAATGTTCACCGCTTTCTAAAGCCAGCGCGTCGTCCTTATTGTTAACACAAAATATTAGTTAAGATCGCTAATTTATTTCACCTTAATGTGCACAAGATGATGTCAAGTTATTCCTTGATTTCATTCAAAAATGCTGGTGTCTGAAAAGCATACCTTTATCCTGTAGGCTTGTAAAAAAAAGAAATCAATGGATATGAATGGGATGCCCTGACTACGTCCTTAAGGCCAGGCCCCTTGCCTACCGGGTTCTCAATAGATTGCCATTAATCAATGTGTTCGTGATGACGATGAGGGTGAATGAATAAAGATGTCATGTCGGTTTGACAAGACTTTTAAGAGATCTTATTGATAGATGGGAAATTTAACATGAGCATAATAAACATATTTTCCAATAAGATAAGGATTCCTGAAGGGCTAAGCGTCTAAAGGAGCCTTGCAAGAAAATTATTTCTTTAAGATTTATTGGTGACCATTAGGATTGTTACATATGTAACATGATAACCTTAGCAAAAAAATTGTTCGAAGGCTTATTAAACTATTTACCCGTATTTTTTCACGCGCCAACATGGCTTCTTTTTACTTGCGGGAGGGTATTGTACCTTCTTAGGAAGTGTAAGTAAGTTTTTATGTATTTGCATTCATTTGACAACTCGAATTTTTATTTTAATTTTTGTAATGTTTTTTAAAAAAGGAAACAATTAAATTTCGTACGAAATCCTTAAAAAAGCTCAACAAGTTTCTATATGTGTTGAGCAATCTCCCTGGTCAGTTTCCTTTATTCGCAAACTCTTTTGTTCTGGAAGAAAAATGTTTCCCCACCACACTTGTGTATATCTCGAGCTAAAGATCAGGTTTACCATAATTTATTCAAGTCTACCTAGTGTATGCGCCCCCAAAAAAACTTCCAGTCACATAAGGCCAAACTCTATTGACCATAACCCCAACAGTAGTCATAGCAATTACCGTGAAAATTAGCCTCAAAAATTAATAACACCCTGTCGACCAGGTATATCTACTGTCAAACAATCAAAATTACTTAAGTGTATCCCAAACCATTAATTTTCGGCCACAAGTGCCCGCCCTGGTACCTACAAAGAGAAAAGGCAATTTGTGGTTGCACCAAAGTAGAACAAATAATGGGTTATCCCGAAAACGCACCTTCGTACAAGACGCTGCTTTCAGCCGCTTTCCAATCGAATGACATTTGCTCATTACAAATTGACGAATTTAGAAGTAGGCGTGGAAGACTCACCAACTACTGTGTGGAACTCATTAAAAAGTACCAGTGGAACGCTTATCGGTCCAATTTATCATCAAGTGCACTGTCGTGGGTCAATTGATCGTATGCATCAGCACCAACCACCACCAGCTGGACAAACGGTTGGCTGCAAATTAACCGAATTAATTTACGAGCTCAAATCAAAATTTTGCACGCACGTATCCGCGTGGTCCGCACTTTTCAGGGCTTGGTGTGGTAGTAATACCCCTTCGGCCGGCGTGGATTTAGACTCGTTAGCGTAGATCTCATTGAAGGGGACAGAAACCCATAGCAGGCGCCCTCTGTGCCTGCTACGTGACCATGCAAGGGGTCAGATGAATTCTCACAATTCCATTAGTGTCACTGTGCTGGGGACCGTTTTTATGCCATACAGACTTTGCCCCACAAACGGACTACTGCTCGCGCTGACCATTGAACGCGCCAGACCTAACTCTTGCAATGCGTCTCATATTCCTGCAGTTTTTTTCTTACTCTATGGAGAGGAGCCATCTGCGCTAGGGGGTTAATTTATTGGTTCGGCGTTATTCTCGCAAAAGCGGGACTGCTGCAGAGGGCTACCAAACAAAAGTTAAATAAATTCATGATTATGTTGTTTAAATGTGTAAACAGGGAGTCATGTCATGTAATGAATATTTTATGATTGCAATGCTTGGTGCTTCGGCTGATGGCTCTGCCTCTGACAACGATGACAATGATGATGATGATGGGCGAGGATGGTTTTTATTGATAGCGTTTCGGGTGGACACCGAGACAAGACGAATGACAGTTGATGAAATTGATTGTGAGTGCGATGGCTAAAACGGACACAAGACTTATAGGAGCAAAAAAAACAGCGAAAACATCTTGGAAATTCAGGGTCTGCTTCTCGATGTGGTTTAATGATGTCCTTTTGATGATGTGTGCAAAAAGTATTCGATTCGCGCAGTTGGTTTTAATAATTCAATTATTTTTGACTGCTTCCGTGGTAGGCAAAAAGAGCGCAAAAGGTCACCTTAAACAAAAACATCGGAAATGGAGTGCTCTTCGTTGAAGACAATGAGAGGGAAGTCGCCAGAAAAAATGCATATTTAATAAACGTGGAATGTAAGAGCATTTTTGTGAAAAATGTAAGACTGTGTTAGTAATTCAGAATTAAAGCCGGGAAGTAAAGGAACTAAATTACCTATACTTCCCGGTAGAATTAAACCAGGAAGTAAAGGTAATAATGTAATCAACTTACCGGCTTAATTAAAAAAGAGCCATACAACCAAGTGATTAAGTTGTGAGAGTCGTTGTGAGAGTCAGGCATATAAGCTTCGCTTTTCCAATTGTCTGAAAGTAGGCTTATGCTTAGTTTTCTTTAGGATCATACACAGGAATGTAGCCTGCGAAGTGTTACCATATTTTAAGGTTTCTTTTCAGTTTTCTGCCAATACGTTCGCTTCTATGCCCTATTTAAATCGTTTTGTCTTTAACTTGCTTTTTATCGGTGGTGAGCGCAGTAGGTTTTAGGTTCAGTTTTAGCATGTTGACCGTACAAAAGCATAGAAGGGATGCAAAACAGTTCTAGGTTTGGAATGGGTGGTTCATATGAGTTAACTCACATGTCTGGGTTAAAGGCATACCTTCTCTACTCTCGTTGGAGTTTGTTCTATACTTTAGGCTGATACTTCGCAATCCCTTCTTTCTTTCTTCTTAATGCGACTCCACCTTCTAAAAGGGGAGTCGAGTAGGAGTCAATATAGTTCAACGGATCAACACTATATGAGGTGGACAAGGAAACACATCTGTGATAAAAATATTATCAAAGAGAAGTTTATCTTCTACCTATCTCAACAACTCTTCCTATTAACAAAGATGGTGACGTTATCTAACTGATAAAATGCTTCGAGAACTTTGCTGGATTAGGCAATAGGGCTGAAATTTTTGTTTCTATTATTTCATAGCTCTATTCTATCTTCATAACCTCAACTTTGTAAAGTGAGTAAAAGCTTCGGTCCGTCTTTAAGGGACCACGGTTTACCCTATTTCTATTCCAATTCTCCTTTCCTTGTTATTCGTCCTTCCATTCTTGTCTTTCCTTTTCCATCCCACTGCTGTCTTTCTATTTTCCATACCCTTTCCCGTTGACATTCACATTCATGAATCATTAATTAACTAAAAGCCTAAAAAGGTTTGGAAGGGCAACATATAAGCAACCTTAAAACATATAAAGAAAATTCGTCATCAAGAATAACATAAGAATATTCAAGTTGTCGGCTAAAATGTACCCAGAATATGCAATTTTGCGTTCATTTTTTTGCGACCCCTAAAAATGAACGCAATCTTAAACTCTGTGTTAACAAAATCCAGCATTGAGCCTTGTGTAGGCTCATCAGCTAAATTTTATTTGTTATTGATGCCACCTCTCCTAGTGCAGAAGTCTACCGACTTAACGATTCTCCTGTCGGTGCCATTCATGTCTCTATAAGGTCTTAAGGGTCTACGGTGATTATCTCACTGCGTTTCAAATTATACAACAAACTTAATATACCCTGCTTAGGGTATAAAAAAATATGTATACCTATTTTCGGTAAAAAAATTAAACGGCCAACTGTCAAAACTTATATGTCTTCACTAGATACTGGCATGCGATCACAAAATATCTTGACTAATCTACTCACAAAAAATGCAGTAGAAGTATATATGCTCACCGCAAAGCGAGGGATAAATGTATATACCATACTCTCTTTAATAAAGTCAAATAAATAGAAGCTTGTCTGTTAAACTCGAGTGTTATGAGTTTGAGTCATTGTTTTTCGTACCATCGCATGCGGTAAAACAGTGGAAGTTAAACACCGACACTGCATTTGAATTGTGAGAAACACCGCAAACACCGCATTTGACAGTGTTGTGCTTCACTGTCAAATGCACTATCCAATTTTTCTCATCAACAGCGACGCTCCAATCCGACCACCTTTGCTGAGACTTCTTCATCTTTCAATGTCTGACTCGTAAGCTCTGGACAATAAAAATTGGAAATTTGATTTAGACGCGAGTCCTAAATCCTAAATTTTTCTCATTGAGTATCACATTAAGCTTCTCGACAATGATGCCTGTTAAGCACTGTATGTTCAGATTTAACGCTGTTTTATTTGTGCGGCGTTTTTCATTTTGTAGTTTCATCAGGCGAAGTGTCCTGATCCTGAATACTTCTTTTGCCCATGAGCGAGGTTGGGTATTGTTTCAACTCGAAAAATATTCTTCTGTTAGGCATATAAGATCAACCGTGGGGTGTCGTTGCGTTGTAATATCAGTGTGTGCTTCCTATACGCGGGTGGCTGGATTCAAAAACTACCTCCGTCATCTTAAAAAAGACTCGTTCTACTTCATCGTTCACAACTCTGCGAGGGTCATACAAACCCAACCCTTCGAGGCATAACGTTTGTCTCGAAAAAACTTCTCAATTTTGACAGATTGCAAAATATTAGTCAAACGCCGAATCAAAATTGACAAAATAACTTGCTTCTAGGGTTTAACTCGGAGTAAAATTTCATAAGCTTAAAACTAGCCCTCAGACTTAGCTACATTCTTTGGTAATCTGTTATCAGAGGTGTCGAATTCTCACGACATTGCTATCCCTAAATTTCTTGCAAATAGCGTAGCTCTTTGACAACTGCAATTGCATGCCACTTTATCAACTTTCAAATATTCATTATTCCTTCTTCCTTTCAAGCCCTATAAATTTATGTCTCAATTTTCTTTTCAAAAACGATGCAGTCGAACGTTTCCAAGAAACGCAAATGGATGTGGTCAAGCCACACACCCTTTTTTAAACAATTACTCGCACCATATCCTGGCATCTCTGCCAATTTGTGGTCGATATCAGTCTCCGATAATAATTGTGATTGTTTAATAAATTGCAAAATTAACTATTTCGTTTTGAACTACATGCAGGAAGTACAAATTGAATATTTTTCTTGGCACACTCCAACATCTTCTTTGCGGTTGGCCAGGCGGACAGCATAGCAATCAGCCACCGCGTGGCGCACCCCAAAACACCAAAACCCATCAACTAGTAGTCCAGTCCAGCAGCCATAAAAACAAAAGAGGCAAACCGTACTTGCCATCTGTTTTCGGACCGCAAACATACGGACGAGGCCCAGTCCATCCGCAAGCAATTGCAGTGCATATCAATTCACGAAATTTATTGCGATATTCGCCATGAAACGTGCTCTTTTGCCGGAACTAGGTACACAAAAACATCGCCAAACTTAGGGAAGACATCCTGTTACCGCTTAATTCCTCATAATGGTTATGACAGTGCAAAGTGTTTATTTGGCCATATTTACGACCGAATCTTTGAACTCATAAATTTACACGAAAAACTCATCCAGATGCAGGTGCCGCGGAGCGAAATGGTGCGGACACAAGGGGCATTGGGACATGGTCGTCCTCCGGATGAAATTTAGTGGAAACTCGAACAAAGTATACTAAATTGTCGGAGCGGAATAGTGTCAGAACGCATAATGAAATTGTTATCCGATGGCAAAGGTTCCTAAAAGAATTTTTCCACAACAGGTCACAATTGGATAGTCTGGCTGTATACAGGTATACATATATATTTAATGTTGCTTACATTCGAGACGTTATGGGAAACTTATCCTATTAGACCTTGTGTGGTGTTTAATGGGCATCCACTCGATCGACTGAATGCGCTTGAATCGCCTGCGATGAAATTTTTTCTCTAATTTTTCCAAGCGAATGCGACATGGTTGCCTACAAGAAAAAACTGAAAAGATCATCTTCGTTTGTTTCATGATCATCTTCGAAATGACATCTTCGTTTTGTTTTGTTTTTGGTTCAGCGTTCTCGTCGTCCACGCTGAATCTAACTTGTAGCAAAATGCAGCCTATTTTACCAACAACTTATGCACTTTCTTTTGGTTGCCCAGTGACAAATACTAACCACAAGTATTTTGCCACTAAAGTCGTAAACAACCATGTAATACTCGAAAGCCCATTCAAAAGCCTTATCTATTCCTTAGCCAGAGCCAACAAATCGTCAACACACCCACACCGCAGGGTGTCGCCAAGAGCCAAGCCTTGTCGTTACCCCAGATTGATAAATATTGACACGTTTTTGCCTATAGTGCTGCTGTGCCGCAACAGTAGCCTCTCAAACAATGATTCCATGCATCCCACCCATAGGAAACTTGTGGCCGATATCTCACCCGAGACAATATAAATTCAGCCCACAGACACGGATAAGAATATAGAGTCGCACTTTTGGTAGCTGCTTAGGAAATTTGGCTACCACCGACAACCTAAATTTTTTCTCATAGCTGCCTACTCGTAGGTAGACAAATTTTTCAATAGCCGTGCTGCTTGCCTGACTCAGAGATGAAAAATTCACGAAAAATTGTAGTTTCACTCGGTGGATCGACTGACCCGCCGTGATTATGTCATAAATTTCAGTGCAGCACCACAAACTGATTGCGCAAACCGCGAATCAACCACTCAACACTTTATGCGTTTTTGCGTCTCAATTGCATGCGAAAATAAGCGGGTTGCAAGCGCCACTCATATGATTCATGGCGGCTAATTGAATACCTTTCGTCTTGGTCGATGTGCCAGACCACAAAAATAATCGCTTAGGATGCGCTTGGGCCCGTGATTAAGCCATCATAGTCTTATTCGCAGGAGGGGTAATCAGGTTATGTTTGGGGCTATAGGACATGTGACGGATATCCTGTACTCTGGCTTAATAATTGGGATGTTATAATTAGTTGGTATGGAAGTAGGAGGGTATAGACATCATGTAGAAAAATGTAGCCTTGTTGAATCGATTTAAATCGATTATAGTTTAAAATGGAGAGTAACCTGATATGGGACGGTTGGAACCAGAATAAGACTTATTTACTCAATTTGCAGGTCTAAATGGTTATCAGATACAGATCTCGTAGGACCAATGACTGGAAACTCTGTAAACAAATCTTCGCTTAGCAATGAATGGATACATCGGATCACAAGAACTCCAGAGGAGATGGATAATTAAGTTGGGAACCTTGCTAAAAAATCCGATTCTCATACTAAGCTACCCGCTTACAAAAAGGATTTACAAATAGATCTGTATCTTCGCGGAACTCTGAACTGCTTATAGAAAAGCGGTCATGGGAGGAGTTCAACAGAGCCAATATATCAGTGAACTGCGGAATAAGTACAAAGATACACCTAACTAATATCATGAAAAGTTAAGGAAATCTAAACAGAGGTCTTCGAACAACTTTTGTGTGAACCTTAGAGAGCCTCTACCATGATACGAAATGGTTCGAAAATAAACTGAAAAATAATGAAAAAGGTTCCTCTCTCTCCCATGTAATAGTGCTTAAGTGGATCATTGTCGTTCTAAGAGCAAAAAAGACGCTGAGTTCGAAGAAAGTCCAAATGACATTGGAGTTAATAAATTGTCACCAAATTGCACGATAATGTCTTAAACGATCCCCGAGTCAAGGTTCGTGTGGATTCCTCGCGGCATGAGCGTTACATAGACCAAAGGGCATTAGGTATACCTACTGTAAACTGCCATAGTCCGTGCCAGTTGTGAAAACGGTTTACTCTTTGTCTTCTGGATGGATCTGTACGTGCCAGTAGCCATTCAGGTGAAGGAAGAAAAGCAATTTTGCTTCAGAGAGTGTGTCCAATGTGTCATCTATTCGAGGTAAAGGGTAGCTGTCCCTCTAGTAATATCTTTAAGCCTCGAGTAATTTTGACGCTTAATCGAGTACTGCCATTCTTCTTTTTTACCAGTACAACAACCCACGGAGCTTTCTATCAAACCTTCTTTTTCCATGGTCCATCATCTCGGCGGTCTCCTTCTGTTTCGCCACCGGAAGTTGTCTAGCGAGTTGGGGGATTGGTCTAGCATCTCCGGTGTTTATGCGGTGTTGTACCTAGTCTGTGTGTTGGAACTAGTCTCCTCCATCCTGTGACGCAAATATATCAGCAAGCTCTCAAGAAAAATACTTCACTGTTGCTTCTTATATAAAAGCCCAAGCTCAGGCAGTGAGTCATTCTATAACATGTTTGACGAGCTATCGGATTCCATCACTCAAATTTTGACCGGCTTTCCCAAAACCAAAATCGTCACCGCTGGCGATTTTAAAATTCATAATTCCCAATGGCTTCTTCTTTCTGGGCCATCGACCAGGGAAAGTAGGTGCGTTGAGATTTTTGCTGAGGTTAACAATTTAACCCAGCTTGTAAACGAGCCAAAGCCCCTGATATTGCCAATCATACCGCCAACACTCTGCACTTGTTCCACACTTCCCATCTCGAAAAATTCACTGCTGAGCACCTCTAGGCTCGTCAGACCACGCGCACTGTGTCATATCGGCTTGCTTTCCATACACTCATAGCGTAGCTAAAGATCCAGCTTCAAAAGGCATTGTTAGGCAGTATGAGAAAGCGAATTAGGGCGGCTTAAACAATTTCTCAAAAAACTTCAATTGGTCGCTTTACTTCAATAGGTGACGTTAACGCCGCCGCGCCGGTATGGTTAGTGAACTAATTCTTTTTGGAATGAAAACTTTTATACTGAACAAGAAAAAAAGGATCAGACCAAGAGAAAATTCGTGCGAAAATTCGTGCCTCCAGTCGAGCTGCATGGAGGCTATTCAGTTAAGGGAAGTGAGCTTTCGGGCATATGAGGTCAACCCGACGGAGGATAACCAAAATAAACGAGTCAGAAACGATTGCAATGCTTTGATTTGTTGCGATAAGTTCAAATTTGAACAGGAATTGAGGCAAAAAATACTGCAGTATCCTAAAGGTAGCAAAAATGTTTGGTCATTTGTCAAAAACATAAAAAACTCTGCCTCAACTTCCATCGCAACATTAATTGACAATAACACGCCAACTGTCCGCTCCATTGACAAAGCCAATCTGCTTGCAGCCCCTTCGCTGCCCATTCTACGCTTCCTGAGTGTGATATGTCACCACCTGAACTCGAGCGCGTGGAATACTCAATGCGGCAGATACACTTACGCACTCGTTTAGTGGCTGCAGTTTTAAAAAATCTCAAAATTCACAAAGCCGCAGGACGAGATGCGGTATTCCCGCCCGCAATAGTTCTGAAGAGGTGTGCCGCAATGCTGGCTAAGCCACAACGCAAACTTTTCCATCTGTCCCTCTCTTCTGGTATCCTTCCAAGCATTTAAGAAACAGCTATTGTACAGCCCGTTCCAAAAAAAGGTGACACTTTTTCTCCTTCCAATTACCGTCCAATTGCGCTTACATCATTGCTTTCAAGGTTAGGGAAACATTAATTAACCGCGTGAGCTGAGGAAATACCTGTAGAATTGAATTGTAGAAGCTTCTTAATGATCGTCAATATGGTTTTCGCAGCAAGCGATCTGCAGGTTATTTGATCGCTTATCTGACCGAAAAGTCGAATCGCTCTTTGCATTTGCTGGGTAAAAGCAAGGCATTCAAAGGCATTTGATAGAGTTTGGCATAAAGTCCTTCTATCAAAACTCAGTGCTTACGGAATCGATACGACACTTATTGTTTCGATTAGGAATTACCGTTCTAAGCGCTCCATCAGAGTGGTCTTGGACGGCTTCATATCTGACATCCATTCCATTAATACTGGTGTACCCCAGGGGTCTGTTCTGTCTCCAACACTTTTTTTGATATTCATAAATGACCTCTTATCCGCTACATCTAATACGGTCCACTCATTTGCTGATGACAGTACTCTAAGTCATTAATACTCGTTCCAAAATAAATGACCGAGCCCCACGGACATTAAAACGGCAAGGTTGCGTATGTTTGACTCTTTAAATTCCGACATTGACATCATATCATAACGCTTCGAAAGCACAATGCTGCCTTTTGTCTTTTAAACAAAATAGGATTAATTAGCCACTATCCATGGACGGCACTTGCATTGCCGAAACCATAAAGCTTTCTGTACTCGGTATGTGTGTAAAAGACAACATACATTCGAGTGACCACATATATGATGTTGCCAATAGTGCTACAAAATGCCTTGAATTCTTGAAGCGGCGCAAGAAATATTTCACACCATTAGATCTAGCAATAATATGCAAAGCGTTTATACGCCCAAAAAAGGAATATAACTCCCACGTTTGAAAAAGTGCATCAAAGACCTCTCTGCACCTTCGCGAAAGGATTCATAAAAGAGCGATAAAACTACCTTCTACTTGAGCCAAGCTTTGGTCGTAGTGCATTGAAAAGACTTCCACGCAGGGTCTTTCCTCCTCATTACAGTCCACTGCAATTTAAAATCAAAGTGCAACAACACCTCTGCTCTCTCTCATTTTATCTTTTCCGCTCGCGCTTTGTTGACTCATCATAAAGGTAGCCATTGTTTGCTGCTCCTGATTTACCTCGCAGTCTTCGAGTATAGTCTCACATACCTCTCCTCTTAGTCTGCCGCTTATATTACGAGAGCAAGCGCTAGTGCTTCAATAAATGACTTCTTTCTTACCTCCCACTCTTACAGCCATTTTTAGCTTTCCACCCGCAATGGCATTCTTAAACGCATCGGTTGCCAAGCATCGAGCATACTTTTCCTGCTGGTGTTAGGATAGGATGAATTCGCCAACCACTCGATGTTTGCTTGCTACTGTGGGAGCGTCTCACTCCTTCTCTGAATTCGTCGGCGCAACTAGAACCCTGGTAAACGTGCTACATGTGATCATCGCCAAACCTCATCTCGAAGGAGACACTATAGGAGGTTATATTTTCTTATAAGCAATCAGAGCCAGGGGTTCAATCTTATTTCATTTGTTTTTTCATTCATCATTTGTTTTTTTTTCATATACTCTAACCACCCTCCCTATACTTAATGATATATATTTTCTGATTGAAAGTTTTATATAACATTGAATGTTTCATGATTTTGTGCTTATCTTGTGCGAGCGAAATATCTTTAAGCCACAAAGTTGCACGTTATAAGAACGCAAAAGAAGGCACGTTTTCACATGCATCCATGCCCATCATTATTCTTATCCCCATCAGAAGACAGAATAAAAAGACGACAATTGTCCTGCGATAACAATCGCTGTTGACATGACATTTCATTTCGTGTTCATCATCATCAATTTCATTTGCGGGACCTCCACTTGCGTCGCTTTATTCACATGAAAACAATTATTTCCCAGATAAGAATTAGCCCTCCAAGGGAGGTCCTTTTGCACAATTCACCGAAAAACGTATGCAAAACGAATTCAATTAACACCTTGTTAAATGTCCCTTCCAGGGGTTCCGAAAACATCCGCTCCACTGCTGCTACTGCTGCTCCTGTTGTAACCCCGAAGGGTAACTTAATGCGGCCAATTGACATATACGCGTGCGAAGACTTCATTTGCTACCGTTTCGCACAGTTTCGAATACCTTGAGGGGTGAACCATTTGTTTCTTGAAATGCGCAGACAGAAACACTGATCCTCGTGACAGGTGAAAACATTGTTGGTTCCGCTGTTGCCGTTTTTGCTGCACCTTATTTATGTGACAAAATTTTGCAAATAATTGGACGATGATCAATGCGATTAAAGAACGCAGTCGCATTCGGCTGCAAAACGACTTCATAGGCGAGAAATCGACCCTTGCTCATTTGATATTCAGAGTTCAAGTGCCTCCGGCCGTATATGGATCTTCATCCCTCGGTTTCTCTCTTTATCTCACCAAATGGACCGTAAAATAGGATCATTTGCACTCTGTGCCTATCTTAATTGGATTATAGACTCCAAATACGATAAAAGCCATCCGTCGGTGCTCGCCATCATAGTGACGACAAATGGCTATTAAGTGATCGGTGGAGAGAGTCGAGTCTACTACCCGCGATCAACGACCTTTCTCTATATGAGATGGGAATGGGTTTAGTTAAAATAATTCGGCTTATGACAGATGCTTGGATATGTGTCATATCAATGAATGACACGATTAGGCTGGCGGTCTATACCGATCGCGCCGATTGATCTTTTCGTTCGGTGCGGCTCAATTCGCCGGAATCAATGGGCGGCAGATGGATTCCGTAGGCCTAAGCTGGGCACGAAAGCCTTTGATCTGTAAATTTATCTTCGCAAAACGATTTGATTTGGTTTGGGGCAAGTTACGTAAGAAGATGAAAATTACATTTGAGTGCCTACCATTTTGAGGTTGACGCCTTCTGGAGACTGATGCTAGATAAGACTTTTTCATGATACCTTATCATGAAAAAGTCTTATCTAGCATCAGCCGAGCTGAAACTTGAAAATACGAAATTAACCTAATTGATACCTAAAAGATATGTTGCACAAGGTTCATACCTTTTCTTCGTCCTCGTCAGCATTTTTGTCGCTAACCGTTTAAAATGGCGATTTTCTTTCCTATGGCAGCCGCATGATTACGTGAATTCCTGATGTTATGTGGTTTTCGCTACCAATATTCTTCGCCGCATACGTATACACAGGTACATGGGCATGGAAAATTCCATAAAGTTCACCTTTAGATGCATTTTAATGGCCAAACGACAAGGGAGCAGTTTTAACGTCATTCGTCACGAATCTAGCTTTGAAGGCGCCACTAGAGTTGGTCACGCCAATTTTTTTTTGTCAAGATATGTTGTTTATCTACATACGTGTAGGTATGTGGTTGGCATAGGGTTACCTATTGGGTAAAGATAATTGTGGTTTACAAACTTAGACTGGCACCAGTTAAGGTATGGTGCCTGCGTGTGGCGCTATTCAGACTTTATGCAAATTGTTCCTACAACAAGTTACTATGAGAGGCTTATCGGGATTGATTTTAAGTGCGCCTAATTTTAAAAATGTATTACACCAACAAGAAGTTGTAAATAATAAAGTATTGATTTTATGAATTTAGACTTGCAATTTTTTCCCACCGCCTAACGAGTTAAGGTAAAGGAACAATAATATGGCGGACCGAAACCCCATTTGTGCACCATGACTATATTATGCAAGCGTTCCTACAGTAATATTTGCCCCCGCAAAAAGACAGTATTTGGCAAGATTGCAAAAGACTTTGGTTGAAGTGGCCTCTATAATCTATTAGGCCTTAAGCTGGGCTGCTTCTGTAGCATTATTGGTCGATTATCATCCGGCTATAGTGCTTTGAGGAGAGCGAAGGAATTGATCGCAGGCTTACATTTTTGATCGATTTAGGTTAGGCCTGATATTTTCTCCTTTCGGTATGCCCTCACCAACTGCCTGATGCCGTTTAGCAGCCATAGGTTTTCCCAAGTTATTGCATTTGTTTTGGCGGTTTAGTGAGGGCTTTAGCCTTCAGCCTTTAGATGTTTTGGTTGTTGAATTAATTGATTTTGATTAGGTAAGGTGACCCATTCGATGAGCCTTACCTTTTGCAAGGTATGGTACCAGCACTCTTGATCTCTACGATCTTGGGACGTTTTTTGTGTCGCTGTTCAGGCAGCCTTCTTCGAAGAGCTTATTGTTCACTCGTATAATCTCTGATTGGCATAGGTATAGCTCAGAGGGTTTCAAATTTTCGCAGTTTATTTTAGAATATCAGTTGGCTCTAGGCTTTTTTGAAAAGATTCCTAACTTCAAAGCTCATATACCTCAAAGATTATTAATCAGTAGTCTGATAGGGATGTCTACTAGATATGTCAGTCCTGATACAGGAAATTCATATCTCCTTCTTTCTTTTTGCTGTAATGAATGTGTGATCATTTTCCCTGCAAAATACCTACCTAAATCAATCAAATCTCTTCTAGAGGAAGAACCTAAGCTGCATTGTCTTTGAATTTCTTCTCCTGTTCGAACCCTATAGCTTCTTGCGGTCAGGGGAACCAAATTACCGCCGTCCTTATTATTCATGTAGCACTCGTCTATCGAAAAATATTCGATCCTAATCTCAAAATCGCTTTCTTTGTGATAACTTAAAGTTCCTAAAGGACTTTATCTAGCTGTCATTCGGACAGCTAAAATAATCCTTGAGACACGACGGAATATTCTCCCAATCCATGAGCTTATATTGTTTCCATATCAAGGATGGCTCAGTGCCGCACCATACATAGCATGAGTGATGCTTGCAGGCAATGCTGGTGTTGCCTTTCGAATAGACCATCTAATCTTGCTGTAAGTTGGGTCATACAATGTATGTGGATGAAGATAGCTGTCCGAGTGCCACCTCAATCTTGCTACCACATTGTACAGTTTGCCTGCCAGGCATAGGTACGACGTTTAGGCACGCCTGACTTGTGTTCGGTTTCCTGTGGCATCTTTAGGTAGTATTACCTTTTTTTTAAAACATCTTTAGAATGTCAAAATAAAAGTTAGAGAAGCCTCTACCCCAATGGGTGTTTCACATGGGACGTGACAGTATGATCATCAGTTGGGCATCTGTCACGTCTTGATCAAAACACGAAATTCAGCCAATCCCACGCAAGATTAGAAGAAAAATCGAGAGGAATTGCGTGTGAATTATATTTATCAACGAGCCTTCGGGTGAAGGCATCATGCTGATTGCACTAAAAAGATGTTAAAAAATAAAAATCCCGTGGCTAGGATAGAATTTTAGTTTCCAAAAAAGTTACATTATTACCAGCCAACTAACTTATTGCTAGTGGCATCTTTAGAATGTCCAGAGCCTCCTCAGAGAACCGCATTATTTTCGAGGCTAAACCATCTGTGTTATACCTCGCGCTATTGTTCCTCTGCAATCCGCCTATGGTCTGTCGGTCACTGGGTCTTTGAGTTGATGCTTCTCTCTTAACAAGGAAGTTTCTGTTGGCTTCAAGGCCTGTCGTTATAGCTGAATCATCCCTTTGCTTTCCTGACATGCTTCCTTTAGCCGTGATAGTAGAGGGCCAGCGACCATCGTTAGCTATGGCTTTCCGGACTAAAAAAAAGATTTTTTTTAAAAAATTGATTGACAATGACAGCATCTACAGAGACAAGCTAATATCGTAGTTTTTTTTTACTTACTTTACTTTTTACAATATAAAAGACGCTACAACCAGACGCGTAACAAGCTATATAATGCAATACCTAGTGATGTCCCTGACAAACTAGTCATTTTTTTTTATGACGATGGAAAACTCACGCATTTCGCTCAGGATGGCTAAATTTTTTAAAAGTCAACTTTGAGATAAAAGGAAAAACACAGCGTCGTGTCAGCGCGGATTTGGATGGAAGCGGCGATTACGGACTGAGCATTCAACGAGGGCAAAACCAAATTTATGCTATCATCTAGAAGGTCTTTCATTACCGACGTTGAAAAACACTATCATAGACAGGTATAACTTTGAGGTACAAAGTTACAGACTTTGTCTATTCGGGTTAAGCTCAAAAATTCAATAACGATACCAGCGCCGAGATCGCACGCGTTGACTTTTTGCCAATCGCTGCTTGTATGAACTAAAGACAATTTAGTAACAAAGCCCCCTCTCAGCCAGCCAAACTATTCAATTATAAGATCCTCATCATCCCGGTTCTGCCTTACGGTCAAGGTGGGTGGAAACGCTTTAGGCTGCTACAAGAGCAAAATTATTTGACTTTATTTTTCGTCCCTGCAGAGACGGAGAGTATGGATAGAAGAGATACAACACCGAACTGTACGTGTCGTACGGTGACACTGCAATGATGGCTGGCTACACTATACAACGACTACAATAACTGGGTCATCTAGAGGTGGTGCACACCAATGTCCCGTGTCCGATTAATTTCAAATTTACAATGCAGAGGCAGCGTAGTAGAGGAGCAACGAGACTCCAGGTGGCACATGAATTTTGGAGGGAAGCTCAGCCGACTTCGAGTGCAGGACTGGAGACGGCTGTCGAGAAACAGAGATAGCTGGCAAAATATAAGGGTTGAGGCCCGGGTCCACTCCCGGACTGTAGCAAGAAAGTAAGTAAGGTGATGAGAACTTAATGCCTAGTTTAGAAGAGGCATACCCAGAATCAAAAAGTCTGTCCAAATGTTTCACAGGTGGAAGACGTTTTCAGATTATAGCCCCCTTAAGTTCTGGGAGTTTTGGTGGAGGTGTTGTGACCGCACATCTGCAGTACACACATTCCTATCAAAAAGACCCCAAATTAATCATAAATCATACCATAACAAACCATTCATTTCGGCGAAACCCAATTACACAGCATATTTTTCCGCGCTGACCTACAGAACAACCATCTGTCCAATCCATGGTGCTTGCATTTTTCGTAATACGACCACAGTACAAGGCATGACAAGTGTATGAAGAATCAACTCACACTTGTCTTGCACTTTTCGATATGTTATACCCAACCTCCTACAGCCCACAAGTAAACAATTATGAGGAACAATTAAGAACCTCGTATTGTGTAACTTGATCGTCACACAAATCAAAGTGTAGGGCCGAACGATCGCACACGACGATTCGGCCAATGCACTCGTAAATGGTGCGGGCATTAAGAGCGAGCACTAATAAGTGGCATTATGCTGACCGTGCACAAACAAACAATTACGGTAAACATATGCGTATTACATAGGGTGCACCGCACTTGAAGTGGGTGACATTATTTGCGGACAATGGTCGTAGGCGTCCTCAAAAGGCGTCCTAAAAATAGTTCATTGGTAAGGAAGGAGAAATATGCTGCGTAGGGATAAGATCGTTGGTAAAATTACTATATAAAGGAATCGATGAGGAAGGAACAGTCAGAGTAGAATTTAGAGTTAAATGATAAAGGTCGCAGCCAAGCTAAAGACAGCGGGCCTTATAACTCAATAATAAAACAATAAAATAAAAGGATACTAGTCGCAGCCAAGCTAAAGATAGCGGGCTAAATATCTAAGTAAATAATAATAAACATCTTTTTAAGCTGCTCTTCTCCATATCGGAAAGCACGGCAGAATTTGGGTCACAACAGAGGTATCATTATTCAAACTTTTGTATCATTGTAAAACTTCGTGTATGCAGAACTCATCCACATTCCGCTGCCCTATAGCTCACTAGATAAGGTGGGTATACCGGCATCAATAGTGGGCGAATCAAGATAAAAAAAATCCAGGAGCGCCCGTCTCAAAATAAGGGATTCCCTGGTAGCCTTTCATTTATCCAGGTTAGCTTCTTTCACCTCCTCTCGTTCCCGGGTAAGAATCAAACTGCTGCGGGTATACCATTGCTCTTGAACATAAAGGCATATAACACTTGTCTGACCTTAACCTCTTTATGCCCATGCTGCGCAGTTTTTTATGACATCGGGTAACCCTCTTTAATTTGTTTTTTCCTTTGTCTATTTTCTTCCGCTCGTGATATTTTTTTGAACCCCTTTTCAACCCCCTTGAAATTATTATAAACCCGTCAGTAAGTGCTACAGTGTGTACGCAGAAGTTACAATCCGTAAAACGGACCGTTGAACACACCATCGCCCCTCCACCCCATCCCCCCGCATTATGAAATGCTGATGTTATTCCGATTTTTTGCTAATTATACCCGACCCAAGGTATATTAATATTAATGCATAGTTGCATAATGCATACACAGTGAAATAATCACAGTAGACCCCTAAGACCTTCAAGAGATATGATCGAGACCGACAGGTGAAACGATTAAGCTATGTCCGTCTGTCCGTCTGTCCGTCTGTCCGTCTGTCCGTCTGTCCGTCTGTCCGTCTGTCCGTCTGTCCGTCTGTCCGTCTGTCCGTCTGTCCGTCTGTCCGTCTGTCCGTCTGTCCGTCTGTCCGTCTGTCCGTCTGTCCGTCTGTCCGTCTGTCCGTCTGTCCGTCTGTCCGTCTGTCCGTCTGTCCGTCTGTCCGTCTGTCCGTCTGTCCGTCTGTCCGTCTGTCCGTCTGTCCGTCTGTCCGTCTGTCCGTCTGTCCGTCTGTCCGTCTGTCCGTCTGTCCGTCTGTCCGTCTGTCCGTCTGTCCGTATGTCCGTATGTCCGTCTGTCCGTCTGTCCGTCTGTCCCGACCCAGGGTATATTAATATTAATGCATAGTTTATAACACAGTGAAATAATCACAGTAGACCCCTAAGACCTTCAAGAGATATGATCGAGACCGGCGGTGAATCGATTAAGCTATGACCGTCTGCCTGTCTGTCCGTCTATCCGTCTGTCCGTCTGTCCGTCTGTCCGTCTGTCCGTCTGTCCGTCTGTCCGTCTGTCCGTCTGTCCGTCTGTCCGTCTGTCCGTCTGTCCGTCTGTCCGTCTGTCCGTCTGTCCGTCTGTCCGTCTGTCCGTCTGTCCGTCTGTCCGTCTGTCCGTCTGTCCGTCTGTCCGTCTGTCCGTCTGTCCGTCTGTCCGTCTGTCCGTCTGTCCGTCTGTCCGTCTGTCCGTCTGTCCGTCTGTCCGTCTGTCCGTCTGTCCGTCTGTCCGTCTGTCCGTCTGTCCGTCTGTCCGTCTGTCCGTCTGTCCGTCTGTCCGTCTGTCCGTCTGTCCGTCTGTCCGTCTGTCCGTCTGTCCGTCTGTCCGTCTGTCCGTCTGTCCGTCTGTCCGTCTGTCCGTCTGTCCGTCTGTCCGTCTGTCCGTCTGTCCGTCTGTCCGTCTGTCCGTCTGTCCGTCTGTCCGTCTGTCCGTCTGTCCGTCTGTCCGTCTGTCCGTCTGTCCGTCTGTCCGTCTGTCCGTCTGTCCGTCTGTCCGTCTGTCCGTCTGTCCGTCTGTCCGTCTGTCCGTCTGTCCGTCTGTCCGTCTGTCCGTCTGTCCGTCTGTCCGTCTGTCCGTCTGTCCGTCTGTCCGTCTGTCCGTCTGTCCGTCTGTCCGTCTGTCCGTCTGTCCGTCTGTCCGTCTGTCCGTCTGTCCATCTGTCCGTCTGTTTGTTCAAATTCTGGTACAGAGCAATAATGGCCCAAAATCTCTAAGGAGGCAAAAATTGGACCAACCACAATATCGACCAAGCCCACTTTTAACCTGTTACATCTTTAAAAACCCGATTTCTCGAAAAGTTCACTCCAAAAAATATATAACAAATGTTAAAGATATTACTATTTGCTAAGTTTGGTCCATACAAAATTTTGAGCTCCGCCCACTTTTAAGGGGCATTTTTAGGAAAAAAATATTTTTTCCAAAATAATTTTCGGTTTCAACCCATTTTGTCATGATTCTAACGAAATTACAATTGATTGATTTTTTTTGTTAGCACAGACCCACTTGTGGGGACTTGGCCTATACAAGTGATATATGAATTCGGGACAAAAAATTTTAAGATTTGGTGTTACACGGTATATTGGGTCGGGTATATGGAAGTTTGTCACAGACGAACTTTTATTCTTGCCTAAATTAAGGGAAAAATTTTAGGTTTTTCTTCAGTTCTTCCTCCAAATGTGGACGTAGCCCAAAGTCTTTAAAAACAAAATTTAGAACTATGTGTTTTCTAAATAAAATATTAAGTAAATTTTTTTCGATTTGGAACAAAAATATTGAATAAAGTGCATTTGAAAAATTTACCTTTATATCTATGCCACGCCCACTAGGGGAGGCAAAGCGATTTAATTTATATTTTGTGTAGGTTACAATAAATAGGAGGTAATAAATACAAAATTTCAGGCTTTTAAGACGTCTTACAGCTTTGAATGATCTGGAGGTAGTTGCAAAATTGCACCGATTGTGGGCGTGTCTTGGGGCGGATTTGGAAAATGTTTACACTTGTACTGTTTTGAAAAATAATGAACCCATGTACCAAATTTTAGCTCCCTGGCTTGAAACTTAAGGCCTAAATCGGTCGCGATCATATGCCCTTAAGGTCTTGGGGGTCTACCATTATTATTTCATCGTGTTACAAACTATGTGACAAACTTAATATCCTATGGGTATCAAAGCAACTACTGACTTTGAAATAAGTAGCTTATTCAACTTAATTGACAAACCGATAGACCTTCTTACGAGTACTTACACCTCCAACAGCTTCCATGGACCAAGAAACATTTTAAGTAAATTCCACTTAACCGAATCACATTCTGGAATGCGAACTATTCACGACTCATCTTTATACAAAAAGAAACAAAAACCAAAAAATCAAATAAATAAAAACCCTTTAATCTGTTCGAAAAAAAACGACGAAAAAAAGAAACAAATCACTAATTCATCCTCCTCCATTAAATCTTAATTCACCACTCTGCATTCGAATCGGACCAATAAATTTCATTAAGTCAAACAATAAATCACCGAAACGATGCTCACGGTGTCTTGGGCAACAAACAGCCCGAAATCGCTCCTTCCCCGTCTTGGTCACCGCACCGTCATCATCATGTCGTCGCTCGTCGCAGCCTAGAACAAGTTAATTAATTCCGAAGCTAAAAAACTAAAAAAAAAATTACCAGATCTCAATCCAATTCGGCTCATCTCCTCCCATCCGAAGAGCAATTTAATTCACTTTGTTCGATGAGCATTATCAACCAGATAACAGATAAATTTGGTCAAATTCACGCTTAATAGGGAAGAAGACGACCCCAAAGGGGCATAAAATTGAGATGTTGCCTTGGCTTTGGCTTTCCTTGAGATCGTGACACTCTTGTGGATGTTGTTGGATTTGAATACGCTTCCCGGTTACCTGCGAGGACGATCAATAGATAAATTACCGCACCAGAGTAGATTTAGTCATAAATTTTAGTTTTTATTCAGACCGGGTCCGCGTTGCGCACTACATTCGTCTCCTTTACGAGGTGATAACTATCAATGAAGCCACTGAAATTGTTCTGTTTTTTTTTTATATTTCTAAAACCATTTCTTTTCGGTGGGTTTTTCGGGCTCCAGCCAGATTGATTTGATGTGTCGTGTGGCTGGTGAAGATGCTGTTTAACAGGGCAAAGCGTGGGCCGTTTGTAAGCCGAAAGGAGTCCATGATTGCAGACGTGTGTAATTAAAAGTAAATTTATTTTTTGTTTTTATTTCGCATGATTGTTGAAAATTGATTTTTAACGCTCCGTTTTCCATTGGGAAAATATATAGTTTTATGATTATTGATGAAACTGGTTCGGCTTTGTTTTAGGGAAGCTCTGTGATGTCGGTTCGGTATAAGAAAGTTTTAGGTATCTATTTTGCCCTTGATAAGGGACAGTAAAATAGAGTTTTTTTAATAAAGAATAAATAAGTTAAATTCCATTGTTAATTGAGAAAATCAATGGACGAAGCGAACACATTTATTCTCGCAATAATGATTGATCGTTAAATTTTACAGAGTGAGATTTGATTGAAGAAGGCATTTGTCGATAGGACTTTTGAAGTAAAGAAACATCATTGTGTGACAGTCAAAAAGAGTATGCGGCCTGATAGAAGAATAATTTTTAATTCAATGAATGCACTTCAATATTTTCAACCAAGAACATTTCAGTTTAACGGTTTGCTAACTACTTTTTTAATACTACTACTACTGTAGGGGGGTAGGTATGTTATAGGTGCATGTACCAGTATTTTCTTCATTTACCTAACGCGTCTATGAGCGCTTTTAAGTGCATTCAATTCTGTGTTTTTTTATGGAAAATTTGATATAAGCCTCATATTTGCTTTATTATTTTTTAACACCCATTTGCATAAATTTTAGCAAAAATTATACCTAAAAACGTTCATTTGGGAAAGTGTGCATAGAATCCTTAGAGGCAAGTAATATATTGCCCAAGAACAATTTCAAAGTCAGTTTTGATATAAAAATATTCTTAGTAGTCTTTTCTAATTTTTCTTTTGTATTTATAACTGATAGATATTATAATTTTGCCATATTTATCAGAAAGTATATCAATCACTTTCTGGCGTAATTTCCTATATGGTGTTATTTCAAGGATCCGAGCTATTCACAGTCTCACACCCACAACAAGCAATCAAGTGTTAATCATGCAGGTAATAATGCTCAAGCTGGCTTCACAAATCTTTACACAATCCAAATGCTTCGGATTCGTGACTTTTAAGCTCACACTACAACTCAAACTCAAATATTCATAAATCATACAGTAAACGCTCTCGGATGCAGAATGGTTGGAGGGAGGGTCATTCCGAAATGGTGAATTTTCCGAATAAACGAAAGTTTATTTTAGTGCACTGTAAAGCGTTTCTATTGGTGAAAAGTTTGTTCAAATGATTACGAGATTATACGGACCGTTATTTCTAATTTGATGGGGTTTCCCCGGCTTTATGGTTTTTTCCGGCGTAAAAATTTGAATTTCCGGAATTCCCCCAAAAATGTTTTGACCATTTTTCCCGATTTTACGATGTGAATTGCCGAGATTTCCACAATACACATTTTAATAGGTATTATTTTACAATAATAATTGTTATTTCTACAATATGACCTGAAGAAGAAGCATTCGAAGAATGCCAGACGCTGGAGACTCGGCTACACTTATGACGTATTCTTTTAAAAATCGAACTTCTGCACCAAACTCTTAAATAATACTCGGTGTTTGCGACAATTCCAGCGTGGTGTGCACCCGGTTTAATTCTGTACATAACGACAAATGCTGCACCGGTGCAGCCAATACGTCAAAAACTTTGACCTTTTATATGACCTGAATAAGACCCAATTATGCATACCTACTTCGAAGAATGCCAGACGATCTGGAGACTCGGCTACATTTATGGCGTATTCTTTTAAACACCGAACTGCTGCACCAAACTCTTAAATAATACTTGGTGTTCGCGACATATCCAGCGTTGTGTGCATTCGGTTTAATTCTGCACAAATGCTGCACTGGTGCAGCCAATACCTCAAGTGTCAAATTGCTTTTTCTTTATTTCTTTAAAGACTTTCTTCTTTTTTTAATTTTCTTGGCGTGACTTGTTGACGGATGTTTGTGCTTATATGAAACACAAACGATTCAGAACAGTTGCCGACTACTTCTTCCATGAATTTCAGGCATCAAAAGAGATATTATGCTATTTCAAACTCCCCTAATTCAGCTTCAGAGGACGATATGTCAAAGAATCTTCAAGCTACGACCTTAGGTTAGGTTAGGTAGGGTTGCTAGTAGCTAAAGCCCCAACTCGCATAAGCCAACGAGGGCCCTTAGCGTCACCCTATAGAGAAAACCTGTAGTAATAGAATTGTAAGTAAATTTCATGATACACGCAGGTACTTCAAATATCCTGAGCTTCGAAGAGAAACTTGGCCCAGCCGGAGTCCTTGTTAAACTTCAAGATATTCACCGCCAGTATTCTTACAAGCTCATCCAGCCCATAAAGAAAAATTTGCCTTAAGTTAACTTGCCAGGCAAGTTTAAAACGTTGCCTGCTGCCACTTGGACATTGGCAGAGCAGGTGTTTCACATCTTCTTCCGCTTCGAAATCGTGACAGGTCCTGCAAATGTAGTTGGTGCTAATGATTCTTAATTTTTCTCAGTGTTTTTCCAACAGGTTGTTGCCTGTTGGGAAAACCTAATTTTTCCAACAGGTTGTTGCCTGTTGGGAAAACACTGAGTCCTGACTTTTGTGGATATGGCCAGGATAGTGATAACTTTTTAGTGCTATAAACTTTGTTTGGCTTGCAACTGTCTATGGATGGCCAAAATGAAGTCAAAAGAGAGCGGAGTATAAGCCCTTTTATCCACTGTTGTGAAACATAGATGTGAGCCATGTTTCGCTAGCTCGTTGGCCTTTTCATTTCCAATGAAGTCACTATGGCCTGGTACAATGTGGACATTATTCTGTCTGCTTAGAGCCCTACCCTAAGTTCTGAGCGACAGTGTTCTACTACAAGAGATTTTACTGTTGGTTTTAATGCCTGCTTGGCTGTCTATACGTAAATGGAAATATTCTCCTGTGATAGTTCCAATACTCTGGCATTTTCGGTGGCTATAAGTATTGCTAGAATTTCGGCTTGGAAGATACCGCAGGAGTTCAGCAGGCTTGTTAGGATACCGAGTTTCTTCAGTACCCTCACTTGATTAAGAGCTATCTGGTGTAGATTGGTATCTAGAAGTGGATTACAACGTATCCAGCCTCCAGTCTTCTCTGCTAGGAATGTGAATTGTCTAGTCAGCAACCCAGTGTGTGAATTTATGAACTGTGTCCTGTGGATGTTGTACTCCAATTGCCAGAGTTGTAAAAGTAAAAGAATCAATCTTTTGAGAATTCAAGTCCAATAGACTTCATCCTACAGACTTCTGAATTCAGGACTTCACTTCGGACTTCAACTTCACAGTCACTTTGGACCAATCCGGAATTTGAAGTCAAGTGATTGCATTCATTTGGGAATGCCCTTCATTTACTGAAGTCACTTTGAAGTCCAACCATTCTCTTGAAGTTGTTTTTGTGAAGTCCTTTTGAATACGCTTCTACTTTGTGTTCTTGCTAACCCCATGGTAGGAGTGGATCTCAGAGCTTCTTTGGTGACAAGACCAGCCATTCTTTGGACCTCAGTTAAGGCTTTAAGATTTTTCTTGTTTGGTTAAAGCTGGCCACTAGACGCATCCATACGTGAGTATAATTCTTACTATAGCTGTGTCTTAAGCAGCGAATTTATTATTGCGATTTTTTTAATCTTATCCATTTAAAAAAACAAAAAAAGTCTCGAATACAAATTGAGGTGAAACGTCACTTCACACAAACAATAAAAGCCACACCCAGCCTCCACCGTCAAATACGTTGGTGGCGAGATTTCGAATTCGGTGTCGACACCGAACGAATTCGGAGTACAATAGAATATTTAGATGGACGCGATTCCATTCAAGTGTACGGCAAAAGGACAATTTTGTTATGTATCCGCATGAGTTTCACTAATCGTTATTCAAACAAATTCACCATTAATCTGAGATCCCCCACTGAAACCACTTAACCTGAGAAGTCCTGGTTGTTATCGAAGAGAGAAGATTAGTCCCAGACGAAGATGTTTCAGACTTGCCCCTAACAAAAGTCCCAATATATTCAGCGCTGAGGATTCGACCGAGGAACACAAGACAACTGCCAACGAAAGCTTCATCGCGCAACAACAGAGCGGCGGCGGAAAAAACTGTTGCGAGGGTTCGTAGTTACTTGAAAACCCGGAAAATAAACAAAACAATCTTTGAATTCCCAGCACTCATTTTGGTACCTTGCACCAAAGCTTCTGCCTTCTAGGAAAGACTCCAATATTTGATGGATTTTTTCTGTTAACATAAGTCTTAATTTATCTAATTTATCTAATTTATTTAAATAATTTATTAATTATTTATCTAATAATCTGCCTGGGGCGATTGTTGAATGCTTTACCTTAAAACAGAATTGGAGAGGCCGAATCTGTCCCGGCCCAACATTGGTTAAACGTGACCCGACTTGATCTTCGGCCAACATGTGCTGATTTTCATATTAAGCTGGGACCGTTTTCTTGTGATAGGTTTATATTTTCCTTTACCAATCCCGCACTCTTGCGGAAGAACTTTGATATTTTTGGCAGAATATTTAGGCAAACCTTAAAACTTGTATTCAGTGTTCTTTTAGCGAGCTTCATTTCGTTATGTAACTCTGTTGCTATTTCAAAACCTCGGCAACACGCTGGGTGACTTCAATTGAAATTGGCACAAATCGCGGGGCCTGTTTTTTTACGTAACAATCTTTGCAATATTGCAGTCTTTTCTGACAGTCTTGTTGTGTGTGTCGAAAACTATGGCATTGCTCACATTGAGATACAAGTCTGTTTTTCTTCCACAGACTCGACTTTGACCTGTGACTTAATGTTTTCTTTCATATCAAACGTAAGCATGCAAATTGTATAACCAAAACAACCCCAACCACATGTCCTTATGTTGCTTTTTAAAGAAAAAGGCGTCAAAATGTTAAAACCTTGGGCTTGACCATCTTCTATGACTTCTTCAAGATTGCAAGATTGGTGTAGTTCCCTCTCGAAAACCTGTAATGTCTGTTCAAGGTTTTTTTTTTCAAAAGTAAACCATTGAACTTTCTTGGTCTTCAATTTTTGTAACAGTAACAGTGCGGTAGACGGTCAGAGTCATCGATGTTAATTTTTCATACGTTTGTTCCATTATACTTCTTCCCTGGAGTATTTTTAAGGCTATCAAAGCAATTTTTCCTAGTCCTCGATCCCAATGTGGTAGGGATGGGGTGAAGAGCCAACCTTTTGCTACTTGCTAAATCTTTTCTAAAGATTCGTTTTCATTTCACATGCAAGTGTTTTTGCGCATTGTTGACAAGTAGTAGTCATGTCGTACCGAATCTACACAGTTTTTAAGCTTTTAAGCTCGTGGTAGAAACTATAACTTTCGCTGATTCCTATGGAGCCGGTGGACTTCCTTTCCCGTAGATATTCTATCCAGATGGTGGTGATTGAGGTACCCTTGTTTTTTCAAAAAGGTATTTCAATAAATTCAACAAATTGCAATAAACATAAGCAATTACCGAAGTTTGAACTGATTCTTAAGGAGATTTAGTCGTAGTCTGATGGAAAATATAAGGCTTTTTAGCGAGTAAAAATCTTACACTAACGAGCACGCGGCACCAGTCCTAGTAGAGTGCGTATGAACGTTTTCACCTACGCACGGAAATAAAAATTCAAACACTTGACATTGATCTCCAGAACATTCTATGATGCTGCAAATCCTGGATCTATACCAGAGGTGCTACCATTTGCACCAAGGTTCTGCTTTCATCTAGGGAGATGAAAAAGCCAACCTGGTCTCTAGCTCGGGGACGACATATCAAACAAAAAAAAATTGGAACAGGCAAAAACATCTTTTTTTTTAATCTTCATTTTTATTAAAAGATAAATTAAAATAGCCCGGATTGTGGCCCCAATCACTCAATAATCTATCTCCTAGATCAAACAGCAACATTACTCTTGCTCGCTTTGCCTCCGTATCCTGTATAGTACAGCAATGTTGCCCTAAAATTTTACCTACATGTGACTTATATTAAATTAAATTTATACCCAAACCATGACTTCGTATCGGTACAAATCAAAAGCCCTTAACGCACGTCCCACATTTCAAATCTTGTCATCATTGCCATGCAACTGTGTCATTCAAATTCTACTGGACCATTGGACATCCAAATGGGGTCATAAATTAGCATTTAGCTCAAGCAGAATCACACAGATATTCAGTTCCGCTGATGATTTACCAAAGGCTGAGCTGCGCATACTCACAACAATCCGAGTTTTCGGTCTGTTTTCCAGTGCCACTTGAAAGGTGTCCACACATCGGAGAATGTATCGCGATGGACAGTAGAATGCCCTTTAATGTTCCACTCTGGTTGCAGCAAATTGACATGTTACAGTGCATAGTATACAACCCAGTCGGGCATATGAAAGCAAACTTACAGTCAGACTTCCTTGTAGCCATTGTTCGAGTGCAACGATGTTCGCGTTGACATAATTTACGACTCTAGTTGCGGTTCACCGGAAGAGTAAATGGTCACAGGCACTTCTGATCTCTATACTAGTGGCGGTCATTAGCATCTTTTCAAGCTTCATCTCCACCTCCAACTTCAGTCTTACAAATAGGCGCCCCATGTGACGACCATGACAGAGAGAAACAGTATCTTACTGCTGAGTTTGCGGCTAGCCACGATTCGTCATCATACTGATGACGCAACGCAACTGACAGCCTTCGGGCGCGTCGGCGCCGTTCCCAACAACCGACGACGATAGCATGAGGATATCTATATGAGTGTACGCAGCTTACATTATGTTAACTTACTATTTTATATCTTATAGCAAATTAGTTCCGATTAATTTGGATAACGTTAGTGATTGTTTGTTGATTGTCTCTGTGGGTTATTTACATCTTTAATGGGTGCTAGCCAAATTAAGGAGACCCTCTGATGAGTACTAAGGCTATGCAAATATTTATTTTGTTTTTTATCGGATTTAATTGTTTTGATTGACTTTTGGGAAACGTGTTTATTGTGTCCGTCAGTGTTAGACTTGAGGATTACCATAAAATGCGAGAGGAATTCCCATAAAATCAGTGAATTATGGTATTAAGTTGATTTTTCAAAAGATAACAAATTTGCTTCCCATATTTTGTCACATTTACATCTTAACTTTGGTCATTAAGATGTTTATTTGTTTTACTAGGCTTTTTATGGGTTTATACTTTGCTTGAAGTTTTTATGTTTGTGACACCGACCAGTGTGATAAAGACGTGAATATTACCTTAAAATGTTATTTGTTTGCTAATTTTCGAGGTACCTAACTTTCATTTTATAGGCTCGCATGCTGCCTTTATCTATCTTAATCACAGAAAATATTATTGTATTCTAGACTATCGTCGTAAGGCTTGTAGTGGCAAATAAGATTTGATTTAATTAGATTTGAGATTGATTTTGAAATAGTTGCACTCCCCTACAACAATGACCTATTACACGTACCAAACTAGTGTTGCAATATTATAAATTGAATAGTTTTTTGTCGCAGAGACAGAACACACGAAGAGCGAAACACCAGCAAGCGATATACACTGGAGAGCCTACATATTCAGGAAAAACTACATAGAAAGATGAACACAAAAGAGGACAGAGATAATACAAATACAAGTTACAGTGTAGCCATCAACATTAGTCTTAGGAAATAGTTTAAAGTGAGCAATAAACTGTGATATTTCTGTTCGTTTGTTTTATAATTTATTTTTTCTTAATTTATTTTTTATCTTAACTTATTTGGTACAATTTTTTAATTTAAAATTCATGTTAATTTAATACTGTGACGTCAACTATTTTCAATAGAATTAATTATCAAAAATTCAAAATGTAAGTGAAAAACTGGTAAACACATTGGAAAATACTCAAAACTGTAGTTTAAGCTGAATCAATAAACAACACCCCTGAGGTAATCGACAAATAATCGACGAAACGTCGGCAAAAAATTAAAAGTTGTTTCTTTTTTTCGCATTTAAAAAAACAACTACCTGAAAGCCCATTTCACACACGATGAATAGTTTTCAGTTTTTTTTGCAACTTGTGTGCCAACTACAATAAACAATTCGACAATTCTGCCTAGGGACGGAAGGAGAGTCGTAGGGCATTTAGCAAGGGCTATTAGCAAGTTAAAGCCATATTCCACAACGAGCATAGAATGCTGGTTATCGTAGTGCCAATGAAAGTTTTAACCTACCCACGAAAAGTGTATGAACTTAATGCTTTGAAAGAACTCAAATAAAATAAGATAAATTTTACACTTGTGTTTGGAGAATCGATGATTCCTAATGCGCAAGAATCTCATAAGATACGGCTGATAGAAATCGCAAAGTTTTTTTTAATTTTCCAACAAATTCCTTACTGAACCTTTCTAAAGCTACACATGTCTAAAGCTCACTAAGTAGAAGTGGGGGTAGATCTTAGAGAATTTCCGCCAAAAATAAACCTTACGTTGATGCAAACTATTAAATCGTGGTATTTGCATCACATTTTTATAAGGTTCGCACATCAACTCTTTTGTTTTCTCGACGAACAAATCTCATACGATTTCCGAATGGTAAATGTTCTTTTTAAAGTCTCTATAGACGTAACCTTCGCCAGCATTTGGCAAAATTTGAGCGGGATTTTCGATGTATTTTGACATACGCTAGTAGGGTGCCGTGACTTTGTGAAAGTGACATAAGACCAAATTTTCTCATTTGGTATTATGACACTTTATAGAGCGACATAAGCCCAAATTAGTGGGCCCAAAGTGTAATAAGGCCAAATATTAAATATCAAAATTGGAATATGTATAGGGGCATGCTGCCTCCCTGCAACCCCCTGCCTGCTTTTCCTCTATTTCTCCCTTGATCCTAAAGTTCAATGTGACTTAAAGCCAAATTGAGCTTATGTCGCTTTACAAAAGTGTCACAATGCCAAACGGCTGAATTTGGCATTATGTCACATTCACAAAGTGTCTTAAGACCAAATTTAAAATTTGGCCTGATGGCACTTGGTCTTCTGTCACGGCACCGCTAGTAGTCTATATGAGCAATAATTTATCAAGGTTGACAGCGATCAATTGAGATGGGATATTCAACGATTAGCCTAAGCGGATTGCTTAGGCTAACGTCTCTCAGTAGGATGGATTAGACGTTAGGGACTATGCGTCCTAGTGTACTCTTATTTTGACCAGTCGAAACTAGGGGTGGCAATTTATTTAGGGAAAAAAAACGGTTTCGGCTTAATCGGGCCGGTTTTTCCAATCTCTATCTATACTCGCGTCAAAATGTTTGACTTCAGAAACTGCGTTGTCCCTGTCTAGAAAACTGTGCTGTCCCTCCGGGGTTTATTCAGAGTTTTTCTGGCCAGATTGTCAGTATATATGCACTCATGAGAAACCAGCGGTGAGCCATGTAAGCGTTGTATTTCCACCGGTCTATTGAAGCCATTGCTCTAAGAAAATGGGGGCTTTTTCTCGAAAAAAGATCTCCTCGCACAACAGTTCATTACTAACCAGTATCGAGGCCGAGGTATGTGCTCATGTTTGTCCAAGGCTGCGGCTGCGAGAGAACCTGAGAGAACTAACCTTAGAGCGCGTTTTCATCCGCTTTTGAAAGTGACTGATGACTGATGAGGGTCTTATAAATGAAAAATAAAGCTACTCATGAGAAGGGTTTGATACTCGAATACTCGTCTAGGAATTTTAAAGAGGAACCTTGGAAAGAGGAAACCGACGTACTGAGGCCCTTATAGGTCTATCATGGATCTGGATATCCCTCCTACTCGTTGAATCATTTTGAGCTTTTAATGAAGCAGGGTCGTTTTGGGTTGGTTTTGGGAAGTCGTCGGAATAAAGACTAAGCCTTGTTGCATGCTACCCTATCAGACAGTGTCCTGTAACGACACCGATTGTCGCACTGATGTGCAATTTGTTGAGAGCGATCAAGATCTTAAAACGTTTAAGATCTAGCTTTGGCCATATCTGCTTCGTCGCTACTACCTGTCCATCCGAGATTTGTTCTTTCTACTTGCATCCAATTCTTCCTCATGCAAGATTAAGCGAGTAGTTCCAAGCTTGGCCAGCTCATCAGCCTTGCAGTACCTGAAATGCCACTATGAATTGCATTTACCTGGAATGTTGTTAGCTCGAATGTCGATTTACCTGTGCTGGGTGCCAGGCGTGAATTTTGAACTGCTCCGGCATCTCCTTTAAAGATGATCGGCAGTCTATAGCTACTTAAGAGTTTATAGAGAATGATGCTATAAAGCAGGCACTTGATGCTATTTGGCTGTTGGAAAAGATTCGTATATCCTTGGCGGATATAACGTTATTTTGTCTTTGGTTCATGGATGTAGAAATTAATTGATTTGCATTCCAATGGAGCACAATCATCTCAAGGGGACGTATGGGGGATATTTGTCTGCAAGTTCTTATAAAATTGTGGCTTCAAACTATGCTTCTAGAAGGGAACCTGATTGCGTTCAGAAAATTGAAGTGGTCTATGTCACTATCGGCCCACTGAGAGATATTGCTTTGAGGCGAGCAGCCGTGCTTGCAACTCTTTGTCTGATGAAGATGTCAAGGGGATTAAGGTGGAACAGTATTACCAGTGCTGCTGAGGCAAAGGTGTGAAGTGCTTCGCTAAACGTGTGTGGTTTTGTATATTCTGGTATCCTGGTAAAGACGACGAGTTCAGTTTTGTGGGGGTTGACACCAAGATCAAAACTGTCAGCCCATCTATTTAGCTTATTTAGAGCATTTTGTAGGAGTTATTTTAGTGCTATTTAGAGCATTTTGTAGGAGTTATTTTAGTGTTATTTTAGTGAGTTATTTTAAGTGCTTTCCTACGCCCGAAATGGCAACATCATCGGCATTAGCGATCACTCTGCAGCTCTCCCCAACCAGGATAAGCAGCATCGTTCATCGCTAGGTTCCAAAAGAATGGGGACAGGACTCCAACTTGCAGGGTTTCCTTACTGACAGATATTCTGTCAGTCATATAGTGGGGTATACAAAGGCATTTACTACCTCAAACTTTAATGTTGTCTACGGTGATAGTTTGTCACTTTGCCCAAAGCTGGGCATGGAAATCAAAACTAAGCGTCTAAGGCTGCGATCTTGAAATCGATGAAAAGGTGGTTCGTATCGATTAACAACTCCTAGGCTTTTTTCATAAGGCTTATAACAATTGGTTTTAGTGGCACCCATGGTACAACAGAATAAGTCTTGTATGCTATATTATAGAGACTTATGTCTCGTTAATTACGCTATTCACAGGGCCTTCTTTCTGGGCTAACAATGCTGAGGTTCTATTCATCAGACACGCTTTCGCTGACCTGCAGATGGGTTGGTACTTGCTTCTGACCAAATCATTGCCAAAGTCGTTTTGAAATGTTAGAACAAGATCTGCATTTCTACTTCTACCGCTACACTTAGTGAAATAAATCATTTAAATTTATTCATTCAACTGTATTACTTACATAAAATATTCTTCAATTACAAAGTTTTTGTTAGCTTATTATTAAATCGTCAGTCTTGGGTTCTCGACCTTATGCAAGTGCAAGCCATTCAAACTTTGAAATTGATGAATCGTTCAAATCCATAAATCACTTTAATTATATTTAATTAAATTCTCTAAATTCAATCAATACATTATCTTCCAAATGTGACAAAAGAATGCCTTACCGAAGCTCGAAAAAATAAATAAAATTCAATTAACCCCGAACCACTCATTTCCACGCGATCGTAATCGTAAATTATTTTCAAAAAGCGAAGAACAAACACATCTCCATACAATATTTTTTCGAAGACCACATTTTTAAGTCCTAAATAAAAATGCATATAACACTATAAGCCTCCTGATGCCTCTTCTCGAACCGACAAAAAGATTCAGAAAAGCCACCAAATAATAACAAATGCGATCGATTTAGACCTGTTAACCAGTTGGGATTGAAGCTGAAAAAAAATCCAACAACACCAGCAACGACACTATCAGATGGAATTAAGTTGTTTGCTTTGTAAAAGAAGCGCCCGACCCATTGATTCCATTTTCGATTTTCAACAAAACGACCCAAAAGAAGACTCGAACCGATTCATCGATTTAAATGTAAAATATTGCATTTAAGGTCTTTTTCTTATTCCCTGTCGTTGTTGTGGGTTTTTTTCAATACAAATTTCCATAAACAAAAGCCTGAAGGAGTAGTTGTCAACTCTTTTTGTTTGTCGCGTTCAGGGAGTGGGGGGACTCCAGTGAATAGTATAATTGAGTGGGCTCGCGCTTAAACTGCTGTAGCGGCAACATGTGTGGAACATGTTTTAGCTGATAATGTAGACAACCAGAAAAAAGCCCCTTAGAGTTATACAACTTTTTTTATTAAATGTGATAAGTGGCAGGAAAAATTTTTTTCACTTGAAAGACAATAAAAAAAATTGTTTCCAAACATCAAATGGTGAATATTAGTGATACTAAAGGACTTTGCACGCCACACACAATTACTATTGAGGATTCTCTAGGATGCACTTCCAATTAAATGCCACTTAGAGGAATGCCTAGATGCGTACGTTTCAATAATCATTATGGATCCAAAGTTTACATCTAAATTGCCGCAATCAACTGTAGATGGTCTGATAAATTTCACTCTAGCACCTTAAGAAGGTTCCATTGGAAATTCGAAAAATACGGCCAAAAGGTTTATGGTATCACTGCAATAAGCGATTCCATTATTTTAACCATGCCCTCTGCGCTGCTGTAAAGATTCCTCGCGCACTGCATACTATACACATCCAATGAAGATGCAGCCATAAAGCGATAATCCAATTAGCCCAAGGAGACAAGTCGACAAGAAAAAGCACTTGTTTTCGAGGCATCCACATCCACAAGTCCTATGTGTGCGCCCAGGGTTCGATTCGCTTTAAGTTGTCGCACAAATTGGCGGCTTCAGTCCAGTTTTATGTTTTCATAAAGAGGTGAAAGACAACATGATTCCAAAGCTTTTTTGCTGCCCGGCCAATGTGTAGCAGCACACTGACTAATGTCCTGCGCGTGCCCTCTCTGTACACTCTAAGCCTAGGGGAAGGATTTGCTTGAAAGATTCGAAATCGTATCATGAGAACAAATGGCTCCGGTCTTCCAAATGGTAATTGCTAAAGTCGTTCGATTTAAGTTTGCGCAGAATTTAATTCGCTACGGGAATAGGTGTTGTCGTGAAGAAGCGCCTGAAAAGGTGCGCACAGAATCATATTGGTTTTTATTGGCAAATGATTTTTCGGATAGCCGACATTATGGTTTTGCATAATTTTTAAATTAACGCAGTCGCATAATGACCGTTTGTTGAGTGCATAGTAAAGATTTCTAGCTTGGATGTGGTTTTGTTGAGGTAAGAATAAAGTAAAGTCAGCTGATGCGTCACAGCGGGAAAACGGGGAAAAAATTAAAAGAAAAAGAAAAGCGGGAAAATTAACTTTAGCCGTCGGGATTGGACAAAGCAGCTGTGAGTTAAACTTTCGTCATTTTAGAAAAAAGAGAAAAAAGCGCTTTTCCATCGGCTATTTGCCCCACATGTGTAGGCCCTTTCTTAGAGCGGTCATGTTTGAAAATGTAAAGTGAAAAGTTGACAAGTGCAAATTTTCAACAATCCACAATAATATTTGGAATATTATAATACTGGCTGATGAGATCTTTTCACCACGTTGCGATCGATGCAAGACACACTTCCAGTGTCGTAGAAAAACGTCCGAACTTTCCGGGGGGCCAACTAAATCGGAGCACTTTTACGGTGTATCCAAGGTATATAGCTGCGGATATTCCAACCAACGCCAAGAAATGGAAATGCTACGAGGAAATTTGACGTTGTTAGGTTCTTCTCAAACCGAGTTTCTCAAAATCTTCTACGAACTCCTATGCAGTCAGCATCATGTATTCACAGCCAGTGGCAACATTGCCGAAATGCTAACATAGTACTCCCCCTTAGGTGCTGGGTTTCGCACGGTCACCACAGCAAAACCTCTAAAGTGACGCAACAGCTCGAGGTGACCAGGGCCAACTACTCAACAATGTTTGCTGTGTGTGTCAATTTCTTCACATACAAGAGGACCTAAAATTTTTTGCTGAATCCGAACGGCACTTTGAGAAATTTTTCAAGGTAAATGATACTCTCGGAGGGCTTATCAAAACCTCGCGGATCGTGAAAAAGAACGAGTTTTTTTCAGGTGACAATGGTAGAATTCGAACCGAGACCTCCAGCATAGAAGCACACAAACTAACCACTATGCCAAGGCAACCCAGCGAAATCTCTGGATTGACGATTAATGCTGGGTGGACATACAGCGAAACAGGTACATGGCATTCAAAGCGGCTCTGCAGTATACAGAGAAGGACTAGAGCTGCTAACCGAGCTCTACAAGCAGAGGAGAAAGGAAGAATACTGGTTTCCCTAAAAGAAAAAGCAAGAGCACGAGAAGCGCACTGTTGAAGAGATAGAGGATGCTAAACCAGGACTGGGGTAAGAAAATTTTACCCAAGAGTCAAACAGTCCTTCTCAAGGATAAAAAGTTCAATTTGTAAGGAAAATCAAGGAAACGTCGGTGTGGAGTTGTAGCCGGTGCTAAGAATTAGGATAGACCATCTTCGCAGACTTTATCAAGTCGAAGACAAAACGAATACCGCTGTCAGGCAGAATGAACCATTTTACCCGGCCAAAGAAACTACCGACAACGCGAGTATTATGACCGAAGCAGCCAATATGGTCTATAAGCATTCAACGAGGGTATAACCAAGTAAATGAAAGACACACAAAACCCACATCTTGGACAAAACATCACCATAGACACCTAACTTTGAGCTAGTTAGGAACTTTGCTTGCCTGGGATCGACATAAATTCCGAAAGCGAAATCTGCGCAGAAATCAAATGAAGGCCAACCCTTGCCAATCACTGCTTCTTTGAGCTTAGAAAGCAATTGAGTAGCAGAGCACTTACTCTCAAGTACTTTAAGTGTCCATTTATAAAATCCTCACCATCTCAGCTTTTCTTTATTGTGCTCAAGCATGTACCCTGTCAAAAAAGGATGAAAACGTTTAAGGTTGTCTCGAGTTGAAAATCCTTCGGGTGAATTTTTGTCCCGTCTGCATAGCCAGAGAGTGGAAGAGGAGATATAACACCCAATCGGGCTATAGAGTGACACCCTCCTACAAGAGTCAGAATATACTGACTGCTATGGCTGGGTCACCTAGAGCGGATGGACACCATAACGCACCGGCCCATAAAATTTTCGAATTTATACCCTAGGGGCAGCACAGTTGAGGATCGCCGAGGCCCAACGTCGCGTGCAGAATTGGGGACAGAGCTAGCTAGAAATAGAGCGGGCAGGTGAATCTTACTGGTTGAGACCAGGTCCACCCTGAATATAGTGTCACCTAAAGTAAGTAAAGGAAGGATGCAAAAAACGAACAAACCTTCGATAGACCAGTGCCATCAATAATTTCCTGATGACAAAACAAATTTGGCCCAAGATTAATTTTAATCAAGAGTATGACCGAATGCATTTGCAAGTGTTTTTTTTTATTAAATAAGACGCATATAAAAATTTTCATCAAATTTAGGTATGCCTTTTGTGCTTCATTTTTTTTATAATAAGCTCACGATCAGGGGGTTATGACTTCCCTTAAGGTGCATAAAGCACATTGCGAGCGGAAAGAATTTGAGGAAAGAAAAGATAAAAGAGAAAAGTTAATCTCAATCCAAAACAAACACTGATGAGCCACGGAGCCTACGGAACATAAAAATTCTGCCAAAAACCATCAAAGCTTACACCCGCATGTGTTATGCCTTTACGGAGAAGAGCAATAATATAACTAAGAGAGTATTTCATAAAAACGTATGGCATACATCTAGTTGTTGTCCATTTAAGTTGCATATTGAACGAGAAAAGAACATACTTGGCCGACCAAACCTAGATAACAGACGCCGACCAGGAAGTTGCTCATTTTAAGCCAGACGCGCCTGGATTTTATATTTGTTGCTGGTTATGGTCCACCATGGATATTTTCCATACGACACCCACCATATCTGGTGAGCATTCCCCTATCTACCACCTAGGTAGGCACCCAATTAGGGACCAGTAACCCCTGAAGAGGGGTGTTTCATTTAGTCTCAACTTTTTTTGCTAAGATCTTAGTCTTAACCCTTTTTGCTAGCCCTTTTGAGAGTTTGGCACCATTTACGGTGTACCTTTTTTTCCAGCATTATTTGAGGCGTTGAGATGTTTATTTTTTGAGAAGGAATAAAAGAATTCTATATCAGATTCTGATTAAGAACATTTCAATGACTTTAGTGCTTTGGGGACCCATTCAAAATCCCCTGCGCAGTCATAAATTATTCACTTATCCTGTACCAATTAATTCTGTATTCACGTAAGAACTTACAACACATTGCCTTGGCTACTCAGTTTTGATCTTGTATCACAACGAACCAACTAATCCGCAATAAGATCATAGATAAAAGTTCCTTTGCTCTATGCTATATAGGAACAATCGATAGAATCTTTTACAATACCTTAACATAACCAGTGCATACACATAAACTCTCGGTTATACAAAAAAAACAGGGTACCACTCAACACATAGAAAATTTATGACCACATTTAGCGTGAAAGGTTGAGCAAAACATTCCAAAGTCATTTGTCCATCGAGTGCTGTGCGCTTCGTACTGCACTCGCTGCGAACGTGTTATAATGTCTGATCTGCGGTCAGAGAGACATGAAGTTTGTCTGTCTCTGCAAAGGATACGTGTCCTCAAGGGAGTTTCGATTTGAATGCGGTTCTGTGGTTTAATTTATCGAATAATACGCGGTCGCGTATTGCATTCGACATGAATTGATAGGGCAAAGGATGTGGGCTGTGCGAGTTGTTTGCATGGGTCTTGTGAAATGTCGGCAGCAAGGTTAATAAATTGCTTCCAGTCGAAGTCAATTTATCCACGGATTTTTCTTTTCCACGTGTAGCCTGAGGATTGGTTATGTAAGACCGGGGTACCATGTCAATAACATAGAAGGGACTTTGAACTTCTGGTATTGCTTTCTGACTGGACTGCGCAAATATACAAAAGCAAACTGATCGATGAGTATTATGGTCTTATCCAACTTCCTGCTTTTGTTTTTAGCAAATTATCCACCAAGGGATTCAATTTTCTGGACAAAACGTTTATTAAGGATGCGAAAGTAATCCAAGATGCCATAAGTGTTTGGGATTAATACATAAGTTTGGATTGGCCGCTCCTCGTGAGTCTCGCCTCTCTTTATATATGCATTAGACTGTCATTATCGCTTCAACTAACGATAAGTTATTTATTTGTCAGGCAAAGCTCTTTTTCACTTATCTGAGATGTGTCAAACACTCATTGGGGTATCATAAATCCTGCATTGAAACCGATCGTCACACCTTGTCTGGGCCACAACTAGTTCCCAAAAAAACATACTACTTCAAATAAATAACAATAAAACCCATTTCATGCTTTTAAGCCATCTACTACCGATCGCTGCGAACCGAGACCGCCAAACAAAAGAGCTCTCAAAGTTAAAATTATAAAACAACCAGCAGCCGCTATGGAATCATCGCCTCCACGCTTATTGTGAGTTATTGTCCTCCATCAGCACACACACATACACCGAAAAGACATATGAAAATTTTGGACAAAGATTTAAGAAACATTTATCAGCCGATAATGATCAAAGGCAAGCCACTGAACCATCCAATTGATATTTCGATGCGATGACGATTACACAGCCTGAGTACACGATCAAACTGCCACAAATGAATTGATTACATCCCCCAAATGAGACCGAGAAGGAGATGTTAATTAAAGCCATCCTTACTTCATCGCATCGTTTACAGGATCACAGCTTTTCCTGTTTGTTTCCTCTGTGAGAAGCGCGCTTTTTATAACCAGAACAATTAATCAGTCTTAATTTGGAGGCGAGTTCCAACGCAAGCTAACCGAACATCTAACGAGAGGAGCAACGATTCTGATGGGATGGGACAACCAACCGGGCAACGACAACAGATACCGATTTTGATTGTTCTGTTCGGCCGCGAATCGAGCATAAATCCAATGATCGTTTTGTTGAAAGATTTATGCTGATCATATGCGACATATTCGGTTAAATTAATTTATTGTGCGTGGCTCGTAAGCATATGTTAATCTCCACCAAATGTTGAAGTGGACACCAAGAGCATCTTTGATTTTGTCGTGTGTATTTCTCTTTGCGGCACTAAGACATAAGAGAGAATCTAGAAAAATGGTGATATAATATGGTAGAACACCATCTAGTGAACAGATAGACTTTGTACGAATAGATTTCTAAAATTGATTAAGCGATGGTGTCAGTTAGTTTTGTCTAGCTGTGCGAGCTGCTGTAAATCTTCCAGGGCATTCCTGCTTTTCGAGGGGATGCATTAATTATTTGGTTAGATGTGATCTGATTTTTACAGTTTAAGATCGGTCCATTGAGTTAAATCGGTGTGAGAAGATAAGAAAATTAAGATCGATACAAAAGAAATAACCAATGTACTGCTGAGCGAACAAAACTCCTAACGAAGGCGATTATCATACTTACATTGGGATTTAAGGTCATTGGTATGCTTTTTATTTATTAGTTCAGTTAAGTCGTGGAATTTGGAGACAATTCTGATTTACAGTTGTTTTTCATTGATCCCTTGAAATATGACTCGGCGAGAGAACTTAGCCAGTTCGCACGTCAACTCTTTTGTTTTTTATTTTCAGGAGAAGTCAAATAAAGGTGCAGCTAAAACAAAGTCTCAGCTGAGGAAAAAATGAATCACTATTTTACGGAAATGAATAGTTACGAAAGTCACGAAAGTCTTCATAAGTTGTTTTGGCCCCTTTTCTGAGCAAATTTCGTTAAATCACGGTAAATTTTTGTTTTCTGAATGAGGTTGTTTAGGGACCATCCATAAAATAACAAGTTCCTGTGATAGGGACCATCCATGGCAAGGGTAAAATATCCGGAAAGAAGCAGAATTGCAGTCGGTAGTGAGGATTTGAAAAAAACATTTCTGCTGATAGTATAGGGGGAGGACGAATCGAATCTCACTGTTAGGCAAAATGAGCCATTTAATCTGAGCGATGATGACCAAGAATACAAACGATAATACACACCCTACCTGCAACAAAGCAGCCGGAGGTAAAAGCCTAGCTGCAAACTATTCAAATCCGCTGGATATAATTGGCTCCATATCATCTGCAAGATATAGTAGGAGTAAACCATCTCCGATGAATAAAAACTGAGCATTATTTGCCCTATCCTCAAAAAAGGAAATCCTCTGACTTCCGCCAGCTTAAGTCTCCCTATCATCGCAAGATTTTTTCAGCTGTACTGTGTGAAAGGCCCCTTGTCAACAGTTTGATAAGCCCATATGAGTGCAGTTTTAGGGCAGGAAAATCCGCATCGATCAAATATTTACACTACGGCAGATCATGGCAAAAATCCAGGAATTCCTAATCGAAACCCTCCACCTTTTCATCGATTTCAAGCCCGCGTATGACAGCATTTATTAATACGAACTTTGTTAAGTGAATTCTCGTCTTAACATCCCTGCCAAATTTATCAGTTCGTGAAGGATGACGATTGTTTGTCAATATCAGTAAAGACCTCACCCTCAAGACAAGGCTACTTACTGCCATGTGACTACTTTGATAGCATACTTGAGAGAGATTTGTGCAGAACTGCTGGCACCAACACCGGAGGCACAATCTTTCAAAACACCTTACAATTATTCGCTTACGCATATGACATTGAGATAATTGGAAGAACACAGCGTGATTCTTTCCACACAGTGAAGCTTTCGTGATTATTGGAAGCGGCGAATATGGGCTAAGCAATCAATGAGGGCTAAACCGAGTAAACATATATGCTATTATCAAAAGGCAACATCGACGTCTTGGACGAAGTATCACCATACACAGCTATAACTTTGACTAATTAAGGGAAATGACTGATTTGTCTAAGCATCAACCCATCGAAAACGAGCTTGTCCTCCTTATAAAACAGAAAGTCGATGCCGGTTGTACAGCTGCGAATACTGAGCTCTTCAGCTATCTAACATTGCCAAATATGTGGGTATCATCCTAGACAGCAAGCTAAGCTGGAATCCAAACACAGAAGAAAGAATTCAAAAAGTATACACAGCTCTATAAGCGTGCAACCGAATATGCGGGGAAAAAAATGAGTCTTTCCTCTAACATATCAAAACCTGGCTTTGCACAGCTAAAGTAAGAACTATACTCACGTACAAATGCTGCGTCTGGCTGCCAGCTGTAAACAAGCAGTACAATATCAAAGCTTTTACTTAGGTACAAGGATTGGCTTGTCTCGTAACTACAGGTGCTCTGAGATCTTCTCCTGCCATGGGCTAGAGGCAATTCTTAACATTACAGCCAGCCCATAGATCTCTTTATTAACAAAAGAGCTGGTCGCAAGAATGGCTTAAGGCCGTCTACCAGATTGACAATCAAGTTTTGTAAAATCAAAAACGATAAAACGAAGAAGACCAAAAGTATTCAAAAATCGCCTTTCAAAATGCAGGTTCTATAGCTGGTTGCAGCTGCTGTTATACCTGCTGTAAATCAATCAGTGATGCGATGCGCGCGCTTCATTCAAAAAACGATCATATAAGACATTGCCTGCTTTTATCCAAACGCTTTTTAACATGGGCTTAATCGATGCAAGATGTGTGTTTGCCGAAATATTTAAGTTTTCTCCAAAGCTCGCAGCTAGCTCCTCCCACTTCTTGTCGAGATTATGTGCTCCAGCACAATCCTCGCAGCCTTCCTTCTGCCATTCTCGCGATCCTTGCAATGTAGTCTGCATGCAACTTAAGTTTGTCCAAAAAATGCGGTGGGACGGATGTTTCCAAGTGAAGCATGTAGATTGGGGTACATGTTGGAAGCCTAAAGATTCGCCTCAAAAAATATCTTGAAAATTTTTCAACTTCCTCAAAAAAACAATGAACCCAAACTAATGAGTAAGTATTATAGTTACATTAAAATCTTTACTCCTTACAAATTTTCGCCATAGAGTGACACTAAGGGCCCTCTTAGGCCTATGCGAGCTGGTGTTTTCTGCTGCCAGCAACCTTGCCTAAATTAATCTCCCTAACCTCATCGCCCTAGCCCTGCTTTACAGTGTTAAAGCATGGACCCTATCAAAGGCGGCCTTAGGCTGCTTCGAGAGTCAAATTTGAGCTGTGCTAGATGTAAGCCAACAACGACCTCACGAGAAGAATCCGATTATAGTGGCTGCGATTGCTGGGTCATCAATAACGGATGGACGCTCTGGCACGGGGAATCTTCGAATCCATACCGCAGGGACGACGCAGTACAGAGAAGCACTGATTCACATGTGGAACGGGCGCCAACCAACTTCGCGTTTCAAAAAAGAAGACAGCGAAGCTTGTTCATGCCGAGGTCCTAAGGCATGTAAATACTTATTCCTACTTAAGAAGTACGTATGTTTAAAGCTTACCTGTAGCTCGATACCTTTTTTTGCCCTACATGAGGTAGATATATTACTTTCGATACATATTTTGTAACGTAGATAGTAAAATTATGACCGTGGTCCTCTGAGACCTTTGTGATCGAGCTTATGCAGGCTTAGTTAAGGGCATAAACGTTTTTCAAGTCAAAGACTGATTTGGAGTCAATGATGTGCGCTAAGAGCTTGTTTAACTGCTTGATTGTCTTCGTGTGGGTATTTATTTTTAAAAGTTTGAGTAAACATGGTTGGCGCATTGTTTAAAGGTGTGGATATCTTCTTCCGATCGCCATTCCGTTAGTCAGCTTCTCCTGACTCTCTTTAGATTCTCGACCAGGGGGGGTCAAAATTATGCTTTTCAAAATTCTATAACTTTGACAAAGCCCCACAGTAATGCATGGGGCCGCGTATCTTCCTTCTTCAACCCCCATGCTTCCTTTTTTACCTGTGCTTTACTTCAAAATAGTGAAAAGTTTGCTTGACAGAGCAGAATAATCAGAATATTATTGCTAAGGCCGAATTTTGAAAGCAGAAGTTTGTCGCAAAAGCAGAATTTTGAAAAACACAATTAAGAATTGCTCTCTCATTACCAGCGATCTCCGTGGAAGATCTTATATTGAAGTAAAGGGTTTTGTATGGGCATAGTCTTTTACGCGCAGAGGTTGTCAATTTCCGGGAGAAAAGTGTTGAAAGGTCTGAGTGGTCGCTTATACTTTTCTCCTTAACTCGCACTTGACTTACCATGCTGCGTACATTGCCATTCGTTGTTTATATACGTGGAAGGGTGTTAATACTTATAATTAATTCTATAGCATATCTTTGGGGCATGTCCGCATTGTTCCTATATACACAGCCGCCTTTGTCCTGTTCCTCTTTGAGTTTGGAGTTGGCAGAGTCCATTGACTAACTAATGCACGTTCAGCCATTGTGCTAATAAACGACTTCAATAGAACGATAACTCGACGATTTTGTCATCATTTGAAACTAAGCTAAAATTTATACTTCTTCTTATATAAGATTATTTGGTCTTAACTCCAGTTTTTTCAACAATGTGGGTTTTGTTCAATAATCTTGGCATTCGAACAATTCTGTGATTGTTTGCCGTGACCAGGGTGTATATTAAAACAGTAAAAAAAAGTTTTCAGGCGTACTAACTATTGCTAGTGAGTTTGCATGTTCGGTCAATGGGGTGAAACGGCATATTAAAATCCAATCACAGAATTAAATGTTCGAATTGAGCATATGGGTTTTGGTAATTATAGTTTGCGTTGTATTTTTCCAACAAAAGCGATAATTGATGTTCGGCAATTAAAGTCGAAAAAATGCGTGCCTCGGTGGACTTTCTTTGCAACACCCACTGTAACATCGTTGAACAAAACTCACTGGGGTTAAGACCAAATGATCTTAAATATGAAATTTAGTTTCACCCTATTGATCCAACATGATAACTGACTAGCAAAAGTAAGTACGCATGAAAACCTTTTATGTTTCTTCTAAAGGGAACTATATAAGGGAAATATGAGAGCCGTACTTGGCTTTATGGAAAGGTTTTCCCTAAGGTACACCTAGTACGGGCTTTATTGTAAGCGTTTTGCAAACGTCAGGTATACTTCGTTAGACTTTTTAGATTCACTCCTTATTTCTGAAAGGATTTTACATGCTCCTATTGATAATGAATGGAGCAAACAAATGCTTCGCTTTCTTCTAATTATACTACTTTTGTTTTTAGAAAAAATATTAGCAGTTTCGTTAATGACTGCCTCAATACTTGTATAAAATAACAATAAAAAAGAGAATTAATATTTAGTAATTCACACTTTTAGCTGCTAAACCACATAGCACGTCATCGTGTATAAATTTACCAATAAACCAATCGCGCAGTCACGTAGCATGTCCCAGTCGAATATATTAAAATATTCCCGAAATTGGTTTTCGATAAAATCCCCAAAAGAAGAGTTATAGCCTCAAAGGTCTTGCATAAAATTTTAGAAGAAGAAATTTTAAGTAACAAATCTACTTTCACAGCTATGGCTGGCGCTCACCGCTAAGTCTGCACGTTTGCCTTAAATCTTTTTGTTTTTTCCTAGAAATCTTTATGTTAAATTCAAAATGTTGTATTCTCTCTTCATTGTTCATTTATAATAATCGATAAATCATGAAAATATATCCAGAATTAAATTATTCTATATTGTCACCCCAATAAATTAGTTAAATGCCACCAGCCAACACACAAAAGCGTTCATAAATTTATTCATAAAACTAAAATTTATTGGCACTACAATCTCCGGCTATGACAAAAACCAACAAACTAATTAGAATTTAATTTTTTGTTTGAGGTTTCTTGTATGGGTTTTTGGTTTGAAAATAAATACGATCCGATATATCCCGCTGGATAAGATTAATGTGCACCAATTAACGCGAAGCTAACCAAACAATATAAATTTGGCTTGGAATTTTTTATTGTTTGTGTACCTAAGTGTTTTCCTAAGATTTTAAATTATACCTCTGCGCTACTATAGCTAAAACCTGGCAAAGGTGCCTATTTTTGGCATGCTGTGAAGAGGTTACCCTTGCCAACATATCAACACATTCTTCATCATTAGACGGTGTAGGTAGTGATTGCTTGGAGACTGATTAGAGGGCAACACACAGGTTAGTATCATGCTGTGTCGACTCACTAAATGACCAAAAACAATAGTTACGGTTCCGTTCTGCGGAGTCACAATTAAATTGCCCATCGGCCGGGTGGACAATGTAGAAGTTTTCCTCATAATCGAGAAAAAACCCTCATAATCGAGAAATTATTCAAATCTGAATGCGGCGGTAATTTTTCAATTAAATCCTCGTTCAAACTCACGTTCGATTCAATTAGGGTCTTTCACACGCACAGCGTAAAAACACACAAACAGTCATCATAATAAAGTATCTTTGTGTGTATCTCAAGACTAGCGAGTCACACATAATTTAATCGCAATCAATATCGCGTCCCGTGTCCAGTTCCATGTTCGGCTCAGCACCTGTCGTCATCCGGTGCCGGTACACCGATCGTATCGACCGATGATCGGACTCGGATTATTCAAATTTTCCCCACCGGAATGGGCAGTGTATATGGGTGAGCGACCGAGCCAAAGATGGAAATTTACATTCAAATCCGAGTCTTAGTAGTTCACAGTTTTTTTTTTAATCTATCGTCGGGACACGTCTTAATTAAGCTAGCGATATTTAGCGGGAAGTATCACACGGCAGTGTGAATGTAACAAATGCTCGTGTCTTGTTCATTGAATTGTTGTGAGATACATATTCATGGGATGTGATGCGACGGCAACTACTCGAGAATTATGGCATAAGGTGAGCTTATAAATATTATCCGGACATGATGACATGACAACGGTTTGGTAAAAAGAATGAATTAGTTCTATACAAAAAGGGTGTGTTCTAAGATGAGTAAGTGTCTGGATTAGTTAAGTCACCGCTACCTGCCCTATATATTTCTAAAACTCATTTGTACATTAAATATGAAACGGAAGCTGGCAGCAGCAACTTAACCTAGTACGGTGCTCTCTTAACTAGGTAGTATCTATGTAGCCTATGAGACTTGATCCCATCTTGGGCGCCACTTCACATTAAGTCAACATCTTGGGAGCAACTTCTTGGATGTTTGCCACCACAAAAAAAGGGTTGACACTATGGTGCTAAGAAGCAATCGTTTTTTCTCGCACCAATGTTCTCTCACCATTGAAAATACAAAATTGAAGACTATCTTAAACTACTGGGCGGGATAGCTGTATCCACACGTGGTGCATTTTGAATTATTGGCCGATCAAGTGCATTTACTTGAGTCCTACCTTAAAAGAAGAAGACGCAACTCAAAAGTAGGAGCAACAGAATTACTTATCACAGCACCCAGTAGAGAAGGGACTGAAAATTACGAAAAAAAACTCAATGCTGAAGAGCTAACTGGAAACCCGTTGAAGTGATTCGTACATTTGCTCCATTGTCATCGGCGGATCTTTTGATATTTTTCCTTCCCTCGCTTGGCGCAAAAATTAATCGTCAAACTCTTTCAAACGAAAATCATAGCCCGAAAACTTACCAGGGCCTGCATTGTTTAAAAGACTTGAATTTTAAACTAAGCGAGGATATGCCATACCTTTTTGCTTAAGCAAGGATAATCCAAAGCACATGACGGTAGCATTCCATTTGTTAGTCAAATCCGGCCGCTAAAACTAAGAGCTTTTAAAGGGGTTTAATTCTCAGTGATCTCGACATTCTGGTCAGTTAACGCCCAAGCGAAGGTATGTTGAGATTTTTGCTGCGACTAAGCACCTTAAACAGCTTTCAAACGAGCACACGTGAATTGCAGCCTTTGCTAGTCACGCCGCCAATACTCTGGACTTGTTTCTTACCTCCCAGCCGGAAAAATACTCAGTCAGCGTTCGTTCGGACCATTGTGTCATATCGGCTTCTTTTCCGTGCACAAACCACGCAGTTAAAAGACCAGTTTAGCAATACGAACAAGCCAACTGGGACGGCCTAAACATTTTTTTTTAGACTCTCACATTATTTTCTCTATTGTTACTCGAATGCCGCCGCCGATATGCTTACGAAAGTAATTCTCTTTCGAATGAAAACTTTTTTTCCTAAAAGAACGAAAAGAATCAAACCAAAGGCGAATTCATGATACGAACTGTAAAGAGGCTATCAAGTTGAAGGAGATAAATTTTTGGTCTTATAAAGCCAATTCCACTGAGGAACACGGTACCAAGTTTAAATGAGCTAGAAATGACTGCAATGCAGCTTTCCGTCGTGTTAAATTCACACATGATAAGAAAATGCGGCAAAAGATCCTTCAATGCCTCAAAGGTAGTAAAAGTTTTCAGTAAAAAACATAAAAAATTGTACCTTTTCTTCCATCCCAACACTCGTTTACAATGACAAAATAGCTGTCAGGTCCTCAGACAAAGCCAATCTACTCGCAGCTCTTTTTACCGCCAACTCTACGCTTCCAGATTGCACGATGACTCCCCTGTACTAGAGCGCGTCGAACACTATATTGGACCGATTCATTTTTGCACACGCACAGTAGCAGGAGTTCTCAAAAATCTCAACATACACAAACCCGCTGGTCCAGATGCCATTTCCCCCTTAATTCTGAAGAGGTGTTCTTCTAAGCTGGCAAAAACACTGCGTTAGCTTGTTTATCTGTACTGTTCTGTCTATCTGTCTGTCCTGTCCAGCCCACTGTGGTTGCCTCAAGTTCCTGGTGGCTTCAGTCATTGAATGCAGTTAGGTGCAAGTCCATTGTTGACCGTTTAGGTAACATAGATGAGAAAATATATAGCGGCCCCCCAAAACCATAATATCCAAAAGCTACTTTTAACCTATCGCAGTCCATTAACTGCACGACACAAAGCTAACCACTGCGTTAGCTTTTCATCTGTCCTGTTCTGTCTATCTATCTGTCCTGTCCAGCCCGTCCCGAAAATGGCGATACTTCTTCTCCGACCAGTTACTGACAAATTGCACTAACGTCCTTTCTTTCCAAGGTCATGGAAACGCTGGTGAGCCATCAGCTTATGAAATATCTCGAATCGCGAAAGCTCCTTCATGAGCGGCAGTACGTGTTTGGTAGCAAAAGGTCCACTGGTTATCTGATGGCTCATCTCACCGAAAAATGGAACCACTCCTTTCATCTGCATGGTGAAAGCAAACCTGTAGCGCTTGATATTTCTAAAGTATTTGACAGAGGCTGGCAACTGGCTCTCTTGTCGAAAATGCGTGCATTTGGAGTCGACGAACCTTTCGTTCATTGAATTAGAAATTTCCTTTTGAACCGTTCAATCCAAGTGGTTCTGGCTGGCTTCAAGTCTGACCAAACAAAAACAAATAGAGTGGCGCAAAAGCTCAAGGTGAACCAGGTCCAACTTCTCAACAATGTATGCTGTACCTATGTGTTAATTTCATTACATACAAGGGGACCTACAATTTTTTGCCGAATCCGAACGGCACTTTGAGGTGTTTTTCAAGACAAATGATACTCTCGGAGGGCTTGTCAGACCCGGAGGTGGGGACCGTGGAAAAGGACAAGTCTTTTTTGTTTTTAGGTGACGATGGCAGCATTCGGACCCAGACCAAGTCTGACATCCACCTTATAAATGCTGGTGTTCCCCAAGGCTCAGCTTTATCTCCAACGCTTTTCTTGATTTTTATCAACGACCTTTTGCCTGCCACATCTAATCCAATATATTCTTTTGCTGCCGACAAACCCTCAGTTTTTTATATTCATGTCAGAAAAATGAATACCCACCATCGATCAAATATTCACACTGCGGCAGATCTTGGAGAAAACCCAGGAATTCCAAATCGATACACACCACCTCTTCATCGATTTCAAGGCCGCGTATGACAGCATCTATAGAGACGAGCTATATAGCGCAATGTCTAGTTTTGGCATCCCTGCCAAACTCGTCAGTCTGTGCAGGATGACGATGGAAAACTCACGCTGTTCCGTCAAGGTCGACCCCTTTGATGTCAAAAAAGGATTTAGACAAGGCAACGCGCTGTCATGCGACTTCTTTAACATCATACTTGAGAGAATTGTGCAGAACTCTCGCGCCAACACCAGAGGTACAATCTTTCAAAAGTCCGTTCAACTACTTGCATACGCAGACGACATTGACATAATCGGTAGAACAAAGCGTGATGTCAGTGAAGCCTTCGTGAGTATTGGGACGGAAGCGGCGAATATGGGTTTAGCAGTCAATGAGGGCAAAACCAAGTATATGCTGTCATCAAGAAAAGACACCCAATACCGACGTCTTGGACAAAACATCACCATCGACAGCTATAACTTTGAGGTAGTTAGGGACTTTGTCTACCTGTGTTCCGCTATCAATTCAGACAATGACACCAGCGCTGAAATCAAACGAAGGATAACTCTTGCCAATCGCTGTTTCTTTGGGCTAAGAAGGCAATTGAGTAGCAAAGCCCTCTCTCGAGCAACTAAAGTGTCCATGTATAGGACCCTCATCATCACAGTCCTGCTTTACGGTGCAGAAGCATGGACCCTGTCAAATGCGGATGAAAACACTTTAGGCTGCTTCGAGAGGAAAATTCTTCGGACGATTTACGGTCCCGTCTGCATAGACGGAGAGTGGAGGAGGAGATATAACATCGAACTGTACGGGCTGTACAGCGATACCGACCTAGCCAAAAGAGTCGAAACACAACGTCTACGATGGCTGGGTCATCTAGAGCGGATGGACACCAACGCCCCGGCCCGGAAAATCTTCGAATCCACACCGCAGGGACGACGCGGTAGAGGAGCAACGAGACTCAGGTGGCGCACGCAAGTGGAAGGGGACCTCAGCCAACTTCGCGTGCGAAACTGAAGACGGCTAGCTAGAGACGGAGCTGGCTGGCGAAGCTTGTTGGCTGAGGCCCAGGTCCACCCCGGACTGTAGCGCCACCTTAAGTAAGTAAATAAGTCAAGAAAAATGTGCCCGTCCGTCAGACATTAAAAGGGAATGGATGCGTATGTTAAACTTACTAAATTCTGACTTAAACAGCATATAATCCTGGGGGAATTTAAACAGAGTGGAATTTAATGCTTCAAAAACTCAATGCTGTCTGCTGTCTCAAAATGCGTAATAGTAACTTTCAGGCATTGTCTATGAATGGCACTTGCGTTACTGAAACCGAAAAGCTTCTCATCCGCAGTATGTGTGTGAATGAGACGACCTACGTTAGAATGACCACATATTCGAAGTCGCCAAGAACGCCGCAAAATGCCTAGGTTTCCTGGGCAGGTGCACCCAAGACCACTTTGCACCTCCTCGATAGAATCCAAAAGCGTGCGCTAAAACTTATGGGTGACTTAAGCATTGCGGAGCCCTTTGACTCCTTGGAACATCGTCGCAATGTTTCTTGTCTTTCATTGTTTTATCGTTACTTCTATAAGGAGTGCCCCAGTGAGTTAGCCAGCTGCATTCCACCCCTGAAAGAATTCAGCTGCAATACCCACAAAAGAAGGAATGCTCATCAATACACCCTTGAGCCTAATTTCGAACGAACCGCGCAATATTGGAGTTCTTTCATTAGCAGAACACCACGGATGTGGAACAGGCTTCCTCAGGTGCTTTTTCCCTGACGCAACAGTCCTCAGTTGTTTAAAACTAAAGTGCAGCAGTACCTCACCTCTCTCTCTTGTGATCCCTTCCGCTCGCGTTAAGTAAACTCAATATGAGGGTAGTAATAGTCCCTTTAACGGGAGCAAATTATAAAAAAAAAAAATTGTAGTCATTTACTGTGGGTTTGGAAATAGGTAGTCTAGTCATTCACTGTGACTGCATTAAATTCCTGGTGGCTTCAGTCATTGAATGCAGCTAGGTGTAAGTCCAACGTTGACCGTGTATAGGTATACTTTAGATGAGAAAATATTTACCGGCCTCCCAAAACCATAATATCCAAAAGCTACTTTACACCTATCGCAGTCCATTAACTGCGCGACACAAATCGTTCGTGAACTTTTTGCGAGTCCGCATAACAAACCCCATTTTCAACAGCGTATTAACCCACAAAGTGACCTTTCTACCCACCACGACAAGCCAATATGCACAGCAAATCCTCCAGGGACTAATACGTCCGCAAGTCAAACACTCATTGGCGACATACCAAATGCTCGTCCAATGTGTCCGCAACTCTGTCGTATTTCCTTTTTAGATAGAACCCAGCGGACATGTCGTCGTACGTGCCGACATTATGACATGCCATGATTTGACATATGAAGAGCGAAGTTTCATATTTGCAGTTGTCGCTTCGCGCCACATAATATTATGGCTGACAGCTATTATAGACAACCATCAACCATTGCTATCGTCAACCATTTTTGTCATTTTTTTGTTCAGCCTTGGACAGGGTGGATTTTAATGATATTTTTTTGTTGCCAAAAACGGAAACCATATAAAGGTGTCACTCGATATGTTGCTCAAAGGAAGCGAGCGCACATCATAACACCATACGGACATAGATGGAGATGGCCAGCAGGGAGCCGTCAAATATACAGTGACGACAAGAGTATGCGGCGAGTACATGGGCCATGATGAGGTGCGGTGGTTGGTTGTGCTTTTAATAATGGCTGTCATGAAATTCAATACAACTTTCCATGTATTCCTGGAGGTGGGATGAAGTGGGTTGATAGCGGCGGTGGCTCCAGCTCCCAGCAGGAGACCAAATGGGCTGTCAATTTTTGCCTCTGCGTACTGGTTATGGGGCGTTTTGCTGAGAACAACAAGGTACAGGCAAACTTAGTCAGGCGAAGTAGGGGACTTAATTTTAGGTGCCTGCTGGTGGTAGGAGGTGTCTTATGGCCACAAATAACGGTTCATTTAATTATGGTGATGTGCCATTTTGTCGCCATGAAAAGGCATCATAGAAATTAATGGACGCTTATAAATGTTGTGCTGTTACTGTTAGGTATAGACATATCTACATTCGCGTGTAAATAGTTTAACTTAAGTATTTAACTTTATATTTTCCAGTTCCCATGCATATTAAAAAATCTTATATACTTTATTGATAGCTTTATTCCGATGTCCATTCGCTCTTACTAGATGCAGAAAAATCAATAACATTTTCATAAGCTTGAAGAATAGTTTAAAAAAGTTGAAACCTAGATTTGCTATATATTTACCATGCCTATATATAACCGACTGCAATAGAAATCTACACAGACGGATCCAAAACAGCACTTGGAGTGGGATCAGGAGTCTTCTCCAGTACTCTTGACCTATGTATCTCAAGCGCCTGCCGGATCACTGTAGTCGTTTTTCAAGCAGAAATTACAGCTGTTCGTGAAGCCGCGGCCTGACTTTCAATTAACTCAATAGACTGCAGAGCTATTGTTTTCTTTATAGACAGCCAAGCTGCAATAAAAGCCTTGGAATCGCCAACGATACGATCCAAGTTGGTAAAGCAATGCCGCGAATCTCTAAACGAGATTGCTGTCAGGTGCGACGTATCCCTGTGCTGTGTTCCAGGCCGACGAACTGGCTAAACGCCTAACTGTGAACACACAACCTATCCCTCCCCCACATGGAAACTCTATGTGGGTGAGGGAGTACCTACAATAGAGCGCCAATTTTCCCAACAGGACCGGCCTGGGAAGGGCTCATACCGATTCGGTTGCCCTCACCTCTCCGCTCTTGTGGGAACACTGGTACACATTCCCCCTAGTACGGGTTCCTACTGCCATACCTCTCCCATTCCCCGGCTCGGGTTCATACCGCTTCGGTTGATTCTGACTTGAGTCACCTGAAGTATGGGTTTGCACCGAAACGGTTACCCTACTTCAGCGTCTGAACGAAGAATCATCCTCCGGCAACGGCAAAGTGCAGGGGGAGTAACCGAAATCGGTTACTCCACCTGTACTTTCCAATCCTTAAGGCTAACTCTCACTTCGGGGCAATAGTAAACCAAATCTAGTTAAACTCGACGCAAGGGAAAGATACCCTATTTGTCCGTCACACCACACCGGACGTAATTAGTAGTACTCCTACAGTAATTGCCATTTTTCTCGTCTCTCCCCTCCCCACTACATCCCAGTGTTCTACCCAGGGCTGGATTGGTGCGGGCTTATACCGCTTCGGTTACCCTCACCTCTCCACCCCCAGCACATAATTCCCACTGGTATGGGCTTATACTGCTTCGGTTACCCCGACTTTCCCCCCAATTCTAACGCGAGTTGCCTGTAGTACGGGTTTGCAATGAAGACGGTTACCCTACATCAGCTTCTTGCTTGAGAACACCCCCGCAAGGGTTCACACCGAGTCGGTTACCCCTGCGCCTTCCCATCCCGAGGATAATTCTTAGCAGAGAAGCAACAGGTTCGGACTTAGGTTCGGACTTATACCGAAATCGGTTGTCCTGCCGGGCTCTCATATAGGAACTATTCCTCACTGACCCACCAACCTCCTCCTCGACCTCAAGCTACCCCCTCCCCAATCCGTATCAACAAGGTAAATTCCCATCTGGAGTCCAACAGCAACAAGACCACCCTTTCTTCAGGAAAGTCTCTCACTTGCCCCCCTCAACTCTGCTAACAACGGTTAGCCCCAGCATTCCTTACCCTCGAGTGCGTCTCAACCAATCAAACTCTGGTTGGTGACCTTCGGTATAGGCTTATACTGTCAACGGTTGCCTAGACCCCTCCCACCCAAACAGGTAGTCATCATTTAGGTCCCGGGCTGGTAACTCCGGCCCTACAAGTGGTATCACAATGGACCTTTTTTGGTCTAAGTGTGTCTCTGCCCAGCGGGGACAGCCACCCACCTAACCTAACCTACCATACCTAATATAAATTTTTTTATGAGCCTTACAGTTAGGGACGTTCGCATTCGAAGCTCAGTATTCGGCTTTCTGTCGAATATCTCCGGCCTTATTACAAGAATAGTGGGGTGCCGTGGCGTAGTGGTTAGTGTGTGTGCTTACTACGCCGGAGGCCTGGGTTCGAATCCTGCCATCGTCACCTGAAACAAAAAGACTAGTTCTTTTTCACGGTCCCCACCTCCGCGAGGGTCTGACAAGCCCTCCGAGAGTATCATTTGTCTTGAAAAACTTCTCAAAGTGCCGTTCGGATTCGGCGAAAAATTGTAGGTCCCCTTGCATGTGAAGAAATTAACACACACAGCATACATTGTTGAGAAGTTGGCCCTGGTTCACCTCGAGCTGTTGCGCCACTCTATTTATTTTATATTTATTACAAGAATCAGATACTATATGTTGGGGCTGTGTCTATGGGATGTCTTCCCGCCACATAAAGGAAGCTTTATAAGCATCGAAGCGACAATGAGCCTCGGAATCGGACGGATTTATTTTAGACGACCAATGCAAACGAAACGAGGGCAACGAGCTTTTGATCTGCACATAGAATGTTATCGGTCCCTTATAACAGACCTCATGCAACCGAGCACTAATTGAGGACACATGCAAGCAACCTTCACGCTGTCGAGAGACACTCTTGCTCCGACGTTTTGGGCAAAACATGACCATTTACACAACTTGAATTTTGAGGTAATTAAGGACTTTGGTAACTGGGTTTCGCCATAAATTCACACAACGATACCAGAGCAGAAATCCAACGAAGTTTAACTCTTGCCAATGCTCTTGTCTGCTTCTTTGAGCAGCTTAAGTATCCGTTTGTAAGACACTCATAATCCCAGTCTTAACTTACGGTATAAAAGCGTGGACGTTGTCAAAGTTCGGATAAACACGCTTGGAGAAGGAAAATCAATCCATCGACGGAGAGTGGAGGAGAAATCAGAGCACAAGGACTGCGAAGGCTATTCTCAGAATCTGACTCTCTCTCTCTCGGAATAAATTGACAGTGACTAACGCACTGCACCGTGGAATCTTCAACTCCACCCCACAGTTATACAGGACAGTAAAGGAGCGCCGAGGCTTAGAAAAAGTATCTAGTGCAGCTCAAGCAAGAAGCACATGTTTTGGCTTAGCGTTAAGTTTTAAACAACGCTTTACGCTTGTCGCTTGCAATCAGTGTATTCACTGAGTCTTCATACTTACCAGCCTTCCAGGAGCGGTAAGTCGCCGCGCCAGTAGCACCACCCGGACTTGAGGAAGTATCATAATAATTGACTAAAATGCAGGTGGGATCAATAAGTCTTCTATCAAAATAGGTCCATATGAACCATTTCATCCTATTGGCAAATTGTATAATCTTATCGGGAAAAATTAATTTGCTGTAACAAAAAAAAAAATTGTTCTCGAAAAGCGAAAAATTACAAAAATTTACAATTCTGCACTTTTTCAACTCTACACACAATTAACAATTCTACAATTTACATTTCACTTTTCAATATTAAATTTAGAATTGATTTAATTAATGTTAACTATAATTTTGTATGATTTCGCTTCCCAACATAAGCAACGATACGTTCGGTTAGCTTTTTAATTACAAATTTTGTTAGTTTGAAATTAAAATAAAAAAAATGAAACTGCAAATACTAATACTACTTACTTAATGTACCTAATGGCTAAAAATTAACGAATTCGCCAGGTATCAAACCTTGAGTTTTCTTCTTCACTGCGACAGCGAAGCTCATTGATGCGCGTGGCCGGTGTTGTTGCCAAGAAGTTACTTGAAGCAAGAAGGCGAAAAAAACTGACAAAAGTAAATTTTTTGAGTCGACACAATTAGCAAAATAAAGAAATTACCATCTTCGCATTGAAGGGAGAGTGCGCAACGACCTAGCAGGGCGGTCAGAGGATAAAGATAATTGAGTCAATGTGATAAAATAGCTTTGTTACCAAATATTCTATCAATTTGACCAAAAGCTCATTTAAATGGATTGAAAGTTGCTTAAAACAAAATTTTTTTTGCTAAATTAACAATTTTGCTTTTGTTGAATTCCAACAAGAAGTTGTTACCTACAAAATTATTTTCAGTGAACCCACCCGTTGAAGGAGGACGTAGAAATGATATATGGGAGATTTGAAAAAATGAATAACTCCTCCTATGATAAAGCTAATATATTTTAACCATTCTGGTTGCGTAGAACATGATGCAGTCTAGAATTACATTGTTGAGTGGAAACGCTGCCTGGTGGTGGAACTCGGGTTAATTTGTGTTGAATGTAAGAAAAAAAATTTAACCCACAAAATTACCACTATGTTGTAAAAAATATAATTTTAAAATAAATAACTGGCATAGCTCATTTTATAAATTTTTTTAGGAAATGAAAGCAAATTTTGAATAATCAAAAATTTCGGATCTGTGTACGGTAATTATAAACATGTTTTAATTTGGTTAAAATACTAAGCATTTAAAATTACAAGGCAAGCTTACTGAGTTCGAAATTAAAAATGTTAATAATAACCGTTTCCAACCCAAATTTTTTTAAGTACCCTTTATACAAAGACAATAAAAAACAAGTGAGTAAGTGCAAGAGTTCGTCTGTAACAAACTTCTATATACCCGACCCTTCATACCGTGTAACACCAAATCTTAAGTTTTTTTTCCCCAAATTCATATATTTTTTGTATAGGCAACGCCCCCAAAAGTGGGTCTGGGCTAAAAACTAAAATTAATTATTTGTAATTTCGGTAAAACCAAAAATTATTTCGAAAAAAAAAACTTTTTTCTAAAAACGCCCCTAAAAGTGGGCTTTGCTCAAAACTTTGTATGGCAAATGCATAGTTATGTCTTTAATAATTGTTATAGATTGTTTTTTCTATTTGGTGTGAACTATCCGAGAAATCGGGTTTTTAAAGATCTAACATGTTAAATGTGGGCATGGTCGATATTGTAGGCGGTCCAATTTTTGCCTTCTAAAGAGGTTTTGGGCCATTATTGCTTAGTACCAAAATTTTTTGTGCAAAAGTGCCACCATGCGCTAACATGGCTCCGTTGTTTTCCTTACTCGTTAGTTTAAGGCACGCATTTTATTATATTTTATTTTATTATATTTGTCTGTACCAAATAAGAACCAAGATACACTCTAAGTTTGAGCGTCCTAGCTCAATTTTAAAGAGCTAAAAGCTTCACACGTACGGACAGACGGACGGACGGAAAAAGTATATGACAAATATTAAAGATATACTGATTGCTGTAAGTTTTGTCCATACAAACTTTAGAGCTCCGCCCACTTTTAGGAGGCGTTTTTATGAAAAAAATGTTTTTTCCCGAAATAATTTTCGGTTTTAACGCATTTCGTCATGATTCTAACGAGATTGCAATTAATTGATTTAAATTTTTAGCCAGACCAACTTTTGCGGGCGTGGCCTATGCAAATAATGTATGCATTCGGGACAAAAAAATTTAAGATTTGGTGTTGCACGGTATATATGTTCGGGTATAACTACTTATAAAGGAGGTATTTCGACCGTCTAATAAGCACGACAATTACACTCATTCGTTGAGCAAGATAGCTCATGAAGCTGGACTAAGCCGAATATGAGCAGAGTTATTAAAATTGCCGGGCATCTGACCCTTTGGAAGTTGAAGAAAAAAAACCACCTCTCGACACCCAGCGCAAACTACAGCGCCCTAATTTTGCAAGAAATCGCATGACATGGAGTACCAATGGCAGCAATAACTTAAACGATTGGCGAAAAATGATTTTAACCAGTGAAAAAAAGTTCAATTTAGACAAATAAGATGGATATAATTTTTATTTTCACGAATTAAGAAAAGAAAAACTGTTTTTGGATCGACATTATAGCCGTGAGGGAGCCGTCATATGGTATGGGGCGCAATATCGTATTATGGCACAATCGACTTAGTCTTTGTAAGCTGTAAAATGGCTGTGGCGTCTTATAAATCCATATTGGAAACTGATTTGCGTAGGTTTCAAAATATTTTTGGACCGTTGCCGATTATTTTCCTGCAGGACATGCGCCTATTCGTACAGCTGGAGTAGTTAAAGCGTGCGGTTGCAAAGCCTCAACCTCAAAGGAGCCTGCGAAAAAATTTTACTTAAATATTTAAAATCCATGTACTAATCGTTAAAGAATCGCATTTTCAATCCTTTAAGTAGTGAAAGAATCCGTTGTATTACAAAAACTTAAATTAAAGTAATTTATTAAAAAATAAATCAAAAAATAAATAATTAAATAAAAAATAAAAAAAACACATGTCAACGACGGCACACAACATCAGTTCAGAAAGTTCCGTTAACTGCATGGAATCTGTAAGAACTTCTTTTAGCCTCGAGAGCCGAATACAGCCTTGCGTCAGAGCTGAGGAAAAACAATTAAGTACCAATTGATTTTAATAAAAACTATGTCTGAGACTATCAAAATGTTACGGATGAACACACCCAGCATACATTGTTGAGAACTTGGCCCTGGTTCATCCCGAGCTGTTGTGCCACTCTATTCATTTATTTATTTATTTTTTTTTTATTCATATTTAATTAAAAAAAAAATTAGAATTGTATTAAATTCTGTTTAACTTAGTTTAAATACGTAATTAAGCGAGATATTTAACCAAGTTCTGATTCTCTCTGAAACCACTCTCGTACCAGGCTTGGCTAACTTCACTGAAAAAAGTTAAGATTTTATTTTTTTTCTCTCTTGCAACATTGTTACTCTGATCCCCTTAATTTATAAGTGTTGTGGTAATCACCTTTTCGATATTGAAATTTAAAATATTGGATGACTTTTGTCACTCAAAAATATTAATTTAACATCGAAAATATCTTGTTAATTAATTAATGAGCAAGCGTATATACCTATTTCAAAATCAGCGACTTTAGGTATAGTAGGCGTCCTCTAGTATGTGAATTTGAACCTAGCTGCTATGCAGGTAAAAAAAACTTCCTCGGAGTTTGAAGCATAATGGGTAACCATGAAATTGGAAGCAGGCTGTATTGATTTATCTCCAGGCTATATCTACTAATCGCTTAATGAAGATTCTATGTTTCTGTGGAGGTATTTTATCTATACTGGACATACTTTATAGAGTTTCACTGCGAAATCTCCTTCATATTCATCCCTCAACTAGTTGTCGCATTTGATTTAAGTTAACATTTTTTTCTAACTTACGAGAGTGAATTATGAAAGAGGTAAATTTGTTAGTGATTGTGTAAGATATAAGAAACACATGAAGTTCACACAGATAAGGTAGGTATATCAAAGTAAGGTATGCTTCATTTTTAATGCACTGATAAATCGAATTTACTTAATCTCTCTTCAAACTCCGTCTATTTGTCTGGGAGATAAAACAAAAAACTGAGAAAACGTTGCAGTTACTTTTCTGATCACGACATACATAAAAGACACATTCAAGATCCAAATGCCATTCAAGTTCGACAACATAAATCAGTTTCCATGGCTAACCAACAAAAAAGACCAAAACGATTTTAAAAACAACTTTACACCTTCCAGATCCGAAGATAACGTCAAACATGTTTCAGTCCTCCAACACAGTGATCATCCGCACACTCGGGGAAAAATGTGACCAGCCTGACACTTGCGCTTGTTCACCAGATAACCCAAAACAGATCCAAATTTTCCTGAAATCTTAATCACAACCTCTTAATTGGTCTTTCAAATGGGAGAGACCTGAGGATTTGTCCCGCGCGGTTGACTTTTTTACACCGAAATTCGTAGGTGCAACCTTCTCTTTGATCTCACCTTCCACCCGGTTGTCCGTTGGCCATTATCGCTCATCATCTCTTGGATCGTTTTTTTTTTTTTTACTTTTCTTCGCCTTGGATTTAATGTGTCTCCAAAGCAATTTACATTATAGGGATTATTATGGCATTAGTTTGCAACATTTTTACACGCTTAAGCCCAGATTGCTCAGCGTGCGCAACAATGTTGCAAAAGAGTATAGTTCAGACGCGAACAAACAGCGCAATCCGTATGGCATGGCCATAATCGTAAACTTGTGCAACGTACTTAACGGTGGCAATAAAAACGCACACTTTTGCCGTAATTAAGAGTCCTCGTTCCGCAGGGCAAATGCGTGAGTCTCCAGCGGGCTTAAGTGCTCAAGATAAAGTTTCAATTGTTGCAGCGTTACCAGTGTACCTGTGTATATACATTCTATTCGATGCTGCACAGTTAAAAGACACTTCACCACGGAGATAAATCACCGCCCGAGAGATAGGGAAAGAAAAATTAGCTCTTGACGAGAATCCATCAAGGAAGTGCGTTACTTCTCAAAAGGACATAATACTCTGGCACAAAACGGCTTATGCTGAGTAACATTTTTATGGCCAATTTATAACAGACCACGGCGATTCCTTACGGCGCGGTCGTAAACAAGGCCTGCCGAAACATTTCCAAGCATGGCAATTCAAGCTCACATTCAATGCTAGTCTCGGACTGGCCCAATGCATTTTAAAGCCTCACAGAGCCAAGCATCAGCAGAGGCACCAGAAGTTCTAGCAACAATTTAGCAGTTGATGGGCATTTCATTTGGTTTATTATTTGTTGCTACAACGGATGCAGGGTTCTGAGTGCGGACAAGAAAATGGAACATGTCATGCTTTGCCGTGGCGTTTGGCTCTGACCAAATGGACCATTAAAGCCATCAACTTTTAAAGAGCTATTTAGCGTGAAAGACACCCTACAATGTTGCATACCGAAATGGTTTAGGGTAACGAGGGTCAACTTCGCGATCGATCGATGATGTGGCGTCACCGATGACCGGCGGCGGCGGCGGGCTTATTCGGGCACAAGTAGTCGCTCAACAAAATGCAGATTAAGCGCAAAGTAAATGGGCATTTGAGGGAATTTATGCTCGCAAGAGATGATTGATGGGATTTAGTTTGAATTTTACCGGGATTGATATGCCGAGGTGGGGTAGTATTAACACTCTCGTGATTCGCTGCTTTTTTAATTAGAATTTTGTTGTTTTTTATTGCCTTGTGGAACCTATTGCAGCTGAAATAAGGTGCTGTTAACAACCTGACACAAGGATAGGTCAAGGCAATTCCCCTTAAAAATAATGCAGGAACAAACACTCAACTTCTCACCAAGACATTGGTCTATTCTACGACATAATCCACATTTGTTGTACTTTTAAAACAACAAATGTGGATTATGTCTTTCGAAAACTACATTCCCTATAGGAATCAGTTTCGGTACACTCAAGTCTAGGTTTCGTAAGTTTTCAAAAACGCTAAGGAATACTTTTTTCGCCGAATTCGACTCAGCGACTTCAGAGTTGTGACAGTATGACAGCATCCATCACCGATCGTACGTAAACTTCTAGAGCTCCTAGCATTTTAAGCTTAACAATCACATGTTCCTAAAATTTAACACAAGGGGACCCTTCATTTGACTTTAGGCAATTAAGGTCAATGGTCTTAAATCGCTTCGGCGTATGATATGCCAATCTTATGGCTTGGTTCTATTAAGCTATAAGGTTGGCATATACCTTAATCCGCTTCCGCCGGTATTTCTTTGAACTCGGACTTAATTTCGTATGCCGATTACATCAGGAGTAGTACACATTGTTAGAAAAGAGTTTAGACACAGCTCAAGCCGATCAATGGCCCCGATCTGGTATATTTGAATCTCCAAATTCTAATCCAGACAAACAGCATGTGTAGCGATAAATCTTCGAAATCACAAACTTAAGCAAATCATTATGTTAAGCCTTTAGCCACTTAGTTACCCGCCATTCAGATTATAAGCTCTCAAGTTGAGGATTCCCGCAGTAGAACTTACAGCGTCTTGGAACCAATAACTCACCACACATTGTTATTCAAAATAATAGTAACCACAGGCACACGCATACACACCTCAGGTAGAGGTATAACAACTATAGGAACTTCGAGCAGCAAAGTATCAATGTCCATATTGTCACTGCTGCTCCCACTGAGACACGCTCATTAATACCCTCGGCTCAATCGAATGCGACATCTCCGAAGAATTAGAATCCATTAGCTTAAGACTTCGATTATATACGTCATTAATGTGATTGTCGCGTTTTCCTTCGTCGGGCCCCGTTGCGTTGTGTTGGTTGGGCCGAGGCCGAGCTTCAACAAACCGAAAAGATCGCTTATGGAAATGTCTTCATCCGTAGCCGCGATGATCATCATGATCACCAGCTTTGACATCTTTATGCGAGCGGACCCAATCATTTGGTCGGTTCGGTGTTTGGTTCCAATTCGATCGGTCGAATAACGATCGTGATGGTGGTGACTGTTTGTTTTTCACTCGAGTATTTTTGCTTAATCAATTAACTCGACAGATTTTATCCATGATCTTTGGATTTTTATTAAGTTTTGTGGACACAATAACCGGATTGTTCGGGCATGGGAACTGCCTTTTGAGTGCTACAAGAGAGCCGGACCCTGAGTTGATGGTCAAATTGATGGGCTATTTGTGGGTAACTTATGAGATCGCGTTGTCAGCTAATTAGGTGATAAAGTGACCATTTTCAGAATGGAACCGGATAAGTTTCAATTTGCAAGCTGAAACAGTCGTCAGATAACACTTCGATGAGGTGTTGGTGCGAGAGAATAATAAAATTTAATTAAGAGAGTAGCACTGTGAAGTGTGCGAAGAAATCGTTTTATAGGAGGAGGATAGAGTTGAGGTATATGGATGGAAAATGATCGAGCGTGTCACATTCGCATCGTGAAGAGTTTGAAAGGGGCTTAAGTAAGAAGAGGACGAAAACCAAGCATATTAGTTTGCACCTTTAAGAAACCAGAAACCACCATAGTGAAATAAGAGGTATTTTTTTATAAAATGACACGAGGATTGCTTCAAATTATCTAGAAAAACTCTGAAAACTTTTCTCTGTAAGATAATAAAATTGCTGGAAAGAAGGATAAAGCATAGTAACAAAACGCAGTTGGGCACTAAGTACACATTAAGCAAAAATTGTACATTAGCCTTAAAAAATTCCGATGGCCTGCTCCGTGTATGACTTCATTCTTGACGGTCTTCTTCACTTTTGCCACCGTAGAACTCATAGCGATGTAGCCCAGTGGAGCTCTCAGTCGACTCTCAAACCATCGGTTTCGAGTTTCGAGCGGAGCAAGAATATAATTTTTTTTTTGTACCAACTTATTTCCGAGATTTGTCCTGCTAGAAAAATCTTCGCTTTAGGCCCATTTCACACATACCCGGTCGTTAGGAATACGTTCTTTATGGGCGCGTTCACACCTGCGAACCCGCCGGTACCGGTGAAGCCGGTGAAGCCCAGCCGGGGCATGTGTGAAATAGGCCTTAGACAGAGTCGTTTGCGATGCCCGCGTAATTTTTCTCGTTGGTGTAATTTTTCTAGCAGTGAACGCTAGTTTTTCAGCAATTGTTGCGCATTTTTCAGCAATGAGTAACGAAGATCGCAATATACCGATTTTTGCTGTAAAACTAGAATAAAGAACGGGGAATTTCTATCACTGCTAATTTTTTGTGTGAACAGAGAAATAACTCCGAAGGAAACTGCCTGGGGTCTTAACAACTTTATCAAGAGTTTTAAACTGCGGTCGATATGCTTTTTCGATAACAACGTCGATGTTCCAGTATTTTAAGCCTCAAACAATATGTTTGATCCTTTTACTGTTTCTAATCTGTTCAGATCTTCCTAATCTATTCAATATTTTTGAACCGTCAGTTGATTCGAAATTACTGTAGGTATTTTAGCGCTGGGGAAGATAAGAAACATCATACGGAAGATAAGACTCTCACCGCTCATTCTATGGAGCAATTTGGAAGTTTAAAATAAATAGAATAGCCTTAAAGTAAGGTATACCTGTCGTAGAGCGGACTAAAATTCACTGGAAGAAGTAGCCTTCAGCATGTTATAAGTGGTGAGGTCAGGAGTATATACTCCTGGTGGGGCCACCCTTGATAGTAAAGTTATAACTGTGAGATGAACTTGAAGGTCTTAATAAAACCCAGTAGCGTCTAATGCATAGTGTGCGGCAAACTGGTCAGCGTCTGATCCCAGAGGGGCGGCTGAACTCTAAACAGTTAAATTCCAAGAGCGTCTGTTTCGGGATGAGCGGCTTCTTGGTCGGCGTCTGTATCCATGTTAGGATCGGCCGGTTAGAAACCTGGCAGCTAGGTATAAAACGCAAACCCAACACCCACTCCCCCCCGCCCACCATGAAGAGAAAAAAGAAGAAGCCTCGGATATGTGCTGATCGCGCCCTTTGGAGCTAGGCCTGAGGGGTGTCAGCGTGCGACCGCTTGGTGTTCGGAATGTCCCGCTCGGCATTCGACCGGGTTCAACCCTAAGAAGTTACGAGCAGCCCAGCAATGGTGACGCTATCCATTACCGGGGGGGGGGGGGGGGAGGGGGTCAGCCCTTAGCCAAAATGAGGGCTTAGATAATCAAATCGACAACGGCACCAATTTAAATTTTGCACATGGAATGTCTCACCGCTCTCTCATAATTCTTCTTGACTACAACTAAGTAAACTTAACAAGTAGTTTACGCTTCCATACTGTTTATCGCGTTGGGTAGGTTGCTATCCAGTGAATGCACTACTAAAACCGTTCGTTCGTGCGGCTTCACCCTACGTCGCTAGATCGAAAGGGTCTTGTTCTTTGTAGTCGTCGCTCGTTGCTTACATCGTTAAGAGTTTCGTGAGAGTACGGATCATTTCATTGTTGCAATGAACATGAAGACGATCACTTAGCTTTCGAGCAAAGTTTGTTACTTCTTCGCTCACAGTAGCTATTCCTAAATGTCTGTGAGTATCACTATTCCTAATATATCATGGAGCATTCACAATTGCTCTTAGTGTCTTGTTTTGGAAATTCTGCAACATGGACATGTTGCTCGGCTTGGTACAACCCCAAAGTTGTATACCGTTTATCCAGGACGGCCTTAACACCTGCCTGTACAAGAGCACTTTGTTATATATGCTTAATTTCGAAAATATTCCGATAAGCCACATACATTTCCCTACAACAATACATTTCTCTGAGCCTAATCTCGAGCTCGTCACGCTTCATCTTTACGTGTGGTTTCCACCTTAGTTTCATTGCTAACGGCGAAGGAACTGAAACTGGTTGAGGAGGCTTAAAGGTATCAGCTCGATGCTACTGACATCTCCTCAGCTAAGTGAAAAGGTTTCGGAGCCAGAGTCTTCGCTAATGGGTGCAAACTTTTCTGGTCTGCGGCGTCCCACATAGCATGACTGCACAGTCGGGTGTGGGGATACTCACAAGCCCCCGGCTGCCGGAAAACTTATTAGAGTTTATTCCGTTAGGGGAGGAGGGTTTAAAGCTTAAACTTGAGCGATCGCCTTTGGTTTCGAGCAGGTGCACGCACCCAACCTAGAGTCAGAGTATCCGGCCTTCTTGAACGAAGTTGGATAGAGTGGCAGAAATGGACTTCTTCCTCCTGATAGGTGACTTCAATGCTCATGTGGGTACAGACGACAGTACTTGGAGAAGTGTGATTGGGAGGCACGGTGGCCCGGATCAAAACAGGAACGCAGGTAACTTGTTGAACTTTTGCTCTGTTTAGTTTGTCCATCATTGTCTTTTTCCCACACAAAGACATATATCAAATACACTTGGTACCGGAGCGGCACAGTTTAAATCAGTGATCTTTGTTTGATTTACTTAAGGTAACATCGTGTGTTCTGATGTTCACGTTTTGAGATTAGCTGAGCTGACAACTGATCACAACCTAGTGTTGTGCAAATTGCGCTTTAGCAACAGTATTCCTTTGCCACCCAGGCGAAATCCAAGACGGGTGACCCGCATACAGTGAGAAAGGTTACAGGATGCTGAATCTGATTGCGGGGAGCGATTTGCACGATACGTTTCGGAGAAGTTTCAACAAATTCCACCTAACCTTTTAAATGTAGAAGAAGAATGGCAACTGTTTTCATAGGCAGTCATTACCTCTGCAAGAAATATGCGCTTTCCAATAAGGCGGTAAGAACAGCCAAAGAACAGGCGCATGGAAAAAGTTCGGCGAGAGTTTGGAGCACGATTACAGATCTGCAAACAAGACATTTTGGCAGACTATTCGCCGACTCAGTGGAAGGAAGTTGAATATCGTTCGAAGGGTTAAATCCAAAGACGGTACACTTATTTCAAATGAGAACGACGTCCTACGCAAATGGAGCGAGCACTTTTCTGACCTTTATCCCCAACAGGGCACTGGAGGATGGCAATCCCATTGCTGACGACATAAGGGTGGGGAATAGTCTTTAGATGAAGTCGCACTGCCGCGATTAAATCGCTTAAAGGTCGTAAGTCTGCTGGGACTGATGAAATTTGGCCAGAAATGCTCAAGGCAATGGGTGAAGAAAGTCTTAAATGGCTACCACGTGTTATTAAGGTGGCGTGGGAAAGCACCGAGCGATTGGCAAACAGGAGTTATAGTGTGACCGGGTTCCTCGGAATAAACTCTGGAGAGTTTTGCAGAACTATGCACTGAGTGGGCCTCTTCTGGACTGTGTTCTATCGCCTCTACTTTCCATAGCATATATGGACTGGATGATGAAGCGCAGTCTTGGTGAGGAATCTCACGACATGGCTGGCGTCAGGATAAGCCGTTTGCTTTTCGCAGGTGATTAAGCTGTTCTGGCATCGTCCGAGGAGGAACGTCAGCGAGCACTGGATGGGCTTGCGGCCATATGTGGTGAAGCTGGGATGAAGCTAAACGTGAGAAAATCCGAAGTGATGATTGTTTCCCGAACTCCTGTGCAGTGTACAGGAGAAGTTTAAGTATCTCGGGGTCTTTTTCACGAAAGATGGGAGTAGGGATGCTGGAGCAATAGTAATGGAACTGCACCAGCCGGTCATCAGGAAAGCTAAGCTTGGACTGAAAGCAAAGATCTCAGTTTTTAATTCAGTGTTCGTTCCAATATTCATCTAGGGTCATGAAATTTGGGTAATGACCGAAAGAATAAGATTACGGGTAAAAGCTGCCGAAATTAGATTTCTGCGGTGGGTTGCTGGTGTTACTCTAATGGATAGAGTTAGAAACGTCAGTACTCGTAGGAATCTTGGTGTTGAGCAGCTGTTTCTCCGAGTGGAATGATCAATTCTTCGATGGCTTAGACACGTTGTTCGCATGCCCCCACGGACTTCCTAGACAGGTTGTGTTAGCCGAGATGCAAGTGCGTCGCCCGCCTGGTAGGCCAAGAAGCAGGTGGTGGGATTAGGTAAAGAACGTCTCCGATACCTGTCTGAGGATCGCGCCAGTGTCTCTTAAATTGATGGCGGAGGATCGGGAAAGATGGAGGGACCATTTAGCCGCACTCGCTCCGCGACCCTTCTAAGGATAAGCGGTCACGGAAAACGATGATGATGAAGATGATCCTCCTAGTAAAAATTTCCGAATGAGATTGTTAATAGCGCTGAAAATTTGTTATCTTATAGATGAACTACTTAAAGGTAAATTCGTAACGTTTGATTCGATTTACGTTTAAGAACTTTGTCAAAAAATTGACAAGTTTTCTGTAGGTACTATTTTTAATATCATTGAAAATTTTTCACTCAATAATTCAAGTGCATGTAAGTTTATATAACGAAACGACATTTTTTTTTTAAAAATAAACCCTGTCAATGTTGGCGGATAGATTTCAAGAATGTTGTTTTTTGCTAACATTTCAAAATTATCTGCATCTTATTTGTGGCAACAAACTGATATCGTTTTACAAACGTATCACCTGGTTCATAGTTTTTTAAGGACCCGCTTTTATTCGAAGCAGTATACCAACATCAGTTACACCAAAAATATTTTTGGTAAAGATTATAAGGCATTTTATGTTTTTGGTAATCTTCTCAACTTCAAAACACGGATTTGAAACAAACACAATTGTTGCCCCTAAAGGACAATCCAACCATCTCAACGAACTAAACTGTAGTTAAAGCCATTTGGTGATGTAATGTAAGGTAACGTTCGATGCTTAAAACAGGTGCGTTGTATGCACACATTTAATTAACAGTGCTATGACAAAAATTAGAAAAACGAGTTGGATCACCGATTAACGAATTAACGTCCGAAGCTCCTCCCATCTTTGCAATCGAATATTTACTTTTCGGTAGAGTATATGAGCGATTAACTGCTACTTAAGATCCAGGCTCCACAAAACAGAATTCGAGTGGAACAGTCAGAACTAAGTGCCTTTAAGCTAGTTCTGCTATTTGGCTAATTTTGATAACAGTTCTCCATGCACAAATTTATTCTTCCAATTCGTTGGGCAATACTACTTGTTAGTGTACCTGAATTATTATCTAATTCAGAGTAAGAGTATAGGTTCCTTAGCTACCTATATGCGGTCCCGCACGCATGCAAAGCTTACCAATATCTTTATCACAGCAATACGAAGAGTTTTTTTATAGCCAAAAAAGTCGACCTTGAGTAAACCTTTTATAAATGAATCGAACCTTTAAAAAACACAATCGAACTCAATTATTGTTTTATTTATTTATTTAGCTCTAAAACAAACATTTTCTTGAAACACACTCATTAGGAATATAGCGGCTGAGGGATTCACAAAAAAGTAATATTGTGTGTATATAGTATCTAATGAATTGCCTACAATCTTATATCTATCTTCAATTAACTCTTAAAACAAAATAAATCGTAAATCATCTTCAAAGTATCATATTGCAAAACTGGGTAGCCATTCAGTGTCGAAAACGAGTCGAATCAGCGCACAATCGAGAAAGCTAACTTTGGCTTTAACAAAAATCGAAATAAAAAGTATCTAGAACTAGCTAAGGGCTTACAATTTAATCACAAACATTCGATTACACTGGTATAGTTAATAGGAATAACATCAGAGATTCATTGAACTAGCGGTCGTGCTTGGTCAACTGTAGGGGCGCTTTGTTGCTTTGCACAGCACCCGTGGTGCTAGTCGTGGCTACCGACACTGAATCATCGTCCGAGTCGTCGTGGACGTTGATCTCTTCATCTGAATCAGACTCATCAGCCCGTTGTTGCTGGTGCTGCTGCTGGGATAGTGATGCAGCGACGGCGTATTGGCGCGCCAAACCGAGAGCAAATGCGGCAGCCGATGGAGAGCCGGCAACCAAAGACCGGAACGCACTACGCTCACCGCCCATTGATAATGGAGCTGATGCTGTGGCTGATGACTGGTTGTGCTGGGTGGCTGCTGGTGCTGTCGGTGACTTTTCGGCTGTCATCGGTGACGACGGTGCGGCTACCGACGGTGATTTCGGACTGAGGCTGGACGCCCTGGCCGGTGGATGGGGGTAATGCTGATGGGGATAGTGGTGATGGTTCAGGAGCAACTGTTGCGAAGGTGGATGCGGATGATGGTGGTGTTGCATGGGGTGGTTCAATGATGATCGGATGCTGGCTGAAGCCTCGGAGGATGGGACCTGGTGGTGTTGCTGCGATGGTGGGACACCATGCGGGTGATCCTCGCTGCCGGAAGTACGGATGGTATGCTGGTGATTGGTGATGGGTGGCGAATCGGCGACAGATCGCTGCTGCTGTTGCTGCTGCTGGCCCAGTGTTGGACTGGAACGTCGCTTCAACAGATTCATGCGTTGGTGCCGGCGCCATTTCGCTCTTCTGTTGGAAAACCAAACCTAATTCGATCAATATGAAAGGATGTTTGGTTAGTTCGCAAAAAAAAGTTTACACTAGCAATGTGTGCGAGAGCAGAGCACAGCTGAGCTGCGTCAGGCAAAGCAGAATAGCCGGATATAGGTTAGAAACACGAAACAGAAGCGGATGATTGGATGCGTGATAAAGTGTGTGCGGTCTAACTAACATGACAATGATTCTTACCTGAACACGGGCTTCGCTTAGCGACGTTCGACTCGAGAGGCGTTCCCTCGTACTGACACAGGGATAGTGTGACTTGTCAAACTCTTTCTCAAGTTCCTCCAGTTGTTCTGGGCTGAAAGTGGTGCGGTTTCGACGAAATTTTGGCTCATCGTCGTCATCCAGGTAATCCGAATCTGCCAAAAGAAAGCCACACGTCAGTCCAAGTTTCTGCAAAATCGTTGTGCGTGTAATGCTTACCAATCAAACGATTCTCATCGGGTGATTCGAGGGTGTCATGACTTCCAGAGCCGGGCGAAATGGGTCTGGACACAGTAAGAGGTGACCCACCAACCGGAACCGTCGACATACTTGGCCCTGTTGGCCAGAAATGGGGTTGACTTTGTGCCGCAGCTGCTGCGGCTGCCGCCGGGTGCCACGTAAAACCCCCATATGGATGGGGTGGGTAGAGTCCATACGCTGCTGTTCGGGCAAATTCACTGGCAACACGTTCCGCGGCACGATTACGCAAAATACGGTTGATTGACGAGACCGATGGAGCTGTTGCGTTTGTACAAACACCTGTAACACAACAAGATCCCAAATCAATCAAACTTCCAACAACAAAGCAGATCTAAATCTACCAACACTCACCTTCCGAGATCAAACGTTCGCGAATCTCCCAAGCAAATATTGTCGGATTCTCCCGTTTGTATTGCTCGATCTTGGATACCACTGTCGGTGTTGCTACCTTTGGCTTCGAGCCACCAATTAGACCAGGTGGTCGCAGTGAACCTGGAATTATGAACCGAGGCACACATGAGAATATACGTATACACGGAAGAAAGAACCAAGAGGTATAGGTAACTGGTAACTGCTGGGGAGAATAATAGCTTTATCAGGAGATTGCCATCGCACACTGATAAATGGCATGCGGGACTATGGGATGGGAAGGAGCCATTCTAATGATAGGGTTGTTATGTCCGATTACGTAAACAAAACGTCCTTGTTGCTATGCTCTTGATTTTCCACTCATTCATCATTTATTGCGAAAAGGGCGGATGCAGAGGAGGTCATAAATTTCACGCTTGACACCGAAAAATGATGACGCAAATTATATGGACTCCTCCGCAGGACATGGTGTTTAGATCGGTTAAGTGTTGTGTGTGTTTGGCTATGGCTGAGGGATTTGATTGAGTATCGATAACTTACCAAGTAATTTCGAGACTGCACCCTGCTGTGTGAGCATATGCTGGGCAATATCGTAGCCGCGTAATCCAAAGCGTGAAAGTTCCAATATACGCTGCTGGGACATCAATGCGTTCAGAGTAGTTGGCGATGGTGATCCACCAGGGAACATGCCAGATCCAGGCATTTGCACCGATGGTGTGAGACCAACTGAAAATGAGACAAAAGCTGAGTTTACAAAACAGCATTGAAAGAAAAATTTAAAAGAATGGTTAAAGTGCGCAAGAGGTGGATATAATTGGGCGTTCGTGTTGTCGATAGATTTTATAATGTGGAGAGTACAGTAAATATCATTGATTTTGAAATATATCACCAAGTTTTTAGCGACAATATATTTTAACTACCCATTCTGTTCCCTACAAATCGTTCATTGCAACTGAAAAGGGTGTTGATCGGATCACGAGAGTCTTACCGTTTTCTAACAATCATTAGTGCTTATTGTGTCAGTGTCAGTGGCAGGGTAAAGTCGGGTAATATGAAACCCTTTCAATAATTTACACTGAACAACTTATTTTGAAGTCACTTTTCTTTAAGCCACGCCCAAAAGGCATAGTCCTATGTGCGCACGCGAAAAAATTGCTATATCCAACAATAGTTGTTAAAAAAAAGCTCTGAAGCTTCATAGCCAACATTTATATATTAAAAAACGTAATTTCAGGCCAAACAAATAGCGGAGGCCCTTAACAACTTCAAGGCAGATATCACTGCGATCCAAAAAATTCGGTAGGATGGGCTGGACAAAAGGAAGATCAAAAACTGCGACTTCTACTACGGCGACTGCTATACCGGTATTAAAATCAGCGCTATTTGAATGTGGTTTCGTCTGGACTCTGGAGGTATACTTAGGCAAAAAGTCTTGATCCAAGTGTTTCAACATAAGTAACAGAGAATGCAGGCAGTTAAACGACTAAATAAGAATAATTAAAACTATATACTTTTGCTCCATTGATAAGGATCAAACTAGAACCTGATATCTCTCGTCTTTTTCAAGAATATTGGGAATATCTCCTCTGTGTGATAATCTTGAATGTTCTAGGCCCTCGTAAAAAGTGACTGTCGATGATATAGAAGCTGAAAAAGAAAGTTTCTAGTTTCTTTGATTTATCTGACCATCATGTTCAACGTATCATGTTTCTTTCACTTAAATTGGAGTGGGTCTTGAAGTTCCTGGCAGCGATTTGACATATTAAAATATATCGCGATTCACATTCGCAGTCATCCCACACAATCCTGTGCCCTGATGCCCTCTTTATATACTTTATTAGTCAGTAATTATTTTGAAGCTTCTTTCTTGCCGTTTAAGAACAAAAGCCCATTAATATACGGATCCAATTAAAGTGGTATTGACTTAAACTGCCTTCACACAGCCAATGCTTTTAAAGACGAAACTGAACAGTTTCTTGAGTGCGCTTTTTAAGCGTAATAACTACCCGTTTTCTTCATACTTTCAACTTTATGTTTATTAAAATGTTATTTAAATTTGATAAACTCACCTAAAATTAAAAGCCTATAGCGACTTGAATAGCGCATTTTAAATAACTTCTATGTTCATAACGACCTACAACTCTTCATGACAAATAAGGATTCGTATAAGAGGACTACAGAAGCTTTTTTCTTGAAAATGCTTACCCAAGGCTATGCAAGGCCCAAGAATGTACAAAAACAAAAAAAAATGTTGTCTCTCATGAAAACAGGGCCTTACTGGCACTGACTGAGAACCCCTAACTTAACTCACAACCTCAATGCCATGTATCAATCACACCCAATTAGAGCTAGCTTAGCCGCTCGCCGCCGGCCAAATGGTCTCATCCTAGAACCTAGACCATGAACCGGTATCACAAGTCACCAAGCTCTTATCGCCTTTATATATCGCAACACAGCCTTTGGCCATGGCTAATGGTGACTCAAAGTGCGCTGCACTGCAGGGTTTCCCCGTCCATCGAGTTTCTTCTTTCGTTTTTTCACCTTCTAATTCCGATATATTGGTTAAGTCCATTCTCCTGGACCTTAAAGTGACAAAATAGACAAAGCCGGATCCCGATAAAAATCAGTGGCGGTACGCCTCCCCCCCATTGAGGGACAAAATGCAAAATTAATTGGTTCGATGAAATCTGATCGACTATCGTTGATAATGTCATCGCAAGGGCGACTAATTTATCGATGATCCCCAGGCATGCGTCGCTGCCGCCGACGACGTCTATTATAACAGGTTTCATTGCAGTGGTAATGGTAAAACAAAAGACTCGCTAACCATTATGGGCTACACCTTTTCCTCATCGTTTAAAAACTGAAAACGCAGGCCTAGTGCGATATTTTTGTATGTGATCTCATTATGTTTATTGATTCTATTGACTAAAACTGAACAACACAAAAATGTAACCAAAAACCCCAAAGTCTGAGTAAAATTAATCAATGACAGTCCCGGGTGCCGGTATATGTGTGTTTTTGTTTTTAAAACGTTTTTGACAACTCCCTGAGATTTATAGAGCAACGGATTTGCGGCCACAGGAGAAAGCTCGCACAGCTTTTTGTTTTGCTTGCAAAGCGTTTATGATTTACGAGCGATTTTTATATAATTCTGACAGATAATCGAATGGCTATAACTGTTTTGTCGCCGCTAATATGCATGATAGAGGGCCCAGTTCTGTTTGTTTTATCGGGTGACAGTGGCAAATTAGCAAACCTAATGAAGTTGTTTGCATTTTTTTTCGGTCTTTCCCCATTCTATTCCAGTTTGAAACTTTTTGGTTGGGTTTTCTAGCATCAATTGTCAATGGTAAAAAAAAACTTTTGACAGAAAAATGTTTTACAACGCACAGAAGTTGAATAAATTAAATTGCTCTCGGGGCTATTGAGATGGAAATTCGATTTGAAAGGGACTTAATGAAGTGATTTTCAAACAGAAATATAAACACTGTGTTAAACATTAATATATGACAGACATCCATGTATGGGTGAGTACTTGGTTTTGAGATTTTGTTTAGCTGTAGAAATGGCATTTCTTGTTCTTAAGATTTATTCGTTTTCGCACCAGTTTTTGTTTTCTTTGACTTGGAGATTGTATAGACACACATAGGACAGGAAGGAATTTTGTGGCTTGTGCTGATCGTATGGGAGCCTTAGAAAATAGTTTTGTTTTATATTGATAGGATTCATATAATTTGACACCTGATTTGCATGAGAATGAGATAGTTCAGAGGGGTCAGACAATAGCGAACGGTTAGAGAGAAAAGCATCGGCACTCGGCAGCCAAAGCGATATTTATCTATGAATGAATGGTTTGTGCTCGGGTCAAATGACCGAATAAGCTCGGGGGCTTAAAGAAGCGCTCTTTGTTTTAGCACGCGAGATATTAAGTATTGACGGAAATTCAATTAATATCGATTCATTCATTCCTTAAAAAAACATGAATGAATTTGGGACCCACAGGCAAAAAAGCTAGTATGTTTTTTTGGAGACTTAAAATTAAAAAACTCTTAATACGCAACAATTTATAGATAAGGTTATAGAGATATATATTTTTGAATTAATTGATAGCAAATAAGTTTTTTTTAAGTTTCAATGGAAAAAAATGGAATGAAGACCCTTGATTTCTTATATATTTGTAGTTATTTGGTACCTACCTAATCTAAATTCTATCGGATTTGGAAACGTGATTTTTTTCAACCCCCATTAGGATTTGACTCTATGATCTATTGCAAGGGTTGGGTTACAAATTCAGTCGTGGTCAAAATTCTGTTTGAAAATGATCATATTGTGATCTATAAGTAAAGCATTCAGATCATAACCTCGGGCCTAAAAGAAAAGAAGAAGAAGAAGATGATGAAGAAGTAAGGCATTCACTTATCATTCACTTACGCACGTTCCATCTCTAAGGAGCCATATACCGCACTGGAACATTGCATAAATATGCTGTTATACGCGCCCTTAAAGTGAATGAAAGATGGTGGGTATGCATCTGGAATTCCTGGGCTTTTTGGAAGATCAGCGACAGAGTGAAAATATTTGATCGATGGGATGGACTTTCCATAATGCCACAGTGATAGACCCATCAGATTGTTAACAAACACTTTAGCGTTCACTCACATGTACAGCAGAAAAGTCTTCAACTCCTTTCTTGAAGATCGGGGATACAGTGCTGAGATTCCCTTCATGCCTCTAACCAGCTCATCGCCAGAGGATTTAAAAACTTCGGCAGCAAGGCCATCATCTTCGGCTGCTTTGTTGCCATTAAACTTAGACACAGCTACTTTCACTTCATCGAGATAGGTGTTCTTCGTATGCGTCATCGGTTACTTCTTGGCTCGGGTTGAATGGTGCATTTTGCCTGGCAACGCAATTCGCTTCGTCTTCCCCATTACACAGTGTGCACATATGGTTTTTCGAAGTCCTCAGCATCGACTGCGATTCTAAAACCATGATTTCTTGATCTTTCTTACAGGCTACAGTTTGAACTTTCTTCCCTTGGCGGCAGGACTTTTTGATCCGATGGCGAAACTTTCGAACCTCATTCCTGTTCTAACATCTCTCCTTTCCTTTAATCGCACTCTTCTTGTGCTCTATCTTTTTCCCTCGTAGAAACCGGTGTTCCTTCTTCTTCTCTGCTAGTAGAACTCGCGAGCAGATTTAGTCCTTTTGTGCAGACTCCTCTTTAGCTGCCGACATTCATCGTTAAACCAAGGTGGTGGTCATGTGAAACCCAGCACTTCAGAGGCGATCTCTTTTGGCAATATTGCCAGTGGCTATATCATGATCATAACATAACCTTTGCTGCATAGGACTTCGTAGAAGGTTTTGTGAGACTCAGTTGAAAAGGACCTGGTGATCTCTTACGATTGTTACCTGCCGACGCCGGCGTTAAAGTTCCTCACAGCATTTCTATTTCTTGGCGTTTTTGGTACGTAGGGATATCGGCAGCTTTACTTAAGCTACAACGAGATATAGTCGGAGGCAATGTTCAATGTTCAATGTCCGAGTCAAACGCTCAAGGAGTTTGATTGCCCTTATCAAATCGCAAATTTATCCCACACTACAATATGCGTCATAACAATTGTCTGTTTGGCAAAAATTAACAAGGCTTAGTCTGTAGGTATATATTGTTGGGACTTTTGCTGGAGCTGCATGGAAAGAGGAGGTAAAGAAGAAACTACTCTCAGTCCTTTGTGGGGTGCCGTGGCGTAGTAGTTAGTGTGTTTGCTTACTACACTGGAGGTCTGGGTTCGATTCCTACCACCGTCACCTGAAAAAAAGACTCGCTCTTTTTCACGGTCCCCACCTCCGCGAAGGTCTGACAAGCCCTCCGAGAGTATCATTTGTCTTGAAAAAACTACTCAAAATGCCGTTTGGACTCGGCAAAAAACTATAGGTCCCCTTATATGTGAACAAACCAACACACACAGCATTAATTGTTGAGAAGTTGGCCCTGGTTCACCTCGAGCTTTTGTACCACTCTATACTCTCTATCCTTTGCGCATTCGCCCCGCCCTCTCTCTGAAATGAAGACTTCACCTTGGAGCTTTTTCTATAACGATATTAACACGCCCGACCCAATATGTCTCTCACGGCTTATAAGTAGCTTAAAATGGTTCAAAGAGTAGGCGTAACTTTCTAGATCCAGGTGGTAAGTACCACAGTGAACGTTCGTAAGTGCCTGTATCTAACATCGGACAGTCAATGCGACCTAATCAGACATATCAATTTAATCTGTGATGTGAGATACAATACTTTTGTCCACAAATCTGAAAAAGAAGTGGTTAAAACTATACAGCAATGTCAACACGGCTGTTGGAAGTCAAAGCCAATCTATGAAGCAACTTATTCAAAGCAGGTGAAGACTAAAGATAGCTTAATTCTCAACAACATAATACAAACTTAAATGCGCTTGAAGTCACAAGTTTTAAATATCTTCCGATTCAATGCGAACCTTAAACGCGGCGCCTTAATCCAAAGACTTAACCGAACCGTGCACTGTACTTTACGCTTCACATACGGTTTTTGCTGACTTTTCTGTGAGTCTTGCGTGGAATTGTGTGAAGTTGGTGCTCGGGGCAGAGCGTGACAGGCATCCAACTTACGATCAAACTGTCACGCCTGTTATGAAACACCAAATGAGGTGCAGACTACTTTTCTGATATATTTGGAACATGACTTAATACCTAGTGTTTAAGAGGAAGCATAACCAACAAGCTAATTGCATTTACAAATTCAAGGTAGACGAAACTTGATATTACTTTTGCCTTTTACTATAACTTTCCCTAATCAAGTCTCTTAGTCCGATACTGCAACTCAAGCCTCTTTAAGAGGCAAAGAATAAATCAATGTTCATCAAAAACAAAATGCCGCCTAATACCCAATTGTAATTAAGGAAATAACACCCTTTTGTGCGCTAACATGTAATCCGATCGCACTTATTCTTATACCTACCCACTTAAGTCGAGATTCTCGTTAGAGCGAAAAAAAATATTTAAAAAAAAACACTTACAACTTAACTATAAAGCTCATTTCAATGAATGACCAAAGCTTGATGCATTAATTATTCAAATTGCAGAGACAAACAATAATTATTATTTTCTAGATTTTAATTCAGTCAACTTATTGTTTGTCAGTGAATATGACAGAAATAATATCACTTTTGATTGCAAATTTACATGAACCATAAAATCAGTATAATGTGGGCTTTGTGGTTATAAAACAAGGTTCTAGTTCTATCCCGTATAGTTATCCGCTATTTTTATGTATAGCTTCAATTACATCAGCGTTCAATTAACGAAGTGTAAAGAGATAGTATAATTGTAGTGACAGAAGAGTGGTTTCTTAACCAATGGGAAAATTATAAGGAACAATGAATGATAGGAATTTTTCAAGACGTGAGTAATCAGTGCACCTGGTGCTTATATAATTCGCAGAAGAGTTCCACATGATGGGGTACAAATTTTGAATATTTATTGCTATAGGTACTTATTAAAATTGCTATCTAGTCCTAAGATTATTTCAAATGCTGCCGGACAAACTTTGTCAAGAACCTTTACATTATGATAATGCTTACATTAAGTAATAACTCTCTACAGTTTCCCATAAGAGAGCAAGTATTTGAAAAATAAATGAAAGCAAATCAACAGTATCAAAAAATACAAGTGTGGCTACCAAAACTGCGTGCTACCACAACTGCGACTGTAAACTTAAGAAACAAGTCTTAAGACAATGGCGAAGGCATTGTTAAATTATATCAAAAAATTTATTATGAAAATATTTCTCTATTTTGTCAATAAGTAAAGTAATAAAGTAGGGCGGCACAGGTTAAAAAAAAATTAATCGTATTGCAAAATACAGTAGAATCTCGGAAACATGAACTGTTCTGTAAGATTAACAGTTCGGTAAGATGAATGAGTTTTCGGCCACCATTGTAGTGTTCCAAAAGACGAACAGGTTGTATTATAAGTATTCGAAAAGATGAAAACTTTGCTTTATTTTGGAGAAACTGCAGAGTATTATTAGAGTAACGGTACTTTGTGTTAGTAACTTTTTTTAATTTTTGTGTAAATTTGGTTCAAGAAGAACGTATTGGAACGTAACGAAATCATTTCGCGGGGATATAAAACATAAATTTCTGGATTAGAGAAACGCATGCATCAGAAATATCGAAATGGAAGCTTCGTTATATAGGTGTTTCTTTAGGCTAAGTGAGCGTCTTGTTCCAGTTTCAGGCATAACGTCGAAAACCAAGGAAAAAAAACTTGAGGCCATCAATGTGAATTTGTTTAAAGTTCTTTTTTAACTAAGCTTCGGTGCTTGAAAAGATGAACATTTCGCAAAGATGAACGGGGCCTGTTTCATATCTGTCTACTGTATAAAGTTTTTCGGACTTACCGCGAAGATTTTTTTTAAATTTTCATCATGCTGTGAAAGTACCCGCCGTTTTGACTAGGTTACACTTTTCGTGGTCACGAGCGAAAATCTAAACAAATGGTCGCGGTAAGTCTGAAAAACTTTTTGTTTTATGTGTCCCACAACCACGAAATCAAAAGTTACTCAAATTGTTCTTTAAAGGTTAATGATAGGTTATGTAGTTTTATTAAAACAAATGTCTAGATATGTTAATTATCAATATTTATGATGATTAATGCCTAAGCCTTGTATAAAAAAAAACCTAATTTTATTCCTACTCCAATTGGTAAGGAAATTTATTCAAATTATAGAATGTTGGCAAAACAGGTCTCAATAGCTTCTCCTCACACAAAATATTTGCTCAAGTGTCGAGCGTTTCACTTCATATATATGAGCATTGAGTACTCATTATTTGTCGAGGTGGAGCTCGATCAAATTTAAGTTTATTTGCTTTCTGAATAACTGTTATATCAATGTATCACTAGATCCTGGCTTAAGCCTTTTAAATTAACTTAGGTACAGATATAATTCAACTCCATACAATTGAAGGGTTCGAAGGTAGGCATGCATTACCCCATTGAGTAATATTACACAAATATTTTTTAGTGTATAATATTGTCCATTGTCCGCGACTGATTCCAATGAGTAAAACTAGTTTAACAGTCACAAACCAGAGACTTAAATAGGTCTTGAAAATTATTAGAGTGAAATTAAAATAGAAAAAAAACCATCAAGTATGAAGGCATACGCGGAGCGGTCCGTCGGCTTGTGTTGAAGTTTAAGCTCATATTTATTGTACAGTTTGTATAAATGTGTAAAATTCTATTTATTTGTTCAAATTATGTCTGGATATGTTTTACATTCTGTTGTACCTATACTTTTTTCGTTGTGCAGTCTAGGCACCTACTGTTCTTATATCGGCTGATTTTTAAGTTTCTATACCCAAAAACGGGTAGGCAAAAAACTTTTCATTTATTTTTTTTTATATTTGTGTTTTAAGAAAAAACACAAGGCTTATCGTTTTTTTTGTTTTTTCAAATATACTCTGTTGGTTAACGTTCATGTGGTTATGCCTGCCAGAAGTTGCGATATACGTATTAGCTATAGCAGCACAGCAGCATTTTAGTCAATCTATCTGTTTTCAAGCACATTCAGGAAATTATTTACTTCAAAAATTTTCAAAATTTTTCAATTTCAAAAATCTTAAAGTTTTGTTTTTTTGAAAGATGGACTACGTCCGTTATTTATTAAAAATTTTTGCTTGTCTACCGTTTCTAATAGACGGACCTTTTATTTTCTTGGTCTTTTAAAATTAAAATCCATAAAACAGCAATTTCTATATTTCTTTTAATTGGGTACCATTACTTACTGCGAGCATGAATTTTTGAGAAAACGGTAAAACATGCTATTTTTTATTCCGTTTGTTTAAATGGGCTTAAAAACTTGATGTTGGAAACGGAAATTTTGATGCAGCTTAGCATGCCTTGTTAACGTTACATACATCAGCAAAATTTAATCAAGATCGACATAAACGTTAAGGACTAGAAATCCCTTTAAATAATATCGAACTTTGAGCCTTGTATAAAATTTCAAAAAATGGACTAAGCCCGGTATTTTTTTAAAGATTATTTTTACGGTTTAGGAGATAGAGGGAGAGACATACGTTCTTTTACCTTTTTTATAATTTTTTTAAATTTCAAATCCATAAACCAACTACTTTCAGACTTTTTAAACCAACTATTTCAGACCCCTTAGACTTTTTCCAATAGCACAACCACCTGCACTAGCATTGAATGTTTTTCTTTAATTCTTTACGCACCGCTTTTTCCGTCTCTCTTTTTTTCAAATTGGCTTTGTAAAACTTAGGTTAGAAGCTACAAATTAGCAAAATTTTGACTTACTTTTAGCTTGCCTTTCCTTGTACGCTTCGTGTCTCAGCCAACATAATTGCTGTTACCGTTAAGATACTAAGATACTAAGATTTTGAAACTTTAAAGTTCAATGTAGTTTACCGTAAAATTTCAGATAATTTCTGATGCGTGTGATTTTTTTCATATGGTTTCTTTTAATCATTTCACCAACCGGAGATAAGGAGGTGGGGGGCATGTTTTTTTATGCATTTTTGGGATTTTTTCTCGAAAATGCGTCAAAACGGCGCGGTATTGAGACTTTTCCGAAAAATATAACTTAAGTTGAGTTGTTTTATACTTTTGTTAACTATGGGCTTTCTGCACTAAGCAGTTAAAAAGTTATGGTCTCAAACACTTTAAAAAAAGTCATCCACTTCCAACTTTTCATTTTTTAAAAACTTTTCAATATTTTAGAAAAATTAGATTTTTTTGTCTTGTATTTACTTAACTTAAGTTTTATTTTTCTAGTTCTTGCCTGCTAAACTTCTTAGAATAAGTGCTGAAACGCATTGAAAACTTAAAACCATAATTTAACCGTTATTTGTGCTTAAAAAAATTGTATTCGTTGAATTCTTCTTAGCATTGTTGCCTTTTGTGACTTAGTGTTCAGAAGTTATTACGCGATTAAACGGACCAACGGACGGATGGCCAACGTAGTGATACCGTCCGTGATAAAAGGCATTTTTTTCCATTTGTGAGCGGACCGCTAAAAACGCAAACTAATTGCATGCAATTTGGGGGTAGGAGAGTGTATATATTGGATAAGGTATTTTTTGTTGCAAAATCAAAAAACAAAAAAAAAATCGACAACACAATAAAAAAATAATTTTTTTTTTTATAGAAATCATAATCCACTTAGCGCCAAATTTTAGGGGTCGGCAAATTAAGAAGAAAGAGATTAAAAGAAAAAAGTAAATTGCTAATTTACATATAAAAATACCATTTTACAAAAACATTTTCAATATTTTTTTAACTCCTAGAAGACCTTTTGATTTTTCTGTATTATTGAATAGACGAAAGATTTCGCATGGTGTTGGGCATAAGGGCCTCTTGGGTAAAGGCCTTATACCATCTAATTGGTCCAATAAGAAGTTTGTAAAACAGCGTTAGTGGCAGAACCCCAAGAAGGGACATATGATGGACACGGAATTGTAAGTCGAAAAGCCATATCCGTCAGTCCGCCTGTTTTTGTGCCTCATATTTTGAAAGGCCTTGAATTGCGATGTACAATTAGACAGTCTGAAACTACATATCTGGTTTTTTGAGGTCTCAAAGTAGTACAAGTGTAAAGTTGTACAAATCCGCCCACTGACATAATTCCTTCAATCAAAAGAGTAAATAAAGTAGCCAGAAAAATTGTTGCAAAATAGTTGCAAAAAGTTGAAACTATTTCAAAAGAATACAAAGCCCGAAATATATTTAACCGAAAAATGAAACTAAAATGCGCGCCCCCTTGTGAACGTGGCCTCAGAAAATCACAGAACTAATTCCTGGGTTCAAAATATTAGTCACGTTTTTTAGGTGTATTTTTTGGTACATGCTCCTAGGGGGCGGCAAAAATGTGGGGCCCAGAGCGGCACTGTACCATAATCCGCCCCTGCTTAGCGCTATAAAACAAACAGAAAAAATTTTACGAAATTTGGTCGAGTCGATCGTAATTCGCGAAAATCGTACATGAAAGAAATTATGCCTCTCCCCCCGGCTACCCCAAAAAAGCTCAATATAAACTTACTGGCCCATTAAATTAAATTAATATTTGAGCGACAAGAATTCCGATAATAATAACTGGCCCAGTTTACACGTACCCGGCAGCCGGCTAAACTGAACCGGCCACTAGGCCGTTCTTAGGATCAACCGGGGACGGTTTCGATTTGCCGGTGCCCATAAGAATGTATTCTTAACGACCGGGTTAGTCTAAACCGGTAGCCGGGGCTGCCGGAGCCGGGTATGTGTGAAATGGGCCTAAAACAGTTTCCTAGAAGCCATTACTAAATTGAAATTAAATAACTTTTAGATCAATTAGGAATATCTAACTTCAAGGCAAAATGACTTCGCCTTCAGTGGTTGATATTTTGTCCATTTGAAATGTGCTGTACAGCGAAGATAGAATGCATGTAACTCACTCTAATTGCAAAGGAATCGCTTTTAGTCGTGTGAGCACAATATTTGTCAGTGGTTCTGCATTATTATGAAATTGCAAAAAGTTCTGATAAGCAAAAGTGTACATTTGTATGCATTATGGTTGGCAGGTAACCCAGATTTAAGCTCTTGTAGGGCTTGTACTGCACATTTCAAATGGACAAAGTATAGTCCCCAGTTGGGTAACTGACTAGCTGGTGTTTAGGTAATTACCAAAGGAGCAGAAATTACTAAAGGAATTGCCCAAAACCATCAAAAGTTTCAACTTGAGTGGCTTTCTGGTCAGTGGAATCGTGAGGGGCTGTAACTTAGATAAGGCAAGTTACAAGCAGAGATATGGCCAAAGGAAGTTAAAAATTATGTGTAGATATATGTAGGTAGCTAATTCTGATTATACAATTATTAAAGTCATCATAATAAGTGTCAAACATTATTACCGGGTAAACATTTTCACTTATATTGAAACCATGATTTGCCACGCGATAAAAAAAGAATGAGCTGCTTAATTTTCTGTAGATTATATGTCATGTAATAATTTACATGTTTTGTTGTAGGTTGTGACATCTTAGAGATGTTTTTGTGATGACAGCATTATAAATTATGGCGCCAGTTTTAATCACGCAAATCGTGAAATTAATACACGCTTATGTAATTTTTGGCATACATTTAGACGAATCAACCAGGAGAGCGTCAAAATCCAATAAAAAAGAGATCGGATTAGCCAAGAGAAACAAGTGAGTAAGTGCAAGAGTTCATCTGTGACAAACTTCTATAAAGTCGACCCTATTACTACCGTTTTAAACCAAATCTTAAAGTTTCTTGGCCCGAAATCTTCTATTATTTGTATAAAAATAATAGAAGATTTTTATACCCCTTAAAAGATGGGCGGAGCTCAAAACTTTATATTGAGCAAACTTAGCAAACAGTAATATCTTCAACATTTGTTTTAAATTTGGAGTAAACTTTCATAGAAATCGGGTTTTTAAAGATTTAACATGTTAAAAGTGGGTATGGTCAATATTGTAGGCGGTCCAATTTTTGCCTTGTTAAAGGCATCTTGGGCTTATATTGCTCAGTGCCAAAATTTGAGTTTCTACGCCTTGTCTAATTTGACCAAAAGGCATTTTGAAAGAAAATGTGAAACAGGGGTTGTCTCACATTGACGGATTAAGCCAATTTTCACACTTTGTCTGTACAACACAAAGACCATGCCGTGTATCAAGCTCTCTAGCTTGATTTTGAAGACATAAAACCTTCACAGATGCAGACATACGGACGGACATGGCTTAATCGATTCACCTGTCGTTCTCGATCATATCTCTAAGAGGTCTTAGGGGGTCTACGATGATTATTTCACTGTGTTACAAACTATGAATAAAAATTAATATACCCTGGGTAGGGTAAAAAAATGGCTGGACCACATCACACGAGAAAATCCTGGATGTGCTCACTAAAACCCACTTCCCAGGATGCATCGATGCACGCCCACATGAAGGTTGAAAAAAGAAAATCAGGGCTATTATTGATAAACAAAACGTTGGCCTCGGCGATCAACTCCCTCGTTTCCCTTAAAGCACCAGGGAAGGATAATATTCGACCAGTATTTATCCAAAACACAGGGTGAATTTTCACTCTGGGGTTAAAAGAATATTTGCATGTTCGGCTTTAGGCTGTGCTATGTTCCCAGAGCTTGGAGAGACGTTTGTGTGATATTTATCCTCAAAGCAGGGAAGTCTTACCACCCCACATCAAAGCACAATAGACCCATGATAAGCCTGTCCACGTTCAAACTCAAGACGATGAAGTGGCTTATATACATTTAACTTAGAAAGGTAATTGGGCCGTAACTATGTATCAAAGTCACGCAGCATATGCGTAACATATGCGTAGTAGCAGGGTAGGGTAGAAGTAGTGGGCAGAAAAATCCTTGGATTACAAGGAGAATATGTATAGTTAAGGTAAGTTTGGGTGCGTTTGAAGCAGACGCGATTTTGCGCCGCTGAGAAGTTTCAAATATACCTACAAAGCATCAGTCTATATGATACTGGATCTAGCTCATGTTATAAGCTTTGGATCAATAGTTACCTAAGTGAAATATGCACTTGTGAAGTTAAGAAAATCCACGAGGAAGGCATCCTCTTTCCACTCATATGCTTTCTGATGATATTGAACTTTTACGGGCCGTAGAGAAGGACGGTTTGATTGTGACGATGAAGCAAAATCCTGACCTTAGGCAGATTGACATCAGTTCTTAGGGATTTGCTCAGTTGCGCGCCTTATTTTGTTGATAACTGGGTCGACGGTTGAGGACTGGTAATAAATTTTGTCTAGGACAGAAATTTGCTTGTACCACAATAAGGGGCGTAAAGATATACCTAAAGATATACCTGATGTCATCCCTCTAAACTAACCCAAATCCAAAAACAGGTTGCCTTAAGTCCGCACCCATCGCGGTTTCAAGTATAGTAAACCTAACCCCTTGGACAATGTACACATCCTACAGCAGCAAGGCAGCTAAAACAGCTGTCCGTCTAAGGGAATCCGGGCCTTGGTCATCAAGACCTTGGATAAGCCAATGTGAGATAGGAGCCTGAAGACCACGTCCATCGCAGTTCTGACTACCTATACTTAACCTCACACCGCCTTGGACAATGGACATATTCTGCAGCAGCAAGGCAGCTAAAACAGCTGTCCCTCTAAGGCAATCCGGACTTTGGGTATCTATACCTTGGATAAGACAAAGGGTCAGAGATAAGTATGCCTACTCTAGCCCTACGTTCTAGAAACCAAAATATAGACAGAAACTGAGTTGTTGAGTAGAACTGGCGTGCGCGTTGGATAAAACTTCAAAAGTGCAGACACACCAGAGTGCTATAGCCGGCGGTAAACAAAAAAAAAAAGATTACTGTATTTATGATCGGACTATAGCCCGCAAGGATATCCCGGTACTCACGGGAATCCTTTCTGGACACTCTTCTGTACAGCTCGTACATCTGTACACATCTGTACATCTGACATCTTCTGCACAATGATTTATGCAGAAGCATCTGGGAGGTCAAAAAAATTGAATCAGCTCCTCACCTGCTATGTGATTGGCCAGCACTCAACAACATAGTGTAAAGTTCCCTCAGTAGCTACTTCTTTGATAAGCTCAAGGACCCAAAAAATGTGAACTTGAAGGACCTCCTTAGACTTGTATACAAATTCGGATGGATCCACGAGAGCGGTCCACTTCGAGATGTCAACACAGCGGTTTATTTTTGTTTCTTTTAAGGTGTTTGGTTTGCTGGTCAAAGCAAGCTGTGACTAAGTCGGAGTAGATCCTGCTTTTGCGCGCAAAATTTGTGAATGAACATTGTATGGTATGATATAGTTCTTCAGATATAGTTCTTCAAATATACAGATATTTATCATTCAGCATCCCCTCGGCTTAGGGATCTTAAACACATATAATGAAGCATACCAGATAGTAGATACCGTCAAAAGGTTTCATAACTCACATTCATGTGACCATGGCAGCTAAAAATAAATATAACCGCCGCAGCTGATAGGCAGAAAGCCTATAGGTGAGTCCATTTCGAGGCAATCACGGGAGCATTTTGGACCCGCTGTACACATGTTTGCATTATAAATAAAGATTTGTGTTAAGCTTTATCTGATCTCTACTAATGTAAGCTTAACACAAAAATTATTTAACTCTCGTATATTAAAACCTGTTTGAAATATTAACTGTATAAGCAAAGTCTGTAAATTTTTAAGCTTTATTAAGTTCCAAACTACCCGTTGAAGAAAAAACCGACTACCGAATTTCAATTGGTCAGCTCTATTAAAAAACAAATAAAATCTGGTCCATATAAATCCTGATCTGGTAGGTAGAACCTATGGTAAGGCGCGAGGTTTTGATGAAGTAGGCCTAAAAAATTAGTTGCGGATAGTTCTGCCAGAAAAACTATAGAAAGGAATAGAATTGTGGAGCAATGGTACCCTGAAAAATAAGATATTTCTTTCTGAACTTCAAAATCCAAAGAAATGCACAGGTACCTAGATACCAAATATAAAACTAATTATATAAGGTACCAGCTTAATATTCTATAAAACACTGCATAAACCATAGTGACAGCTTTTGCTAATTTTTTAGTCCGATGAAGTTAAAAATTCTTACGAAACAGTGTACCTAAGACAATTTTTTATTATGTGGTAAGTAGGTGGTAGTTGCAAAAACCATAGAACCTTTTCGCTTATATATATAAGTTTAAGGGAAATGCATTTGGTAACAGCTTTAAGAAAAAAAAACTCCGTAGATATAACAGATGAATTTGGCACAGAAAAAAGATTAAAAGCTCTTAACCTCATAATAATGATAAGAGACTAGGTAGATATTCGAGTTTATACTTCCAAGCCATTTGAGCTTAAAAGCAACATCTTGAGCTACTATAGAAATATCCACTGATAGGTAAAGCGGCTTTTTATTTCTTAAATCACTTTAAAAACTCAAGGACATGTCTCTTGTGTTATTTTATTTTGGCTAGACATGTTGTTAGGTTGGTCAGAGCCTCAGAGCACATTACTTATTGGTAAACAAGCAGCACACACAATTGAACAAGCAGACAACCAGCTGATATTTTTTTTAAATCTAGTTAGAAACTACGTAGGTATAAACCTTTGCAAATGAGACTTTTTTGACAAAAAACCATCTGTCACGCACCTTTCCTAACGTCAACATATAAATTTTTCGAGTCGTTTTGACAAATTTTAAGACAGAATACAGCCATACAAGAAGGTAATTATGTGATTGTTCAAGGGAAAATTTGTAAAGCCTTTAACTAAACTAATAAGCCTTTCTCATGTCTCATTCCTGACTTTTAAACTCATTATAGAGAAGAAGCCTATATAACTTTCGAAATGAGAAAACTGTGTTTCAAGAAGGTTTAACTTTCCGTAATCTAAAGGAATTCGTTGAGAAGCAGGCAAGTGGCATTGACACACTGAATTTCTTTTTCAAGTTTTTTTTTACAGAATCTTTCAACTTTCCTCAATTAATCCGTTGGTGATGTTTGATTTATTCAATAATCTAGTGCCAGCTCAGACGAATGAACAACAAAAAAAAGTGACCAGTATCGCACTCACCGTTTGGTGGAGGTGGCGGTATTGAAGCGCCACCTGTCATAGGTATTCTCGGTGGCTCCATTTTCCACTGAGCTGATGATGGTAACGATCCAAATTCACGATTCACACCCGATTCAATCAACATGACCAGCGACCGGTATCTTATCTGCTGTCAACATGCAGTACAGTTGCACAAAAACCAAACAAAAAAATTGTTGTTTATCTTTTCCAAAGCGGTACACTCGTCTTATGTCACTTTAATTCCAAAATGTCAGTGTCTGTCGGTAAGTAGGTAGGTAGTTACAGTATGACCGGCTTTTGGGTAATTTTTTTTTCACAGTTCAAAACACTGTTACAGTACCGACGAGAAAACACGAGATGGAATGTAATTTTTTTTCTTAGAATGCCACTCGAAAGCGCGCGATCACAACACAAATCGAACGATCCACACAGGTAAGCCACAGTTTGTGCACTGAAATCACCGAACGGCTCAAGTTTCACAGCCGGACTTGAGTAGAGCGCTGTTTGGGGCAGACTCGTTCTCGTTCACATCTACACCGAACCACGCAACAATGATGATGGCGGACGAAAATCAAAGGCAAAGAGGAAATCCATTGTATGTCTAACGATTTGGGGGAAGTGGAAAGAGACCAGATACAGTAGTTTACCTGCTCTTGCGCATATCGATTGACCGATTAATCACAGTTACCTACCCAGTGACATTCAGGAGGCAGAGCTACGCGCTCACCCGCTGAGCATTTACTCCGAAGCTATTTGGCTTGCTCAAAGTGGATGCATAGGAAGGAGATGGCTGCTGGTTAGGTCTCATTGGAATGTTAAGGGAAACTCACTCAAATACTGGAAGGGAAATCTACTCAAAATGTTTGACCGAAAAAAGGCGATGGTGCTGCACTGCTCACTGGCATTGGTAGTTGGGGGAAAATGGTCGCTTGTCAGATGCCATTAGTGCCTAATTAGAGTACATGCCACGTACCGTACCACGGGCCATGTCTAGTAGTGGTATGCTATGCATGGAACCATAAATGGATTCCGGGTTGAGGTGTTGCTGTAGAGTGTTTGTGACACTTCATTAAACCTAATGTGGGCAGGAGGCGTGGCTCATGGCGTCTCTTTTGGTCGAATGTATTCGAACTGCTGAATTGTTAAAAACGATGTTACCAGAAAGAGAAGGAAGCGCCTAAACGTTTTGTGGCAGAAGTCAAAAATAAGTGTGTGGGTAGGAAATTGGCTACGAGTTTTGTGGAAGGTGGCAAATTAGAATGGGGAGTGTTAAATATTTTGTGTGCGGTTTAAATATTTGTATCTAGGTATCTAAGTAGGTAATGCACTTAAGAACACGAGTAGATTTTTTTAGAAAAGAATTTATGTAGGTAATTGTTTGTTTAATCATTTAACTAAACAACTGAGAGGTGAGGTTATGATTTCAAAAAATTCAATTGCGAAAAAAATTTTGTTTATGATAAGGTGCTTGGTGATAGGTATAAATTTCTAGGTACTTAGACATCGTCTTCATTAGGTGTTAAATGCGAACTCTTACAAAAGTATATTTATAAGTATTTAGCATATTTATTGAAAAATAGGAGGACTTAAAAGAGGTATGCAGGTAGGTACCTACCTTCCTACATAGTTGGAAATATTTGTATTTAGGTAACATAAAAATAGGCAGAATGCCTAGATATATCCACATTTTCATGAAAAATGTTAATTGGGTATTTAAGTAGGTATGGGTAGTGTGTAGGTACCTATTTAGGAAGATGCGGTTCTTGCCCAGCCTATTTGCCTAAGTAAGCTAGGTAAGCTTGTTTTGTTATATTTTGAAGAAAGAGAGGCAGTTCTGTAAGGTATCTAGGTAGGTTTTTATTTCCATAGCTACTCCGAAGACCTTTTTACTATCTTGTTTAAAGAGAGATGAATCTTGTGTGAACTCTATGAGATGCAAAATTTGGTTGCGTGTAAATTATTCTCTTAGAAGGAAGATATCTTTTGGCTTTTAGAGACATAGGTATACCTACCTACCTACCTATGAATATATTTCCTAAAAAGTTATTGTTTTTCAGTATCCATGTATTATAAACATGCAGTGCATAAAAAAAGACTTGACCTATAATTCCTTGAACCCTAAGACCCTTCATATCTCGAACCGCGAAACCCACTTTAAGCATGACCCTGGTTAATCACATTTTTTGCTGCTAAGACAAATAAAAATACCTGTTTACCTTACATTTGTAATAATTTAATCAAGTTTGCTTCGCATGTTTCTGTGAAGGGTTTAACCAGCCAACTACATAAAAAAAAAGTTGGGGGGGTTCGTTTCGCTCAAAGATATAGCCTACTTTACGCCAAATTTAGTTTTTGTCAAATTCAATTAAAAAAAAAAGTAATTTTCAAAAACCTTTTGTGGTTTTCAAACCCCGTATAAGTGGATCCTTTCGTTTTTGGAAAATTACCTAACGTTCTAACTTAATGCAATTATATGTAGATATAGGTATACAATTTTAAAAAAATAACCCCAAAAGTCCAGTCAAAAACCCCTGACCACGGAATCAGCACACGTTTCAAACACACCAACTTAAATAATTATTTTCATTTTATTTTTCCCATATTTAAAAACGAGATTCCAATTTTCCGTAGAACTACAGAGGAATTTTCTGTTCTAAATAGCTTAAGGAAGCTTTTGACGTCAGTCTTCTATGAAAGGCTTTAAAGGTGGATCGAGGACAGAAACCTTCTTTGCATGTTCCAAGCCGATTTTCGGTGAGGTTTCTGCACAATCGACATTGACCAGCATTGCTAGGAGACAAATAGATAAAAAGAAAAAAACTTTACGCATGCTTTGTTGACTTCAAAGCGGCATTAGACAGAGGTAATAGACAGGCTCTGTTGTATGCATTGGCAGACTCTTGAAAATTCCTGATGCTTAACCTCTATTTTTTTTTTTTGTCTCAACCGATGCAACGGTGTGGGATGGGTCAGACTTCTCTGCCTGGTTTGAGACGACGACAGGTGTTCCTCAAGGCTGCATCCGGAGCCCGATACTTTTTACTAGTCTTGTTAGCTGATAATCCTTCTTCCTTTCAGTTGCATTTTAATAGATTATATACTTTTGGGTGAATGTGCGGTTTGAGTGTTAATTCAAGCAAAAACAAAGAAGAAAGACGAGAAGAAAATTCGTTGACATTGTACAAGAGTTTAAATGCCCTGGTGTTTTGCTGACGCATAACTCAAATTTTGCTAAGCACGCAAAACAAAAAAGCCATGAAGCTAAGCTTGCCGTGAGCTTAGTGTAAGCCAAGTTGTTTGCTAACAAAGACATAGATCTGGCTTCAAAGTTCCGTGTTTTTGACGCAACAGACGCAACAGTTAACAGGTGTATGGCTATGGGGTCCAGATTTTCGGGTATTTACACTTCGAGGAATTCGAATCACTCCAGAGATACTTTTTTAAGCGCATCTTCAGATTGTCAAACTCTATACTCCAAATTATGCCATCTATGTGGAGTCCGGTTCAAAACTCCGTTCAACTACTCGTATTCGCAGATGACATTGACATTATCGAAAGAACAAAGCGTGATTTCAGTGAAGCCTTCGTGAATATTGGGATGGAAGCGGCGGATATGGGTTTAGCAGTCAACGAGGACAAAACCAAGTATATGCTGTCATCAAGTAAAGACACCCAACACCGACGTCTTGGACAAAATATCACCATTGACAGATTTAACTTCGAGGTAGTAAAGGACTTTCTCTACCTGGGTTCAATTCAGATATGACATCAGCGCTGACATCAAACGAAGTATAACTTTTGCCAATCGCTGTTTCTTTGGGCTAAGAAGGCAAATGAGTAGCAAAGCCCTCGCACAAGCAACTAAGACTCTCATCTTCACAGTCCTGCTTTACGATGCAGAAGCATGGGCCTTATCAGTGGCGGATGAAAACACTTAAGGCTGCTTCGAGAGGAAAATTCTTCGGACGATTTACGGTCCCATCTGCATAGACGGAGAGTTGAGGAGGAGATATAACATTGAACTGTACGGGCTTTACATCGACACGACCTAGCCAGAAAAGTCAAAATATAACGTCTACGATGGCTGGGTCATCTAGAGCCGATGGACACCAACGCCCTGGCCCGGAAAATCTTCGAATCCACCCCGCAGGGACGGCGCAGTAGAGCAGCACCGAGACTCAGGAGGCGCACCTGATTGAAAGGGGAGCTCAGCCAACTTCGCGTACGAAACTGGAGACAGATAGCTAGAGATAAAGCTGGCTGGCGAAGCTTGTTGGCTGAGGCCCAGGTCCACCCCGGACTGAAGTGCCACCTTAAGTATAAGTAAGTAAGTGGATTCCGGTATAACGCCTTTTTTATTCAAAACCTTAAAGTCAACTACGATTACAAGATAAGAGTAATAAAAGAACTGACAGAAGTCTTCACGATTCCATTATGGTAAGACTACTTCAAGTGAACGCTTTCAGGTCGTTCCAGGTCCACCCCGGACTGTAGTGCCACCTTAAGTATAAGTAAGTATGTGTAGTCCGGTATAACGCCTTTTTTTATTCAAAACCTTAAAGTCAACTACGATTACAAGATAAAAGTAATAAAAGAACTGACACAGTCTTCACAAGTCCATTATGGTAAGACTACTTCAAGTAGTCAGGCAGAATGGCATCAACTAGCTCTATCCTATCCCACAATTCAAATCTATCACTCAGTGAGTCAGAGTATGTTTGAAGATGTTATAGCCAAAATAGATGAGGCAATTTTCAACCGTCATTTATTAAGAGCATCCTCCACATCCAGGAGCACATACATATAGAAACCTTAATCATCAGCTATCGTATCAAACCAATTATACTTTAGGAACGACTTTGCGAGCGAATTTGTCAGCGTAATTTTTAGAGCTCGTGTTGAACTCATAAACCTTAATTTCATACCCCATCGAACGGATCTTTTACAAATCTGTAATTTGTGTTACAGAAGAGAAAAGAGCAAGATGCCGGATATTAAAGCTATTCTAGAACACCCCACACTTTATCTTCTGGCTTAATGACTATACTCTGTGAAGGCCACGGGAAAACCTTATTTTTTGACCAATAATTCACTTTTTCAGGCTTGAGACTTGTGTTTGAGATCATTCTCAGGCATAAACGTCCAAGTTAGCGGTAAATGTTTATGTAGGTTAAGTTTCATTTGGTTTGCAATATACATTTATGTTATAAGCTAATTATTTTATTAGTATGGTGCAGATTATTGCATGAAAAAAAAAACAACCATGCCGTTTTCTGTCGAAACCAAATCCGTAAAATTTGTATGCATTACTCTACTAAACATTTTTTTAACGAAATAGGCTTATTTCTAAGTTTTTGTTATCCTAACCGTAGCTGCGAATTATGGTTTTAAACCAACACTTAATGCTGACCTACGCAACCAGTAAATTACTTTCGTTCAACCTCATACGGGCTGCTTTATCGCAAACGGCTATTCGGTATTGTAAATTTACTTCAACCCAAACTACTTTCAAACGATCTTTTAAAGGAGTTACTTTGGTTGCTTGAGTGGCACCGTACGCGAACCTTTAAAGTACTTTATTGTATTGTTGCCTAATTTTCTTCCGCAGTTGATATTTCGCCAACTGTCTAGGAAGTCTGTTGAAGTCCATGCTAACACTGTGTCAAAACCATCGAAGCATTGATCAAGAAGTAGCTGCTAAATAAAAAGGTTCAAAGGAAAACTGACGTTTCTAACTCTATTCCGCCGAGTAACCCTAGTAGCACAACAAAAGGTTCAAAGGAAAACTGACGTTTCTAACTCTATTCCGCCGAGTAACCCTAGTAGCACAACCTACAACCTAGGGATTTCACTTCGGCAGCTTGCACCTGAAATTTTATTCTTTGGGTGATCAATCCAGTTTTATGACCTCTATGGTCTGGAGGTTTTTTGGAGAATTGGAAAAAACATTGAATATCAAAAACTGAGTTCAGCTTTAAAACAACTTTCCGATCGGCTCCACTTCATCAATCGTTAAGGATAACTCAGTATCACTCCTCCAATCTTTCGCAAACATAACCCCGACATACTTAAACTTCTCCACCTGCTTCAATGGCAGTTCCCTCCACCCCTCATTATTTTTTCTGATCATACAAATTTTCGAATGAATTTTTTGAAAAATTAGGAAAATTCAATATGTTGTTATATGGCGATAAAAATGTTTTCGATTAAATTTATTATGGGACAGCCGCTATAATTAAAATATCCCAAAATTTCCCCACCAGTGGAGACTTTAGTGAATACAACAACGAGAAATCTCTCAAGCCAAGAAGGTACAAAATTCAAAGCTTTTTCAGAAATTACTTCAATATTTCATAGTTAATAGTTTTTCTTTGGTCAAAATATATAGCTCCAAGCAGCATAAGAAAAGGTTGGTGTGACTAATTCGTGCAGTTTTCTTGTAAATACTTATTTATTACTCCTAATGAATCACATCAAAATTGTTAAAACATTTTTGAGAAGAGTATTAAAAAAAAACGTTGCCTTAGAGCTGCCGTAATAAAAGCAGTAAAGAAAATGCAATATACTATCTCAAATGATATCAACCATAGTCCTAGTCGACCTCTGACCCAATTTCTGCTATCAACATTTCAGCTAAAAACCAAAATATAATTTTGTCTCTTATATTTTTACAGAGAAAAATATATCAGTATATTCTCTGTTTCTGCTGCACCCATCGAATAAATTGAAAAAGACTCTTCAAGATTATAAAGCAAAGCCAAAAGGCTTAACCGAATTCTACTCACTACAAGGTTTCAATGGTACTGGCCATTTGGCCGCCTCGACTACAACCGGGGCACGGATATTGGAGGTCCCAACATTAATTTTTGAACAACCATGTCGCTGGGTAATCTGGACATGGTTGAGGCTTGCAGCCAGCCACCCCCTGTACTGCTGCTGACGTGACGATTTGGAATCGGAATACCGCTGTGGTTAAACTTACTCCGGAAGTGGAGGGCTCTGAGGTGCGCCTGACTCGGTCAGCTCTTTGGCGGTTTCTATGATCGCCTCGTGTTCTGCTGAACCGAAAAACAAGAAGAATTAACCAGAGCTCTTTATGATTTAAACCCCCCTCAGGCCAATGAGTCTGTCCGCGCACGGCTATGAAGTGAAGTCGGTTCAGCTTCTACGGAGAGTTGTACTGGTAGATGTAAATCGGACGCCGGTTGTATGGGTTCTCCAATGGACTTGACTCCAAGAAGCGCGCCAATAGTTAGAGCTGCCCGTGCACTTGTCATTCGGACACTGGAGATGTGTCCAATTTAGGGAGCAGCATCAGTGTACAGAACTTGGTCAACGCGGTTAGCTCTGGTGGTAGGCTTCTATTTCATTTATACAAATCAATCTACAGCACTGTAAAGCTGCAACTTCTATTAAGCAGAAGGCTTTTTGTCTGTAGAATTGAAAGCCATGTAGCTTTGATTCAAGAGTCATGGGTGTGGAAAGATGACATCTGTGTTCTTGGTGTGTTACAGGCTTCTTACGACGTTCTTTACGATAAGCAGCCCAATAGACCTAGGACCTGTCCTATTGCTTCGAAATCCTTTAAGGCAGCTAAGATCGAAAGGTTCGATATTGTTGCTTCCAATATTCATTGCTATGTAAACGGCTAATGGGAAACCTTTGTTGTCTCTAACTCCACATACGCCAAACGCTAATGGTGAGCTTGTAGAGTGTTGTCAATTCAAAGGGTTGGGCCTCATTTTGTGTAAAAAGACCAGGAAGCTCCTGAATCGATCCAATTTCCAATTTCCGAATCGATCCGAGCCAAAAACCAATTTACATAAAAATTATAAACATTCAAGACCTCTATTCTTTGATGTTTATCAATAGGGTATGGGTGTTATACAAAGAAAAAAATTAAAGTTTTGAAAAAACATTATGCAAGCGCGTCGCCCGCCTGGTAGGCCAAGGAACAGGTGGTGGAATCAGGTAAAGAACATCTCCGAGACCAGTCTGGGAATCGCGCCTGTGCCTCTTCTCTTGAGTTGGTGGCGGAAGATCGGAAAAGATGGAGGGACCATTTAGCCACCGTCGAGCTGCGACCCTTCTAAGGATAAACGGTAACGGAAAATGATGATGATGATGAAAAAACATTAATTTTTGGTAGATAATCTTCACCCCAGTACAAAGCGTATATGGTGCACAAATGTGCAGAAAACCAAATGCATAGATGAAATAGCAATTTTTGGTTTTCTTCACATTTGTGCACCGTACGCTTTGTACTGGGGTAAAGACTACCAAAAAATAATGTTTTTTCAAAATTTTACTTTTTTTCTTTATAAAAACCAATTTACTAAAAGACTGGAATCCATTCCGATCGAGGCAAAAGGATTCTAAGAGACTCTCTCGCAAGTCGAAAAAGGACTCTTAAAAGAAATTTTGTGATGAGGTCGAATCTTTAAGTAAAAAGGAACAGACAAAGCAAACTTGCTTTGGAAAATATTTGCATTTACTTATGAAAAATGTTTGCATTTACGTTGCGGCTCATTCTAACAAGAGAAAAAAATCAAAATCGGTTACAAACTGAACTTAAGAGTAAGATTTTTATAATTGTTAATTTTTCTTGGTTTTATTGAGTTTGTGAGTAAACTTTATTCATTTCAGAGTAAAGGTTGCATTCACAATGAGTGTTCCGAATATTTTGGCATGGGTAGGTGAGAAAGCAATACCGACTGCCTCTGAAACGCAATTTTGTACGCCATTTCAGTAAAGGGTAATAAAAACAACATAATCGTTCAATTTGCTCGTATTAAATGACATAACGGAGGAAATGGCGCATTTTTGTGGAGGTGCTGATGCGATAAGAGTACCATTTAGCAACTACAGAAGTGCTCAACGGATACCACTCATGCTACTTATATATTGGCCTTAAACGACATTTAATTTCCTTCTGACAGATGTTATCGATCATAACACTTTTCTCCCTGCTTCGCTTCAAATCTCGCTCCATTAAAATAGCGGTCGAAAACCAAGATACATATTTTAAATTTCCATATAATAAGTATTGCCAATTATGCAGCATTTTGAACCTTTAAATAAATTTTGTTCACAAAAATTAACTTTTGTTACTTGGTTGTTGAATGCCTTTCACCTCCTTTTCTTAAAGTATATCCACATTCTTACCAGCAACCTGTACTCAGCCGGAAAATATAAATTTTGAGAAAACCAACAGACCTCAAAATGGTTGCGCCCCTTTACAACCTCCACCTTTCCAGCAAACATGCATAAAACGAATTCCTGGCAAGTGTTTGTGCTTAAAGGAACCGCGTCAGGAAGACCAGACGAAGCCACTGTTTCTCTATTGCACATCCGTGAGTTGGCTGTGTGTAATTACCGTCATTTTTGGTGTCAAATATGAAATTTATTAACCCTTTTTACCCGGGACTGCGCTTCCTTCCTGCTTTTTTGTTACAGTCTGTCCATGAGCTTGGCTCTAAATCCTTGCCGTGTGAAACTTCCTTTGTATGAATCTATGTATGTAAGTCGTTATACCTAGTAACAATTTGTCTTGAACGTTACAAGAAGACGTATCATTATCCTTTTTCCTTTGAATTGTAACACTGTTGTGTTTATGCAAACATGCTTTATTCTATCTACCCACATACAGACGTAATTATATGTGCGACGATGTTGCTGCTTACTTCAACTATTAACTAGGACTGGAAAATTGTGGGAATTTTTTCCTTGAACAGATTTTTCAAATGCAAATTTTAATCATTTAGACACATCAAACAAATGCTAAAGCAAAGCCCTGTCGAACTCAAATTAATGTTTAATAAAAAAGGTTGCATTTCTTAGTCCTTTTTACAAAGGATGGTGTAAGTACCTTCGTGATTTTATTATGTCGATGTCGATGGTATAGCGGTGCAGGTCACGCAATTTATGTTATAATGTTCCTTCTTTATGTTTCGTTTTTTGGTTCACTCGAATCAGAAGGGGAAGCCAAGTTTTTGTGTCGTGTTTCTAAGCATGGTCGCCTTTGTTTAACTTTTTAAGAACCTAAGAGATATAATCGATGTTGTATATGGACTGGCGTAGGAAGAGGGGCTTTTCTTTTCAAGATCTGCGTGTTTGACTGAAGGGATGGATGGAGAATGTTTTAAAAGATCAAACTGCTTGTGGTTGGGTGCACTTTTGATGGATGAGTTGAGAGTTTTTTTTTTTTTTTTGTTCTTTTCGTAGTGGTGGTTGTTTCCCCAAAACATTGCGTGCTTTAGGCGCTGCGTCAAAATATTTTGAAAATATTTCTGTTGCATGTCCAAAGCATTTTTCGAGAAATAGGTACCTATAGCTTTGTCAAGTGCTAACATGAGCAATTGAAATATGTAGGTACGTAAAAAAAACGTCGCTTGCAACCTCAAGACCCAAATTAGTCCGGAGTCCACATAACAAAATAGTTTTGACGCTCGGTTAGGTAACTTCTTGTCGCTCAGGAGAACACTGCGGCGTAACAGCCATCCTGTCATTTTTTACAAGAAAGCACAAAAGTATGCTTTTAAAAAAATGCTGGACCGCGACTCAGCATCGATTGGGAACTATGGAGCCGAAGTTTGTGAGCTTAAATTTGTTTCTCCGGGCCCATGTTCTATCTCAACATAAGGCCATACTAGACATTTAAACTATGCACCCATCTAAATTATCAAGCCACATCCGTTCGTCCGTATGTGAACAACTTTTAGGCCATAAATATTAAGCTAGAGAATTGAAATTCGGTAGTTGGGTCGAAAAAGACCCTAAAACTTTCTAACCTCATTCCAGGTTACAACAGGATTGAGGTAAGAAAATTTTACCAGATGATTAAAAGATATCTGGTACCAAGGGTATAAAGTTCGAGCTGAAGCCAGTAAGGACCATCAAGGGAACATCGTTGTAGAATCGCAGGTGCTGGGGATTTAGAAAGACCATACTTCTGCAGTCTGTATAACGGCGAAACGAACCAAATACCGCTGTCAGACAGAATGAACCATTCAACCCGGGCGAAGACGTTACCAACGAAGCATACGAGCGATACTGCCCACCCGACCTGGAGGAGAGGAAAGTAGCTGTGTCTAAGCTCAAGTGCAACAAAGCAGCCGGAGCAGACGGCCTAGCTGCCGAACTTTTTAAATCCCCTGACGATGAGCTGGTTAGGAGCATGCACCAGCTCATCTGCAAGATATGGTCAGAAGAAAGCATGCCCGACGAATGCAACCTCAGCATTGCTTGCCCGATCCTGAAGAAAGGAGACCGACTGAGTTATGTGCCAACTACAGAGACATCAGTCTTCTTAACGTCGCATACAAGATCTTTTCTGCTGTACTGCGTGAGCGCCTGAAGCCGCGTTTGTCAACAATCTGATAGGCACATATCAGTGTGGCTATAGGCCAGAAAAGTCCACCATCGATCAAATACTCACATCATTTCGGCAGATCTTGAAGAAGCCTGGAATTCCAAATCGATACACACCAACTTGTCATTGATTTCAAGGCCGCGTATGACAGCATCTATAGAGATGAGCCATATAGCGCAATGTCAAGTTTTGGTATCCATACTTGAGAGAATTGTGCAGAACTCCCGCGCCAACATCAGAGGTACAATCCTTCAAAAGTCCGTTCAACTTTTGAAGGATTCGCATACACAGACGATATTGACATAATCGGAAGAACAAAGCGTGATGTCACTGGTGAAGCGTTCGTGAGTATTGGGACGGAAGCGGGGAATATCTGGTTTAGCAATCAACGAGGGCAAAATCAAATATATGCTGAAAAGACACCCAACACCGATGTCTTGGACAAAACATCACCATCGACAGCAATAACTTTGAGGTAGTTAGGGACTTTCTCTAGAGCGTCATTTTTGTCATCTAGAGCGGATGGAACCCAACGCCCCGGCCCGGAAAATCTTCGAATCCACCTCGCAGGGACGAAGCAGAAGAGGAGCACCGAGACTCAGGTGGTGCAGGGGGGGAAGGGGACTTCAGCCAACTTCGCGTGCGAAACTGGAGACGGCCAGCTAGAGACAGAGTTGGCTGGTGAAGCTTGTTGGCTGAGGCCCAGGCTGACCCCGGACTGTAGCGCCACCTTAAGTAAGTAAAAAATAAAAAAATAAATAGAGTGGCGCAACAGCTCGAGATGAACCAGGGCCAACTTCTCAACAATGTATGCTGGTGTGTTAATTTCTTTTTACATACAAAGGGACCTACAATTTTTTGGCGAATCCGAACGGCACTTTGAGAAGTTTTTCAAGACAAATGATAATCTCGGAGGGCTTGTCAAACCCTCGCGGAGGCGGGGACCGTGAAAAAGAACAAGTTTTTTTTTCATGTGACGATGGCAGGATTCGAACCCAGGCCTCCGGCGTAGTAAGCACACACACTAACCACTTCGCCACGGCACCCCACTTAAGTACGTAAGTTCGAAAATTATTGAAATCTGCTTTCAGACGGTCTCACTGCAGTCCTGTATGTGTGACCACCTCTAATTTAAAAATAGAAAACTTCTTTCACTACTTATAGCTATCTTACAATGGCGCTTCTGATGCAAACTAATATAATATAATACTATATAACTTATATAACTTCAGTACAATATGCATCAGTAAAATACGTAAGGTTCATATGTACTTTTTTGAACCTTTATTACACTACTTTGTAATTGTCCTTGAGGCAACATAAAAAGTTCGGGCCTTCATTGACCACTCCCAATTTTTAGGGAGTTTTAACCTAAAGTGACGGTTATTCTGAAACTGAAACTCAACGTTAAGCCAACTGAAGTTGTTAAATTTTAATGAATTTGTTTGTTAACGACATATTTTACAAACTTTTTGTGTTACTTAAATTAACTTCATTGATCTTAGCCTAAATATTGAGAGCCAATAGAACAGCAAATCAAAAATTGAGGGCAGGTAAGGTAGGTAGGCATAGGTATGCCTGTCTTCTTTTTGCTGTGATCTGATCCCATAAAAGATTAAATCATTTCATTTCTTAATTATAGGAATTAAGCTAAAGCTTTTTAGTATGGCACCTAAGCATTGCAGGCGAAGAAGAAATTTTCACTTGTGACATTGACATGTATTCACCTAGTTTTCACAATACAATTCGAAGCTTCGAACCAACCTTAATTGCATTTAAACCTATACACGCAACAAAGTAGACATGCAATTCCTAATGCTTTCTTAGCCCTACTTATGCTTTAGTCATTATTCCACTCGCACTGTTCCGCGCTTCGAATTCATTGTTGAATTCGATCCACTTACGATGTCTTGCAGCTTTTTCTGCCAATCGACAGCTCTATTTCGTGATTAGGCTCACCCCTTATCCGTTTAACTTCTCATCTCATTTGTGGTCACGAAGTGCTATCAAAAGTCTCACACCCCGGCTAAATTGTCCTATAATGAGATTTTATCGCGTATCCAGCTATGTCGAACGAAATCGATTTGACAGAATTTCATTTTCGCAAACGTTTCCAACGTATCCGTGCACTAGTCGCCTATTATCTCGGTTTCGTTCGTTCGGTCTAAGCATGTTAACATTCCAGTTGGGTTAGCAATTTCCAGCTCGTTGAATCCAATTAGGAACCACCCCTATAGGCTCATAGTCATCAAAACCAACCCGAAACCTAACCAAACCAACTCAATTGGACAGTCTCGGGGGTATGGTGTGGAGAGCTTTGTGTTGGCTTTCTTCGTCGAACCGGACAACCGTCAGAATGCTAATCAATGAGGTGTAGTGTCATGTTCAAATCGGATTTGTGCCAGAGTCCCATGTGTTTTTACTTTGGGTGCTAGTTCTCCTCGGTTTTTTTTTTAGTTTTTTGTTTTATTTTGTTTTGTTGAAGAATTTTCCTTCAACACTATGCATGACAAGCAGCGACAAACAACACTACAACGGTGCGGCGGAGTATCACCTTTGATGTTGGGTTGTGATGGGGTGTTTTATGGTCTAATTGGGTTGCCAGGTGACTAAGAATGTACAGGACTTATGTTGTCAGGTTTACGGAATAGTCGTGGACAGCAAATAAATTCCCAATAAGTCAAACACAACAACGACGCTTCGACTAAGTCATGCATAAACATAGACAACGCTGCAATATTGAGTAATAACAAGCTTTTGATGGAAACGTTTCCTTGACTTTGGCAACATTGACACCATGGGCACTAGGCAGATAGATAACAATGGACGACCATAATGAAGTGTGTTAATAGAAAATCGCCTCACGAGCAATCTAGTATCGATTTTCTTGCCTCTTAACCCATATTTTTATGATTGTAAGTGAAACCTTAACATAACTATTGACATTGAAGAGCAGTGAGGAATGGAAAACTGTGAAGAGCTGAATGCGTAGACAGTCACACATGTTATAAAAAAAATCACTGTGCAAACCCTGTCAGAGAATATTAAGCCAAGAATATTATGCATCAAACTTAGAAAATTAATGTTTGTTTTCGTGCAATTAAAGCAGGAAGTGGAAAAGAGCAGACAACCATTATAGCGCTTATTTGATTTAAAAATTTAAAATGCTATAAGTTTTTACCCTAGTTTTCTCCAGACGGATCAAATGCCTGGAATAATGACCGTTTTCAATAGAAATCAAGTAAAAGATCCTTTAAAAAGATTGTAGCCAGCCATCCGAAACTGCGTCTCGTTCTGCGGGCTTGCATTTGAATACTTTCCGGGCCCCATATGACCTAACCTTCCCAGCCGTTGTATGCTGACTCTTCATGACTAGGTGTCCCTACGTAGACCTTACAGTTCGATGTTTTATCTCCTGTACCACTCTCCGTCTATGCGTATTTTTAAGTTAAGTCCAACGTCCAAGGTTCGACTGTAATAAGCCCCTCCTCCTTCCAAAGCAAGTAGAAGAAGAAGAGGTAATCAAGTTAAGCTTATAAGAGAGATCTAAAGTTCGTAACGAATATTGCTAAGAAAGGTTTAGTGTGAATTATAGTTACGTAAAAGTTACTCGATAAAGAATAAAAACTTAAAATTTTTTTTGAGAAATCATGTCAAACACAAAAAAACCCCAATTTCGGATCACAGAATACAGAACCATCTGCAATTCCAACGTGAAGACAGTGCACTTATCATAAACCCTTTTAAACTAAAAAAAACACTTCAAAGGACATACAAAAAAGTAGAAAAGAAAACAAAGAAACCGATAAAGGATTAAAAAAAAAGGGTTCACCCTTTTATACTCGCTCCAGTTGCGATTGTTCGATGCTAATTAAATGTTTTGATAGACTCCGCGGTCTTCAGACTCTATCAGGTGTTTTTTTTTTCTTCCTTGTGCTATCTAATTGACCACGACTCCATACGACGACTGGAAGGACTTCTATCTTAGTGGTGAAGAAGTAATATGCAAATGTGCAATGAACTTCTGTTTGGTTTTGTTGCGCAAGACCCATGGATGACCCTGCAATATGTTAACAACATTTTTAACATCACCAGCTCGACAGAATACCAAGGGTAGGTATATAGGGACACTTCGGACACAGCAAATTGTGCACGAAGCGAGCAAACGGTGAGATAAGAAAAACCGCAGTATGTGGGGATGTGTCAACTGAGATAACAATAAAGGGATCTTGCATTTAATTAAAAGGACACAATGTCCTGCCTCTGTATATATTAAAACAATGCTTTAGCTGATGACAGCAGAGTTTTGTAATTTTAATTGCTCAGAATTTTAATGAATCTATAGTGTTGATTAATGGGATATCATGTTTTATGTGGTTTTTGGATTGAGTGACTATAGCTGCAGGTAAGTTTTTTTATATAATAGGTTTTCCTATAAGTATAAAATCTAAAGCTTAAGGCATAATGATAAAGACCGGATTGTAAGTCAAATGAGCCGTGACCGTCCGCCTTTTTACCCGATTCGACCTCACTTATACTTTGAGCTTCTGTTTTCGCAATTCAAAATTGTCTCCGGGAAGATGCAATCCTCTAAATTAAATTTATGCTTAATACCATATCTCCACCGCACATTAATCCACGATTAAAAATTAATCCGAGATTAAACATATAAAAACCTCCTCGTTAATCGAATTTACCCTTTTCACAAACCTCCTAATGCCACTTTTAACCCCTTTTCCTCACCTTCATAATAGTTTAAGCCTCGAAAAATGAAACTTAAACGGTCCACGTATAACAGATCTGTCACAAATAAGTTTCTATTGGGATTTTAACTAGTAAATTGTTTTTTTCGTTCCTGGGAAATATCATCGTCATTAGTCACTTTCTTTAGAGAGCCAAAAAGCAACGTGTCAAATAAATCTTATGTTTGTCCGATGGAGACACTTCGGGATTTATTTTCAATCTTCTGCCACTAATTGCGATTTAATGGCCGGTAGAGACATAAGTGTATAATACCTACAAAGGAGGTCAAAGGAGTCCAATCAGTTGCAATCAAAGTCAAAATTTTTGACGCCAAAAAAACGACCAAAATAAAATCTGTGTCTATTAGACGTGCACTCATGAAAAAAATCGAACAAAATAAACGGAAACAGACACTCAAAAGGAATTTACCTCTCTTCTCAACAGCCTTTGGCATCGCACAAATGCATTATTCATATTGAATGAAGTCATTGCACATAACTGACAACCCGTGTTCCATTACCACTCCAAGTCAAACTCTTCACACCTTGCTGTTACTCTCTCTTTGTCAATGAACGGACCACTTGTGAACCACACCTTTACAATCGCTAAGCTGATGAGAAATTAATCAACACTTGAACCATTTTGTTAATTTAAGACCTACGCGTGCCCATCACTACCTCGACAAGGCACCATATATGCCATAAGCATCGTCGTCATTATCACCTCCAGCTTCAGCTCCAGGTTTCGAGTGGTCATAATCCAAATTGGAAAAAAACATCTGGTAGAGACGAATCAGATATACACATCAGCGTACCATCACTCGGTTTCACATTTGTCGCAACCGTATCTCGAGTGGAAATGCCACCCAAAATGCCATAGATCACCATGGCACAGGCCCGAGAGTCTGTATTATTGTTGTGACGCAGGATTACCCAGGGGAAACAGAAAGCCAGAGGATCAACGAAATATCTGATTGCTCGAGAGCACCCAAAGTGCCACTCGTAAGCCTACACACTTTATGGCCGAAGACTACACGCCACAGTCCCAACACACGGTCCAAGTGGGCACTTCTCGCGCGCCACTTATAGCTTGCCAGTCTCATAATCAGTTTATTCTGTTTCGTCTGGAGAACACTTGTCCAGCGTGAAGCCTGGAACTACCCTGTCTATCAGCAAGCAGCAGCATCAGCAGCAGCCAGTCAGTCTATCAGTCTGTCAGTCAAACCGGACCACAAGATGACAGCGCGCAACGACAGTGCGACTCGACCACGACTCTGGTTCGCGCTGGGTGTATTTGTGTGGAATTAGTGAATCGAATTTCAATCGGCGGAAATGTAATCAATCTGAAGGATGCTCCAAGTGATTGCAGTTCACGTCGTTTACTGTGCTCCAAGTGGGATTTAAGAGTTGAGATCACACCTTGGTTGCCTTTGGTATGATATATATGCTGCGTGGAGGTGTGAGTTGGGCTTTCAGGTGGCAGTAGCCTGTTTCTGTTTCTGTTACTTGTGGGCTGACTGTGCTCGGTGATCGTGCTTCGAGTGTTGTGTGCTCATCAGTTGGAATAATATAATTAATTGCGATCCATACACCTTGTTGGCTGCGAGTCAATGGATGCACTTGTCGAATTTGCATAAAGAAAATGTTACATTTGCCATCATGTTCCCTTCGCTGTGCGACAGGATGGCGTTTGGTCGATTGTGCGTGCTCTGGGCGTGGAAGAATGTTTTGGAGAGAAAAAATAACGCGCCAAAGGGAAGTGCTGGCGCGCATTGATGCATTGAGGCTAACATATAGTTGTCTGTCAATTAAGCAACTTCGACAGTCATTGAAGATCAGACCAGATGCCAGACGGGAGATTCATCGAAAAACAGCTTAACTTGTAGCCTTGTTACAAAGGATCATAAACTAAGTTTTTACATTTTTAAACTTTATCGAATAAAAGTCAATTTTAAGGAGTGTTTTTGAGACAAGAATGAGAGAGTTAGAGTAGGTATAGGAGCAAGTTGGGCGAGTTTGCCAGCCCTGCAATTTCCTGGACGTCGTTTGCCCAAGCACCAAGCACAGGTGAATGTTGAACTGCTCTGACATCTTCTTAAGTTACAATCGGCTGTCTACGGCTTTTCTCGAGCGTATAGATACTGATTACACACACTTGATGGCATCTGATTGTCCAAGTATTGTATTCGTATACAAAAATTACGTCATGGTCATGTCCTGGCTTAAAAATATCCTAAGCCAGGACATAAGTTAATGTACTCCAATTATTTCCGCATGGTAAGCGACCTTCTTCAACGACAGATAATTATGCTGTTATATTATTTTTTTTTTTTTTTTTAATGCACTATCAGATCTGTGATGTAGGGTGCTTAAAGCAAGCAGCAACTACAAACAGAAAATTGCCAAGCAAAATATTGCTTACACAGGCTCATCAACTAGTGCAGGTGTTAGTGGTTAATGTAACGATCACTTAACACATACACAAATACACAAAAATTAAGAAAATAGGAAAAAAGTAATAAAATAGATACACGTAAAGAAAGAAAATTACAATTGCTTAAGCAGCTTTTTCAGTGTCGCTTTGTCTATATTAAAATCTAGAACACTACTATATAAATTGTACAGGGTACTCATGCGTGTAATAGGCTCATGCATGCCGTAATTCGATCTATGATTCGGAACGCTTAACAGATTGATATTACGTAGGTTATAAGAGCCACCACGAAATTTAAATTTGAAAGAGGACAAGAGGTCAGGTGCGTCAATGTGACCTAACAATATTTGCTGAATAAAAACGAGATCGGTGTTAATACGTCTTTGAGACAGGCTCTGCAGATTAAGTAATTTTAGCCTCTGGGAATAAGGTGGAAGGTGAAATGGATCTTCCCAAGGAAGGCCTCTTAGAGCAAAGCGGATAAATCTCCTCTGAATAGCCTCAATCCTGTCAGCATAACAAATTTGGGATGGTGTCCAAACCTGTGAAGCATATTCGAGGCGTGGCCTAACGAAACTATTGTACAGCGAAAGAGTTGCATAAGGATTATTAAATTCCTTAGCCCATCTTTTAATAAACCCCAGCATACAGTTAGACTTATTAACGACATGATTAATGTGTTCGGAAAAAGTAAGATCGGAGCTAAAGAAAACACCAAGATCACTAAATCGAAAGACACGACCAAGGATGTGGTTGTTTATTGTATATGAGAACTCCGTCGGCGTACGTTTTTTTGAGAACGTCATAACCTGACACTTATTTGGGTTAAGTGTGAGTCCATTTTTATCACACCAGATGGTGAAACTGTCGATGTCTGACTGCAAAAAACTATGGTCCGACACTGACTTTATTGTTTTTGATATTTTCATATCATCGGCATATGCAAGAATATCACTATGTTTCACACTTGACGGGAAATCATTAATTGAGAGTATAAAGAGAAGAGGACCAAGATGGCTCCCTTGGGGAACACCTGATACCGCGGAAAAGATATTTGATTTAGTCCCTCTGAAATTTACTTGATAAGTTCTCAAGTGAAGATAAGATATAATCCAAGATATGAAATTAGGTGGGAAACCTAGCGATGTAAGTTTAAAAACAATAATTTCATGTGAAATTAGATCAAAAGCTTTTGAAAAGTCTGTGTAAATACAGTCAACTTCAAATTGACTCTCCAGAGCGTTGGTACACTTGCTGTGAAAGGACACGAGGTTAGTGACAGTGGATCTGTTTCTCACAAAGCCATGTTGTTCTCTACAAATGATATTGCGACAGAAAAATACAAGACTATCACAAACAACTTGCTCGAAAAGTTTAGGTATGGATGATAGCTTTGCAATTGGTCTGTAATTTGACACATCACACTTATCTCCCTTTTTTAAAACAGGGGTTATATACGATAGCTTCCAAGCGTTTGGAAAAATTCCAGAAGAAAGCGACAGCTTAAATAGATGTTGGAGGGGAAAGGCAAGTATATCCTTACATTCTTTTAACAAAATAGGTGGAATCCCGTCTGGTCCTGCAGAACAATCCTCTTTAAGATTAGACATAAACTCTTTAATAGACTCAAAAGCAACTGGTATTCCATTAAAGCTGACTTGTGCTGAATGCTTAAGATATTCAAAGTATTCCGTGTCGACAGGAAACGGACCATCTCTGAACGATTTAGAAAAGTTGTGAGCGAAGAAATTACAAATCACGGCAGGGTCATTAGATGAGTTACTGTTATACGTTAAATTCGCTGGATATCCATCCGTCTTTCTCTTCGAATTGACGAATTTCCAAAATTTATATGGATTAGATTTAAATGATGCTCCCATTTGAGAGATATAATTGTTATATAGATAGTCCGAAAGAGCTTTGAATTCCTCAAAAATTACTATAAATCTTTCGAGGTCTGTATGATTTAAACTTTTTATATATAATTTCCAAGCCTTGTTTCGTTTGTTACGCAAGGATCTAAGTTCACTAGCATACCAGGGACGGTCACCAATATCGTTTTTTTTTAATTTTCTAGGAATAATATTACCTATGGAGGTATTCAAAATAGAATAAAAATTATCCACGCAGTAGTCTACATCAGAAGAGTTCGCAACGTTAGAAATACCTAACCTGGTTAACTCTTCTGAGAGAGCGTGAAAGTTAGCCTTTTTGAAATCAAAAATGTATGAACGATCATATGAATTATTATTCTCATGAATGAGACCGTTCAAGTCAAGAAATACATCCAGTGGTGGATGGTGAGTATCTATTTTAGTAATGTTGCATGTGGACTTACAGGCAACAGTACTAACAGCGTCTGATGAAAAGATTAAATCGAGAATTCGATTATTAATATTTTTGATACAGCTTATTTGCTGTAAGTCAGAGGAAAGAATATTGTCTAGTTTATTAAGTGCCGTTTGAGCAGAGGAAACACATGGAATAAAATACGTACTATCGTCTGAAGGTACCCATTTTAGAGGACTAAGGTTAAAGTCACCAATTAGGAGAACAGTACTATTGCAACATGAAAGGCTGAAAATATAATCAAGGGCTTTTGCTAGCTCCGAGTATATTTCAGCAGAGCTATCGGGAGGGATATATGTGTTTACAACATATACAAAATAAGGCTTGAAATCAAGTTTTACACATACAATTTCCATATTGACAGAAAAGGGGAAGGGAACTTTCGACGAATTAATGTGTTTCCGAACAGCGGTGAGAACTCCTCCACCCAATGCTTTCAAATCGTTCTTATGACGATCTTTTCTATGCACTAGAAACTCATTATTAAAGAGCTCCGCGTCAGTAATACTAGCATTGAGCCAAGTTTCAGTCAAAACAATGACGTCATGAGGAAAAACCATTGAATTTTTAAATACATCTTCCGATTTGTGTTTGCTGCGGATCGATCGAACATTCTGATAGAAGCAGCTTAGCCTGCTGCTTAGTTTTTTGAAAAGATGTTTTGTTTACTTTGTGGCTTAGCCTTTGTGGATCGATATGTAAATTCCTTGACCAGAGTGTTAGTTGGCCAGATTGTGCTGTTACAAATAGAGTCGAAAAGAGCGGGTGGGGATACTAATTTAAACGATGACACAAAGCTGTTTTGCTTACTGAGTTTCGTGCATTTTACAATAGAACCAGTAGAGATGATTTTTTGTGAAATCAGATGATGAACAACTTCATCAGCAGTAGTTTCCGGTTTAAGCCTAGAAACAAAAATTATTTTTGGCTTAGGCACAGATTGTAAAGAATTGGAGGGTAAGTTGGAAACAGAGGCTGTAATATCTTGAGAAGCAATACTAATTAACGGAGGCGATGAGTTTGAAGAGACCTCAATGATTGATTTCTTATTACGGGTCCTCAAGTTAGGACGTTTAGGCTCAATGTTAGATATAGTTTTAGTCTGGCGATTCGCGTTTTCCGAAAGGGGACTTAGCACAGTCAAAGGGGCTGCCGACGATGTGGAAGCGATATCGTCATTAGGTAATGACAGAGAAAGGCAAGGAGAAAGAGGAAGAACTTCTGTCGAGGTGTAGAGACGTCAATTTTCTGAGTGTTAAAAGATGAAGATAGGGGGTCAGGATCTGTTTCAGTGGCTGCATCAGTAGAATAACTGACACTGGAAAACGATGAGACGTTAGTCACAGCTGAATTAAAACTATCAAGCAAGTCATTGAAATTCTTCGACAGTTTTTTGATGTCATGCTTAAAGGATGACAATTTAAAAGACAGTTGGGACAGGGAAATCTTACGACATTTCAAATATAGACATTATAGATATTATTATACGAGAAAAGAAGTATATGCTTTTTGATTTAAATGTCTATATAGACCTAGAGGTTATCTATACCCACTGAATTACTCTAATGTATTCCCTCTCTACAAAAACCATGATCTCCGTCCGATTTTGAAACCATCTGTAATGTCTTTCACTGAGGGTTCCGGTTCGGCACATTACATATCCGATGTGTGATGCGTTTACTAGCACGTAAAATCTGGAAGACAATAAATCTTAAAGTCTTTTGAGTAGATTTCCGGGCAGCGTTTGGTTGACAGTAAAGACATATTTTAAGCAAAGCTTGTATAGACTGGAGACGGAGGTATAGGTAATATGCGAAAACTAATCTGGTTGCCAGTCTAATAAGTCAAAAATTATGATTTTCAGAGTTTAATAAAGCGGTAGACTCTTATGCTGGGTGCCGTGGTTGGTGTGTGTGCTTACAACACCGGAGATCTAGGATCGAATCCTGCTATCGTCACCTAAAAAAAGACTCCTTCTGTTTCACGGTCGCCACCCCGCGAGGGTCTGACAAACCCTCCGAAAGTACCTATCATTTGTCTTCAAAAACTTCAAAGTGCCGTTTGGATTCGGCAAAAAATTATAACGGTCCCCTTGGTAATGTGAAGAAATTAACACACACAGCATACACTGTTGAGAAGTTGGCCCTGGTTCACCCCAAACTGTTGCGCAACTCTATTATTATTAAGACTCTTATGCTTCCCTTCGATCAATCGATTGACGTCAATCACGTATAAGTTCATACATGTGCTTGTGTTAATTTACCTGTAAGTGTCACCCCATACACATCTGATTGAAGCCGGCTGAAGAAAAACAAGCCATATTGATTTTGCATGAATGATAAACGAGCGTTTCGACGATTGAAGTGCGTAAGAGCTAGACTGACGTAAAAAATGTACATTTTATCCTACTGGCAGTATTGACTATGAGCTGTTCCCAGTCTTGGTTTGGCTAAGCTGGGTGTAATATTAAAAGAACCATGCCACGACGTGAACGCAAAGTCCTCAGTTAGTCAGTTTTAATTCTAATTCCACAGCTGCAGCTGCAGGTTCAAGCTGACGAAATTAGATTTCAACGGTGCTCACGAACACTTCTGCACCGAAACGATCATAACGAGTTTTTCCGAAAACAAACGGATCTTCATTTCCCCAGGGAAAAATGAAACGATCACTACGATATGATCATACCATTATGTTCGATACAAAAGTATGTTCTTATTGAAAAGATCGATCTTTTTGACCGCGGTTCTTTTTTCAAACATTCGAATACTTTTGTGTGTGTGATACGATCCGTTTTGGACGGGTAGATACACAAGAGCGAGTTAAATCCGAGCGTACAAAACATTGGCATGAAAGGCTTGCAAGCCGGTTCTACTTTTGCCACACACAAAGCGAGTATACAGAAAAATCGAACGAATACGAACATTCAAAATAATATTTTTTGTGTGCTCGGTCATGATCGATCATTCTCGTTTTAATATCTGCTGAAGACTCAATTTCGCCTTCGTGCGAATAAGTTATTTTGTTTAAGGTATACTTTTGTTGTGCCCAAATGAAGAGAAGATTGTAAACCTAAACACAAACCTAAACGATTAAAATAAGGGAAATAAAATTTAGATAGAAGCAAACCGTGCCATGGCAGGCCAGGAATAAGGTATGATTGGAAAAACCATAGCATATAATGTGCGTTCGATTTTAAGCAAATTTTTTGTCCGTACATAGCAGTCGATATGAACAGAGCAGAATTGCCAAATCTTGTCATGCACTAAACAATGCCAAGCAAATAGTCAACGTCAAACTTCATAGTCGCGTTCATCTCTGCAATGTTGACACCCTTTAGGCATACTAATTCCGCTCAATCTACAAATATTTACCGACTCGTTTGCATTTCCAAAGTATCTTGGACCTAGTTCACCTCAATGGAAACGCAACTCTTCAACTTCTCAGTACGTGCCACACTATGGAGCTCTTTGAATTGCTCGTCCTATGCAACACAGAGGCAGCTTTTTCATTAGTCTGCCATTGTCATCGTCCCCACAGAGACAGACAGTCGCACCGAATACCTATATATAACGGCAATTGAACTCCAGAATATTTGTCCAGCAACTAAACATGAAACATGCCATTTGTGGCTTCCTGTCTTCGTCATTCATCACCATTCATGTTCAGCTACTGACTTAAGAAAAAATCATCGAGTCCCGCCTAGCGTGCATGATCAACGATCAATAGTGACCACAAAACCTAATGGAAAATCAAATTCCAGCACCACCCGAAGAAGCATATAAGAACACTGAACACAATACAGAAGCTAAATGTGGATGCCTCCAGCACAGCCTGTAAGCCAAAGCAAGATTATCATTATCCTGTCAAATGTGAGCAACAATCAGAGATTTCGTGCTTCAGATCATTCACCTGTGTGAGCCATCATATGCAGCAGCGTATACAGAAGACATCCCCCGTCTCTAATAGCAATTCAAAGGAACACAACAATTAGATATTATACGAGTTGCTCGGCACCGCAGCAGGAAAATTGCAAACATCCTTTCGGCGTACGTAATATACATCTCGGATCAATGGGAATCGAATGTGCATGTCAACCGAGCGATGGTGGTGGTGGTGGCTGATGGGGATCATGCGAAATCTTAGGAAATGACATTATAATGAGTCCGTGTCCATGTGATTGTTGATGCATGCCGTGGAGTATAATCCAGGCTTTGCGCCACGCACAGTAGCAAATTCCTTTTGGTTAAATTAAGTGAAATGCGATCGGAGCTGAACTCTGAATTGATCTGTTTGCGATGCAATTCAGCCGACGCAAACTGTAGGATGTAAGGAGATTTGTAGCGTGGAACCGTTTGCGGCATGGAAAATTGGTCTTAATCGTCAGTGCACCTAGCAGCACGAATGAGTAATTATATTCAAGAGCCTCTGTGAATGACAGTTGTGAATAGCGTCGGTTTAGTCATTGCTTTTGAATTTTGCAAGATCTTCGTAGTCATAGTGCAAGGTGGAAAACGATTTAAGTACAAACGCCGAGCTCCAGTGTAGGCCCTTCCTTACCTAGGAAAGGGAATTTTCAAACTTTCTTTTGACCAGCTCAAAAATGGAGACTCTCGTGTAAATGCCTATTAGTTGCTTTCAACAACACCCATGGAGAGGTTTAACATTTACAACATCCATTGCATGGATAATTGCCAGCAATTTGCATATCTTTTCAAATAATTTAAATAATTACATTTTTTTTCCTCCGCTGAGGCATAAGCTAAGCCCATGCTAGCCGCCTGAATGACCCCAACACTCGCATGTGCATGATGGGTTTTAGGACGCGAAGCCCACCTCTATCGCCGCATTTAACCACCTTAATCGCAACCCTTAACTGCAGACGAAATAAGTCCGAAGAAACGGAGGAAAATGTAAACAGCGGTGTTGCTCACAATTGCAAGTTGGCCCTTGAATCCGCCCCACCTCGGGGAAAAACAGCATAATTACCCCATTAAATCAGCGCTCGAAACTTGCAGCTCGCAAGCATTGTTACGTGGTCATGAAGATGGTAATAGCCGCGCTATTTATACGTTCCCTCTGCAACAGCTCCGATTCCTTGAAGATTTCACCGTGTTGGTCGGGTGGCTATAGCGCTGGCAGGCTGTTTGTTTGTTGGCTGGTTCGTTCCGTCGTTTTGCGTGCTGCAGATAATTAGATTAGATTACCATCGGGCAATTAATTTCAGATAATGGGGGGCGAATCGTCCGAAGGGTACCATTGGCTTCCGCCATTACACCGACTGTATGCGGCTGATGCGGCTATTTGCGAAAAGTTTTGCAAATATTTTCACCAAGCCGCTTATCTGTGAGTGTACAGAGGTTACACATGCTTCCCGGAACTGAAGACCAGTGTTTCTACTCCTTCGTGTGGTCAGTGTACCTATGGCACTCATTATTGTAATTTACTGTGGAATATACCGTGTGGCTTGCTTGGAGGGGTGAGGAGCTGCAGTGTTTTTATTTGCTAAGAACTGGTCACGATCTCTTATGATTTGGGCAAAGATAACCTATAGCGTTTCGCAATAGGTGAAGGGAGTTGCTGTGCAGTGCAATCAAAAGAAAATGGTTTTGAATGTACAGGTACCTACAAACTTAAGCAATTCCTTAAGACGAAGCTGGCTCTTGGCGTGTGGGGAGTGACGAACATGCTGCAAAGTACAACAAGCGCGAAGGTTATGGTCTTATACAGGACCGCGGAAGGAGTATTTTTTCTTAAAGCCACATGGACAGTAGACTGCTTAGTTATACTAACAACAGGCTACCAATCCGCAGAGGGTTTGTATTTTCAATTTCCAAACCATTGCATTTCCTGCAAGGGCGACCACAGGGGCGAAATATCACCGCAGTTTCTATCTTTCACAGCGACCATGCGCAGTCTCTCATCCTTTGAATTGCTTAATCCAGCAAACGCAGTATCCTGCTGTCACACTTTAGTTTGAAATTTGTTTCTAGGTATAAAACATATTATTGACTATTGCGTGATTGACGTTAATTAATTGACCCGGAAGGACCGCACAAGAATTATCTTCCTTTTAATTTTCAGTTACTAATTAAAACTGTGTTTTTCATGGAATTATCGAGGAAACACACAATGGGGGGCCACATCATAATATTAAAATATAGCGTTTGAGTGGCCCACTTCCCAGGTTTTAAGGATTTAACCTCGAATTTTCTGCAGAATTAAGCCGCTGACGCGACTTCAACGCTCCCCTAAGGAAAGGGGCATGTTAAAGTTAAACTGGTTTTGCACTATTTTTGCCCAACCAATCGCGTCAGACAATTTTCAATCAAAAAAAAAATATTAGGAATCAAGACTGTTTGTTTGTTGGCTGGTTCGTTCCGTCGTTTTGCGTGCTGCAGATAATTAGATTAGATTACCATCGGGCAATTAATTTCAGATAATGGGGGGCGAATCGTCCGAAGGGTACCATTGGCTTCCGCCATTACACCGACTGTATGCGGCTGATGCGGCTATTTGCGAAAAGTTTTGCAAATATTTTCACCAAGCCGCTTATCTGTGAGTGTACAGAGGTTACACATGCTTCCCGGAACTGAAGACCAGTGTTTCTACTCCTTCGTGTGGTCAGTGTACCTATGGCACTCATTATTGTAATTTACTGTGGAATATACCGTGTGGCTTGCTTGGAGGGGTGAGGAGCTGCAGTGTTTTTATTTGCTAAGAACTGGTCACGATCTCTTATGATTTGGGCAAAGATAACCTATAGCGTTTCGCAATAGGTGAAGGGAGTTGCTGTGCAGTGCAATCAAAAGAAAATGGTTTTGAATGTACAGGTACCTACAAACTTAAGCAATTCCTTAAGACGAAGCTGGCTCTTGGCGTGTGGGGAGTGACGAACATGCTGCAAAGTACAACAAGCGCGAAGGTTATGGTCTTATACAGGACCGCGGAAGGAGTATTTTTTCTTAAAGCCACATGGACAGTAGACTGCTTAGTTATACTAACAACAGGCTACCAATCCGCAGAGGGTTTGTATTTTCAATTTCCAAACCATTGCATTTCCTGCAAGGGCGACCACAGGGGCGAAATATCACCGCAGTTTCTATCTTTCACAGCGACCATGCGCAGTCTCTCATCCTTTGAATTGCTTAATCCAGCAAACGCAGTATCCTGCTGTCACACTTTAGTTTGAAATTTGTTTCTAGGTATAAAACATATTATTGACTATTGCGTGATTGACGTTAATTAATTGACCCGGAAGGACCGCACAAGAATTATCTTCCTTTTAATTTTCAGTTACTAATTAAAACTGTGTTTTTCATGGAATTATCGAGGAAACACACAATGGGGGGCCACATCATAATATTAAAATATAGCGTTTGAGTGGCCCACTTCCCAGGTTTTAAGGATTTAACCTCGAATTTTCTGCAGAATTAAGCCGCTGACGCGACTTCAACGCTCCCCTAAGGAAAGGGGCATGTTAAAGTTAAACTGGTTTTGCACTATTTTTGCCCAACCAATCGCGTCAGACAATTTTCAATCAAAAAAAAAATATTAGGAATCAAGACTAGACGTCTACCATACATTAGGATAAGAAATCCAACTAATTCAACTCTGCCCTACAGTGAACTTATGTCCCCTTTTCATCTACTAAATATCAAATTTCAACTATATGTAACTGCCCAATGTAGGTATTTGAGCGTCCTGATTCCAACTATGTTTCGGACCAATTGTCGGACTCAATTAGTTCAGACTTTATAGGAAAAGTAGTTCATAAAGACTGCGACATTAGTTATTTCTAATTCAGCTTTCAAAATTTTGATTTTTCGAAACAAAAAAACTGATTTCAAAATTCAGCCTTTCAAAGCTTTGCTTTTTCAAAATACTGTTTTCAAGATTCTGCTTTTAAAAATTTTGATTTAAGTAATTTTTTTTTTTTTTTTTTTTTTTTTTTTTTTTTTTTTTTTGAATACTAGGATGGACGGAGACTAAAACTCCAAAATCTTTCAAAGATACCAATACGCCCACTATAGCAGGTACATAATACCGAAGTAGCCGATATTGGTTATGCCCGATTTCCACGTGCTAAAAAACCACCCATTTATGAGAGACACTATGAAACTGCCAGAACGCACTTCATAGTAGTAAATTTTCGCTCTCTCATAATACTTCTTGACTACAACTAAGTTAACTTAACAAGTAGTTTACGCTTCCATAGTGTTGATCGCATTGGATAGGTAGCTTTCCAGTGAATGCACCTACTAAGCCGTTCATTCATGCGGCTTCACCCTACGTCGCTAGATCGAAGGGTCTTGTTCTTTGTAGTCGTCGCTCGTTGTTATATTTAAGTAATAAAATTCTGCATATTCTGCTTTTTTAAGCAAACTTTCGACTTTTTTACAATAAGGCAAAGGTAAAAATAGAAAAAGGCAGGGAAGTTGCCAAAGGGCGGCAGGGCCCTCCCCCCATATACATTTCACTATGTCGCTGTGTCAAGTTTGCATAAGCAGCATTTTGTTAAACCGAATTTAAAAAAGCAGAGTCTTAAAAAGCAGTGTTTAAAAAGCAATGTTTTGGAAAGCTAAATTTCAGAAAAAAAATTTGACCACAATCCTATTGGACGAAGTGGGACTTTGCGAAACAGAATTTGGCTAAATAGGTTGTTATCAAATGGAGATAGACAGCAAACTAAAATATTTTTTTTTAAAGATTTTTTTTGAAAAATTTAACTAAGTAGCTATTATAACACCGGCAAGACAATGCCCGCAACGCCCACTTTTGAAACAAGAATTTGAGAAAAGTTCGGTCGTAGGTTTTTAGTACATATTATGTATACCTATGTAGTTTAAAGCTTAAAGTATTGGGACGGAAGCGGCGAATATGGGTTTAGCAGTCAATGAGGGCAAAACCAAGTATATGCTGTCATCAAGAAAAGACACCCAACACCGACGTCTTGGACAAAACATCACCATCAACAGCTATAACTTTGAGGTAGTTAGGGACTTTGTCTACCTGGGTTCCGCTATCAATTCAGACAATAACACCAGCGCTGAAATCAAACGAAGGATAACTCTTGCCAATCGCTGTTTCTTTGGGCTAAGAAGGCAATTGAGTAGCAAAGTCCTCTCTCGAGCAACTAAAGTGTCCATGTATAAGACCCTCATCATCCCAGTCCTGCCTTACGGTGCAGAAGCATGGACCCTGTCAAAGGCGGATGAAAACACTTTAGGCTGCTTCGGGAGGAAAATTCTTCGGACGATTTACGGTCCCGTCTGCATAGACGGAGAGTGGAGGAGGAGATATAACATCGAACTGTACGGGCTGTACAGCCATACCGACCTAGCCAAAAGAGTTAAAACACAACGTCTACGATGGCTGGGTCATCTAGAGCGGATGGACACCAACGCCCCGGCCCGGAAAATCTTCGAATCCACACCGCAGGGACGACGCGGTAGAGGAGCACCGAGACTCAGGTGGCGCACGCAAGTGGAAGGGGACCTCAGCCAACTTCGCGTGCTAAACTGGAGACGGCTAGCTAGAGACAGAGCTGGCTGGCAAAGCTTGTTGGCTGAGGCCCAGGTCCACCCCGGACTGTAGCGCCACCTTAAGTAAGTAAGTAAGTCAGCTTAAAGCTGAATTAATATAAGTAAAACAACAAATTCTTTGAATTTTATAAGTTTAAGTGGACCATAATTTTTTGAATAATTATGCCAGGCGAGTCTTTGTTTTAAAGAGCTTTGTTGTACAAGGGCTTGGTCCACGCCCACATTTACCGGAAGGATTGAACTAGAAATATTGGGTTCTTATCACAAAATTATATTTCCCATAGTCTTAAACTTAATTCGTAAAATGTTGAGGTGGAATTAATGAAAACAATGATTTTTATAAGAAAAAAATACGTTCTTATACAGGACTGTCTTAGTCAAGTCCGGTTGTAGGTTTATAGTACATATTATGTATACCTATGTAGCTTAAAGCTGAATTAACATAAGTAAAACAACAATTTTTTTTAATTTTATAAGTTTAAGTGGACCATAATTTTTTGAATAATTATGCCAGGCAAGTCTTTGTTCTAAAGAGCTTTGTTGTACAAGGGCTTGGTCCACGCCCACATTTTTTATAGGCAGGACTGAACTAGAAATATTGGCTTCTTATCACAAAATTATATTTCCCATAGTCTTAAACTTAATTCGTAAGATGTTGGGGTGGAATTAATGAAAACAATGATTTTTATAAGAAAAAAATACGTTCTTATACAGGACTGTCTTAGTCAAGTCCGGTTGTAGGTTTATAGTACATATTATGTATACCTATGTAGCTTAAAGCTGAATTAACATAAGTAAAACAACATTTTTTTTTAATTTTATAAGTTTAAGTGGACCATAATTTTTTGAATAATTATGCCAGGCAAGTCTTTGTTCTAAAGAGCTTTGTTGTACAAGGGCTTGGTCCACGCCCACATTTTTTATAGGCAGGATTGAACTAGAAATATTGGCTTCTTATCACAAAATTATATTTCCCATAGTCTTAAACTTAATTCGTAAAATGTTGAGGTGGAATTAATGAAAACAATGATTTTTATAAAAAAAAATACGTATATATGCCGTATTTGATCCAAACACATTTTTGTCAAACAGGTTTAGTAATGAGGACTATGCGCCAACGCTCATTTGAGTTGAGTTCGATGTTATATCTCCTCCTCCACTCTCCGTCTATGCAGACGGGACCGTAAATCGCCCGAAAAATTTTCCTCTCGAAGCTGCCTAAAGTGTTTTTATCCGCCTTTGACAGGGTCCATGCTTCTGCACCGTAAAGCAGGACTGGGATGATGAGGGTCTTATACATGGACAACTAAAGTTGCTCGAGAGAGGGCTTTGCTACTCAATTGCCTTCTTAGCCCAGTTTGATTTCAGCGCTGGTGTCATTGTCTGAATTGATAGCGGAATCGAGGTAGACAAAGTGCTTAACTACCTCAAAGTTATAGCTGTCGATGGTGATGTTTAGTCCAAGACGCCGGTGTTGGGTGTCTTTTCTTGATGACAGCATATACTTGGTTTTGCCCTCGTTGACTGCTAAACCCACATTTGCCGCTTCCGTCCCAATACTCACGAAGGCTTCACGGACATCACGCTTTGTTCTTCTGTCACCTGCGTATGCAAGTAGTTGAGCGGCCTTTTAAAAGATTGTACCTCTGGTATTGGCGCAGGAGTTTTGCACAATTCTCTCAAATATGATGTTGAAGAAGTAGCATGACAGCGTCGCCTTGTCTTTGATTTTTTGACATCAAAGGGGTCGGTGAGGTCTTTGCCGACCTTGACGGAGCAGCGTGAATTCTCCATCGTCATCCTGCACAGACTGACGAGTTTGGCAGGGATGCCAAAACTAGCATTCTACAGGGGCTGTCATACGCGGCCTTGAAATCGATGGAAAGGTGATGTGTATCGATTTGGAATTTCTGGGTTTTCTCCAAGATCTGCTGCAGTGTAAATATTTGATTGATGGTGGACTTTCCTGGCCTAAAGCACATAAAGCACACTGATATGTGCCTATCAGATTGCTGAAAAAAGGCTTCAGGCGTTCACACAGTACAGCAGAAAAGATCTTGTAGGTATGCGATGTTAAGAAGTCTGATACCTCTGTAGTTGGCACAACTCAGAGGGTCTCCCGATCTTCAGGATCGGGCAAACAATGCTGGAGTTTGGTAATGAATAGTAGCGAAATTGATCATTAAATACCCAAATTTCAGATAGAACCATTCGTCGGGCATGCTTTCTTCCGACCATATCTTACAGATGAGCTGGTGCATGCTCCAGACCAGCTCATCGCCAGCGGATTTAAAAAGTTTGTTTTCTAAATGCTGTCATGAAACTCCTTAATTTTTTTCACTTATGCGAAATTTTAGAGAGCAAACAGTTAAAATATTTCATCAGGGTTTGTGTGTTGGCACCATTGCGAATTTAAGAAGTTACTAATGTGAGCGCTGCTTTCGTGGATTATGAGTAAACTATTGATGCTCTAAAAAATTGCTAGTGTGCGACAAGCCTTAGGGTTTGTCAGACCCTCGCGGTATGATAAACGGTGGGTATGGTCGGTATACCTAGTCCGACCACTAGTCGCTGCCCCACCGTGCCTACTGTCCTCATATCCAACGAAAATATTATAGTTGGACATTGTTGGCTCGACAAAGGGTTCGGTGTGTGCATTTCTAAATGGTTTCTCTATATGCAACATTATAATCAAAGTCCTTATGCGAGGCGTTGACTGACACTGCATTCTTATTCAATTATTCTTTTGGTTCAATTCTTATTTTGTATTTGTACAAAGTATGAATGTTTTTGAAATCGAGTCCTTAATCGGCTGGTAATAGTAAAAGCCAAGTGCAACAAACAAACATTGGTGCTAGTTCTGCACCGAACACCGAAACTGGAGTAGTGTAAACTCTGCAAATCGTTCTTTTGTGGTAATTCGTCAAAATGTACTAAAAGTTTATCAAATCTCTATAACTTTTTTTACTGGATTTCTTTTACTTCACGTGGTGATAAATTCACTGTTACGAACTATGCGGTTAGTATAAAACACCATAAAAAAGGCTATCTACTAAAAAAAATTCTATAGATTTCCAATTGAAACTGTGCAATTAACAACTATTAGCCTTGTCTCTGTGTGCTATAATTCATGGCAAAAAAATCTCTTCTCGGTTAATAGCCATAGTAATTTCCTCAGACTAGGCATCGATAAAGACATTATAAGTCTCAAATAGATATTTCTGCAAATTGCAATCGTTTGCATGCAGATGAGCTAATTCGCAATATATCGTTGCAACTACGTTAAGGATGCTTGCTCATAAACTAAACGATCAATTACCTACTCAAGGCTATACGATATGTTGATGGTGACATGAAAAAATCTCTTAAACCAGACAAATTCTCGAGCCTAGGGCTAGATTCAACCAAAAGACAGTGAAGCGACTTGAAATCGATTTGGGATGCACTCACCGGTAGTGCCTTCGTACAAGATTAGAGTGATTAGCCCAACCCAACTATATGTGACCCGATCAGTGATTTTTATGCTCAAATTGTTATGCCATCACACATAGTTTCAGCGAATCTCTGCGCTCAAGGAGAAAGGAAGACGAAGAGAGCGCGAGTGTTCGCACCGATATGAAGCCATAAAAATTCAGATTTTATCGGGAGTTATGGGATCGTAAATTTACGGTCGAACATGATTTAGCTGGCCGCGATCGCGAGAATAGCCATCAACGAGAAAACGAATTTGCATTTTGATGCGAGACAGCTCGTTGGGTCTTGTTGTTTGGCAAAATGGCACTGGAGCACCATTTATTTGATAAGACTGAGGCATGGGAGTTGACATTTGGGACTCACATCACATTACCTGCTAACTTATGAGCTTAACACGATCGTAAAGTTGACTCGACCGATCGATGGACGCACCAGAAGTCATGTTAATCAACGAGTTGAGTGATTTGATTTTATGACTGCGGATGGTCGCATGGCTTTAGGATACTGATTTAATTTGCCCCTGGGAGTATTGGGCTTTGGAACGAGTTATTTTTATGTGCCGCATGTAAATTTTATGCGACCCATTGAAGAATGAAGGTTGTTTGCGGATGTGGTACTTCCGTATGGTAGATTTAAACAACTTTGCAGTATTACAAGGTTTCCGCATAAATTTTAAGCTATACTGGGGCACCTTAGAATACAATTTTGTAGTGTAAAGTTAGAGTGGACCTTTCAACGCAATTGTGAAATTTCACAGGAAAAACAGGCGCCTCTCACACCCACCATACATATGGCTTGTATTGTAAAGGGGTTTATATATGGAAAATTTATAACCACTCACTTTAAACTGATGTAATGGCCACCAGCTATAGGTAGCTTGACGCCCTTCCAATTATTTCGAAATAGTAAATTAAACCCCTCGTCTTTGACCACCATAAGCATATAGCACACACGCCGATCGCCCACCCATTTTGCCTGATGCATATGGACTCCAAAGCTATACGGAAAGGGTTAATATGTAAATATAAGTAAGTCGGCCGGTCGATTACAGTCCGCACCCTTTTTGAATCTTCGTCCATTTTTCAGTCATGTCCCTTTCTAGCTCAATATGGTAGACAAACAAATTCTGCTTCTTTCCACGGACATGCATATTGGATAAATGGTGCTGCTATTGCTGGTCAAGTGCGTGCGAGTGTGCCCACCAGCCTTAAAGGATCTTGTTCCTGCCCAACATTCAATAGCACGCTATAACAACAACCGACGATTTATATGCCTACAGCATTAATAGATTATGAGTCCTGGTAGATACCAGCAACACTGCTGGCTGGCCAATGCCCGTCCTGAATAATGCATAGCCGAAGGTAAGTCAGTTACGTGTCCGACATCGGTTAGGAGAGCGCAGCCTGCAATTACATGCGCGCGGGTTGTAGGTACTCCTCCTAATGCATTAAGAATATGTGTAGTGGATCTCATTTGCATATGGGACAGGAGTGGTATGTAGTATGGATAGATACCTAAGCAAGCGTAAGCGAAGCAACTGCATGCATCCTTTGTGATAAATTCAATAGGAATCGATTCGTTGTCCTCTGTTGTATGTGTGTGCATGTCTGTTTCGTTAGACTGTTATTATAGTTTCGATGGCATGTCCTTTTTGTCGTCAAAATGGAATATGGGTGTGCATGGACATGTCGAACAGATGCCACAATGAAGGCTCCAACTGTAGGGAATAATTTAGAAAGGGGACATGTCCTGGTGGAATGTGTGTGCGTAATTGAAGGACATTGTGTCCTCGTTCTTTTTTCTGTTGATCTAATTTGACGTTTTGAACACTTTTACGGATAATTGAATGGGCTGGCATGCTACAGTGGTTGTCGTAAGTGGCCATGATGACACTAATTTTAGGCTTTTAAGACCTAGGCGGAATTGGTAAATAAAACTGAAGTTACATACTGAGAAATGTCTTCCACTATCTCAAAGGTTATAGGTAGATAATAGGTACACCAGTTTAGATAAAAATTCCTTGAAGACTTACCTACCTAGTGCAGATATGGAGCATTAAATTCGAATGAAGCAGAAGCTCAAGGATTTTTCTTGTAGCTAAGGTTTTTAACCGCATAGCGTAACTTTTATAAATTGCTGTTTCCCCGAATGGACATATAGCGAAATCTACATATATGTGCGCTATCGATTGTCTGTTCCAGCGGTGTGCGCATTCCTCCTCCAGCCTTCCTCCTGCGCCATGTGCTTTCAATAGGTTCCCCTTCATTACATATTATATGACAACGAAACTCTTACTTTTTCGAAGAGTAGGTATGGAATTATGCGTTCTCAAATAAGGTTAGGTTAGGTTAAACAGGAGTCTGGTGAAAAAGGCTACCAAAAGGCCACCAAAAAGGGCCCATCGCGATCCCTGGGGAACCAGTTGAAATTAACATTCAAAGGGCAAAACAACCTAAGCATTCTCCCTGGTGCAACAGACGATTTCCCTGCAATAGCCAAGGAGGCCTTTAAAGTTTATGCCGTCTACTTCCGCTAAACTTTCGAAGAAATATTATCCCCTCAAAATTTCCTTCGCATACGCGGGATTGCCTCGCATTCACACAGCATACAGGGTGCTTCCTAATTCGATGCCAATACTTTGGGATATGATTTTTGGGTATAATTGAAGAAAAAATAGTTCTAAAGTATGGGCCTATCTCTAATTTTGATATCATTTATTGGGAATTTAAAAAAACACCTACTTTGTAGTACATTGACCCATACTAGCACAAATATCTCCGTTAATAGATACAACTATAACTTAATTTAGGATTAAGCTTTTAGAAATAGTAGAAGAAATAGTACTTCTTTTAAAAAAGGTGAAAAGAAAAAGGGATTCATAGTTTTCAATTCCCATTATTCGGAATAAAAATGCTGTGTTCGGTTTATAATTTTTTTCTTTTTTTATTAAGCTGACCAAGCAATCAAATCAGGTGCTCAAAGTGTCCCCCTTCATTTTGCATGCATGCTAGAACCCGTTTTTGGATTGCGCTGTCAACGTTTTTTATTGAAGCTATCTGCTGCCTCACTTGTGACGAGGCTGGGAGAATACGCTCTTCTAAATCCTTTAAAGTTGATATTTCGGGAGAGTAAACAAGTTCTTTCATTCTCCCCCATACAAAGTAATCCATAACAGTAAGGTCCGGAGATCTTGCAGGCCAGTGAACTGGTCCATTTCTTCCTATCCGACGACCACCGTACTTTTCGTGTAGCCAAAACTTAACTATGCGACCGTAGTGGGCTGGGGCTCCATCCTGTTGAAAATATGACGAAGATCGTTGAGTAAGTGGAACATCCTCCAATAGATCTGTTAAATCATTGCGCAAAAAATCCAGATAGTTTGTAGAATTCAGTGTGGGTGGCAGTTTGAAGGGACCGATTAAGTTGTTTCCAATTACACCTGCCCACAAATTGATGCTAAATTTTTGTTGAAATGATGACTCTCTCCTTGTGTGTGGATTTTCCTCAGCCCATGTGTGAAGATTGTGAAAATTTGTGATCACATCCTTATTGAATTGAGATTCGTCCGTCCAAAGTTGTCATTGAAGCTCCGCTCTAACAACCAGCTGCAAAACTCAAGTCACGGCTCCAAATCATTCGGAAGCAGTTCCTGCGCAGGTGTATGGTGGTATGGAGACGAAAAATTTTATGTGTTGAATCGCAAAGAAAAGCGCCTGATGCTGATTCATGGCTCACTTGTTACAGCTTCCAGTATTCTTTCATCAACCGCAACTCTTCCTTCCCCTTTTTCTGAAGCCTTCGAAACGAATTTCTAAGTTCACGGGGATTAGGTATTCTTCAGTTAGAATAGAGCTCATGGAATCTTTACCGTGCTCTACTAGAACTCCCGTTGCACATCCCATAAACGTAGATAATATCCGCGTATTCTTCGTTTGTAAAAGATGCCATTTCAAGTAGGGTTTCTAAATAACTGTTGTGTAACCTCGGCTTCAAAAATTAAACTGATGGTGATGGATTTAATTTTGTTTTCTAACCTTTTATACAATTTTCTTTAGGTATATTTTAAAACCAGGCGCCCATCCCAAACTTAATCCTTTTTGAGATTTATCGGAAAAACGGTAAAGGAATTACGGTTTTATCAGGTAGTTCTTTTTTTTTTTTGAATACTAGGGTGGACGCAGGCTAAAACTCCAAAATCTTTCAAAGATACCAATACGCCCACTATAAGTAGCCGATATTGGTTATGCCCGATTTCCAAGTGCTAAAAACCACCCATTGATAAGAGACACTATGAAACTGCCAGAACGCACTTCATAGTAGTAAATTTTCGCTCTCTCATACTACTTCTTGACTACAACTAAGTTAACTTAACAAGTGTTTACGCTTCCGTAGTGTTAATCGCATTGGATAGGTTGCTTTCCAGTGAATACACCTACTAAGCCGTTCATTCGTGCGGCTTCACCCTACGTGGCTAGATCGAAGGGTCTTGTTCTTTGTAGTCGTCGCTCGTTGTTTACATCGTTAAGAGTCTCGTTTAGAGTACGGATCATTTCATTGTTGCAATGCACATGAAGGCGAGCATTAAGCTTTTGAGCAAAGTTTGTTACTTCTTCGCTCACGGTAGCTATTCCTAAATCTCTGTGAATATCACTATTCCTAATATACCATGGAGAATTCACAATTGATCTTAGTGTCTTGTTTTGGAAAGTCTGCAACATGGACATGTTGCTCGGCTTGGTACAACCCCAAAGTTGTATACCGTATGTCCAGGACGGCTTTAACACCTGCCTGTACAAGAGCAGTTTGTTATATATGCTTAGTTTCGAAAATCTTCCGATAAGCCAATACATTTGCCTGAGCCTAATCTCGAGCTCGTCACGCTTCTTCTTTACGTGTGATTTCCACCTTAGTTTAGCGTCCAGTGTCATCCCTAGATACTTAGCTTCATTTACATAAGGTATTTGTGCAGAATTTATGAACAGAGGTAAATTGTTAACCCTTCTGTAAGTGAAATTCACATGCGTAGACTTGTTCTCGTTAAGAGCGATTCGCCAAGTCTTCGTCCAGACACAAATTCTGTCCAATGCTCGTTGGAGGTTTCTCGTTGATGACTCGACTGATTCACCTGTTGCCAGGATGGTCGTATCGTCCGCAAACGTGGCCACGACAGTCTCGTCATCTAGAGGTATGTGTCTTGTGTAGAGCAGGAACAGGGTCGGACCGAGGACGCTTCCCTGGAGTACGCCAGCCCGAATTTGCTTGAAACTCGAGTATTTACTACTACACCTAACACGAAAGAGTCTGCTTTCAAGATAACTTTTCAATATTTTAAACATGTCTTCCGGCAAGTTTTGCCGTAGCTTATGTTTCAAGCCTTCGGGCCATACCTTGTCGAAGGCTTGCGATACGTCGAGGAAAGCGCTTGAACATATTTTTTTCCCTTCTAAGGCTTTTTCAATTTCATGCGTTATTCTGAAGAATTGATCTCTTGTGGAATGGTTAGGTCTGAAACCGAATTGATGATCCGGGATCAAGCGCCTTTCTGCAATTATTGGTTGTAATCGCTTCAGCAGAAGTTTCTCGAATACTTTCGATATTATCGGCAGAAGCGATATGGGCCTATAAGATTTTTTATCATTTGCGCATTTCCCCGGTTTTGGAACCATAATGACTTCAGCAACTTTCCATTGTCTTGGAACGTATAGAAGTCTAAGAGAAGCGTTTATCATATAAAGTAGCTTGACTAATGCCTTTTTTGGTAGCTCTTTCAATATTTCGCCAGTGATCAGGTCGTAACCCGGAGCCTTATTATTTTTAGTTTGCTAATTGTCTGTCGGAGTTCAACTAACGAAACTTTTTTGTTGTTGTTTCGAACGTCAGCCAACGGCGGACCGTCGAAAGGCTTGAATGTTTCTTCTAAATGTTCAGCAAACAAATTCGCTTTCTCTTTGTCTCTCTTGCCCATTCGCCGTTAGCTTTTTTTATTGGTGCCGAGTGGATTATAGGTTTTTTGATAGACTAAACGGCTTTCCACTGTGAGTAGTTTGAGCTCCTATCCGCCGACAAGCCTTCAAGGTATTCAGTGGTCTCACGATTTTTAAGATCTTGCAACATTCCTTTCAGTTTGTTAGTGAAGTGGTTCAAGAGGGTTTTGTTTGGGGAGCCCTCGTGCCCTGCCATCTCCTACGCGCTCTTCTCTTTTCACGAATCAATTCTTCGATTTCGAGCGGATATGTTTTGCGTACATGCCCGTCGGTGCTAACTGCGTTCTTTTGGGACGAAGTGTTGTTCCAAGCAGCGCTCTGAATTGCTTCAATGAATTTGTCAACTGCGGCTTCTAACTCGAAAGGAGTTTTCAATGGCACATTCAAGTTTTTGCTAGCTAATCTAGGAGCTCTTTCTATTTTCGCCAGTCTTCCACCCATCTTAAAGATTACTCCTGAGTGGCCTGAGCAAGATCATAACACTCTTCAATTCGCGTAAGGTATTTGGGGTATCCTTTAGCGATGAAAAAATCGACAAGGTCAGGCTTTTTATTCCTATCGGTTGGCCAATATGTTTGCTTACCAGTGGAGAAAAATTCCACTCGACTCCACGCTTCATGCTATTTTTGTACAGTAATCTGCCTCTTGTTGAATTGCATCGTGAACCCCAAAAAGTATGCTTCGCGTTCAAGTCACCCCCAATGAAGTCATACATACGGTCAAGAATAAATAAACAAGGGAAATAACAAGATGCAATGTTATAATCTAAGCAGTCAATTTTTACAGAAACTAAACTGATCTGCATAGAGTCTAGCTCAACTTCTGTGTTCTTGAAGTGCTTTTTGCAGTTCTTAATGTAGAGGGAGGGTCCTCCTCTCGAATTTTGCGAAGGGTGATGTGCGTGGTAGTCATTGTAACCTTTAAGTTTGGGTGTAGACCCGTTTTTAAGGTGAGTTTCCGTAATCATGCAAATATCAATACTATTTTTCCGTAGAAATACTTCTAGTTCGTCTATTTTATTCAGAAGGCCGTTTGCATTCCATGTTAGTATGTATTTTAAACAACTGTTTCATATTCATGTTCTCTTGTAATTTTTTTCGAGGCTTAAACTCGAGCTTGCTCAGTTTGTCAAATATAACTTTGTTGATTTTAGTCTGATCCTCAAGTTTCTCCAAGATTACAGCGAGGATCTGAGACACTGCATCTGTTGTGGGCGATCTTGCCTTGTTTTCGTTTGCCGCAACCTGTGCGTATGATTTCGGTCCGACCAGTGGTGGTTTCTCCGCTGCACTTCAACTGGCGCCGCTCTTTTGTGGAGCTTTAACGCCTTTTGTCGACGCCTCCTTTGCCAATCTCACACTTTTGATCGGCTTTAGCGTCTTTGGAGTCTTTGGTTAGGAGTTTCAGCAGTTTTTGGACGTTTTGAGCTCGAGTATTTTCCTTAAAAGGTTCTCGTCCCTTTGGGATCTCTATGGCTACTTCGCATACTCAATAGTTTGCGGGGTGGTTTCCGTGGCAATTGGCGGAAACTGCTGGAGCCTTTATGTCAACTTTGCACTCTGTTGAGAGGTGTTTTCCGGCACATTTCACGCAACGTGGTTCTTTTTGGCAGTAGGCACTTGTGTGCCTGAATTCTTGGCATCGCTTACACTGCTATATCAGTCTATTGCCCTTTCGCATGGATTCGATTTCAACCCTGATGTTAAGTATCATTTTTATTTTATAAATATCGTTTATGTTCTTGGAAGGCCGCGTCTGATCACAGTGTCTCTTTCTCCTTCCATGCGTTGCTTTTCCTTTTTAATAATATTGACGGCATCAATAATTTTAAGGACTTTATTTTTTACGTCTTTTACAACGTCTTCCTTTGTGCATGATGGGTGGAGCCCCCTTACAATGATTCGCAGTGGTTTTTCGTACTTATTTTGATAAGTACCACTCGATTCTTTCTGCATTCAGTCCGAGACAGCGCGCGATAGGAATCGGCGTTGTCAACGTTTACTTTCCACACGTTATTTCGGTGCGAAGTAAGCTTATAGTTTTCGGTTCTCACCGTTCTATCCCGACGATGTTTATTGCGGGAGGTGGATGAATTTTCGCTTCTGGTTTAGCCTTGTTTGAGCCAGAGGGCTTATCTTCTTACGCTTAGCTTCTTACGCTTCTTGCTAGACCTTTTCCTTAAGACTGAATCGGTCTCAAGTGCAAGTTCGTCTTCATACGTGAAGTATTCGACTGCTGGTCGGTTCGGTGTTACACACTCTTTCGTTACCTCACAGTCTTTCGTTAAACGAGTATTTTAAATATCCTCGTTTTCTTTTCGCAGAGAGTCAACTTCCATTTTTTGATCGTGGAAGAGTCGCTCCATTTCAGTAAGCTTAGCTCGGAGCTCATTATTCTCCTTTTCTAAGCTCTTAATTTTCACAGCGTCCTGGTTTACCGGTGGACTACTTTTTCCGGATATGTTCGATCTAGGTGGTGATGATCGATTTAGTTGTGTCCTTTTCTCAAAAGATTTATAAGCAATAAAAGGCTCTCCCCAGAATCCGTAGAGCCTGCCTCCGAAGAGGGTGGATTTTCCAGCATAGCTGGGCTGCCACCTGGGGTAATCAAATCTTTCGTTTTTCGTTCATTGTCATTTTTTTTAACTTGTCGTTTTTTTGAGAAATAGGTAAGTCACTTCTATTTTCATTTTTAAATACAGCCACCCCTTTGGAGACACACGCCGACCAGTGAGCCGCACAATGTGTGACAGACGCTTCTGGATTTTAATTTGACCTTCAGATTCATCTATAAGTTAAAACCTTACTGCCAAAAGTTGCCCCAAATGGAGCAGCATCGACAGCATCCGTTGAAACATTAAAGAATACTTCTTCCGGTGGATTTTAGTCGGCTCTTACGACAGGCATACTTTACCTCAAGGCTATTCTAACCCCGACCTTGCAGGGGTAGTTTAAGCATCAGGTAGTTTAATAAAAATGCATCAGTTAGTTTAATAAAAATGCATTCTCCAAAAGCCTACGTAAATTATAAATACGTAGTCAAAAAATCGTTCTTATTGTCAACTGCAGTTATTAAAGTAGGTAGCAAATCATATTTCCAACTTATACCTAGCGCGGCTTCGTGAAAATAATTTTTCTTAATTTTGCCTGCTACGGCTTTTCCCAAGTAGGTATCGTAAGATCTGTGCGTTTTTCAGGTACCTTGTTGCAGCAATTTTTGTTAAGTATTGTTAGGTTCACCAGAAAAAATATTTACCGATATTTTCATACCACATTTTTTGCATGACATTTTTTGACTTTGTGTCAAAAAGACTCCAAAGTCAAAAAAATTTCATGGCCAAGGAAAAAAGGATCCAACTCAAGAGCAAATATCTCGAAAGTTAAAAAAGCCATTCATTTTATTTTAGCACAGTTAAAAGAAGTACTTTTTCTTCTAAAATTTAAATCCTAGAATAAGTTCCTGTTGTAAGTATTAGCGGAGATATTTGTGTTAGTATGGGTACAAGGTACCTCAAACTAGGTGTTTTCAAATTTCAAATAAATGATATGAAAATTAGAGATAGGCCCATACAGTGGAACGATTTTTTTCTTCAATTAAACCCAAGAATCATATCCCAAAGTATTGGCATCGAATTAGCAAACACCCTGTATGTGTGTTTTATCCTCAACCGTCTGCAAATCACTGCAGAAACGGCAAATATCCGTGTCAGAAAGTCAGCGCCTCTTTGCGTGTTTCCGCAGCAGACAGTGTCCTGTCACAATTCCCTTAAGGCCTTAAGCTTGTCCCTGCTAATTTTTAATAAACCCTACTATCTTTTTCCGTTAAAACGTGGCCGGGGAGCCTCAGATACCCTATTTCCAGTCAGACTAGACCACCGTTGGTTTGCAGTCATTGTTATTTTCTCTTCAATAGTGCCCTTTAACGCAGAGGGGTGGTTTGATGTTAAAAACCTCACTTTTTTCGAGAAGCCCTCCTCCTTTTGCAAGCTACTCGTCAGTTTGCTCATTCCCTTCTATACAGGTAATGTATGTATATAAGCGATAAAAGCGCGCTCTGGAGAGCCATATAGCACTCAAGGGCCATACAGCTAATATTGAATCTAATTAAAAGTAGATAAGTTATAACTTAGCATAACAGCTGACGAGTGCTTGTCATATCAATTACCAGTGACTAATTTGCGTGCAAAAACACATTCTTTCAGAATTGGCATAATTTTGTGTTTAGTTACTTATGTACACAGCTTTCCGAGTACTTTCCTTGTCTGTTTCCATTCCCGCACTTGATTTAAATATTAACTGCTATTCGTTACTTTTCGAGCACTCGTTTCTTTGTTCGACTCTGCGCTATACAAATGTCATCTACCCAGCTGATTTTGAATTTTGTTTGCCTGTTATTTTTTTTTTGTTGAATTGAATGGCGTTTATTTTGATAAGTGAACTTGTGTTTTTGAAATAGTATTTCTTAAAAATAATGCATGATTATGTGAGGTGAGAAGTCAGCAAAAATTAAAAATGTCATCATATTGTAATTTAGGCGAGAATTCATGTCTCTGACCAGGTGGCTAAAATTGCTTGTTTAGTTGCCAACACCGTTTAAAAAACTAAATCCCTACACTATATACCTTCCTTGGGAGACAGTTTGCCACCATCTGCAGCTTCTACGTTCTTTGCACAGCGCTCATTAAATTGTCCAGCGTAAGCTTTTTCAAATCTTTCGCGATGACTTCTGTTTTGAAATACATACATAGGTGATAGGTGTTTCGCCAACCTGGTCTTTTGGGGCGTAGGAGCTCCAGTTAAGGTACATTGTACTACGAACGAAAAGTATAAATTCTTTTAAAAACCTAAAACTAACATCCTTTTTGCTGCCTAAATATTTTCTGCATGCTTTAATTACACATCTTTGAACCAAACGTAATATTGTTGTTGCGAAATCAGAGGGCCGTATCTGCTCTAAGTTGGAATGGAATGCAATTCCCATGTCTGGGCTGGTGCTCCTAAGACAGCGCTTGCTGGATACGATACAAAAACACGCGTTAAAACTTGTTTGAGACAGAAACATTGCGAAGTTGATAGACTCGTAAGATAAGAACATCTACGAAGTTTAAACTCGGTGCTACCGTTGGTGTTTCTCAATAGATATTGATCGAGCGTTTAGCTAAACTTTCGGTCATTGTTTTTCCTTAGTTTTGTAGGCCACTTCAAACATCAATTGTCATATTTCAGCGCATATTTATTTTTCAAATTGGTTTAAAGAATCTGTTAAAAGAAGGAAAATATTGAGAATTTCACGGTGTTCTTAAGACTACAAGCCGATTTCGGATCGGGCATTCTATTTCGGAGATTTTTGCATCCAAAGTTTAGACAAATGTGACATTCTTCGCAAATTTAATTTGAAATTCTCAAGGCAACGTGATACTTGTGACGTATGCCCGGTTTCACTGAGAACGTTTAAACTTAGGATAAGTTAAACTTTCACGAAAGTTTAAACTCAGTGCTTAAACCATTGGTGTTTTACAGTAGAAATTAATTGAGCGTTTAACTAAACTTCCGGTTATTGATTTTCGTTAGTTTTGTAAGCCACTTTAAACACAGTATTTTTGAACAAAACTTTATTTACGTTTTCATCAAACGTCGGTTTAAACGTTAAACGTCAGTTTAAACGTTAAACGTCAGTTTAAACGTTAAACGTCAGTTTAAACCGTCAACGGCGGACGCTTAAGTTAAACTGCCATATAAACTCGTAAACGAGAGTTTAAAAGAGCACTGCACTTTGTTTTCAACGTAAGAAGTGTTTTGCAGTGCAACGCATTTCGCTCCTAAAGATGTTCAACCGTAATACTCGCCAAAGCACATCAGTTTACCCTCGATTCCACCTTCGGACGAACAGTAAAGTTTAGAGGTTCTTTCAAAAGCCATACAGCGCGAATGTAGAATGTCCTCCCACGATCAGTTAAGCCGCGGTGTCACAAGGAACAGAAACAGAATTTCATACATTAGCAACGTAAAAAGCATTCAGCGAATTAAGGTTTCAGTTGCTAATGTATGGTATTCCGTTTCTGTTCCTGTTTTACGTTGCTTGTGACAACGCGGCTTTAGATGTGTAACATTAAAAAGCCTATGCAATTCCTTTAATCCGCGAGTGCATTATAAAAAAAAACTGCAATAAGAATTTGTCTTATATTTGTTACGACATGGAGCCCTTTAACTTAATCTTTAACTTAATTCTGAATGAAGCTTGCTGGATTATGTCTCTATGTATGTTATCCTCGTCGCGTTTAGCTCTGAACTTGGCATCTTAATCACCTTGATTGTCTTTGGTAAAAAAGGGAAATTTTGGGCAGCATGGATAACATTGTTGTACCATTTCAGCCATTCCTTTTAATTTTTAACAATGTTATAAACTTATAAGATTTCTTTCGCTTTAATTAAATTCTTCGTTTGCTGTTAATAAATAATGTCTCTATGCCCGCGGCCTCAACCAAAATTTTGCTATCCCATTAAACGTCTAGCATGTACTCAATTATAATCATTACGTAATTTGGTATCAAGTAAATACTGTACGGTTAGCACCATAATAAGTCAAACTCCAAATTGTCAACAATTGTAATAAAACGATCATGGCTTTGTGATCACATTTAATTGTTTCGCAATATTTTCCTCTCCAAGACTACGTGTAATAAGTTACATAAAAAGAGCTAAAAAAAAGATTTAATAATAATTGGTTCATTCCTCAGCCTAGAGAAAACAAATGTTAACAAAAAAGATTTAATAAACTAAACAATGGTACTATTTTCAACAAACGAGTAAAGTTCTCTAATAGGTACATATATAACAATGAATTGCAAGAGAGTGTGATTCGCGGGAAAGGGATATGATCTCCAAAGCCCGGCCAGCACCAAAAATGGAGCATCGATGTGTAAATTGTTCAAGAAGACCCAAGTTAGCTTTGTTATGTGGCTTTGCTATGGATCTCGTCCTGGGCACACTTCATCACGTCTAAGGCACCTTTACTTATCAGATCATCAGCCAGTGCTTGTCCAAGTTTCTCACTTTTCGCATACAACTCGTAGTCGTAGCATTTATGGCGAAACATGCCACAGAAAAGATTAACTGTGTCATCTATCAACACTGGTAGCACTTCGTTTGATTGTGGCTTCTGTTCGTCGGCGTAGTCGAACATTTTGATGGTCTTCTGAAGAAACGGACAGCTGTCATGGCCAGGCAGAGTAACTGTAGTTTGTTTGGCTCCGCTGTAGGGGCATTTACTAGAACTGCTGGGGGCACAGTCGGTGGTATCGGATGAAGTTTTGCCAGTAATTGGGCAAACGTCAGCCTGGGATGCACTTACTTTTTCATCAGTTCCTACATAAGGGCACTGGCCCATAAAGTCCTGACCCACTGGAATCTTTAGGGGGCATTCGTCCTTGACGGTGACCTCTGTGCTGTTGCCATTTGCTTCGCGATTTTTCAAGTGAATCGCGCTAAAGGGACATTTCTTAAAAAGCTCTCCATGAATATTTATCAATTGTTGAATGTCAGTGATTTTATCAAGGATTCCGGCGTTTAAGTCGTCATTTATAACCGTGGGGCTAGCTCTCTTACTTTTCGGGCTTTCGCTACCATCTTTTCGTGCTCTTTTCGACGGCGGAGAGCCATCACTAGTCTCACCATTAGCATTGATATCGAAATTATTCCGCTCGAGTTCAAGGGAGCAACACAACTCATTCCGAATTTCCTTAGACCCGTCTAGGCTCCAAACAGCGCCGATAACCCTAAGGCCAGCGCCCGTGTTGTAGGTGTCGTCTCCCAGGCAGCCGTTTAAGGTTGAGCATACCGCGACCGGAGCACTACAGCCTCCCCCAAGAGTCTTGAGGAAACTTCGTTCAGCCAAAATACGACACGTTGTTGGTAAACAAACTAGTGACTGTAACATTTTCAGGATTTCTTCATCATTTGAGCGGCACTCTACTGCCAAGGCTCCTTGACCAACAGCGTACAGCAAGTCAGTGGGTTCTAAGATCTGACTGACTCGCTTCATCCAGCCCATTCGCACAAGACCAGCTTGGGCGAGTATAATGCCAGCAAACTTGGACCCGGGTGCATCTAGTTTCGCCAATCGAGTGTTCAAATTTCCTCTTATGTCACAAACCACAAGATGTGGGTATTCTCGACGTATTTGTGCCGTTCGTCGTAGAGAAGAGGTTCCTAAAAGACAAAGTGTTATATGTAGTTCTTAAAAATTATATTTGTCGATTTGCCCCCTCACCTATTACGCTTCCTTTAGGCAACGAACTTATGGTATTTCCTTTATACTTTTGGTTGAGGACGAGGGCATCTCGGGCATCTTCTCTTTCAAGAACAGCACCAATTGCCATTCCAGTTGGCAAAGCGGTAGGTAAATCCTTAAGCGAATGAACAACGAAGTCTACGCCCCCATTGCGTAGTGCATCCTCCAAATCTCGTGTGAATAAAGATTTCTCGCCGATTTTTGGCAGTGATATGTTGAGGACCCGATCACCAATCGTAGACATTGTATCTGGAAAACAATTTATTTAAGGTGAATAAAGGTCAATCTGATTGCGATTAATAAGTAACAAAAAGCTTATAAGCTTATCAGGTACAATTAACAGAGTGCACTTGGGGTTTTCGATACCCATCAGTCAACTAAACATAATAATTAATGGATTATGAGTTAATATCGTGCAAAAACTATATTTCGACACAATTTTTTTTATACCTTACCAAATATCTGTCGCATTTAGGTGGACGCAACACGAAATCAATTAAAACATCATTCAGTTTGCTGCACGCAACAAACGTACATAAATTGCGTTTTGGTCTTATGTGCTTATTTCTTTAGGATATAGATTATTACAAAATTAGAATTTCGGTTGTTTGACCAAAATAGTTCATTAAGTTTGAAGAAGATGAAAAATTAGGCCAACACTTTTTGTTTTTCGCGTGTTCAATCTTCGATTGCCTTCGTCTATAAGTACACATCAAAAAACTACGGTACTTAACATATCGAAGTTAGGAAAAAACACAACACCACGGATGTGGAACAACCTTAAACGTGAGGTTCTCCATAGACAGATAGATTACAGTGTGCAGCTGCTTAAAACTAGGGCGCACTAAAGGACTACTCCTGTGATTATTTCTCGTCGACTTATGTCAACACTTTATAAGGCAAGACATAAAACTTTGACCCAGAGTAAATAATTGAAAATGAAAGCAATATTTTTCCCAAACTAAGGAAAATAGGAATCAAAGTCCCATCATCCTTTTTCGTTGACAAAGTCGAGTCGCGTAACAAGACGTTAGGAATTTTTGCATAACATGCCTAATCGAGTCTAATGAATTAGGGTAAAAGGCGACAACGAAAAAGTACAAGTGAATTTGTGTTGCCTTCAAATGCTTTTTTAATAAGCGACCCGACTAAGGAAGCCGCTCATTTTAACGCAGAGGTGCATGAATGCTTTCATTTAGGCAGAGTGATTCACCCCTTCCCCACAGAACGTTTCCTTATCGTCACATAGACACCCATTTGGCGACCAGCAACCAGAATGCAAATGGACATTTCTAAATTAATCTTAAGAGTCATTATGTGGAAGCAAGAGCTTATTGTAGGCTCTAGGAAAAAATCAAGTGTCTCAGAAATTTTGTAAAGGGGTCAGCAAAATCTACTTTTTTAAATTTGTGTTAAGAAGTAGGTTTCTGCTGAATCCTATATTGGAAAGCAGGTGAAGCACAAAATCTAACATCTAAGAAAATATTAAAAAGCTACTCTCGCACTTTTTTCTCATACACAGGTGTATGGGAACTGAACCTCTGTTAAAGCAACTTCGTACTTTTAACATTGGCTGAAATCATTGGTCATAGAAGTCTACGCGTTCTGGCAGTATTAATAGTGTGCCTCATAAAAGGGTGGTTTGTTCTAGCACGTGGAAATCGGACATAACCAAAATCGGTTACTTCGGTATTATATACCTGCTCTTTTAAAGATTTTGGAATTTAAGTCTTCGTCCATCCAAGTATGTATTAAAAAAAATTGTTTTTGGTAGATAATTCAAAGAATTTGGCCTCGTTTCCATTTTGGTCATTTAAAAAAATTAAATTGTTTTCAGGTTAAAATTTGATAAAAAAAAAACTTGCGGGTCATTACGAGAGGATAAAATTTCTGGTTGATAAAATTTCTGGTTCCCTTACCGCTTAATGTTAAACTGTTAAACTGTTGAGGACACTTTAAACGAAGTCACGTAACCTCCTATATACTTGCGATATGCCGTAATATACTGCGTTTAAACGACAGAGTACATTATTGTACTTAAAAGACCCCTGGCATTGCGTTCCCAACTTGTTTTAATTTAAATGCATATGACATTCCTTAAATAAATCAAATTCGCAGATGCAACCGAATGAAGATGTGAATAGGTTACTTACAATGCACACTAATGACACGTACATGGATATAGAATTTTCGAAGCAAATTCAACTCGAAGCTCCTTTTGATATGTAGTTGCTTTTGGTAACACATGTCCACCGTTTGAATTCAAGTTCATTTAAACAAAGAAGCCGAAATATGTAAAGACTACTTGCAGCTCAATGGCATTAGAAGCTTTTCAAAGCTGATAGGCTTTATGCGATAATATACTTTTGATAGCGTCTCAGTTAGTTGAAATTTTTTCGACCAAGTCATTGATCTTTTTGTTTTACTTTAAACAGCATTGGAAGAAAAAAAAAGAAAACTGCAAGAAAAAGCCTATAATGCTTTCAACTTTGTCATAAATGTACCCAGGTGAGTGAACACATACCTTTAGCTAACAAGGAATGCGTTCACAAAGTTTGCAAAACTTATTTAAACCACCATTCCCACATAAGATGAAAGAGAAAAAAAAATTGCCTATTTTCTGCTACACAAACCGTTTTGGTTGCGTACTTGTATGACGAGGCGCCCCGGCTGATCTTGCTTCTCTCCGTACTGTCGTAGGATGAACTTGCAAAATTGCTTTGAAATGATATTACTTCACCCTGCAGTTAGTTGATTAGTTTTATAAACATCGAAGATTTTTTTGTACATGTGCTTTTTGTATGTACATATTCCCGTTCAAAAATCGTTTACTCAGAGCTTTTATCGGAACTTTTTTGAAACTTCATCGTAAGTGATAAGCGAGCGCGTGTAACTTTGATAACAGAGCTAAAGTCCATTGATAACATATCAGTCTTGGAAAGATTTTTAGTAGCCGTACGAGTATCAAAGATTTTTTTTTTTGTTGATTAAGAAAGGGGTGTGAGAGTCCTAAGACAATGACATGCTGATGTTTGTCATTACTCAAGCCAAAAAAAAATTGTAAATGTGGGTAAATAACTGCTACTTAAAGGGAATTCGTAGTGTACTTTGGAGTTAGAATATTGGTTGCATGGCAGTTGCATTGTTTTGTCAACAGTAAATCCGTCTGAATCCGAGGCTTGTTGCTGCTTCGTAACTGGTATTTCTTTACGCGCCCGGAAGTCAGCCCGGCGGACAGCACGACCCCCAACCTGGAAGACCAGAGTTGAAGTGAAGATAGTAAATTTACATTTTTGTAGGGTATGTATTACACATACAAAGAAGGATTTCTAAAAGCACTTAAAGCCAATAAGTTATGGTATGCTTTAATAACTATGCAAGTTCTAGTTATTTCAAGTAGATAAGAAGTGCAATTAGGTTTTAATTATAAAATATAACTTAAATCGGATCTGCTCCTTTCACCTCATTGCATCACATACGCATCACTGATCTTCGACCCACAATGATCAATGAAAAAGGTCTCTTTCATTCGAACTTTTCAAACAGCCGGATGAGTGACAAATCAATAAATTTTGCTCGCAAACGTTTTTATGTCTTTATAATTCTTGCAAACGAAAAATAGTTTCAACTATTAGGAGACAAGCCTCATGTTTACATTGGTTTATATATATAACGAATGAGACCATTCAACCACCGCATAGGAAAAATTATCTAGACGCCACATCGTTGAACTTATGGTTGTGTTTCAGAAAAATAACGTTGCAGAGGTTGTGTTAAAGAACATAAGACTTTTCATATTCCACAAGGATGTATTAATTTAAAGGTGTGCTTTGTACTTAATCACTTTGACAAGTGATAAAGCCATATCCTTCCCTATGTAAACAACATTTATGTCTAAAATTGTGAGCGTAAAAAATTAGCAATTTAGGTTTACGCTTACAGACACTCAGTTCGCCTGAAAAATGTCTGCTTGTATTAATTGCCACTTTTTAACCAGTTTTTAAAATTATACTTTTACAATTAACCATTATAAATGCGAAGGAAGAGTCTAAGTCTGTCATTGAATTGATAATAATTTATTTTCTTTGTGTACTGCTGATTTTCAGTGCTGCTGAATGCTAAAACATAAGTTGGATCACCCTTTAGAAGGGCTCTTAGTGGTTCGAAAGCGTCCCAAAAAAAAACTATGTGGGATATGTTGCTCTTAAAGGGAAAGTTAAATATTTTTCATCTTCAATCACACATTTTTTTTAACGCATTTTTTTACGAAGGAAAATATTTATTCTTAAACGACCATTAAGATGAAGTTACGTGATGAATTTCAAGAATTCCGTGGTACTGTATAAAATTAGGATCCACGTTTACCATATGATTGCACCAATAACCAGAGTTTGCCTTCAATCTCTATGATGGGGATCAAACAGTTTAGCTTGCGCTTCTAAATACGCCCTTAAACTCCGTTTTTTTGTAAGTTTTTTTCCCCCGGCCGGTTGGAACAAACTGTTATTACCTACACAGTTGTTTTTTAATTAAGATAGAAATTTTTATTCGACTGGCAAGACACCTATGGTTTAAGTCAACATTGGTTTGCTTACATTATGCTTTATTTTTTATGTATTATAAACCGTTTTATCTTAATCTTAATCGCAAATGCAATTTGACAGTTTTGACCTAACTAAGTACGTTTTCAAATTAGCTATGACCAGTGTCTGAAACAATGTGACGGGTTCAGTGTAAAAATGGCTTAAGTCTCAAATTGATTTCGAGAAAAACGGGAAAATAAAATGTCCACACCATATAGTGTCCATTAGCATGGTAATTTATTGGCAATAATTTTGAAGAACAATTATTGTTTTTTGAAAAAGTGAACACAACATCGGAAAAAAAAACTCTTGAAAAACAGTTTTTAAAAAAACCTATCATCACCAGTTAAATTTTGACAAAAAATTGATTTGAGTCGTTTTTCCCTGGACCCTGACCCTTCATGTGGAAATGCTACGATAAACCTAAGCTACAATATAATATTTTTGGGTAAGCACCTCGTGTCATAAACGAAAATGCACGGAATCGCCAAATCACTTAGTTATTCTTATAGCTTTGTGTTGGTTAGCACGTGCAGGTTGTGGGTAACGCATACGTGCCGAAGCACGTGAAATATTTCATTCCGCTCTGCGGATCCAAAATTTTCTTGCGTCAGATTTATCCAAAACGTAATCAACAGCCCTATAATATGTCTCTAATAATTTTGTACCTCCCATTTAGTCGTCTCTGTACAATTGAAGCACGAAACGCCACAACAACAAATTTTGCTTGAAATCTACAACTTACTCACCAAACCGGATTCAAATAAAACATTTACATAAGCGCGTGACGTCGAAGGTGTTTCCAAAATATCATTACGTTTGGATATATCAGCTTAGGGGAGAACCCATTAAATTTATCAAACAAAACTACTAAATAATGGCTTCCGAATCCATCAAAGACTTCTAATTATAATTTTATCAGAAAGATATCTTAAGGCTTCGCAAATTGAAAAGAGAAGTGCCTTAACCATTTTGAGTGAATTGAGAATTGCAAAAATTCCTTTTAGGGCTACGTATACTGCTCGAGTCGGAAGCAATAAACTGTCCCGCCTGACCTGCGTTTAAATTTCGAAATTAATTAACCAGCAAACAAAAAATAAACTCAAAAGGGTCTTGGCCTATGTATGCCTCGCATTCATACACAGACATTGACGCATGAACAATTGTTTTTTCGAAAGTGGTAATGAAATGCCATTTGGACTAACATTAAGATCACGAGTCCAAATCTGTGTGAAGGCCAGTGCACCGATGTGCTAATACTGCTCGAACGGATTCAAAGATAATTTCAAATAAATAATCGCTCCGTCGCACAGAGGCAATAACAGATTTGAAAAGGTAATACAGAAAACAAAAAAAAATATTACAGACAAAATACCATTAGACTGGCTTTGAGGCTACCTACATGCTTTGCATTCTCACCATGACAGGGGAATCTGCAAGAGCCAACCAAGAGAGGCGTACTCGAAGAATTCGCTTGCTATTAGTTTTGGATTTTTAAAATAGGTACCCCTTCCCATTGGCAATGGCAGTGGCAATCAAAGGCTATCTACCTTGGGGCAGTAAAGCCAATCTATCGACACTTGAGCTATTTTTGATGAAATACAAAGGCGATAAGTAAGGTAGATTCGGCCAAAAGGCTGGTGCTAATGAATTGAATTTATGGATTTCAAAGGAATACTCACGGATTTCGAATTTTCTGTGCGGAAAGATCTTCTGCAGCCTGGCGATAACATGCTTGGTTTGAATCAGTGCCAACTGTAAGTGGTAAGAAAGCACATGGATATTATTTTTGAACTCGGAGGTGAAGAAAACAAATAGTATTTTGATTTAATTTATTTCACGACCAACGGCTAAGTTCAGACTAGTCTCGTAATTAGATAGTTTGTGTTATTCAATTGGAGTGATATAACATGCAACACGCACAACTATCTCAAATTTGGATTTAGTTCTTTTAGATGTGTTGGTATTCACTTTCAAGACTCGCTGATCCCAAAATGAATAATTCAAAATGCTAAATTTTTGCTTTTCAGCTGATTACAATTGTAAAATTGCAGACTTACTTCACTTTTTCTAGATCCAACACGGATAACTTTATCGTTGTTTGCTTCACTCATTTTTTGTGCTATTTTTTATTTTTGTACACTTTAGGTCGATTTTCAGGTTTTTTGAGCTGCTGAAGTATTTTTTGCTGGTCATGAACTGAGTATGATGTAGTGAAAGTTAATTGAACTGGCAGCGGTAATGTAGATTTTTCTTCTTATTTGTAAGTAAAACACTTTTGTAGATGCGTTTCTACAGCAGTAGGAACTTGAGGCACAGTCAACTGTATTGCATTTTCATATTTTAAGTATTATTTAATGGGGTAATTTAAGGAAATTCCACTTGTTGGGCTGAAGGTGCCGAGGAAAACCATTAACTTGCTCGGTCGGGACTTGATTGAAGAATGAAATCGAGCAAAAGAATGAGAAAACTTGAGTTTACATAACTTCCTGAGTTTACACGTGTATTTGAAGAATGTCAGCTGAGTTTAGAAAAAAGCTTTTTGATTTGAACTCATTGCGGTTGGATTATTGTCACTTTTGTCGCCGTGTTACGAAATCCTGAAGGCAGGGAACATTTTTCATTCTTTATAGTTTCTTTATTTAGTTCATTCCAGAAACATTACATTAAGCTTCTTATTTATTCTATTTTATCTTCAATCCGGAAACATTAAATAAACGCATCACGAGTATGTTTTAATCATAAATTACTGAATAACTAGATATTCAACTTCGAGCATGTAAAAGCCCACATGCTGATATTGGTTGATTGATGAATTTACCCATAGGTACTCGGACATTTGTTTAGAAATGTGAGTAAATTCGTCAGTTCCATCAACTAATCGCGTAAGGTAAATTGTTGTTGTATCTTCTAACACGTATTCACGAACACGGAAATTTTAAGCTATAAAAGCGTTGAAGGCTTTATACAAAAAAAAAAGTTAACAAATGGGTTTTAGTGGGCAAGAGGGGCCCAAGTTGAATATCTAGTTATTCAGTAATTTATTTATGCCAGAGACACGCAAACTTTCAACTTCAGGTAAACTCATCGCCTAAGGCCTAGTGTAAACAAACGGAAATACGAATTACAAAAATAAAGGAAAATGCATATTTTCGTCCGTCATTCTCCCTAAATTACCATGTGCTTAGGAATGTACAGGTGGAAACACATTAATCAGGGAAAATTTAACATTGAATCAACAGGGGAGCTAGTTTCTATTTGATACAAAAACTGAACTGAGCTCATCATACTGTCGGCTTTGTAACTGGAAAAATATGGACGTGGAAATAGATAACTTTAGAGCTATTTAAGCCTTGACGTTTCGGGCTTTGTCGGGTTGCTGTAGTATAATTTTTTTTTGAGCTCGGCCTTAGGGCGGTTTTTTAAAAATAACTAATGATTTTTTAAGCTTATCAAAAACTGATTTTTTTGCAACTTAAGCCGCGTTGTCACAAGCAACGTAAAACAGGAACAGAAACAGAATCTCATACATTAGCGCAACTGAAACCTAAATTCGCTGAATGTCTTTTGCGTTGCTAATGTATGAAATTCTGTTTCTGTTCCTTGTGTTAACGCGGCTTTAGAATGTACTTAGTAAAATCTCAACAATTCAGAAAAAAAATATAAACCCTTTTTAAGTTGAGGTGGGGTAAGTGCGACCCATAAAATCGAAAGTTGGTCTATTAAGTCAAGTGCTTGTTATTGGTGTTGTTGACTGATATATTTTTCTTAAATATGAGTATATTGCACCTATGTTTATGTCTGATTTCTAGGCTATTTCGCTCAAACTTTTTTCAATCAAAAACAGTAGGTAAAATAAAGTCTGTAGTATACACTTTAACCCCAAGTCATAAATTACTGAATAACCTATGTTTATGTCTGATTTCTAGGCTATTTCGCTCAAACTTTTTTCAATAAAAAACAGTAGGTAAAATAAAGTCTGTAGTATACACTTTAACCCCAAGTCATAAATTACTGAATAACCCTCCAACACCCATTTTCTTACGTTTTTTATCATTATCATCATCATTAGCGTTACAGCTCGGGGTGAGCTTTAGCTGGATCAACCAGTTTTCTCCACTCCACTTTGTTATTTGCCGTCTCCATCCAGTTCCTGATTCGCAACTTCCTTACGTCGGCAATACCGGCGTCAAGCCATCTTAGGCATAGCGTCCCTGTAGCTCTAGTTATGCACGGTGTGAAGGTGAGTTTAGCCTATTGCGGCCTGCTTTCGGACATGCGGATTACATGCCCGGCCCATCTGAGCCGCTGCGTCTTTGCGAATTTTACCACATCTTCGCCGTCGCATGTTTGCAGAAGTTCCTAGTTAGGCCATTATGTTTTTTATAAAGCCTTAAGCCACGTAATCACAAGGAACAGAAACAGAATTTCATACATTACCAACGCAAAAAGCATTCAGCGAAGTTAGGTTTCAGTTGCTAATGTATAAGATTCTGTTTCTGTTCCTGTTTTACGTTGCTTGTGACAACGCGGCTTTAAAAGCTCTTATAAAGCTTAAATTTCCGTGTCGGTGAATACGTGTGAGAAAATGTAACAACAATTTACCTTAAGCGATCAGCAGATGTAAAAGCACCAAAACGAAATTGCATGAAACTTACGAATTTACTCACATTTCTAAACAAATGTCAGAGTATAAGTAAATTCATCAATTTCAGTTTTTGCACAAAGCTGTTACATGCCCAAAGTTGAATATCTAGTTATTCAGTAAAAATCCTTTGTTCAGTAAAACCTTTTTTGACTTCAAAGGGGTCATTCAGGTCTTTGCTGACCTTGACGGAACAACGTGAGTTTTCCATCGTCATCCTGCACATACTGACGAGTTTGGCAGGGATGCTAAAACTAGACGTTGCACTATTTAGCTCGTTTCTGTCTCTATAAATGCCGTATTGTGAATATTTGATCGATGGTGGTCTTTCCTGGCATAAAGGCACATTGATATGATACAGTACAGCAGAAAAGATCTTGTATACCGTGTTAAAAAGATTTATGTCTCTGTAGTTGGCATTATTCAACTTATTCAACTGCGAGTCCACTACGATATTCCCTTGATGGTCCTTACAGGCTTCAGTTCAAACTTAATACCCTTAGAAGGACCTCTTGGTCCTTTGATAAAACTTTTGAACCTCATACATGTTGAAGCATCTCTCTTTCTATTCAACCGCGCGCTTTTCGTGCTCTCAATTTTAGGGCCTCCTCCGGTTGCTCAGCTGCACGTGGTTTTTTAAGGGATCTAACATTCCATGTAGTGATCTGAAGTTCGTTGTCATGTCGTTTACATTGGTTGTCAAAAGTGAATTCGTCCGAATCAGAGGCTTGTTGTTGGTTCGTAACGTAGTTTGGTTTCTTTACGTAGCCAAAAAGTCACCCCGACGGTACGATCTCCAATCTGAAGGACCAGGTGCATCTTATAAGTCCAAGGACAAAGAGCCAAGGATGAACCGCTCATTATAAACCTGAAACTTTTCCTCCGTTGCATTCCGGATGCAATGAGGACTGCCTTAGTGGAAAAACTCCTCCCCTATCACTCGTCTGCTACCCCCGAAAACATTCCAAATTGGTTGGAACCCAATCGCTAGTTGAGGTCCTAGGCACCCTGAAGCTAAGAGTAGGAGTTGATAGAGAGGGATTGGTTTAAAAAAAAAACCTGTGGATGCTTGTATCCTCTTGAGTGCACATTCTTGGACCACCATCTTGATTTGTAACTGTACAGTAATAAATCACCCCAATAGAGTTTTGCGCGTAACTATCTCGCTCGCATCTCTCGTTCTAACCTTTGACGAAATCTGTTCACTTGGTATGAAAACAATGAAATGGTTGCCAAGGGTAGGCATGTGCGCGAACGAGATAAACAAGTTTGTTTTCATAGCAAGTGACGAAAAGTGACATTTAAGCGAAGAGCTCTATTTATTTACCAGACAGGCTAAGTACAATAGAGTTTTTCGCGTACCTAACTCGCTCGCACCTCTTGTTCTAACCTTTGGCGAAATCCGTTCACTTGGTATGAAAAAAATTGAATGGTTGCAAAGGGTAGGCATGTGCGCAAACGAGATAAACAAGTTTTTTTTCATACCAAGTGAAGAAAAGTGACATTTTGGCGAAAAGCTCTATACCGACATTGCGTATGAGCCCTAAATTTCTGTTAAAAATTCCCTCTTCGAAAATCAGAGAAAAACATACGAAAGAGAGAGGTGGCGCAAAAAACAAAAACAACCCTCTTCTTCTACGACGTGTCAAAATTGCGGAAATGACAAATGTCACAATTGAAATGATGTAAAAGCTTTACATTTTTGTAAACAATTTTGATTGCAATTAATTGCAAAAATATACGAAAGCAAATATCCGAAACCAAATTTAAGCAGTTCTTAAACAAACACATCACTCATTCGACGTAAACTTCGTGAATGCTGTTCCAGCTGTGGAATCGGTCATCGGCAGCGACGAGTAGAGCTGCAAGAACCCGAGAGCGTTTGGGTGACGATTTGATCGATAAGCTTGATGGACTTCACGATGGAGCTCTGCGAACGGGTGTCGTCACTGAGGCTGACCTACGGATGGCCTACCGCAAATCCCTGGAGCAAGAACAACAAAATCACATTAATCCATGGTACGCTATTGGTATCCTGCTGTTCATAATGTTGGCCACGCCTGTGTTCTTCGAAACTATACATTTCCTATTGGGAGTCCGATGCTTCCTGCCAAACAACTACTTAGTATGGGAAGCGACTCGTCCCATCAGCGATTGTGGATTCTGCAGGTTGAAAACTTTACTTGATTCTAGTTCCTCATCCTTCTATATACTCCTTTTTTGTAATTGCAGCTCTGTTCGCGGTCCGCTCATACTTCAGAATTTAACGCGTGAAGAATTCGCTCCATTTGCCTACTCCTCTCAGCCAATTATAATCAAGAACGCTGTTGCTCATTGGCCGGCTGCGAAGAATCTGAATTATTCTTATCTCAAAGATTTGTACGGGCGCACGCCTGGTGCTTTAGAAGAAGACTGCCAATTTTTGCATTTTCGTTCGGATTTCAAGTCACTGAAAGAAGTCTTCCTGATGTCAGATCAGAGAGCTAAGTTTGACGATGGTCATCAGCCTTGGTATGTGGGCTGGAGCAATTGTCACCCTGCAGTGCTTGAAGAGTTGAGGAAAATGTACCCACGACCGCATTTTCTTCCGGAAGATGCCGAGATGCCAAATACGGACTATATATTTCTTGGCTATGAGCAAGGCGCGTTCATGCATGTGAGTATTAATGCTTGAGTTAGTCCGATTCCTGACTACTAGTCTTGCTACCCTATACTTGCTATTCGTACAAACCGAATTGAGGTATCCGTAAATGCATAGTTAGGATCATTCGCTCTAAATTCTCAAACTATCTCACTGTCTTATAATGTTCGTTTTATAAAGTTCGTTGTCAAATCGTTTTCTTCACACCTCGTAATCGCAAACAAGTGACGTTACAATTTATCTTTGTTCTAGAAGGAAATTTTATTCCTTATGAAAACACTTTAAGGTAACTACATTCTCATGGCCAACGTCTGGTCGCCAACGAATAAACTATGTTAAAATTCCATTCTCGGGGTATGAACCTTGATAAAATATCAGTAGGTGCACGCTCACTACTACGGTCACTAACTTCTGCTGCCATGAAAAATTTGAACCAGTGATAGTGATAGCCAAGCAGCACTAAAAGCGCTACTTAACCTTCTTACCTTGTCCAAATTAGTGCTCGTACTTCAGCTTTCACTGACTTAGTCGGAAGGCTAAACACAGCGAATTCAGTTACCATCCAAAAAGACAAGCTTTAAAAATCAAAAAACTTTTAGTAAGACAGAAGCCAAAAAATATTCAAATTAATTTTAGCTGGACTACATACCACGACTTATGTGGCAGGCGCAATTACGGGGCAACAAAAGTTGGATTCTTGCCCCTACACCAGAATGTGATCATTTATGTCATTCCTTCTCATTTTACGTTGAACCTGGTGACGCTGGTAAGTAATGAGACTTTTTCCATTTAAATGAATGTAACAATCTTTTTAAAGTTCTTGTCGATACTCGCATTTGGTATCATGGAACCTCAATACCTAAGGGCCAATTTGCCCTTACTATCCAATCTGAGTACGGTTAAGCTCGTGTATGTTTGACAGATTTTACTACTACGACAGAGAAAGATGAATTAACCCAGCTTTACCAAATATCTTGCCTGCAACAAATGGGTAATAATTAATCACTTATTATAACGTGAAATAATAAGATTTAACTTAAGCCTAGAGTATAGAAGTCCGAGCCACATATTTTTAAAATTATGTTCTTTAACAAAAAGTTTTTTTCCAAATTCTTAGACGTTCTTATCACAGAGAAGGGATAAAGATATGAATCTCCTTATCCCATTCTCGGTGCTCATAGAGTGTGCCATTCTATTAATATATTTTATGCATATTAGATGCAAAAAAAATCTCTTGCAAATCAAAGACTGTTTTCGGAAACTTACATTCTACGCATACTCGAAATTTGAAAATTTTTGTCCCTATATTTATTTATTCCTTTACGTAATTGCGCAAAATCTTTAAATCTTTGGGCACTGCTTTTCAACTAGTCATGGTTTTATCTTTTTATTATTTATATACATTTTTCAAAACATAAAAAAAAATCTTTTAATTTATTGATTATATTTGTACAGAGAGTGAAAAGTGTGCGAAATGTTAAACATTCACAAAAGAAAAGTAAATATTATATATTTTTTGTAACGAAATGTGATTATGTAGTTTTTTGCACTAAATTTGAAGAAAAAAGAAATAAAATAAGATAAATTGTATAGAACAACCCCGTCGAAATTTTTATAGCAAAGATTATTACGAAAATTTTGTTCAATATCCAATATATTTTTATTAAAATTGTAAATCCAGAGCATAAGTAAATATATAATTAATCGCATTTATTTTAGAAGTTAAATGAAATGATAAATAGCCGGTGGCAATTCATTTATTTGAAATACTGATTAAATTGAAGCTACAAGTATCTTTTTTGTTCAAAATAAACGTTTTTCAAAATATACAACTCGAATTCTTGTTTTTTTCTTTTGTTTCTTCTTCTTTGCCGAAGATATTCTTCCTCAGATGCAGGAGGGCCGGGCAATCCATGATTATATGTGTACTCATCGCTCTATAGACAAAGTTTGCAGGCCGATGCGATGGAGATATTTCTTCAGTTTGCAATGACTGCTGAAACATCCAGTGAGGATTTTTAAATTAGCCCTGTCCAGGTTGGTCTGGGTATTAGACCTCCTTGGTGAGAATCTGGTAAAGAATTATTTGGAACAATGTTTCCCAGGTGTGTTAAGCCAGACTTCGTTGGATTCGCTTTTAGCTAGATTTTGTGAAAAATTCTTAAAGAATCTTTTTTACGGACTCCGCAGAAGGGTTCAGGCCCTATGAGTGGTGTAGTTGCGACTCTGTTAATTCGTTGCCCTCGAATCCAGTGAGGGATGATAAAGTTGTTGTTAGCAAGTTCTTCGACGGCCATGACTGTTTACAAAACGAGTTTTGTTTTGATAACGTGCGAGTCATGCGCCTTGAGAGCTGCTTGGCTGTCCGGAAAGATGAATATTGTTCTTGCTCTTGTGTTAGAACATAGGTTAGACGATTCGTTCGACATCCTTTACCAATTAAGTTAAATCAAATCACGAACCAAATGAAATAGCGTTGTGGTCAAATATTTAGCTATAAGTCAAAGATCTGCTTAAAAAAATGGGACGATGTATCGGCCCATTTTCAATAAAATACTAGTGGACGGGAAAACTAACCAGTCTCAAGATTTGAATCGCTCTTTATAAGTTAAACGTTAAATATTTAGTTATAATAACTTAAATAGCATTTCTTTTTCTTCAGGAGAAAATCTGGATCCATAGAAAAGAGGCGTGAGAGCAACCCCTGTTCAATAATTTTAAATGTCTGTTCAAATATTTGATCAGATGTGATTAATTATCATATAAAAAATGGGCTTTTACTTAAAACCGCCTTCAAAAGTGTGGGTGGTGAATTCGATGGCATGAGTTGATGGTACCTATACATAAATATCTAAACATCAAATAATGCAAGTTTTTCTTGATTTTAAGCAAATAACTTGCATACATAGAATATCTTATCAGATACTGAAAATTAATGCCACCACGCCCACCTTGTACGGCCGCTTTTGTGTATCCTTAAATTGCAATCACAATACACTTCAGGAAGGAAAGTGTTTTTATATTGCAAAACAATGTCATCTGCTCTAAATACTGTAATTTAAAGTTACTTACTTAAGGTTGCGCTACAGTCCGGGGTGGACCTGGGCCTCAGCCAACAAGCTTCGCCAGCCAGCTCTGTCTCTAGCTAGCCGTCTCCAGTTTCGCACGCGAAGTTGGCTGAGGTCCCCTTCCACTTGCGTGCGCCACCTGAGCCTCGGTGCTCCTCTACCGCGTCGTCCCTGCGGTGTGGATTCGAAGATTTTCCGGGCCGGGGCGTTGGTGTCCATCCGCTCTAGATGACCCAGCCATCGTAGACGTTGTGTTTTGACTCTTTTGGCTAGGTCGGTATCGCTGTACAGCCCGTACAGTTCGATGTTATATCTCCTCCTCCACTCTCCGTCTATGCAGACGGGACCGTAAATCGTCCGAAGAATTTTCCTCTCGAAGCAGCCTAAAGTGTTTTCATCCGCCTTTGACAGGGTCCATGCTTCTGCACCGTAAAGCAGGACTGGGATGATGAGGGTCTTATACATGGACACTTTAGTTGCTCGAGAGAGGGCTTTGCTACTCAATTGCCTTCTTAGCCCAAAGAAACAGCGATTGGCAAGAGTTATCCTTCGATTGATTTCAGCGCTGGTGTCATTGTCTGTGTTGATAGCGGAACTCAGGTAGACAAAGTCCCTAACTACCTCAAAGTTATAGCTGTCGATGGTGATGTTTTGTTTTAAAATTTGTAATTTAAAGTTAATTCAAACAAAAAACATTTTTATTTAAACCTCTCAAATATGTATTTCTACCCTACAAACATTTTATGTGTTGCATTAGCAATTTTCTATTTTTTTGCGGTCTTGTCTACGAAAATTGTGGAAATAGTACGAAAAAACATTTCATTTCAATGGAAAACTTAAAAAGGGCTATTAAACCGTTATGTCATACCACCAACACACTAAACTTGTTTTTGACCTCCCATCCCGACAAATACAAGTCGATGTTCTATCTACTAGGCTCGTCAGACCATTGTGTCATATCGGCAAATTTTTTCGTTGGGAAGCAACCAATTCAAACCACTACTCCCAAGAGAACTGTTTGGTGGTACGTGGAAGCAAATTGGGACGGCCTTAACGACTTTTTAAAAAGTTTTAACTGAAAAAAAAAGCGAGCTTTGCTTTCTCGAAAACAACGTTAACGCCGCTGCCGATATGATCACAAATTTAATTCTCAAATGTATGAGATCTTTTATCCTCTACAGGGTCAAGAGTATCAAAACGAAGGAGAACGTGGGTTGACTTGAGCTGTAAAGAGGCCATAAATTTGAAGGAACCTTACTTTCGGTGTTACAAGGAAAAACCTTCTCTAGTAAACCGAAATAAGTTCAAACAGAGCCAGAAATGACTCATATCCTTCGTGTGAAGATTTTGTGCGACCAAAAGTTGAGGCAGGAAATACTAAATTGTCCCAAAGGTAGTAAAAACTTTTGGCCTTTCGTCAAAAACGTGAAAAATTGTGCCTCATCCTCCATCCCGACACTCGTCTGCATTGGAATTCTAGCTGTCAGCTGTGTCCCTAGACAAAGCCAATCTCCTCGCAGCACATTTTGCTGCCAGCTCCACGCTACCAGATTAGGCGTTATGTCTCCGCCTGTACTTGAGCTCGTTGAATGCATTATGGGACAAATTTATTTTCGCAGTCGTACAGTTAATAAAGTACTGAAGGATCTTAACATTCACCAATCCGTTGGTCCAGATGGTACATCCCCGATTGTTCTGAAGAGGTGTTCTTCCACGCTGGCAAAACCATTTTGTAAGCTTTTTTATCGGTCAGTAGGAGGTCAGCTTAGGACAGTACCCTCAGTTTTTCATATTCGTTCGCGGTTCCTTGCCCCTGCTCTTCGGGCGTAGAACTGGAACGGCAGCGAATGTCAAACTAAGAGGTTCTTTCATAAGCCGTACAACGCGTATGTGGAATGTCCTGCCGCAATTAGTCTTTCCTTCTCACTACAACATGCAGCTATTCAAAACAAGAGTGCACCGGTACCTCTCTTCCTTTTCATCTTCTTCTATACATTTACACTAATTTTTTTTCTACGCCTTGTTGTTTAGAAGTAAAAACAGGCAACGGACGGACAACGTAGCAATACCTACCATAAGACGTCATTTTTCAATTTTTGGACGGACTGCTAAAAATGAATAAATGAACACTTGCACTGCTTCTAGACTTCAAAAGCATGTATATGAAATTTAAAAATTCCAGTTAAAAATGTAGGTGGTCAAAAGATAGACATGTGCACTCAAGAGGATACAAGCATCCACAGGTTTTCTAAACCCACCTCTGTCTATCAACTCCTACTCTCACCTCCCCGTGGTGAACACCGGGTGCCTAGAACCTCAACTGGAGATTGGGTTCCAACCCCTTTGGAAGGTTGTTGGGGGTAGCAGACGAGAGAGGGGGGAGGAGTGTTCCCACTAAGGCACTTCTCCTTGCATCCGGACGGCAGCGGAGGAATTCCCCAGATGGAATCAACGGTGGCGTCCATAGTTCCAGTCAGGCCGAACTACTTAGTGAACACCTTATATGGGCTACTACGACGTATTCGGAGCTCAGGCCTATAAGGAGCGGGCTATCCGGCTCTCCGTCCTTAGAGCTAAGCAAAGGATCTGGTCCTCCAGGTTGGGGGTCGTGCCGTCGGGGTGACTTCCCGGCCACGTAAGGAAACACCAGTCACGAAGCAGAAACAAGCCTCGGATTCGGACGGATTTACTGTTGACGACCAATGCAAACGAGAAAAGGACAACGAGCTCCGGATCTGCACGTGGAATGTTAGGTCCCTTAACAGACCACGTGCAGCCGAGCAACTAGCGGAGGCCCTTAACGACTGCAAGGCAGACATTACTGCCATCCAAGAAATGCGGTGGGACGGGCCGGGCAAAAGAAGGATGAAAAACTGCGACATCTACTACGGCGACTGCTATCGGCATCAAAGACAGCGCCTATTTGGATGTGGTTTCGTTGTTGGAGGCAGACTTAGGCAAAAAGTCTTGAGCTTCAACCCTCTAAGCGAGCGCCTCGCGACGATCCGCATCAAGGCTAAATTCGCCAACATAAGCCTGATATACGCACATGCCCCCGCAGAGGAGAAAGATGACGAGACCAAAGATATGTTCTACGAGCTCCTGGACAAAACTTATGAGCAGTGGCGATTCTAATGCCAAGCTAGGAAGGGAGGGCATCTTTGGTCGTACTGTCGGAAAGCATAGCCTGCACGACACGACCTCCGATAACGGATTCAGGCTGATCGACTTTGCTGCGGGGCGACACGTTGTGGTAGCTAGTATACAGTTCCCGCATCTCAATATCCACAAAGGGACATGGAGATCTCCCGATCAATCAACCTTCAACCAGAATGACCATATTGCGATCGACGCAAGGCACTCCTCCAGTATCATGGATGTCCGAACTTTCCGAGGGAAAAAAAGAGAGCACGAGAAGCGCGCGGATGAAGAGTTAGAGAGATGTTACAACAGGAATGAGGTTAGAAAGTTTTACCAAAGGATCAAAAGGTCCTGCCAAGGGTATAAACTTGGAACTGAAGCCTGTAAGGACCATCAAGGGAACAACGTTGTAGAATCGCAGTCGGTGCTGAGGATTTGGAAAGACAACTTCTGCAGACTGTATAACGGCGAGGACGAACCAAATACCGCTGTCAGGCAGAACGAACCATTCAACCCGGGCGAAGACGTTGGAGGAGGTGAAAGTAGCTGTGTCTAAGCTCAAGTGCAACAAAGCAGCCGGAGCAGACGGCCTAGCTGCCGAACTTTTTAAATCCGCTGGCGATGAGCTGGTTAGGAGCATGCACCAACTCATCTGCAAGATATGGTCGGAAGAAAGCATGCCCGACGAATGGAACCTCAGCATTGTTTGCCCGATCCTGAAGAAAGGAGACCCTTTGAGTTGTGCCAACTACAGAGGCATAAGTCTTCTTAACATCGCATACAAGATCTTTTCTGCTGTACTGTGTGAACGCCTGAAGCCGTTTGTCAACAATCTGATAGGCACATATCAGTGTGGCTTCAGGCCAGGAAAGTCCACCATCGATCAAATATTCACACTTCGGCAGATCTTGGAGAAAACCCAGGAATTCCAAATCGATACACACCACCTCTTCATCGATTTCAAGGCCGCGTATGACAGCATCTATAGAGACGAGCTATATAGCGCAATGTCTAGTTTTGGCATCCCTGCCAAACTCGTCAGTCTGTGCAGGATGACGATGGAAAACTCACGCTGTTCCGTCAAGGTCGGCAAAGACCTCACCGACCCCTTTGATGTCAAACATGGATTTAGACAAGGCGACGCGCTGTCATGCGACTTCTTTAACATCATACTTGAGAGAATTGTGCAGAACTCTCGCGCCAACACCAGAGGTACAATCTTTCAAAAGTCCGTTCAACTACTTGCATACGCAGACGACATTGACATAATCGGTAGAACAAAGCGTGATGTCAGTGAAGCCTTCGTGAGTATTGGGACGGAAGCGGCGAATATGGGTTTAGCAGTCAATGAGGGCAAAACCAAGTATATGCTCTCATCAAGAAAAGACACCCAACACCGACGTCTTGGTCAAAACATCACCATCGACAGCTATAACTTTGAGGTAGTTAGGGACTTTGTCTACCTGGGTTCCGCTATCAATTCAGACAATAACGCCAGCGCTGAAATCAAACGAAGGATAACTCTTGCCAATCGCGGTTTCTTTGGGCTAAGAAGGCAATTGAGTAGTAAAGCCCTCTCTCGAGCAACTAAAGTGTCCTTGTATAAGACCCTCATCATCCCAGTCCTGCTTTACGGTGCAGAAGCATGGACCCTGTCAAAGGCGGATGAAAACACTTTAGGCTGCTTCGAGAGGAAAATTCTTCGGACGATTTACGGTCCCGTCTGCATAGACGGAGAGTGGAGGAGGAGATATAACATCGAACTGTACGGGCTGTACAGCGATACCGACCTAGCCAAAAGAGTCAAAACACAACGTCTACGATGGCTGGGTCATCTAGAGCGGATGGACACCAACGCCCCGGCCCGGAAAATCTTCGAATCCACACCGCAGGGACGACGCGGTAGAGGAGCACCGAGACTCAGGTGGCGCACGCAAGTGGAAGGGGACCTCAGCCAACTTCGCGTGCTAAACTGGAGACGGTTAGCTAGAGACAGAGCTGGCTGGCGAAGCTTGTTGGCTGAGGCCCAGGTCCACCCCGGACTTTAGCGCCACCTTAAGTAAGTAAGTAAGTTAAAAATGTAAGGCCAAAAACTACAAACACACTAACCGGCGGAAAAACCGATTGCTAAAGCCGAAGTCGTCCCTTGAGCCTGCGTTTGCGTGCTCTTGTCATGAAAACTTGTGACTTTGGACAAGTCTTGAGAGTGGCCATAATTTTTGCAGGTGTCACAGTATGGAGTGTTTTCCTTTGCCTTCATACCGCATTCATTCTGCATAGGTGTTTTTCTGCTTACCGAAGGATCCACATCTATTTACAAGTTTATCAGATTGCAGGAAGGGTTAGAATTCTGAGAAAGAGGTGGGGGGACTAGAATTGTGATATTTATGTAGTGTGGGCTCGAAAATTTTTTATTCTTGTAATACGACAGTGAACCCCCTGAATAGCATTTTTGTGGCCATGACGGGCCTGTAAATGTTGCACTGATGAGACCACTTTGATTCTGACCGAATTGAGGGTGAATTAAATAGTACATTTTTCCTTAGCGCATAATATGTGCTTAAATCTGTAAGCCATCCGCAGTGTTTGTTAGCTTAAACTGCCCCAGCGCGGCATCCAAGAGACCAGTCATAAAGGCTGAAACAACTGAGTTCTTCAATTCTTTTAGTTAAGCGACTGAATCTGATGCATACTATAGCTTCTTGCTGGTGCTTCACCTCTTAATTGAGGCTTTTTATTTGCGCCCGAGGTATTAAGCTTCCGAAGCCTTGATGCTAGCAGCTCCCTGCTCGAATTTGGTTGCCTTTGACTTGTAGTGCTTCGACATTTTTCTCTGCCCTTCAGTTCTTTTATTTATTCCTGTAGCCAGCTTGGCTAACCTGGCTTGGAAAACCTGGCTTTTGTTTGAGTTTACTCCTGATTGAACCTCTACTCTACGCTAAGTTTTAGGCTGGTGGTTAATTCACAATTTTTTCCCTCTTGGATCTCAAATTTTTGCGTCGGTACTGCGTCGGATTTTTTTCAGCCTAGTTCATTCGCATCCACTGCGGGGACAACTCAGTAGGCGAGACGATCTTCCCTCAAGGAGTTCGAAGAGTCTAGCGATCGAAACAAGTCCAGAAAGTTCTATAAAATTGCCAAGCTGCTGGCTTTAGAACCGGAACGAAAACAGCGATGGAAACTTATTCACTGAAGCACAGGGAATTGATGAAGCGTTTAAGCAGTATTTCCAACAGCTGCTTAATGGGCAACATGTAGAGAGAGTAGAGAAAGATAGAAAAAAACTGTACCAGAACCAGAAGAGAACCAAATCCCAGTCGAGACACAGTAATACAGATCCACACTAAGACAAATCCTGGAAAAGACCAATGAATTTCAAGTTGAGATCTTGTTCCATCTTTTCATCGATTTTAAAGCCGCATGGCCGAATTCGAGGTCCCGGGGAAACTGATCAAACTGAGTCGTCTGACATTAGAAAAATGCATGCAACGTGCAGTTTGGGAGCAGCTGCTCGTAACCCCCCATTGGTCGAGAGGCCTGAGATTAAATCCAAGCAGCAATAGCTTCGTAAAATCATGGTTTGTAATTCTTGCTGTCTAGGAATATTCTTCAAACACTTCACAATTGGATGACTGCGTTTTCCAGTTTTCCCATTTAGAGTAATTGTATGCAGTTTTTAGTTCTAGTTCATGAGACGTCGTTCAAAGATTTGCAAATGTCTGCGGTAGAACGAGAACACGTAACTAGTTGTGCAACGGAATAGTTAAATCAGTGAACATATTTGAACTAAATAAGAGTTGAAGCAATTTTTAGTTTTCATCGTTTTAGTTTTTATTGATACCTATTCTATTCCCAGCTGTCCGTTTCAGAAAAGCAGGCATCTGTACTTAGAAGTAGGGGGAAAACCTCATCCTAATCCTAATGCACTTGTTTGATAAAATTTCTAACCATGTGATGCGCCCAAACCCTAGCTCTCACTTTAGTGCATCTGCACATTGCACCGTTGTTTCTACTTGGCGAAAATTTCGAAAATACCAAGCAAGATTTTATCAGACATCTCGTTCAAACACACAATTCGTCTAGAAACTAAAATAGAAAGAAATTACACAATCCGGCACAGATTCCCCTTAGCCACCTCCCTTGTCATAACCTCACAATGCACTAGTAATCTCCCCCGCAAACACAAACTGCGCGTTGCATAACAACCACAACAAACCGAACCGAAATTCCTTCGATTGCACATTCGATTTTTGGCCAAATGCAAAATATTCCTTCCAACACAATTACACTCTTAAATTTTAGGTTATGTACAACTTTGCATAACACATCATATGAACGGCAGACCACAAGTCTAGGTTACGTAATTCAAAGAACAAAAACATGATTTAACTTCTTTTTCGCCAAATTCTCATTTATTTCACTTTTTCTGGCTGGGCTCACATTAAATGCCTAATTATTAGGAAGGAAAAGAAAAAGGTATTACTGTTGTTTATACTTATGGATAAGAAAGAACTCCTCGATAGGTGTGGCAGGCACCCTTTTTAGGCAGCTTCCTTGGCCAAACGCTCAGCCTTCTCAACCACTTCTTCAATGGGTCCGACCATGTAGAATGCAACCTCTGGCAAGTGATCGTATTCGCCAGCCAAGATCTGGGTGAATCCCTTGATGGTCTGTTCCAATGGCACCAATTTGCCGGCGTGACCTGTGAACACTTCAGCGACCTGGAAGGGTTGCGACAGGAAACGTTGGATCTTCCTAGCACGGGCAACGGTCAACTTGTCTTCCTCAGACAATTCATCCATACCCAAGATGGCAATGATATCCTGGAGCGACTTGTAGTCCTGCAAGATCTTTTGCACACCACGAGCGACGTTGTAGTGCTCCTGGCCAATGATGTTGGGATCCATGATACGGGATGTGGAATCCAAGGGATCCACAGCTGGGTAGATACCCAATTCGGCGATAGCACGAGACAGCACAGTGGTGGCGTCCAAGTGAGCGAATGTTGTGGCTGGGGCGGGATCAGTCAAATCATCAGCTGGCACATAGATGGCCTGCACGGAAGTGATCGAACCCTTCTTGGTGGTGGTAATACGTTCCTGCATAGAACCCATGTCAGTGGCCAAGGTTGGTTGGTAACCGACAGCAGATGGGATACGACCCAACAAGGCAGACACCTCGGAACCGGCCTGGGTGAAACGGAAAATGTTATCGATGAAAAGCAATACATCCTGTCCTTCTTGGTCACGGAAATACTCGGCAACGGTCAATCCAGTCAAGGCGACACGGGCACGGGCGCCTGGGGGTTCGTTCATCTGTCCGTAGACAAGGGCGACCTTCGAGGTCTTATCCTTCAGGGAGATGACACCGCCCTCAATCATTTCATTGTAGAGATCGTTGCCCTCGCGGGTACGTTCTCCTACTCCGGCGAATACGGAGTAACCACCATGAGCCTTGGCGACGTTGTTAATCAGCTCCATGATAAGTACGGTCTTGCCGACACCGGCACCACCGAACAGACCAATCTTTCCACCCTTGGCGTAAGGGGCCAGGAGGTCGACGACCTTAATACCGGTGACCAAGATCTCTTGTTCGACACTCATCTCGACGAATTCGGGGGCCTCAGCGTGGATGGCGGCGGTCTTGTCGGTCGGAATGGGACCACGTTCATCGATGGGTTCGCCAATGACGTTGATGATGCGACCCAAAGTCTCAGCACCGACTGGAATACGGATGGGGAATCCGGTGTCGACGACTTTCTGGCCACGCACCAAACCCTCAGTACCGTCCATGGCAATGGTGCGGACGGTGTTCTCTCCCAAATGCTGGGCAACTTCCAACACCAGACGGGGAGTCCTCTTGTCGACTTCCAAGGCGTTTAGAATTGGGGGCAAGTCCTGGTCGAATTGGACATCGACGACGGCACCAATTACGGCAACGATCTTGCCATTGCTTGCTCCGGCGGCAGCAGCGGCCTTAGCAGCATATTCCCGATTGATCTGCTGAAGGAGTGATATAACTTTCTTGTCCGAAGACTTTGTCACGGCCGACCGTACAGCAGAGAACATTTCGGTAGATTTTCGTAAAATTCTCTGGGAAAATGGAAAAATTCTTGTTATTGACACCTAAATGAGAAGAAATTTGATAGTTTTTAGGTTTTTGAAGGATTTTAAGGATGGAAAAAGTTTTGTGAAAATTTTTTTCAGCCAACTTACCGATTACGAAACCACAATTTGCGAGCAGGGTGACCGAAGAAGTAGAAGTGTCACTGTATTTTCTTCTATCGCCATGCCGTTCGATGGAAAATGGATGTAAAAATCCCTGTATTCGACTGCCGCACAAAATGGCGGAGCGACAGTAGGAAGCAGTTGTTTTTCTAAAGACACAAATGCAAGTATGTGTTCAAATGGTACAACAGGATGCTCTGTTTATTATATATTAAACTTTATTTTTTCTTACCATTAATTATAAATTTTTATGTTTTAAAGGTTGTCCAAAACTTCTTTCATATTTCGGTAGAAAAACGACCTTTTAGAGAAAAGTATTTATGTATGTATATCCATAAGTATATCTATATCCTGCCATCGTCATCTGAAAAAAAAAGACTTGTTCTTTTTCACGGTCCCCACCTCCGCGAGGGTTTGACAAGCCCTCCGACGAGAGTATCAGTTGTCTTGTAAAACTTCTCAAAGAACCGTTCGGAATCGGCAAAAAATTGTAGGTCCCCTTGTATGTGAAGAAATCAACACACACAGCATACATTGTTGAGAAGTTGGCCCTGGCTCATCTCGAGCTGTTGAACCACTCTATTCATTTTATTTTTTATGTGTAAAAGGGACCAATAAAATTATAATTTCCTTGCAAACAGAAACACCTATTCTGTAAATAACTGCACATTTCAAAAAAATATTGCCAACTTGTCACCATAATGTTAAGCCGCGTTGTCACAAGGAACAGGAACAGAAACAGAAACAGAATTTCATACATTAGCAACGCAAAAAGCATTCAGCGAATTTAGGTTTCAGTTGCTAATGTATGAGATTCTGTTTCTGTTCCTGTTTTACGTTGCTTGTGACAACGCGGCTTTAGTGAGTTCATCAATTCGTCCGTTCCATTCGTTTCCGCAGTCTTACATCAGCTGATTACTTACTTACTTACTTAAGGTGGCGCTACAGTCCGGGGTGGACCTGGGCCTCAGCCAACAAGCATCGCCAGCCAGCTCTGTCTCTAGCTAGCCGTCTCCAGTTTCGCACGCGAAGTTGGCTGAGGTCCCCTTCCACTTGCGTGCGCCACCTGAGTCTCGGTGCTCCTCTACCGCGTCGTCCCTGCGGTGTGGAATCGAAGATTTTCCGGGCCGGGGCGTTGGTGTCCATCCGCTCTAGATGACCCAGCCATCGTAGACGTTGTGTTTTGACTCTTTTGGCTAGGTCGGTATCGCTGTACAGCCCGTACAGTTCGATGTTATATCTCCTCCTCCACTCTCCGTCTATGCAGACGGGACCTTAAATCGTCCGAAGAATTTTCCTCTCGAAGCAGCCTAAAGTGTTTTCATCCGCCTTTGACAGGGTCCATGCTTCTGCACCGTAAAGCAGGACTGGGATGATGAGGGTCTTATACATGGACACTTTAGTTGCTCGAGAGAGGGCTTTGCTACTCAATTGCCGTCTTAGCCCAAAGAAACAGCGATTGGCAAGAGTTATCCTAACTACCTAAAAGTTATAGCTGTCGATGGTGATGTTTTGTCCAAGACGTCGGTGTTGGGTGTCTTTTCTTGATGACAGCATATACTTGGTTTTGCCCTCATTGACTGCTAAACCCATATTCGCCGCTTCCGTCCCAATACTCACGAAGGCTTCACTGACATCACGCTTTGTTCTACCGATTATGTCAATGTCGTCTGCGTATGCAAGTAGTTGAACGGACTTTTAAAGATTGTACCTCTGGTGTTAGCGCGAGAGTTCTGCACAATTCTCTCAAGTATGATGTTAAAGAAGCACATCAGCTGATTGCGTAAGGTAAATTATTGTGGCATCTTTTCTTACTTATAAAGAAACGAATTCGAAAACTGCATAAAAACGTGAACAATTATTGCGCCAAGTAGAAATCATAAGCCAATGCTACGGTGCTGCGATAATACTTTCCCCATAAAACTGTTGCAAGTAAAAATCATCCGTTCAACGATTTTGTAATGTTGAAATTACGTAGCAGGAAAAAAAGGGGAACATTTGTGATTGTAAAGGCAACTGCATCAGATCAGTAAATTTAACAGTGACGATTCGCGAACCAAAAATTTACTTTTGTATACCGATAAAAACAAACAGAACTAGTTTGAAAATTCCAATTTCGGCCATTGTATTTCGGCCAGTTCCGGCATTTTCATAAATGAAAGGGAAAGATATAGCAAAAAGTATATTTATCCCTATCCCACTATTCAATTATTTTGACCTCGTTGAAATTACGCTGGAAAACATGAAATGGAAATAAAGGATATTATCACTTTTTATGTATTCTTTGTTTCGACTTCTGAACATCACATTTCACAACAGACTGAAGCCGCGTTGTGACAAGGAACAGGAATAGAAACAGAAACAGAATTTCATACTTTGACCGAAATATCTAGGTGCCCAGAGAAAATGTAATAAAGATTCTTCTCTGGTTTTCAATTGTGAAGCCGATACATCGCCGAAATAAAACTGATACATTTTCGTTACAATACAGTTTTAATACAGTCCGAAACTGTATTATTTTGACCAGATTGACCTTCCTTAGTCAAAAAATAGTTACCAAACCGTAGCATTTTCGGAACTTCGTAGCTGGTAAATTATTGTCACAAAACAATACAAAAATGACGGCATAGACTTTACGTTAATCATAAATTTTTACTTGGGATGTTGGAGGGCAAGAGGGACGCACATTGAATATCTAGTTATGTATAAGAGGGAACTAGCGACAAATTGCGCAATTACGACCAAGGCAATCTATATGCATCTACAAATAATAAATTGCACATTTCCGCGTTACAATAGTAGCCGTTTTAATACATCTAGCAACAGAAATCGAAACACTATCAAATGAGCACAGTTCCTTTTTATACCTGTAACTCCAGCTTAAATAACCACTATATTTCGAACTGTACCATAAAGTCCCTGTTTACATTTACAGGAATTTTTTCATATGTAATACCGAATTATTTTCCCCCTTACCAAAAGTTCCCAGTATTATGAGCTGCCAAAAAATCATTTCGAAATCCTACTGGTAGGTAACCGGTTTATTTTTAAATTTAATACAGCAGAATGGATAAATTATCTTCAAGCACCAATCTCGACAAAGTTTCGAATAATATAATCTCTAATTTTGAGGAACATCAAAGGAAAACGAAAGAATGTTGTGTCAAATCTTCCATAATTCCTCTGAGCGACTATTATCAAGCCCTACAAAAGGAGTACCTCCAGATCGAGAGCAGAATCACACCCACAAAGATTAAGCCCGACCCCTTGGAGTACATAAACCTTTTCAAAGCGTTCGATGAGTATCCTGTCAATCTACAAAAACCAAAGAAGCAATCAGCCAAGGATCATTCTCGTATGAACGCCACGATGAAGCCGCCAAAGCACAACTCCTCGTCAACTTCTATCAACTCGTCAAAAGTGTTTGATGATCAACCTTCAGCGGCTGTGATATACAACGAGTTCTGCAAATATACCCAAAAACTATCCGATTTCAAAGAGGAGTTTCGTAAGCAAATTACGTCGAAGGAATACGCTGAAGGATTGGAAAGTATAAACACATTCGCAAGGGAGCTGGACAAAATACTGCTATCAGAAGGGGACAGCGCTTATGCCTTTAACGAGGAAGAGGACGCTAAGATTAAAAGTATCTCCGAATACATGCAACACTTTGTCTACATTCAGGAGAACCAAGATTTGTTTGGCTCCATCGAAACTAAAGAGGCAAATTCGTCGCGACTTGACGATTTGGTCGACATAATCACCGACGCACTAATGGCGGTTAACTGCTATAAACCTATACAGAACCTTTGTGTTTAATAAAAATGTATCTTTTTATTGACTACTGTTTGCATCACCTGGATCTGTGGAATAAAGCTCAAAGTCATCACTGTCATTGTGTATCTCGCAACTAATTTGGTTGAATGTATCATTTAACGCCAACAGCTTCCGGACAGCACTTCCGAAAAAATCAATCTTGGCTTTAGTTGTAGTTATGTACGTCTCGAAGTCTCCTGCAGTCTGGCTGCCCACGGGCTTACTCACCGTGACCAGTCGCTCAAACATTTCGACAGTCTGGGCCAGAGCATGGAGTGTTGCCTTGCTGTACTTGTATCGATTTGTATTAGTATCATCTTGGGTGATTTTCGCTTTTTGTGAGGCTTCTATCTGCAGCAGGATGTTATTAGATTTTTCACAAATTTCCGATATGTACTTGATTTGCGATTGTTTTGAAATGCGGGCTCGATCTGCAATAATTGGAATAAATTAAATCAGCATTTTGCTGAAACTGAAATTTACCTAGTTCTTCTATCATTTCATCTAATAAATCAGACTTTTGAGTTGTATTCATCGTAAAAATTGAACTTATTCAGTTTCAAAGTTTTTAGCAATTCAAAATATTCTAAAATGTCAAAAGTTAACGGGATATTTTCGATGATGACGTTCTAGGAAATTTCCCTAGATCTACTATATTCAATTCCTTGGGTGGCGCTACAATACAGCGAGGTTTTTACTGTTTTAAGCATATTTCTAATCGGGCAATCGATTGATTTCGGATATATTAGCTTCGTTTATATGCAGAGTTCAAGCGAGCTTCAAGTCAGCTTCAACATCATGTAAACAGTGGTATAATTGAGGTTGAACCTGGCTTGAAGCTCTCTTGATACTCCCGAGTGACATAATTTTCAGATTCGATTTAAGATTCTCAAGCCAACGTGATACTCCAGACGTTCACAGTGGTATATCATAAGATTTTCAAGTTGTTTGCTTAAGTTTATTATGGGCACCACAGTCTTTAGGCGGAACGTAAGTGGGATTTTCGTTGTATTTTGACATTAGATCAATCCCACTTATGGTGATGCCTCTGTGGTGTGATGATGAAATCTCGGGATTTAAGGAGGAGTTATAGAGGATTTGTATTAATTAAGCAAGGTATTAATCTATTTATTCTATGTATTTGACTTGATCACTATTTGACGCAATAATAATAATGACAGGCCAACAAGGCATTTAGGAATTCATAACCAAGTCAGTGAGCTTAGTGTTGATAATATTTACCAGGTGCGGATCTGTCATAGAAGGACAGTTTCAGCATCTTTTTAAGTCTGAAAGGATTATAAAAGTGTCGGCACAAAAGAGCTGTTGTGTTAAAAGGGTGGATGAGATTTGCGAGGAGATGAGTTTTAAATCATTTGCCCAGAGAACTTAAATCTGTAAATGATAAACCTCTTGATTTGTGGGTGATAAGTTTAAGATTTGGGTAAATCGCTGATAAGGGTTCGGTGAAAATGTGGTATAAAATAGAGAAAACCCGCAATCCTTAAAGGTCCAAATGACTAGGTGTTGACTAATGAAATGTCCAAAACTAAGAAAGACCTCATAAATATTTCGCTCTGGAGCCACTAAGAAAACATTTATGAAGCAAAACCAAATTAATAGATATAATTTTACAACACACAATGCACTTATTTTCTTTAAAACACAAACTAACTAATAGATTTTGGTCGTCCGTGCAGTTCAGAAAAATACTTTTTTTTAAATCGTTTTTCGTCCAAAATTCCACGAATTTCTCATTAAACATTATGACACTCATGTATCGCGGATAATTAAGAACACATCTCTAAAACACTTTAATTTGTCTTAATCGCATAAATTCGCATTTATGCTTAAAATCGCATAGAAAAATGTAATAAACAGGCAATTATTGTTAAGTCGTCCAAAATTCGACGAATTTCTCATTAATTTTATATCACTCGTACGCCGCGGATAATAAAGATCACTTTTGAAAGACATTAATTTGTCTAATTGGAATAAATTTCATAAACAAGCAAAGGTTGTAAATAAGCCGCGCGATTCACATACAAGACCCATTGACTTTGACGTTTGCCAGCCCTACAAAATGGTTTTTGCTGAAAAAAGAAGAGCGAATTTCCCCTCTCTTGGCAAACTGACATTGTTGAAATAAACTCTATTGCTGAAATCAAAATGTTATGCTTAAGAAAATTACCATTTATCTTGAAGAAAACATAGTTTTTACTATTTACAAAATATTGTACTTTTACTCCGATTGTACTTTTTTGCTTAACCAGTATAATTGTATTGGCCTGCCCACCCTTTAAACAAACATTTTTGGCAGCGCTCACCTATTCCCACTATCACAAAAAATCTCAATTTAATTATTCATTACCGAGGGAATTTTAAGTTTGTTGTATAGTTTGTAACGCAGTGAAATAATCACCGTGGAACCCTAAGACCTTTTAGAGACATGATTAATCATGTCTCTAAAAATAGAGACATGGAGAATCGATTAAAGCCACGTTGTCACAAGCAACGTAAAACAGGAACAGAAACAGAATCCCATACATTAGCAACTGAAACCCAAACGGCGCCGTTTTTAGCAACTGAGTCAACGACGTTAAATCAACACCTCGAGAGGACTTGTTTCTGGAAAAGAAAATCAAAATCAGAACTTTCAAGAAGAACCAGTGGCGAGAATGTGTCTAGTGCGACTGACATAGTTTTGGGTGTGTGTACAAATTCCCCGTGTCGGGACATGGAACCTTGGGCGGAACTGCCAAAAGTGCAGAAATCTGGTATGGATGTTGCCTGTAAGCTGCACATTATGCATTTCACGCAGAGAATCATTGCGGAGAAGCAGAACAGCGATGTTTTCTTAAAGAAGGCAGTACTTTGATTGTCCGTTCTGGTATCCTGTGTATTTTTGTTTTCTTTTGAAATAAAGTAGCTTCCCATACGAAGGAGAGTGAATACAAGGGGCGGTTTTTATTTGTTTTGGCATTTAATCGCAAGAGTTATCTTATAAAGTGTGTACACACAGTGAAGGAAAAGTCTGATTCAAGGCAGTTGAATAGCTTAATAAATATAAATAAATATGCAAGTAAGCAAAATCAAATTGTAGTTATTTAAAGGGCATGAGTGGTTCAGTTGGGTGCCTTAGTAGGTGCTTTATTTCCTGTAGCCTCGTCAACTTGTATCAAATTGCTGTCGTTGTATGCAGAGCGTTTAATGCAGAACAATGGAAAATATTTCGAGCACGCCATTGGATTGGATGTTTTAACAACATACCGATTCCGATTGCATATTATAGAATTTAACACAAAATAAAGCTCGTTAACTTTGAGAGCTCTTTCTGAGAAAATTTTCAGTTCCCGATTTTGATTTCTGTTGCAGCACCAGCAACTGAAACAGAAACTGCACCGTTTTCAGTTCAGTTCCTGTTTCTGTTCCTTGTTACAACGCGGCATAAGCCATGCCCGTCCGTCCGTCCGTATGTAACTTTTAGGCCTTAATTTTAAGCTAGAGAGCTGAAAGTTGGTAAGTTGGCTGGAAGTTGAAAATTAGCTGGATCCCCCCACAGACACGCCCACTACAGGCCTGTATGTGTGACCATCTCTAATTTAAAAATAAAAAAAAACTTTTTCCAAATTTTAATTTTGTTACAATAGTGCTAGTGCGCTAGTTTTTGGTATGTAATATTGCCTTGTAATTGTTTAAAGGCAATTGTTTTAAGGCAGCAAAAAAATGTTGGCCTTTTGAACTCGCCCACTTTTTAAGGGATTTTTGCTTAAAATAACTGTATTTCAATAAATATATGTACAGATAAATACATACAAATATAAATATATACATATATTAAATTTGACTAAAAATTATAAGACAAAAGTTGTCCATAATAGTATTTTCTAACTTTTTTGTATATACAGTGTATGCCTCCACCCGTTTTTGTGGGGGTGGCGTGAAAAAAAGTGATTTTTTGAGTTATAAAGGCGGAGTTTTAGGCCGAAATGTATGCAACCACCAAACAAAGCATACAACAGTTATATTTTTATATCCCGCCTACTTTTTGGAGGTGTAACAGTTTTCTTTTTTCGTAGGGTAGGGTATTTTGCGATCCGTCACAGACGGACTGAAGTCGTTACATACTTCCCACCTGTTTTTTGCTTGACCGTCAATCACAAAAAAAAATTAAATTTGGTTTTTATTTTACCCAATACCAAACGCAAATCACATTATTGTGGCTCGGCTTCAAACCTCTATTTTTGACATTTTGTCGTGTCGCAAGTGGTTTGCCTGCCGAAAGGAGTTACATATGTTTTGATTTGATCTGCAAAATTTTTTTTAAAATAATATCACAAAGTTATGACTACAACAAACAGCAAAGTGGATGCAATTAATCAAAATTTTATAATACGCATAGAAGGCAAGCACGCCTTTCACCGTGGCGATTTGTTCACCAACTTTGAACAAGTCGCAGATCGTTTGCAGGCACACACTCAGGAATCACTTGTTTACTATTGGATTCGAGACAGTCGTCTCGTGAAATTTGCCCACACAAAAGTCTCACGAAAAATCGACGAGTCCCTGCAGTACTACAGCATTAAGTTCTCCTGTATATTTGGTGGTCAACGCTTCAAGTCCAAAGCCAATGGATTGCGACCAAGGAAGAGACAAACTCGACAAATCGATTGCCCAGCGTTTATATCCTTACGGGCTACTAAATGTGGACGCAAACTGGAGGTCATTGATGTCTGCAACGATCACACACATGAAATCTCTGAACAGGCTGCACAGGAATTGCCGCAGAAACGTAGGCCGTCCCAGAGTTTACTGGAAGAGGTAAATAAATTGCTTTTGATGTTCTGATATATTTTTGCATACTCGACGGATTTCAAGGTTCAAGAGTTGCTGCATTTAAATCTTGATAAGGAGCTCATTATTGCGTATGTCAAGCAGAAGGAAAACAAGAATATTTTGAAGAAGGACCTTTTCAATATGTCCACTCACCTTCGAATAGGTATGCCACGTACGCGAAATTTAGACGAACAAAAGGTGATTCTGGAACGAATTTCTTGTAAGTGTAACCAATTCAAACAGCCTATTGTTAACGGTTTTTATGCTTTCAGTGACAGCCATGGATTTGGTTGTTAAGCAAGCTGTTCAAAGCAAACTGGCTGAGTTTCATTGCGCCTTTCCGATTAAACAAGAAAAGCCTTCACCCCAAAATAGTATCGGCACCTTTGCCGGTCGCTCTGTTTCAGCGATTGGCTTTTCTTCACTGTCCCCTGAAACCGAGTTGCTCGAGCCAACTCAATGCGTGAGTGGTAACGACGACATGGACTATGATAAGATGCTTTGTAACCGTATTATAATTGATTACGATGAAAATGGAATTGATGCTGAAAGCCCCAATTCGGCAAGTAGCAAAAGTCCGTCCCATAAAAACAAGTGGAGTGATCCGGCAGTCACTTACAAAGATTTCATTTATGGGAACGAAGCAGGCTCTCCTTATGATGAGTTTCAGTTGGAAAAAAACATCGACGAGCGATCGAATGCTCCAAGTTCGATTCCTGCGTCCCCTGTTTCCAATCACTCACGCGGTGTAGACGAACAGGAGTACTTTAACGACCTGATACTCATCAGTCCTAGTGAAGCAATCGGTTATGCAGCGGATATATCTCTCGACAGTACTGGGCGCCTTTGCCGGGATGAACGTGCTGTTGAAGAGTATGAAACAGGTGGCCATAATACAAACTGTGTTAAAGTACCCAATGAGATTGAAGACTGTTCCAAGGAAGAAGTGGGGGAATCTCTAAAACTGCTCAACTCGAAGGATTTACCCAAGTGCTTAGCACGAAAAACACGACGAAAAATCGTGAACTGCAGCAAGTGTGGATCGACTGCGAAAATGATAAAAATGCAAATATCCTATTTAAGACAGCAGAGACAGAAACTATTTGAAGAAACTGAACTCTTAAAGCTAAAGAAGAAGAAGCTTAGAGCTGATATTAACGCAACTAAAAGCCGTCAATTTATGTCTTAGCTGCAAGTCAAAGTATGTGTTAAATCTTGTCGTTATTGTTGAATGTTTGAAGTTTAATAATATGAAATTAAGTATAAGTAGAAAGCGTACCTATTTTATTTCTATAATGCACTGCAGCCATGCGTATTATTCAATCTAGTTCTGGAGATAATAGTGCGTAGGACAAAGGTTAACACGGAAGTCACCATTTTCAACAGATTTTAGCATATGTGTACAGATATATGATGTCGGAATCATCGACTGATAGAGGCTTGTACGGCGATTGAAAGACAGGCGAAGTTGGTTGGTCTTGAGGCAAAGGCGTAAAAGTGCTTACTATGGAGGAGAAGGTACAGCCGCGAAGTGGATGGTGTTCAAAAAGCAAAACATGAAGACTCCTTTTACCCGGTCACATCGAGAGTATAGACAATAGCGCTCCAACCAAGAACATCTTCGTGGCTACAGTTAAGTGAAAAACTAAACTTTCCATGCGAAAGGAACCCCATGTTTTTCGTTTCTTTGATTTTTTACAAAAAAAAAAAATAAATAAATAAAAACAAATGCTAATTGATATTCCCGCAACAACCAAATTCTCGGCTTTGATTTTCTACTTGAATTTATTGACTGTCTTCCTGGATATCAGAGGATACTACGTCAGCCTAATGTTAACTGAAAATAATAAGAAAGCCACAGCGCTGAGAAAAACCATCTAAGTATTTTTTTCATTCTTTGTTCTTATTGTTTTTTAATAAGCAATCAACATCCAAATGTTTTGTTTCTGTATCTCTTTAGTTTTTTTGTTTTTATTTAACGATAATAATTATTATTTTACTGCAGTAAATAACATATTTACTCATACACGTCCTCCTTGTCAGCGACGTATTTGATTATGTCGGCAGGCTTTAGCAGCTTCTCAGCATCGGAATCTGGAATTTCGAAACCGAATTCATCTTCCATTGCCATAATGACTTCGACATGATCTAAAGAGTCAAGACCCAGATCATTGATGAAATGTGAGTCCACGGTGAGCTTTTACAAAAAAAAAATTAACAATTTGTAAAGTTCATCAAATGGCAAATAAGTGTTTTATGAGTTTGTGGCAATTGCAATCGATATGTTCTTATACTATACAATGAATAGGAAGTTATTTGATTTTACCTTTTGGGGATCAATCTTATCGTACAGGTTCAAAACCAATATCACTCGTTCCTTGATCAATTTTAACGAGAGTGGTGGTTTACCCGAATATAAACGTATCGATTGCGACTGCCAAAGACTCCTTCTGTCCTGAGACAAAGAAAAAAAAACAAAAAAAACATGCATTAGTTTTGTTTCTATTTCTACATACCTTATCAGCTGTGACTTTGTCATAGGCAGCGACAACCTTAAGCACACGCTCTCGAATGTCTTCTTTTGTTAGCTTCGAAGAAAACATGCGCTTCGGAACAAATTTGTGCTTCAAAAGAAATTTAGAAAGTTTTAGAAAACCACAATTACCCAAGAAAACATACAATTAGAGATCAACAAAATTTATAAACTAGCGTGCGCAAATTTGTTCGCCAACTTCTAACAGCATGAGAAGTTAGCTCTATGATTGTGAGCATCCTTCCAGAACATAGAAGTTGAAGTCTATGATTGACTCACTTTAAGAATTTAGTTTCAAACGCAGAAGCATTTCAAACACGAAACATCAATATTTGTGCGGGTAGACAGAAAATTGACTAATGGGTGAACTAATGCGCACATTTCCGTGGGCGTCTGCAGTTAAGTTCTTTGAGAATCGGCAATTTCACTGTGCCACTCTTGGACAAACGAAAAAATAATTTAAGGAACATAAAGAAAAAGAAGGAATTTGCAAGATGTTCCATATAGCTAAAAGAGTAGCTACAATTATTTCACACCTCCTAAACATTTGCAAATCGCACCCATTCCGGGAACAAGACGGAAATAATTTTTGTTTTGATGAGAATCGCCATTTTCGGGCCGGGCTGACTATATGGCCGTTTTCGTTTTAAAAACCCAAACATGCAGGACTAATATAACTCTTTTCACAACACAACACAACACAACACAACACCTTTTAGGTGTTATTGATCTGTATAGCATCTTGGCAAATAGACTTGCGGGCTTTGAGATTTTTATATGGTGCATAAATTTAATACTATTTGAGTACGAAATCCGGTCAAAATGAGAGAAAATAGCCACCATTTTTGACGAATAAAAATGCCAATTCAGACATTCATTGTAATCGAGCCTTTGAGGAGGCGACATGAAGCTAGGCCCTAAACTTAGACTGAAAAATTGCCCCGAAATTTTAAATTAGTTTAAAAGCTTCGGGCTATTTTTCCTTATGAAACTTACGACTCGTACACCGGCCGGTATCCGGCCACACATGCAGATGTTCATGGCGCCGCTTTTCAGCGCATGTCCAGTTCTGCATTTTATAAAATACGCGCGAGTTTTTAGTTCTTTTCTGAACTCGAAACCACGTAAATTTTTTACCCGAGATTTAATTTTATGTTTGGGTCAATTTTTCAACCAAATTTCATGTAGCCCTTAAAGGACACCAAAACTTTCTTTTACTTTTAAGAAGTTTAAAATTAATTTTTTTTTTTTGAAAATTGACATTTGAAATTGAAATTTGCAACAGAAGTCATTTGACTCGTTTAAAAATTGTTATTGTTCAAGTGAACTGCAATTATTTCCTTAGCAGTACATAACGAATGTAGCCACCCTTCCCGAGAAGGCTGAAGCGAGATATTTCGTATTTCTCTATTCACATCATTTTAGCTTGCGCTATATTACACATAAGAATGGCAGCTATAAGCACCTATAGCACCTACAGCTATATGAACCAGACATAATTTAAAAAAATAAAACAAGGATAAATAAGGCACAAATTTTACCTATGGAAACCGATTCAGAGACTATCAAGAAACAGTAGTATCTGATGATGTTAAAAAAAAGCAAACCAAATGTAAGATACTGTTTGGGGCTCTATACCTGGAGCTGTTCATCAAGGTTGAGTTCACGTGAAAAACTACTGACACAAGAAACAACCGATTTCCCACAGCAGAAATAAGTTCTTTGACGAACCTGTGAAACAAAGTATGTAAAGAGAATTTACGGAAGTGCACGTGATAGATATTTTAGATGTTCTGCAACCGGGCAATTGGCGGAGATTTTTGTCTGCATGTTTGCTTCTCTAATAACTGAGCTTTTCCCCTAACTTTTACCTTAACTTTTAATCGTTGTAGGTACATACACACAAAGTGTTCTTCATCCCTGGGCTAAAGAAAAGCGGCGGTAAATAATTTTTATCCTAACATTGTCGTTTTATATTCGTCTTAGAAAAATGAAATCGAAAAATGATTTTTATTTGAATCTTTAAATTGAAACTAACTTAAAAAATTAAAGATACACTGGAATGTTCGCTCAAAAAACCTAAAAAAAACCATTTCTAAGGTTGGGCTCCACTTAAATATTTATTTCAGGGCTCTAAAGACAAATTTCTTTACTGAAACCTAATTTAGGGCTTTATTAAAAATGTTTAGAAAATGAAAGAAACAATAAGGCGGATAAAAGGAAAATAAAAATAACAAATATATAGGTTTCTTGTTGTCCCAACTAAATATGTACATACATTAAAAAATTGCTCTTACGTCTAACGACTTTATGACTTGGCCATAATTTTCGCTACTGAAACAAGCTTGATAAGACTGAATTCTTAAAACATTAAAAATATTTAAAAATAACATAATTCGCATTGATCTCCGAAACCATTCTCGTGTTTGCGAGTTGACGGTTTAAGTGGGTGACGTAGAAGTCAAATAATCTGTCAAGTTATGACCGTTCAAGATTTTTTGTTGGCTTTTCCTATTCCAAAAGAAATAACAATTCAAGAGATAGGTATGTACATATATTATTGAATACGCAAAACAGATGGCTTGCATGGCTGATAAGATGCAACATTATCTTGAATGTCATTTGTAGAGCATCGGGAAATGTTTCCTGTGGTTCCTACACTTTTATATAGTCTTCGCAGGGGATCTTAGCGATAAGGAATAATATACCTTTCCCTAATTGCAAATATTCTTGCTCTTGTAACTAATGCAATGAATAAAGCCTATTTCTCAAACACGATGGAGCTTGGAGGTTCAAGCAGTTGGCGTTGGCTATTCCATAGCACAGAATTAACACCCAGTTTTATGTGAAGCATTACTTAAGAGAACCTTTTTATTAGAGGTGATAACAAGGCCGTTGTTCAATAACAATATATTCCATAAACATCTTAAGCAAACTTGACTCTGACTTGGTAGATCATTACCACACCACTCATGAAGTCGAGAGTGTTTTAAATATCGAGCGAATTTGCTCAAGCAATAAGAATTTCAACCTCCGAAAATGAGGTTAAACAGCATATGCTTAGGTACTATGGCTGTTGATAACCCCAAGGGGTCGTGTCTCTTGGAATGTTTTTTTTAGTCGGCAATTTAATAAAAGAATTTTAATTACTTGATTGATTTCCGTGCAAATCGCTGGGACAAAACTCCTGTGCAACATCCGAATGTGTGGCTGGATTGTAGCAATACGCCGACCGTTGGCACGGGATGCATTTGCAGCAGCACCAAAGGCTCGGCTACAGCTACGTACAACTAGAGACATTGACATTATTGTAGCCTACGGGAAATAAACAAAAACAACACTTATTAACACGAACTTAATCAGAAAATCAAGAAGATGCGGTTAATTACACTAAATTTTCGATTCCAGTCGAATTATGTAAAAACGAAGATCCTCTGCTGTCTGTCGACGTGAGAAAAGACAAGTGAAAAATGAAATGTCAAAAAATGTTCCCCTTGTTGTCTGAAGTCACATCCAGGTATTTTTGGTTCAGGGTGATTTTTTGTCTTCTGGGTTTCCACAACGATGCGTTATTTTGGAAAGGCTCATTATTTTGATAAACATTCTACGAATACTTTTTTCTATATGTTGCTTGGAGGGGTGCAACACAAGTTGAGCATATAATGAATAATGATGGACTTATCCAAGGTTATGCCCTTTTCACACCGGATCGAAAACCGAGTTTTCGGGAAAAAAAAATTACGAAAACTGATTGAATCATTCACACTGAAAAACGACCCAGATTTAGTTGACATTTCAGTCGCTTTGACACTAATCGCAAAATTGTTAACTCGCGTTTGTAAACAAAGAAAAACAATTAACTTGAATGCTTTAAAACAATAATTTTTAATGACAAATTAAGGACAGAAGTCCAAGGTAAAAGATGTACTTTTTACTAATGCAATGACAGAGCAAAACATGGTGTAAAGATCAGTTTCATATAACGTGAAAACAAAGTTCCCCTTCGAAATACGCCGTCGGTATAAAGCCTTCAGCCCAATGATTCCGTTGCTTCCGTAACGTTGAAGTACAAAACTGACAAATGAGTTAAATATACACGTTCTTATGTGAGGGGGAAAAACTTTGTGACGTACGTCGCTTCCCATAAGAACGTGTGTATTTCACTGAGTTGTCAGTTGTGTACTTTGACGTAACGGATTCAACGGATTCATTGGGCTGAAGGCTTAAGTGATCAGTGTGTGCATGAAAAACAAAGTATGTACAAGTATGAAAACAATTATGTATATGATTTGCACATAGCAAAAAAACAAAACAAAGTACAAACAAGAAGCGTATGATTGGCGCACTAAAAAAATTCAACCTCCATTGCAGAAGAACTGTGTTTTCTTTTTACGTGGAAATCAACACAATTCTCCATCGGAAAAGAGTACGGTTTGTACTTTTAAAGTTGCGACTCGTGAAGTTTGAAATCTTAGCTGTGAGTTTTACTAATGGCCTTTTCGGTTGGTCGTCCGGGAGCGTCCGGGAGACTTCTGGACTCTCCTGAAACTGTTTTCTTGAACTCGTTTGACAGTTCCTCTTCTGGATAGAAGCGAAATTTGCTTCTGGTTTTGAATCCAGAATCAAAACCAGAAGCAAAATCATACATATGTCAATGTCAAGGTGGATAAATGTCATTTGTCCCCTGTAGAATAGCTTTTGCTTCACAAATACAATGCTAGACAAACTTCAAAATCAAGAAAAACGTGTTCGGCTGTTCGGAGAGAAGCCCCGATCCGGGAGAAGAACGCCCTGATCTGGGATATCCAACCGAAAACGCCATAACACATTCACATACCTGGAATTTTTGTGACATTTTTCATCGGCACACTTGATGGAAATCCGTTGTAAAAAGATACTGAAATCCGTAATGTTACAGAATTCTCACTGAAATGTTTATTGGGGAGTTGCTGAATTGGTTAAAAGGTTTGTTTGCTTATAATTATATTGTTTTGCGTGGAAAACTCATCAAAAACTACCAAAAACTAGAGGTTACGAAAACAGGAAAATGTTTGGGAGAACTCGGGTTTTCGGGGAAGTTTTCGCGGGTTTTCGCGAAGCAGTTTGGTGCAAGTGGCAGAGTCTTCCTGTTGCTTAACGACAGAGTCTTCGTGAGCGCGTTAGTTCGCGAGTCATCATATTAAGGCCACATTTGTCTTGAGATTTCATAGATGGACAAAGATGTCCATCTAGTATTTTTTTTCATCCTTGTTTTCAAACCGCCTTCTTGGGTCATAGAGTGGAGGTTCGATCCATTGAAGAGCTTGTTGAGGTTCTAATGCTGACTGGGTGAATGGGACTTCAGCCCAATGAATCCGTTGCGTCTTTCTGTTACACGTTCTTATGGGAAGTGGCCCATATAGAAAAACTTCGTGACGTACGTCGCTTCTCATAAGAACGCGTGTACATCACTTAGTTTTCAGTTGTGTAACGATAAAACGGATGCAACGGATTCATTGGGCTTTAGGGGGCAAGAAGGACGCAAGTTCAATATAATTGAGTTATTTATGCCCTTACTACGTTTCATTAGACTATTACTACGTTTTCATTAGAGCCGAAATGAGGTCATTATGGAATTCGGGAAAAAAGTGTTTTCATTTATAATTTTCGTAATAGCTTTTGCAGCTGTTCCAGGGACGGAGCTGAGCTCTCACTGCAAAAAAAAAACTCAATGGGGCAACCATTTAAATTTCATTAGCATGATTTATTTATTTATTTTACCATAGTGTAAAGTGAAAGTGCAATGCAGGATTTTGATTAGGGGAAAAAACATTTGAATTAATTTGGAATTGATTAATGAATTAACCGTAGAAATTCATATAAATTAACACAAATAAAAATTAAAGTTGAAAAGCACTTTTGTAAAAAAAAATCGTGCAACCAGCTTTCAAACGTTCGATGCATGCCCAGTTAGCAAATTGCAGAACATAAAATTACACCCAAATCTGGATAACTGTCCTTTGACAGCCCACAAACGTCACCTGTATTTAAAAGACACCGATTCGCCATCGGTGATTTGTTCGTTTCTGTAATTCTCAAAAACTGATGCAAACGGGCGTTTTTGTTTTATACCTTTAAATTAACATTTAAGCTTTAGTGATGTTACCAAAATGGCAAGTTCTCTCTTGTTATGTTAATAGGGCACCACAACTGGTGTCTTGCAAAGAGTAAGGACAAAGTGAATTAATTTTCATTGTTTCTTTTATAAACTAGAAAGTCCATATATTTGCTTAAAAATTTCAGTAACAGAAAAAAAAATGAACTATCAGCAGCGCCACCATTGAATAAAGAGGCACGGAATAGCTCTTTTTCACATATACAGTGTGTGTGAGTGAAGCATTTATTTTGACATTCATTGCCCGATATCGGGTATCGACTTGTAAGTGAATGTATCGAATGTATCACGAATACGGGGTACAAATGTCACCTTAAGTCAGGAATGTTAAACAAAAGTAGAGCCAGCTCCCAGCCTTGAGCCGTCTCTCATGACATGCCTGGTTGAACACATAAGTAGTCCGCACTCACACAACTAAAACTGATGCTTCACTTTTCCCCAAAAACACCACTTCCTTGTCTCTTTATTCAATGAGCGCCACTGGCTTTTTCAGTTGTCAAACAAAAAAATGTCGCTCAAAGCGATGAATTTAGTTTTGTTTGCTTTGAATTTTCCTCATTAGCAACCGAATTAAATGCTAATGTGATGATAATGATGTAATTTTATAACGTGAATGGAAATGAGGTTAGCTCTAGTGAAAACATAGTAATAACCAAATCGACTAACCACAATTTAACTGCGAAACTCGGATGACCTCACACGGAAAAACAAGCCGCTTGAGCACGCACTTCTGAGCAAGCACCTCTGGCCGCTAACCACCTTTAGACAAGGCGACGCGCTGTCATGTGACTTCTTTAACATCATACTTGAGAGAATTGTGCAGAACTCCCGCGCCAACACCAGAGGCACAATCTTTCAAAAGTCCGTTCAACGGATGAAACGGGCGGGAGAAAACACTTTATTCTGCGTCTGTACGAGCCTGTCACCCATGTATTTATACAAATTATGCACCTTCCAGTACTTTTCGTATTTCCCCTTTGGTAATTTTCCACTGGTATTTTTCCGCTGAATTCCAGGAGGCGAAATTTTCGCTATCATATTCGAACTTCGAATATCAGTTTGCTGTCAGCTGACAGGAATGACAGTTGGGTTTTTTCGTTTAGTGAATCGAGCGGGTGTGGGCGGATTTCAAAAATTTTAACACTTGCACTGCTTCGGACAACAAAAGCCTATGCACCAAATTTCAGCTTCCTAGCTCAAAATGCAAGGAGTAAAAGCATGCCACATACAGACAGACGGACGGACGGACATGGCTTATTCGATTCAGGATTTGGTCTCGATTATATGCCTTTTAGGTCTTGGGCGTCTACCATTATTAGTTCACCGTGTTACAACCTCTTATTTTATGGGATGCGGTATGAAAATAAAAAAAAAATGACAGCCAGTTATAAGTACATATTTTTAGAATAAAAAGAAAAAACCAGAATATACATTTTTCCAGTTTACTTTATTACAAAAGGAAATCTTTTAATCGTTTGCATCAACATTTTTTTTATGTATATATTTTATGTATTATAATTACAAGTTATAATTTGTATTTATTTTATAAATAAATCAATAATGTAAAAAAAACAAAAATTGGCAATTATCATTCAAAATGATAATTCAAGGACACATTAAGATACAAGACACTTTATTTCTTATAATTAAAATATGCATGTGCACCAAAATATATAATATAAAAAAGTCATAGTGTTTATATTGTTACAAAAAAGTAAATGCTTTCAACAATTCATTCTTTAATGGCACACAAAAGGTGAAATTAAAGTTAATTTTATTATTAATAGCTTTTTTACATCTAAAACGATCTGTCGTGTGCGGTCGGTTTTTCTTGTTTATTTCCACTTTTTTTTTAGACATACGTACATTATTTATTTAATACTTAAAAGATTTTTGCCTTCGTTGTAAAAATTTACATTTAAAACACAAAAATTAACGTTAAAGCCATCTTAAGAGGTCTCTCCTTGGTTGTGGTGTTTCTTATTTTAGTTTTGTGAGCACATTTTCAGCGTTGCTTATTGACCAGCAATCTGAGAATTGATTGAATGTTAGTTACTATAAATCTCTTTACTTTATATTTTTATAACTTACAACAACAAGATGTCCATTCTTATCACGATTGATACCTGGCTGATCACCCGTTTGAATGTCTATAACACCAGCTTTGCCCTTAACTACGTTGTGTTCCAGTCTGAAAACCCCCCCAAAAAAAAACAACAATATTTTTCACTTGTCCGCATGTTGGGTTGTTTGAACTTACGAATCTTTGTCCACAATTCTAAGGATATTCGCAACGCCAACAGTGTGGATAATGTAAGTGCAGAATTCAATGACCGCAGGAATCTCCAGGATAAGATCGCCTTTGTCCTTTTTCGAATCTAGTGGAATTCGAATCAACATCAGGCTATCGTCATGGTTCGTGAGGACGAAATCAATTTTGTCACACGGCAGGCGATGTTTTTGTTTGTAAGTTTTACCATCCAAAACGTAGACGGCCTTAGTGCTTAACAGGATGAATCGATCTCTTGGTTTATAGCCATGCCGATCAAATTTGATGCAAGGCGAGGCGTACTTAAGAGTTTCGCTGCCGAAAGAAGACGCAATAAAATTGTTAACTTGCGCAGAGTGCTCCTTAGAGATACGATCCTCAACGAACCATGGACCAATGCTCTGTGGGTAGTTCTTCTTTTTTCCTGCAATAAGAAAAATCTCGTCAATATTAATATCTAAACATTGAGGTTTCAATAGCTACCTCTGAAAACTTTCTCGGCAGTGACCTTTAGTTCGAACTGATTTTTCTTCTCGAAGCTCAGTTGCTGGCGATAAATTCGTGCCAAGTGCAACCTGTGTATTCGCTGAAGGTACGTGGATGCTTCTTGGCAGTGTTTTGGTGATGAAGGCCAACTCTTGTCCAGCACTTTTGTGGGCAGTTCCTTCGACAATCTCATCAGCCACATGCGCTTCGAGTTGGCAATAAATGCATCGTTAAAACCATTTGGAGGATCGTTTCTAGTAATGAAACCCTTGATGAAGGCTCGAATTTTGTCAGCCGCCTCTCGACGTTTTTTGGCAGCCTGAATAGCCAGATAGCGACGGCAATACGATTGAAGGATTATAGTGTCCTCGCGTAGTTTAAGGTAAATCTTTCGTTGCTTCCGTCCCTTCCAGTGTGACTGAATAATAGCAGCAACGTCGTGCTTCTTTGCTTGGAAGGCATCTTCTGTATCGAACAGGGTTTTAGGGAATCGAATAAAGATTTTTGTTTGTCCCATACGGAAATCTTCGGCACCAAAGCCAATTTCCTTTACAAGCACTTCAACACCACTCTTGGCGGGACCTTTGTAATTTGGCCAAGTCTGCTTGCTTAGACACTTGTAGCGCTGCAAGAACATCTCATAAGTCCTTCTGTACGCGAAGCCCGCTCTACGCACTCGCAAGTTTTCCATTAGGCCAAGATACTTGACCTGATGTAACACCAATTTGTCGTTGAAGATGCCAGCCGTTTGCTGATCGTTAGGCTTGATGCAGCGTATGTACGATGGTTCCTTGCACATAAGGATGTCCATAAGGTTGTTCAAGGAATTTCTAAACTGCGTTACGGCAGTATCTGGTCTCTTCTTAGACAGATACTCCTGTTCGGGGAAGCAAGCCCGGACTATACTGTTTTGTGCCTTGCTCATGGTTTCTTTCAAGTCCCTGAAAAGCAAGTCATTGTTCTTGTCCAAAAACCCAACTACATTGTAAGTCACGTCTCCAGCATAGTGCACTAAACGGAACTCATCGCGACCCATGGTCTTTTGCACTTGAGTCGGTGCCTTGTGATGACATATGTAATGTGGATGATCTCCCAGCTGGCTGGTCAACTTATCCAAGAAGGTCAAATCAGTGGGCTCACCTGGTCTAAGGCATTCTTCGTCCAAAATTGAAATGATGCCCTTGTATTTCTCCTCGATCAGATTGCAAATAACTTTGTTGTCAAAGTATTCTACTGGCACCCATTCAATTCCCTCGCGGTTATACTCATCTTGTTCCGACTTCAAAGTAAGCTCAATAAAAAGCTGTTGCAGCTTTTCGTTACAGAAATTAATGCAAAACTGCTCAAAGTTGTTCTTTTGGAAAATCTCAAAGCCGTAAATATCAAGAATGCCCATGACATTCTTGCGAGCACCTCGGATGTCCTTAGCCTGAAGTGACACATTTAAACGGTGAACCAACCAGGTAAAGAGGCGGTCGTAAACAGCTTTAGCCAAAGCGTCACGAGCATAAATAGCCATTTCCCGGCTGAGTGGGGACGTTACAACATCGCCTTGAGCGTCGATAGTTCTATGCGTCATGGCTGCAGAAAGCTCATCAGAATCGCATCCAAGTAGCTAAACGAACAAGATGTAAAAAAAATTTCGCAAAAGGATTGTTGGGCCGTTAAGTTACCTTGGCAACAGCAGCAACCGATTCGGGTTTCAAAATTTTGGCATGACCTTCCTCCTCAGTGAAACCCACATTGCCCATGTGCAAAACACTACCAATTATATTGAAAATCTCACTTTGTTCCTCTTCGGTAAAATCAATGATGCCCATGGCCTCCTTGATGGCTTTAAAGTTGGCCTTATCATCAATACGTGTAACGGATCCCTTATCCTAAAATTTATTAAACACTTAACAAGTTCCTAAGTACCTAAAAGTTTCATCCTTACACCATCGCTCAAATAGTAATAGCTGTCCAGGTTCCTCTTAAGCTGTAACTCCTTCAGCATCTCGTCACTGGCACCTGCCAGAAGCTGGTAGAAAATGTGGAAATTCCTCTCACCGCTGTTCTGATGAACAACTCTCGACTTTTCAAGCAGATAGTTCAGGATGTTGCCACCGATTGGAACTCCAGTAAAATCAAACTGAACATCCATGTACTTGCCAAAACGTGACGAATTATCATTGCGGTTGGTTTTTGCGTTACCAAATGCTTCCAGCACTGGATTACTCTGAAGCAGTTTGTATTTTACACCTTCGACGGTGCTCTGGTGACCAGATGCTGCTGCAATGTACTGCAAGACCTTTTTCGAGGCTTCTGTTTTGCCTGAACCACTTTCGCCTTAAATTGGAAAGGAGTTTTGTACGGTTTTAAAGAGGTATGTAAAAAAGCATAAGTTATTGTTATCTGTTAGACCAAGTATTATCTTATTTCTAAACTGCTTTCTTTCTGCTAATAATTCAATAAGTCAAACTTCAAAGAATCAAAAGATCCGAAAAGTCAGCTTAAGCCACTTGCAATTATTTTCCTCTTAGAAGGATTATGTTGCATGATTAGATATTATTATACGTCCAACACTTGACATATCTTTCGTCAATTAATTAAAAAGCTAACCGAACCTATCATTGCTTATATTGGGGAGCGGCCCCTATGTCCGACCCCCATATCTTTCGTCCTTTTTTTTAAATTTATTGTCAGTTGAATTTCGTCGATATAGTCAATCGAAGCCCAGAGAGCATTGCCTAAGCGATATATTTATAAAAAGCCCACTTGACGTGGTTTTCCTGATTTCTTATCGATAACGTATAGGACCCGATAACACTACATTTTTAGTTTATCTTCATGATAAGAGATAATGCATTGCACATAAAAAAGTAGCGTGCGTCAATCGTAAAAGTTTTTTTTTTTTTGGTACTGATAAATGGGTTGAAACGTTAAAAATTTCCTCTTATTTACTTACTTACTTTTTTGGCTATAGCTATGTTTGAGAAAATTAAGGCCCTCAAATATAAAAAAGGCAAATGCGTTTTATTAATTCTCACTTATTTTAGCAGAGTTACCGTTCTTGCTCCTTTTTTGTTTCTTTTTTTCTTGGATTTTATTCGACATAAAAAAAACTCTTTTGCTCTGCTATTTGGTTTTTATATAATTTCTTTAATAAATAAAATAAATATATTTACGGAATAAAGGAAAAAACCCTTCTTAATGATATGTTACTTTCATTATATTTAATACATTTTTAAAATTGAATAACTTCATACCATGTTCAACAAAAATTACTCAAAGATATAACTTCTTGCTCCATCCCTAGAATTCATTTATGACAATTTTAATACTATGCGCTGATAGGTAAATACCTACTTCTACCTTTCTATACCAAATGTTGACCCTTAAAGGAAGAAAATGCTTGATTTTTTTGCAGCCAATGGCCGAAGAAATGTTGTCTTATTGGGCTAAAGATTTTAATTTTAATAATAAATGTTTCTTTACAAGAATTGCACTCTTATAACGAGATTAAAGCTCGTGTAATAAGACTACAACTCTAGTAGAGTTTAAGTGCTGTAATAAGAGTCTAAATATACTCTTGTTATAAAAGTTCTAAGACTCTTAAGACTTAAAAAAAAGGTGCTTCAAGATAATTTTTACTTTTTTAGATCTTATAACAAGAGGCTATGATGCTCAAACTGTTCGGTTTCGGACGGGTGGCGCGAGGTTGGACGTTCAAGTTGGTTGGAGGAGTGCAAGTACTAAATTTGGGTGGCATGCGTGGGCCCCCTGAAACTAACGCCACGGGATTTTTCTTTTACCATCCCTTCTATTTCACAATATTGGAGCACTCATTTGGACATTGGATCGCATTTCATCATAAAATAAAGCTTCTTTAGTACTAGGTGGAGTCTGAAGAAGTAAGCTTAGCATAAAAATGCTTAAGAACAAGGCCCGCCAGCTCTTGAGACCTCCGTATTTAAAGATGACCTGCGATAATCTTTAAATACGGAGGTGATGTTTTGGTAGGGTATGTATGGTAGGAATGTTTAATACACCAAACTAATAACCTAGTGCGGATGACAGAAAGCATGGCCGAGAGCAGAGATAGAGAAATAATGCTCGGCTCTTGTGATAGAAATTTTTTTATGAATTTATTTATGAAGTACGTATTAGATTCCCCCTAAATCCTCTAGATAATATCTTCTAAATTAGAAGCCATTTTTAGCTATGGTTAGCCCTGAGCACGTTTTACTTAAACTTCAGCCTTATTTTCTTTGAAAGGTCCCTACCTCTTGGAAATTAAAAACAATGTTTCAATCAACTGATGAAAGTAAAAATTGTATTTCGTCAGAAAGCGAAAAATTGTTGCGCTTTATCATTTCAGTGTTTACCTTTGTGGACTACCAATGTTGTTTTTTAACAAAATATAATGTGCATGTTTGTTCTATAATATTTTTTAATAAAACACACTTTAACGTGCACGTACCTGAGATCAGTACACATTGTGCTTTGTTCTCTTCGATGAGTGATCGAAACGCGTTGTCTGTTACGGCAAAGCTGTATAAGAGAAATATAAATTTAATAATTAATAATAAATATTTAAAAATATATCAATTAAAATAATAGCTTAAATTTTATCAATCGCAAGTGATTTAGTTTTCGGCCAGTCTTCATCCTGGAACGACCTTTTTGCAACTTACACATGTGGTGGTGCTTCGAAGAAGTGTCTGTTCCTGTATTCTTTGATTTCGTTTTCTGAATAAATTGGCAGTTCTTTGTACGGATTTATAGACACCAATACTTGACCGATGTATGTCTGAAATGAGAGATATATGGTTTTTAACACACTTAACAATAAGTTTTCAGGCACAAACTATAGATGTGAGAAAATCTTCTATAAAGTTCAAATTATGTTATTAACTTAAATTACGTGCATTATAATGTCAACTAATTGTGACTAATAAAATGATCTGAGAACATTTCTTAGATCTCGTGCATGATCTCATTTTTATACAGTTCATTGTCTTTTTAAGAAACGGGCCCATCATGTAATGCATTTTGTTTTTATCGTGGTAAAAATCGTTAAATGTTTATAGTACCTATAGATATTTTAATAGTAGATGCATACTTATGTATTGTATGAAGCTTTAACAAGAACATTTAGCAAGTACTTACATATATCAAATTTTCTTGAAACCTTTTCCGAAGGTTGTCAATGAAAGCATCTTCACTTTCGTAATTTTCGAGCAGTACAAAATCTTGCACTCCTACACGATCTCGATCGTGAAGTCCCTTTTCCATTGCGCCGTGTTTAGCGGGTGAGTTTGTGCTGCAATAAGAAAACAAAAGTAAAGGTTTTTAAGAATATTTTACAAAGCATACGCTCTATCTTCATAGTTTGGATGTTTAATAATAGTAAATGTACTACGTACGTATGTTTTTAATTTTAAATTTTGAAGTATTGAATTAAAAGAATTCATTTGACATATAGCACTATTTCATTTAATTTATTCTCAGTCTTAAACTCCACAAAGAAGATTATTTTTTTTTAGAAAAGTATATACAAACGATTTGACTCAGTAAAAACTATAATACTACTAAAAATTTATACTTTCATTAGGGCCGAATTGAGCTCATTATGAAATTCGTGAAAAAAGTGTTTTCATTTATAATTTTCGTATTATAAATGAAAGCTATAAAAGTAGCTGTGACAACTACTGTTCCAGGCGCGGATCTGAAAACTCACTACAAAAAACTATATGGAGCGCCCATGTTGATTTTTCAACTATGATTTATTTATTTACTGACAAAAAGCTTATCAAAGCCACAACGCAGGCTTTGGATGGCATGTAACAGCAAATAAAATGTCCTTATGCATTCCATAAACGTCACTGGTATTTAAATGATACAGATTAATAAATCAGTGAATCGTTTGTTTTACCGTCTGTGATTCACAAAGACTGATGGGAAAACGAACACATTTTTTATACACATTTAAGGATCAGTGACGTAACAAAACGCCCAAATGTCGTTGTTCGGTTTTGATTATGGTGCTTTTTTGTGAATAATGATGGCAATACATTACTACAAGAAGGTTAAGGCGAAGCGAGTTAGTTTTATTACATTCACACTTTAACCAGAGGCTTGGTATATGCTCAAAAATTTCGGGCTGCAGAAAGAGACCATCACTATAAATGGGTTTATATATTAAATAACTCTTTATGGGTGTTAGTCACACTTGATTTAAACAAACTGGAAACTGCGCACATTTATGTACCTATGCATAAAGTCGCATGATCATTGGTGGCTGGGCGCTTTTCATTCGCGTCTCCCAGCGCCACGGAGTGCGAACCATCAGCTGCGGCACTGGCTTTCATTTTCGTCAAACACAAAAAGGTTGCTTGCGATGAACTTAGTTCTGTTTGTTTAGAATTTACTTCATTCGCAACTGAATGAAGTGCTTATATGATGATAATGAGCTAATTTCAATCAGTATGGAAATTGAGGTCGTATTTAAAAATATTTTGCAAAACGCCTCTTTAACTCAAGTGAAAAAGTATGAAAATACCAACTTGAAGATGGTCTGTGATCGGAAATATTTTAAAAACTTTTAAATTCACTTCCTGTTCCGTTGTTAGATATGTGACAAAGGAGAACAACAACCCGGTCGCCACGAAATTGCAAAGAGCTGCAAAGAAAGGCGAAGGCGGGAAGAGAAGTTCGAAAGGGAAATAGCCACTATAGTTGCAAAACGCTCACTATGGCGTCCCGACTTCGTAAGAAAATATTGCAAATTTTAGAATTTTCCCAGCAGTAGCTTTTTTTTTCCTTAAAAACCTTTTGAATATCACCCATCTAGGTTCGAAAATGGTGTATTTAATATCGAAATTTATCTGTTAATGAAAAACCAATATAGATTCGCAAAAGTAATAGCTAAGCGGCATTTGCACTCTTTTTTAATCTATCAGTATCGCAGATTTATTTTGTTGCTTACTCGTACATACCAGCTATATTGAAACTTTTATTTAGCAATATAAAGTTTGCAAATTTTAATAAGTTATCGCTGCTTTTGTGTAATTCTAAGGTGCGGAAATGTGAAGATACTGAAAAATCGAAGATATAATTCGGGTGTGGATTCTAAAATCATAAAAAGTTCAAACGTGGTCCCCGCCTTGGACAATAAAGTATGACGGGATTTAATACAAGAACCCCGGCGGGCTCGAATCCTGGCCAGGGCAATTACATTTTTCTAAGATCCACCTTCTTTAATCCGTGGCCAGATATTCTATAGATTACTATTTTCATTAGAGGATTCTTAATCTGCCGTTAGGATCATTCTTCTCCTCAATGGGTGGTAAAAATATAGTCAATTCCATATGTGCTTAATGACTCACAGCATGCATGACTTTAACAGGCCAGATCACGACGCGTCTGAGTTGTAAGCGTTAGCTATTTCTTTAAAGATCCAAGCATCTAATTTTAATCACAGGGATACTTCAATTTAAATGCGAAAGTTCGTGTTCGTCTAGTAATACTGCGGTCTTGAGAAATTTGATATTTCACGAAATTAAAAATCCTTGCATCAAATGTTTAAATTTAACATTCATCTCAAAATCTTTTGTTTTACAAAGCAGCAATTACAAAAACTTTTTTTATTTAAGGTTTAAAGGTAGGTAGGTACTCGTGCTGCTTTATAATCAAAAAGCTATCAAACAATGCGCAACTAAAAAAACAATCGTATCAGTTGTCGTTCCAATTTCAATTCAAATATTTACCCAAAGCTGTCATCAGAGAACAATAAAATTCTAATTACCAATCGAATTATTGGAAATTTTTTTCTATCTAAGAAGTATTATGCAATAAAACTTGAAGGTTTTTTTCTATTCTTGCGGTCTTAATAAAAATATATTTAGTACGTTTTATGTGCATATAAGCGTAAAATTTTTATCGGCTAGTTAATTTCCCATTGATAACATTACATACAAGAGCAAATCTAAAGTCGATAGAACTATGACAATGCATACATACTTAGCTGGATTGGACTTTGAAAACCGGTACACTTACCCATATTGAAAGATTATGGGTTTTAATTCTTAATCATGTGATAACACAAGAGATTATGAGCCAATGCTTAGAAGAGATTAAAAACGGATTATAATTAAAATAGGTAGGAACGCACGATGACAAAAAAACGTGTCAAATAGTCATGTATGAAAATGGCGGTCTTCACCACAACTCAACAGAATCGCACGGAAAATCAATGATAATGTTCTGTGGTTACCAAAAAAGGCTTGAAAACTGTGTTTTTTTCGAACGATGAATGTTAATGTTTTTAAGGTAGAAGGTAATAAGGTCGAATGAATTTAATTTCCATTTCAGCATTTTTCCCACAGGTTAAATTGTAGGAATTAATTCAAATGAAATTTATTTCGAAAAATTTTTCATTAAAAAAAAAAATTTAAATTATTTCGGTAGAAAGGTAGTTTTCCATAACTAAGTCGCAGAAATTCGTTCTAAAATACTTTACAAAATGTTTATGGGTACATATTTTCATGATCGTGTTTAACAATATAATTTGTTTAACGCACCCAAACTTTAGAACTAACACTTGTTGCATTGGCGTGTTTAGAAAATTTGAGATATTCAAAGATGAAAAATGTCGAGATGGCGAAAATGGAAAAGAAACAGCATGATGTTAAGTGAGGAAAACGTGGAGAGCGCAAAAAGAACTTTCAGCAAATTACTACTGCAACTCTAGACAACACACTCACCTAGAATCCACATATAAATTCAATATGCAAAAAAGCTACGAAAGCTTTATGGACCCTAAAACAACTCGGTTGGTAAAACATGGGGACTCAATCCCAAAATGAGCCAGTGGGTCTATACTCAAATGATCAGGCCAATTATTTTCTACGGGGCGCTGCCATATGGTGGAAAAAGTGTAAGCAGCGGACAGTCATAGAAAAACTAAACAAACTGCAAAGGCTAGCGTGCATCTGTACCACTGGAGCTATGCGAACCACTCCCACAGCTGGTATGGAAGTCCTCCTAACCTTCCACCACTACATATAGCTGTTCACGCAGAAGCAGCAAGACAGGCTATAAGTCTTCAACGCAAAGAAGGCATACAAAGAAGGTAATCTACAAGGGTATCTAAAGATACTGAAGAAAGTGAATTTGGTCAGGGAACTGACACTTTTCAGCTATATCATAGACCTTATTGTAAGCTTAAGCAAAAACTATAAAATGTTAATCCCAAAAAGAGAGGAATGGACTAGCAATCCACAATGGCTAAATGACGCCGCCCAAAAGTGGTATATGGACGGGTCAAAGTCAAGCAGTGGAGTTTGGGGCTAGTATAGTAGGACCGAGGTGCCATAAACACATACCTATCTGTAAAGAAGCCACAATTTTTCAAGCTGAACTCTTTGCGATTAACGAAGCAGCCCAATGCATTTATAATAGAAATCTCACCAATGTGAAGATCTCACTATTCTCGGACAGCCAGGCAGTCCTAAAAGCTTTAAGGAGCGACAAATATGACTCCAAGGCTGTTTGGGAATGTCACCAAATTCTAAATACACTGGCTACCAAAAACAGTGTGTAAAGCTGATTTGGGTGCCGGGATACGAAAACTATGAGGGTAATGAAAAATCCGACATTCAAGCCAAATGGGGAGCTGAGATTCCTTTCCCCTCTTTGGTTTCACTAAGGCAGACATTAATCATCAAATAAAAAGCTGGACTATCAGTATATGTTTACAAAAGTTTTTTTTTTTTTGAATACTAGGATGGACGGAGACTAAAACTCCAAAATCTTCCAAAGATACCAATACGCCCACTATAGCAGGTACATAATACCGAAGTAGCCGATATTGGTTATGCCCGATTTCCACGTGCTAAAAAACCACCCATTTATGAGAGACACTATGAAACTGCCAGAACGCACTTCATAGTAGTGAATTTTCGCTCTCTCATACTACTTCTTGACTACAACTAAGTTAACTTAACAAGTAGTTTACGCTTCCATAGTGTTGATCGCATTGGATAGGTTGCTTTCCAGTGAATGCACCTACTAAGCCGTTCATTCATGCGGCTTCACCCTACGTCGCTAGATCGAAGGGTCTTGTTCTTTGTAGTCGTCGCTCGTTGTTAACATCGTTAAGAGTCTCGTTTAGAGTACGGATCATTTCATTGTTGCAATGAACATGAAGGCGAGCATTTAGCTTTCGAGCGAAGTTTGTTACTTCTTCGCCCACGGTAGCTATTCCTAAATCTCTGTGAATATCGCTATTTTTAATATACCATGGAGCATTCACAATTGCTCTTAGTGTCTTGTTTTGGAAAGTCTGCAACATGGACATGTTGCTCGGCTTGGTACAACCCCAAAGTTGTATACCGTATGTCCAGGACGGCTTTAACACCTGTCTGTACAAGAGCAGTTTGTTATATGTGCTTAATTTCGAAAATCTTCCGATAAGCCAATACATTTCCCTGAGCCTAATCTCGAGCTCGTCACGCTTCTTCTTTACGTGTGGTTTCCACCTTAGTTTAGCGTCCAGTGTCATCCCTAGATACTTCGCTTCATTTGCATACGGTATTTGTACAGAATTTATGAACAGAGGCAAATTGTTAACCCTTCTGTAAGTGAAATTCACATGCGTAGACTTGTTCTCGTTAAGAGCGATTCGCCAAGTCTTCGTCCAGACACAAATTCTGTCCAATGCTCGTTGGAGGTTTCTCGTTGATGACTCGACTGATTCACCTGTTGCCAGGATGGCCGTATCGTCCGCAAACGTGGCCACGACTGTCTCGTCATCTAGAGGTATGTCTCTTGTGTAGAGCAGGAACAGGGTCGGACCGAGGACGCTTCCAAAAGTGGAATACAAAAGTGGAATAACCTGGAAGGCCTCAAACACTCCAAAAAATTTCAACCACAAAATTTCAGGTACAACCCCAAAAGTGCCAAGGAAGCCCTAGAATTCAACAGATCCGATCTAAGATTGTTATCTGGAGCTCTCGCTGGACATGCAGCATGTTACTACCACCTATCCAAATTAAGCCACAGCAGCACTAAATTCTGAAGACACTGTGGAGATACAAAAGAAACTATGGAATACTTTGTGATAGAGTGTCCTGCTCTTGCTCTACACAGATTTATTTAACAGGGAATTACAATGGCAACATCCCATCTAGGGAGGTTATCAGGTTTGTAAAGATAGCTCTTAAGACCTGGATCAAAGAAAAGGGGTATAATAGATCTTTTAGGTCGCAGTACAAGTGGGAGTTCTAAGAGAGTTCTAAGACATTCCCGTTCTAAGAGAGTAATGTATGTATTTTGCTGTCATTCAAATACCCACAACGTCGACAGAATAGTATTTTAAAACTTTGTACCTACATGTAGAGATGAGGAAGGGGCAAAATATTAGTTCAGACGAATAAGGCATGCGAAGAATCGCTTGTAAATTTAAATCGCAGTTTTCTAACAACTTTGTTTTGGACAATGGTGAAAGAGGCTTTAGATTACTCATGTACGTTCTACCCTTTAGCACGTTATTCTATATTTAAAGCGGCAGTTTACAAAAGCATAGTAAATAGTTCTACGGCACCGTTGAGGGAACTAGTTTTCTTAAAAAATATATTCTGTTTAGTACCTTACCTTATAACTTTTTTTTATATGGATCTCCCAATCAAGGTTACTTACTTAGAGTACCTTCGACCGAGATATGCACTTGCAAAAGCAAAATAGGATTGTCACAAATCATCAGCAAAAGCCGCAAGATTGCGATTGAGAGGTAAATGAAAGAGTGAATTTACATAAATAAGGAACAGTAGCGGGCCAAGAATCGAACCCTGAGGGACGCCAACACCAGCTCCAGGCAAATGGTCGCTAAAAATCACTTATACGAACATATTGCTTTGAGCCGTATAGAAAATATCGCAGCCATTCGAAATCCACCAAATCAAAAGCTTTGGTTAAATCAAGGAACAGACCCGCAGTTTTTCTATACTATTATCTAGAATCTTTTAAATTTTTTCTAGAAAGGCCACTACCGAATCTTCAGTAAACTTCCCCTTTCTGAACCCGCAGATTGAAATTAGTTTAGGAATTTTAAACTTGAGCATTTTTCGAAGACCTTAGAGAAGACGGATTAGAGCGAGATCTTCCTATAAGTAATAAAGTTGAAGTATTCAACGCTAATACATAAAAAATGGAAAAGTGAGCAAAGGCAAAAAAAAATTAAGCAAGCAGGTTGCAGTTCCATACATATTTCAAAGTACCACTTTTTGAAAGTGACATAAAACCTAATTGTCATATTCAATTCGGCTTTTTGTTACTTTATAAAAGTGATACAGTGAAATATGTATGGGGTGCGTGCCGCCTGCAACCTACCTTGCTTGCTTCTTATTTTTAACTTTCTTCTCTTTTCGACATTATTATCTTTTTTGGAGACAAAGTTGAACACAAAAATTCCTGGAATTTTACATCTCATATAGTCGATTCGACTTTATTACCTTCTACCTTAATTCATGGCACCTATTTTCTTTTGCAGTCTTTAATAAAAGCTGGGAATAACGGCTATAAGTAAGCTTATCGAAACTATTGCTTATCTGAATGGATCATGACTTGTGTTTAACATCTAATGGAATTTTTATAAGAAGATTTTGATTAAAAACATTGGGTTCTTTGTTTTAGATAATTTTATTTAATCTAAGGAAAAGAGTTCAATTTTAAAAAATATAGATTTTTAGAATAAGGGCAACATTCTTATTTCACCTTTTTTGCGATCTTAAATTAAAATATTCTCTGGAAATGGAACCTACTACTAAGAAAGAAACGTTTTTCTTTTATGCTAAAGAAAAACGACCGAAGCAAACATTTTGTAGCTGATGATTTCTGTAATGAGTCTCTAAGAAAAGTCTCTTCAGTGTGAGGTTCTTCGGAGTCTTGTTCTGAATCTTATAAGACTGTGCTCAGAAAACAAAAATTGAATTCACCATCTTCTGATAAATAAAAGTGACTAAGGTTTAATCATTTACACAACTTGTTAAGCATACATATTTGCATTTTCGCCAGTACGTACCTACCTAGAGAACTTTTTCTTGGGTTAGGGGAAACAAAAATAAAAGATTTTTATTCATCATTTTAAAAATTTGCATTTCTTATATCAGCACCAAATGTCCGGTGCAAAGTAAATATGTGTCAACATCTTTTTCTTAGGCTTTTTAACAAGTTGACATGATCACTTTTTGATAAGTGACATCAGTAAAGTTGACGTTAAATGATTTTCTAGTGACATCATCGAGTGACGCAAATTGATAAGCAGTGCTAAATGCTTCTAAACAAGTACCTACATTCTCAAGTGCGAGCACTTTTTTTTTGTTGATAAGAACTAACAGGAGCTACGATATGAGAAGTGGCTAGGTACAAGAAATTAAATTTTTTTTCCTACTGTGTTCTATTTTGAGACAAGGTTCTGAAGTTTAGAAATCAATTTCGAAAATTGTTATTGAACATCAACAGTTAAGTGTCACGTTCACGTATGATGTTCGGCGATGTAAACATGTTGTAAAGTAAATGACAAGTGCCTCCACAATTGCTGCTTATTTAAAGTAAAATTTAGAAGTACATGTCTAAGTAACAAATAGAAATAAATTTACTTTTTTTCCGAAAAAAGTTATTTTTGCACTTAGCTTTACATACTCCTTTCCTTCTTCTCTTCTTTTTCATTTAGGCGCGAGGTTATGATCTGGATTATAACCCTCCCCCTCTACTGCATTCCTAATAGAGTGGGTCCGCTTGTGGGGTACGCGCCGATTTAACCTCAGAATACACCGGCAGGCCACCCGGTTTTGGATCTCTCCTTTACTATAATAAAGGATATATCCAAGATATAATTTAAATTCAAGTATCCTTCTCTGGATACTCCTTTTACTATTGTTTATTTCAAAACTATTAAGTAAAGTCCTAATAACTTGTCGTATAAAACATATTTTGGTTATATAATTAATCAACTTACATAGGGAAGGCACGTATACAAATGCGAACTTGACAACATGCAAGAACCTTCAAGTCGAATTGTTCTTTTTGACTCGGGGTGCTCTATTATCGCTTATGCCAATACATGCTTAATTAACATCATAGTGTTATAGTAGGACCAAGCAAATAACGAACTTTAATATGTATTTCAAGAGCAGAAGATAAAACATTTTTTTATCATTAGTGTTAAATGACTGAAGTACGCGAATCAGTGAAAAATGAAATATATTATGTGGATGTTTTACTCCTTTTAAATCCTCATAAAAAAATTAGCTGAGTGTATAAGTATTTCTGCATTTGAGTAAAAAAAATCAGTTTATGACTTGAACTCTACGTAACTAGAGAAGCTTTAATTGGTACATGTTTCAATTAACTGGTATTTACATGTTTCATGTGTCTGTCCCGTCTTCCTGGTATCAGAAGACCTTTGACAAACAGTTCGAGACGAGCCAAGGCAAGTCTTCTCTCAGCCATGCATTTTGTGTGCCTTATGGTTGTTCTTACACTCATGAAAGACTTCTAAAAATTTTTGGCCGATTCCAAACGGCGATCTGAAGGGCCTCATTAAAAATGGCAATCTCTACTATATGTATTTGGTCCTTCGTGAGGTGGTGCCGAAAACCACTTTTAACATTGCTCCGACTGAGATTTGAGACCCAGAAACCCTTGAGCTGTAACTCGCCACAGTAACCAAATGGCAAGCATTTGTCGTATGACTACTTCATGTTCAAGAAAAAAAACAGAATAGTTGAATGTCTGAGCTAGGTGACAAAGGTACACAGGTACCTACGTGGGTAGGCCTCAGGTGTAATGTGTAATTTATCAAACTTTTTAAACAATAAACATCTGCAATGAATGTCTTGAAATCAGTTATAAGACATTCATTTTTATCCAGGTATCTTACGCACTGCACACAATAAAACAATTAGTTCAGTGCAGCTACGTACAGTGGGTGCCCTGAACTGAGTGCACTGAATGAAATGAGTGCACTAGTGCACTCAGTGCACCCACTCCAACGTAATATGTAACTTTACTGCCATTTACTTACCTTAATAATGGAAGCGGACTTAATATTTAAGTCAAAATCATTATTTGGTCTATTAATGAGATATATTAATTAAAATTACATTAAATTCTGTTCATTCTTTAAGAGTCAATTTGAGGAAACAAAACCCTGAAATATGTAACGCGAATTATATACTAATGAAATTGGTTTGAATGGGTGCACTGATTGAAAAGAGTGCACTCATTTAAACAGTGCACTCAGTGTCTTTTAAGAATTAAAGTTGTGCATGTTCTGTTTAAAGCAAGCACCCAAGTGAACAAATGAAACCAAGCAGTGTTACTGTCTCGTTTGACATAGACCTCATTCAAACACAAGTCTTGAACTTATAATTTTACTGAATAGAGTGCAATGAAGTACTGCACACGTTTGAAACGATGAAATGAGTACATTCATGCAGACCTTTATTAAACAAAACACAAGTGGGAGTAGAAACTTAGCAGTTTCCGCCCAGTAAGTGGGCAAAATATATGTGACCACCCGCTATTATGTACTACCTTTACACCAAATTGCAAAAACTCATAAACAATTCATGAAAAACGTAGTTTTAAAATTAAAAGTTGAAACGGATCTAAAAGTGGGTCGCCTTAAAGAAAATTACTCAACCGAGCTGGATATCAAAAAAACTAAATAACAGTATGCTGGTGCAATTGTAACACAAAGTTTATTGTGATGTCAGTATTTAAAAAAGAGGGGTTCGCACATACAAGCTTATAGTGGGCGTGTTTGTGGGAAAATTCAGGTAATTTGCAAACTTAGTCTTAAAAATGTTCAGCTTAGCTGCAAAAATTAATCCTACCATAGCATCTTTTTTTTATAATTAACTCGCGATAAAGGGGTTAAGACTATGATGTGTAGCACCTGAAATCGTCATCTAAAAAAAAGACTCGTTCTTTTTCACGGTCCCCACCTCTGCGAGCATCTGAAAAACCCTCCGAGAGTAATACTTGTCTTGAAAAACTTCTTAAAATGCCATTCGGATTCGACAAAAAATGGTAGGTCAGCTTGTAGGTATGTGAAGAAATCAACACACAAAGCATACATTGTTGAGAAGGTGGTCCTGGTTCACCTCAAACCGTTGCGCCACTCTATTTATTTAGCTGCAAAAATTTCGTACGGAAATTTTTGCAGCTAAATAAATTCCGTACGTAAAAAACTTTACGTACGGACGAACGGACAGACATAGCTAAATCAATTCTTCTATCGGTTTCGTCCATATCTCTAGAAGGTCTTAAGGGTCTACGATGATTGTTTCACTGGTTACAAACTATACATTAAACTTAACATACCCTTGGTAGGATATGCGCACCAAAAACTAACTACATATTTTTAAGTTGAAAAAAATAAATATTTTTTTTTCAAATATATTAATTCATTCTTTTATTTACCTCGCCATTATTGCAGCTTGTATCCTATGAATTTACAGATTAAAACCACGCAACCTAAACCTTAGTTTTTAGGGTCACTAAATCCTCATTTGCGCCTGTTAAACACACTTTTTCGAACACACTTTCAATCTATTACATCAGCGATATCACATTTCTCTTTCACTTTGTTGCATATATTTATATTTTTGTTCGATTATGTTTCCTCAACTTAAGGAAAACCACAAAAAAGTATCTTCAAAGATGATTACTCCCCGTAATAGAAAGGTAAACAAATAGAAGTTTAACCGCCGCACTTGTTGCCAACACGATCCCGAATGTGCAATTAAACTCTCAATATTCGCACCTTAAGTGCCAATCAAAGCTTGATGTTGATACGCTGTCGTCTACACGTAATCGGGTGGTATGGATGAAATCAAATTGAATTGAAACAATAAAAAAATATATATGGGTACCCAATCTGTTGATAGGCCTTTTTGATATGTGCATATGTATTTTTTTACTAATATTTCTTATGAGAAGCGAAATACAGAAATATTTGAAGAGAAAAAACCCTCAACGCGGATTGTCGAGATAGTTGCGAGATACGATAACTTATCAGTCAGCCATCGATATATTATTTATAATGTTTTTAATAAGCTTCTTTCATCCGTGTATTATGGAGAATCCAATACTTTTTAATAACAGGCGTCGTCGTCGCGTCAGTTTAATTATTAAGATTTGACTAGAAAACAAAGCTGGCAAGTAGACCACCCTTTTGCACGGACGAAGTCTTTTTTGAAAATTAAGATTATTAATTTTTCTGCAAAACTGTAGACTGCCGCCGCGCGCCGTGTAGGTTGATTGTGGTCCACTTAATAAAAGCTTTTGTGTTTAATCAATTCTTATCAGCTCCGTAGAGAATTGTTGTTTGTAGAACAACAACAATGTAATGGGACACTGTTTGCTTATGTGGTAGATGTACTTAGCTGCTCTGTGTGTAACTAACCAAAGATGGAATGGGGCCTACAGTCGCCCTCTATAAAGCGTAGTGTATAACGTTTAAAAGTACAAGTCATATTTCATTGTTTTTGTAAAATTATTTTCGTAAAATTATTTCATTTCCCATGGAATTAATTATGGAATGCTTGCAAATATAAACTTTTTGCTCTTTTTGGCGGTCTCTTATCTGAAGTCAGATTTTCAGAGGTTTCTATGTGATGAAGAGTTGATGTTGTTTGGACGAGGTGAAGGAGCTATTGTTTGCTGTGAAGATAAACACTCATGACTTGGGTAGTGCAACTTTTGAATACTATAAGAAAATATTTTAAGATGATTACTAATGTTGTGACTTGAATTATTTTGACGTGTAATCTGAAAGCTGCTCTTATGCATCCGAATGTCAACTTTTATCTTTGTCACGGACACACTGCCTTGAGCCTTATCAAAAGAGTGAAACAGACTTTATCGGCATTCAAGTAGCCGTAAAAATTAAAAAGTCAATTGTTTTTTTTTGAATTGGCCTATTAAAAAGGGTCACCAAAAAATATACGAGAAAAACAGAAGTAGCTCCATTGTATGAATAGTGGAAATTCCTACCTATTTTTTATTTTAATCATAAAAATAGACCCTGAGATTGGCTATGACGGTATCCAGATAGATTATGCCTCCAGTTTTACACGCGAAGTTGGCTGAGGTCCCCTTCCACCTTAGTCTCGGTACGGTATACTCGGCTACTGCGCGTCCGTCGGGTCGGGGTGTATTTGAAGATTTTTCGGGCGGGGACGTTTATACGAAGCTTTTCTAATTCTCGTGAAATGCTCTCGAGATGACACAGCCTTCGCAACTGTTTTGATTCTTCTGGCTTGGTCGGTGTCGCTGTACAGGTACAGTTTGATGTTTTATTTCCTCCCTCCCCTCTCCGCCTATGCAGACGGGACCATAAATAAGTCGAATAATTTTATTTCTCGAAGCAGTCTAAAGCGTTTTTATTCACCTTTGACAGGGTCCATGCTTCTGCACCGTAAAGCAGGACTGGGAAGATGAGGGTCTTATCAATGGAAACTTTTGTTGTGCGATGTCTTTTGCTACTCAATTGTTTTCTTAACACAAAGACTATTGGCAAAAGTCAGCCTTTGTTTGATATTAAGGCCTAACCATAATAGACTTAGATGGGCTTAAGTCGGCTTTTCGAAATGTCCCATTACACGCAATTCGTATGCCACGACCATAATAGCCGTTTGTTCGGTTTCGTTAGGTCTTCGTTAACTTTTGCTCTCTTAAGTTTAGTCTCACTCAAGTGAGAGGTTCAGCGAGGAAATTTGACAGCTGGCTAGATACACACAAATTTCTAACGATTTTCGAAACGTTTGCTGAAGTCTATTATGGGCACCGTTAGCATTTGACAGAACTTGAGTGGGATTTTCGATGTATTTTGGCATTAGGTTAATGCCACTTAAGTCTATTATGGTTGGAGCTTAGTGCTACTTTTGTCGTTGTCAAAATTTATAGTGGATTCCAGGTTGACAAAGTCCCTAACAGCCTCAAAGCAATAGCTGTTTGGTGTCTTTTCTTGCATTCGTTGACTGCTACGCGCATATTCGTCGCTTCGGTCCCGATGTTCTTGAATGCTTCACTGGCATCACGCTGATGTGTCCTTCCGATTATGATTATGTTAAAATTGTACGGACTTTTGAAAGATGTGCTTTTGGTGTGATGTGCTTCAAATGTGATGTTAAAGATGTCTCATGACAGCGCGTCGCCTTGTCTTAATCCTTTTTGACATAAGAGTCGGTCTCTGCCGGCGTTGACAGAACAGCGTAAGTTTTCCATCGTTGTTCTGCACAAACTGGCGAGTCATGGTACAGGGAATACAAGGCATGCTCGATCTTTTGACAGCTCAAGATTGGTGCTAGATTTTTCCAAAAGGATGGAAACACTTCAGCCTGGTCGGCTGAAGAGCGACGAACTAAGTCCTGCCAAACTTGATTCCAGTGGTGGTGTGAGGGTATTGCAAACCGTGCCGAAGGATGCAAGGCTGGAGGTTAAACCATCCTATAACGAGCTCTCTCAGGTGCCTAGGCGAAGACCTAACAGCCAAGGAAAAATCCTCCCTCACTCAGAAGGAACTATCTTCCCTTGAGTGGGCCCGGGAGACCATAGCTAATGACGTTGCCACGAGGCCTACGACTAAGGCAGCTCGTTCAGTTAAAGGTACGGGTGGTAAACCGGGAAAATCTGGAAGGCCGAGGGACGATGCCGCTACAAGGACATCCCCTGGAACCAACAGAAAGACTGTTACTGGAAGAGGAACTGCAACCCAAGGACCCAGTGACAAACCGGGCCCAAGCAGCCTAAGCCAGCCTTAGCGTAGGCAAAAAAAAAAAACAACCAGAAATTTAGAAAACTGGGGACCAGTTGATTTTGACAGTGATTGATCGAAAGCTGTAACAAGAAAGTTGTGATGATCACTGTGATCGCACTACCCAGACGAATTTTTGTAATTTGTGTCATCACTCAATACTTATCACAGATCACCTTAGCCGATTCCACCCCAGCTCATCGTCAGCGGATTTGAAAAGTTCGACAGTTTGGCTGTCAGGTGCGGCTGCTTTATTGCACTTAAGCTTAAACACAGCGACTTTCACTTCATCCAGTTCGGGTGGGCGGCATCGTTCGTATGCTTCGTCGGTAACTTTTTCGTCCGGGTTGAGTGGATCATTTGGCGTGACAGCTGGATTCGGTTAGACTGCCAAATTAGTATGGAAAGTTATGGCGCGTTCATGATTATATAAGGTGGTTATACAATTGAAATATTATTAGAATAAAATTGCATATTTAGCATCGCGGTCGATTTCTGAATATGTACTTAAAGAAGTATAGCAAACAACCGAAATTGTAAAATTTGGGAAGTCCACAACCCACACAAGCTCCACCAAATAATAATTTTTGGCCCATATCAAATGATATGCAAACCGACGACATGTGATTTGAAGCCGCGACAAACAACATGGTATCTGTGTACACAATGACATCGATCACCATTCCAATAAAATGGTTTCGGTGACATCTCACTCACAATTGGCTTTATTTTTCTTTCAAGCTTTAAGAAAGACAACGTTTAGTAAGATAACCTTTGGAATGTCGAATGTCCAGGCCTAACTGATGTTGACAGAATTTTCATTTTTTAAATGCTTACAACAGTCTTTAAGCAACAGAATTCTGGATATCCAGAGGGTATGCTGCATAAAAAGCCAAAAAGATATGACTGTTAAATACTCCCTAGAGTATGCAATTTATAAACAAAAATTATAAAAAAATGCGTTGCATATTAGGTACTTATACTACTCGTAGCATAGCAGAGTAGCGAAAATAAACTACTGTTCAGTTTGAATACTTCAGGAATGCCTTGTCGATGCATTAGCGCACAATCTTCAGAAAATAAAAATAAATATTTAATTTTATAAGTACTTCACGAAAATGCTGATAAACGCATCAAAAAATTAAATTTCTATGAGGCCTAGCCAAAAATTTTATACTAATACTGAGTCTTGTGATAGCATTGCAATGTGTAGCTATAAATACGCAAATTATCTAGATATCGATGACCTGTAAACAAGGAAAAACCAATAACTCACGACTGAAACGTGACTCAATTTGTAATCTTATCGTTATTTTTCGGTTTGAGAATTTTAATGCTTATCACATTTCTGTTTCAATAAAAGACTTAACTCATATTAGCAAGCTCAGTCAGAATGCATGAAATCACCATCCATAAGCAGAATTGATTCGCCTGGGTAAGCCAAGCGAACATACTTGTTTTCCTTAATAAGCGATTTTCCAACCGCAGTAACTGCAATTGCAAAAATTGAACTGTTTAGTTTACCACATAATGACGTTGTTTGTGCACTTAAACTTAACAGGAATTTAAACATACCTAACCTGTGCAGCAATGCAACTTCAACTGCTCTAGTAGTTCACGTTCAAAAATAGATTACTAGAACCAGGATTACAAAATGTCGGATTTAAAGAATGTCGTGGATAGTCATGGTTTTCTTGAAACAGTGGTTGCAAAAACAGTTTCTAAACACAAGATTCTACAACAATGTAGATAAAGCTAGAAATTACCTCATGTTAGGTAGGAAGGTAGGAAAGTGGCTTATTAAATGCACTAAGGCCAAAAAGCAGGCCCATTGTACCGCCACGTTTCCAGGACGACGTGAGTTCCAGGCAGCAACAGAGAAAGTGTTGTACACTTTCTTTCTTTTCCTCATCTAGGCAGCTTCAGATTCAGCTACAGAAGTCGTTTGAGTATAAATCTAGCCTTTTTGCGTGACGGTGCTAGTTTTGGATCTCTTTAAGGAGATCAAGCCATCTGATTTTTTTGGATCGGGGCAAGGCCAGATTTGTTTGGAAGTAAAACATGTGGTGCCTGTCCTCCGTCTGGCGTTTTTAGCTGTAATTTGAAGGTAGCTAGGGGAGTACCTATATTACAGGAGATTCCATTTTCTGGCAATCTATTGGCGTTCTTAGCGAGTTTATCAGCCTCACAGTTTCCCATGATGCCTCCATGTCCTGGCACCCAGCACAGGCGGATGTGAAACTGTACGGACATCTCATCAAGAGATGTGCGACAGTTAATAACTACATAATTAAGAGTTTATAGAGATCAATGTCAGGGATTTGAGGGTAGCCTGGCTATCCGTAAAGATACAGACATCGCGGGCGGGTATCAGGTTCCACTTTAGCGAGGACAGGGCTTCACTAATTGCCATTATTTCTGCTTGGCAGACACTGCATTGGTTAGGTAGGCGAAGGGATTTATATAAGTTAAGGCCCTCAGAGAATACACCAATTCCTAGACCGTCCTCAGTCTTGGATCCGTTTTTGAAAAAGTGTATGGCGTTATCAAAGGGTATATTACCGCCGCCGTACTACAGGTCTCTGTTCGGAATCTGGGTTTCGAATTTTTTCTCTGGCATGTGCGTAAACGTAATCACACCATTGGAAGCATGCTTTAAGTCGAATTGCGCAGTTGATAACTGTTTGCTTACAAAAGATGTCTAAGGGGGTAAGGTTCAATAGGAATTCGAGCGCATCAGTAGGAGTGGTTTTGCAGGGCACCACTAATATAGATGCGTGGGTGCCGTGGCGCAGTGGTTAGTGTGTGAGCCTCTGACGCCGGAGGTCTGGGTTCGAATCCTGCCTCTGCCACCTGAAAAAAAAAGACTTGTTCTTTTTCACGGCTCCCACCTCCGCGAGGGTCTGACAAACCCTCCGAGAGTAACATTTGTCTTGAAAAACTTCTCAAAGTGCCGTTCGGATTCGGCAAAAAATTGTAGGTCCCCTTGTATGTGGAAAAAAAAATATAGCACACACAGCATACATGGTTGAGAAGTTGGCCCTGGTTCACCTCGAGCTGTTGCGCCACTCTATTTATTTATTTTTTTACTAATATAGATGCATGCTTGCCTGTGTACCTTTCTTATAACGTTGAGATGTGTGCCGACTTTTAGTATGGGCCACCATACTGCCATGACGTATAGAAGGATTGATCTAATCACAGCTGTGAAAAGCCAATGCGTCATGTTAGGTTGTAGTCCCCATTTATTGTGATGGCTTTCCTTGCTCTTTCAGCTGTAATGATCTTCCAGCTTAGTCTACTGTCCAAAATAAGGCCAAGGTACTTCGCCTTATTTGGGAATGGTTGGCTGGTGCCATTTAAGGTGGGAAAGACAATGCGGGGGATTTAGTCTTAACTTAGTGAAGAGGAAATTTCGGTCTTTTGTGCATTAACACTCAGACCATTTTCAGTCGGCCATTTGTGGAGGAGAGTGAGGGCATGTTGCATTAAGTCTCTCAGTACTTGGGGATGTTTCCCCGAGAAGACAATGGCTACATCATCCGCGTAGGCAATCGTTTTGCAGCCCACTCTTTCTAGTATAAGTAGCAGCTTATTCACCGCTACGTTCCAGAGAAGAGGGGATAGTACTCTTCCTTGACGTGTACCTCTTCTGATGGAGCTCTTCATAGTTGCGTGATCTAAAGAGGCATTAAATTACTCTACTAGTTAGTAGTTGTTTTATTAATACTATACTAGTCCCGCATCTATGTTTAACTCTTCCAGTGCTTGTGTGATTGCGCGCGGATGGATGTAGTTGAAAGCGCCTGCTATGTCTAGAAAAGCAACCATAGTACATATATTCTTTTTGGTTGAATGATTTCTCAATGAATCGCACTAGTGTGTGGAGAGCCGTTTCTACGGATCTTCCTTTGCTGTACGCATGTTGGGATAGAGAAAGTTTAGATGGGTCTATAGTTAATCTTAGATGTAGATCAATGAGCCTCTGTAAATTTTTAGTAGAAATGATGATAAGTTGACAGGTCTTTGATCATTGAGATGAACCTTACCTTACCTTATGTTAACTTGAAAAATAAATCTAAAGGTATGTACATTCTTCGTGTCGTAAACTCTTGCATAGATGCACATAAAGGGGGCGAGATAAAGACAAGACATAAATTCGTGTCTTTCTCTTTCTGTTTTTTTCTCTCAAAAGCGTAGATATAGAATTATTAAAAACCTAATTCGTAAACTGTAATAATTCGTAATATAGTTTACGAATTATTATAACCAAGTCTTGTGAAATGGTACCTACCTACTTTAAGAAGCTGTAAACACAAAACAAATTGAGTTATTGCAAATGGCATACATTTTACTACTTTAATTCCTAAATTTATCAGCATTTTCTTAAATATAAATTCAGGTGCTCGATTTCCAGCACTGACAGCAATAAAAATTCTAATTTTCCAAATTAAGTTGCCAAACCGAACATATTTACGCTGTTTTATGCAAAATATTTTGCGTTGGTTGCTACATTTTTTGCGCCATTGTTTGCGTTTTTCTAGTCTGTAGAGAATTCATATCAGATTTCTTTGTGTGCTTGTGTGCACTAAAATATAGGTACAGTTGAGGTGATAAATTTTCTAGCATTACATTTTCAGTTTTTCAAAGAGGAGAGTAGATAATAGTATACTGTTAAGCGCTATATATTTTGCCAAATAAATCATAAAAGTCAAGCTTCTTATGCAATGTTTGCGTTCATTCATCGATAGCCTCGTGGGCACGATAACCGTCGGTTTTGTTCAGGCAGGCCTGATCCAGGATAGATCGGACGTTGCTTGGGCGATTGATTTCTCCGAGACTCAACTACAACCGAAACGACGCACGGAGCGCTGAGTAGCGTTACCTATTCAGTAGGTCGATATCCTCACGTGATGAGGGAAACAGCACTAGCAATTCTGGTGGCTAAAAGAGGGAACTCCCTCGTCGCTACCTTTTGAACCGAGGTAGGGTTTCGGTTTGGCAATTCGGTCATCATTAAGTTTTTGGACGGCTTACATAGCTCTTAGGCTTTTAGGTCAAAAAATAGTAAAAAAAATATACTTTACATTATAAGTTAGTTAGGTCGAAAGATATAGTTTATTATCATTAGAGCGCCCGAGAAGGGCCAGTAAGCTATTTTAAGATATTAAAGTTATTGAAGCTAGCTTTAAGAACTTTTGTCTAGCACGAAATGATGAAATGATTTTGAAATTAACCTTAAATTATTAAACATATAATTATCCACTGCATCTATGGTATAAATAGTAATCAAAAAATAGAACCGGAAGTTGCCATTTTCTGGCTAAATTGACCAAAAAAATTTTGTCCGCCCATTTGTTTTGTCAATGTTCATCATTAAACTATCAGAAAATGCAAATTCTTTCCATGGACCCGATGAGGTAGGTAACCTTACGGTCGCCTTCCAAGTGGAGCGACGAAGTCGTGTGAGCGCCTAAGCCCCGCGAAAAAGAGAGTTGAAATCCTTAAACTCCTTCTTGCTCTCTTTTTCGCAGGACTTAGCCGCTCACGCGACTTCGTCGCTCCGTTAAGGGTAGGTATGTTAGTTGTCGCCTGTAGCCTAGTACGGGTATAAAAAAATTAAACTCTTTTTGAACTATTTTTGCCTATAACTTATCTTAACTAATCGAGTCCAGCAATTTTTAATCAGGACACCTGAATCCACTTCAACATACGGTTAACTTATGCCACATATTTCTTTTCTATAATTTACTCATTCTTTCTTATCCAGTATTTCAAATTATACACCAGCTTTCTACAATATTTTTATAGCTTTTGAGAAAGAAATTCACTGGATATACGATTTTTCCCCCTCATCCTTTTTTATCCAATATTACGAATGCTATTCCAGCTTTCTAGAATATTCTTTGTAACTTTTGAGAAAGAAAATCACTATATATATATACGATCTTGACCACCACCCCCCTAAGAAGATAATCTGTGACAATAAATTAACATCATTTTGCATTTTTGGGCAATAGTTTGCTCAAAGCCATTACCTTTTTTTTGCCATTTAAACGTACTTATAACTGAGTTTATTTATTCGTCTCAATATGTTTTCTGTTTGATTAATTAATATTATACCGAGAAGTAAGTCAATCGCGCAATTATTGCTCAACGCTTACCTACCTTTAAATGAAATTAACGACAGCTATCAAATGTTTATCTGAAAGAAAAGAAAAACTAGGTTACTCAAGTGCCAAAAATCGTTTAAATCTTCAATTTGCAAATTTGAATGAATAGACATAACGTATATAACACATAATTAATCGTTTCATAGAAAAATGCGTTTTGTAATAAATTTATGCAAAATATTTGGATTTAACTGCCTGGGTCTGGCAGCGCGTTCACTCTATGGGAGATCATTCCCGTTTTTTTTTTTTAAACTAATGTAGGTAAGTCTTCCACCACGAGGCAGGTGCGATCTTTGTAATCAACACCTCTTTCTAGGTAAATACTTTTGTTATGAAAAACTAAAGTTTGTGATATGTCAAACAAATGACAGACGTTAAGAAGCTAAGGCAGGTACCTACCTACTCACTCATTCGATAATCCATTGAACTCGCAATATCTCCCCTCTTAAAAGTCAACTGTCAAGACTTGAAAGTAGTATACCTAGGTACAATGAATAATATGTTTTTTGTGTTGCAACAAGCGACTTCTCTGTCGAAGGTAAGCTGAAATGTTAAAAACAGTGACCCCAATACAACAAATCACAAAATCCAAGGGTTGATAAGGATTTCTGGGGAAAATTTATTTATAAAATTCATGTTGCTTCCTGATTGGAAGAGTAAAACGAAACCGAAAGTACGTTTCATGCGAATGCATTTGCAAAGAAGACTCCATTAGTCATTTACGCAGCCTGGTTTTTTTTGAGCAGCTACAGCTCTTCGGTGCAATCTTTGACCTGAAGTTGGTGAAGTTCTATTTTGAGAACGCAAACCAAGAAAAAACAGAAAAAGGGCGAAAACGGAAAAATGTAAACAAACTCTGGCGCGTGATGAAATATTATTTTGAGACGCTCGCGTGTTTAATGGAGGCTCTTCGTCTAGCCTACACACTTTTATGCAAAATAGGCAGTCATTAATGTATTTTACACAAAAGTGAGGCATTACGGCGTCTAAGAATAGGATATGGCAGCGATTTGGATGTAATTTTTATTTTCGAAATTAAAATAGGTAAGAGGATTGCTGTCTTTGTGAAGTTAAAAGGTTTTCTGGGGCTTATGTCACAGACTCCAGAACTATTTCCGAATTTCGCGGACTTTTTATACCCAATCCCATAGGAAAGGAGGTATATTAAGTTTGATTCATAGTTTGTAACATAGAGAAATAATCACCGTAGACCCCCAAGACCTTAAGGGCATATGATCGAGACCGAATTGTAAGTCGAATGAGGCATGTCCGTCCGTCCGTCCGTCTGTCGGCAGTTTTTAGGCCCTAAATTTTGAGCTAGAAAATTTAAACTTTATATTTGTTCTTTCTAGGTCTCGAAGCAGTACAAGTATAAAGTTTTTTGAAATCCGCCCACTGACACGCCCATTTTACTTAGTAGCATGAAAAATCAAAGTTGTCGTAGGAAGCTGAAATTCGGTATGCGATATCCTCGCTTAAGTGTATTGCGACTGGCAAAAGTGAAAACCGCCCGCTTGTAGGCATGGTCATATTTAAAATGCATTCCAATAAACGGGTTTTATTTGATATATTTGCTTTAAATCCAAAAAACTTGCACTATAAAATGTTTAGATATGTGCGTAAGCTATCAACTCAAGTGAATAAATTTTCGCCACGCCCACTTTTGGGGGCGTTTTTAAGTATAAACCAAATTTTTAATATGAAAATGCAGTCAACACGTATATACCACTTCTGATAAAAATATAAACAAAAATACGATGTTGTTGAGAAGGAGTGGATGCCACGCCCCTTTTTTAAGAAAGAAGTTTCTTAACTGACAAATGTTAATAGAAACTGAAATTTAACAGCCAAGATTTTTGACGCATTTTGGAGCTTGGCAGTGGTCAATTGGGATGGGGTATCAAACGATTCGCCTAGGCGGATTGTAAGCCTCCCACTAGTTATTGCAGTTATTGTTTTGTCCATACCAATTAAATTTATTAATATAATTTGTGGGAAAAACATATACAGTTGAGCGTTCCCCTATCTGACAACTGGGGAAGCCTCCAGTTGGGGAACGGACCAGTTCAGTTGGTTTGGTTGTACCATTAGTTGTTCTCGTGAAGACATGAAGCGCATCTGGGAGCAAGTTTTGGTCTTTCTAAACGTGATTCTTGTGTTTCTGCTTAGTCTTATTTGCCTTTTCTATTTGTCTAGTATTGTCTTCTTGTATCTGCCTTGTTCTTATCTTCTCCGTTCGCACCCATTTTAAAGGAACTCAACCCCTTGATTGAGGTGTGAAATTTAAAAAAAGCTAAAGCAGACAATGTAAATAGTTTTGTTTTATTGCTGCTTTTAAAGGCGTTTTTAATAGGGATTTGACTTCGACAAGTAGGTAGGGTTAGGTAAGGTTAAACGGAGATTTGACAAAAGAGGCCAGACGCTAGGCTCCAAAATTCGTTATCGGTTAATAGGTTAATCGCCTATCATTAACCATGGGGAACCAGTTGAACTAACACTCAAAAGTCTAGGTAAATCACATTTCTTGATACAAAGCAATCCATGCGCTTGCATCGCACTTTTAAGGATGCCATCCTCAGTTAGGTTCCAACCGGTCGCGGAGAAATATATACTCTAAATTGTTCTAGACGACCGCACATTAAAATTTTGTATTATTATAAGCCTCACTTAAAACTTTATTCTCTCTTCGACTAACATATAAGAATTTACCATAAAAGTCCGAAGTGGACCTGGGTCTAAACCAACAAGCTTCTACTGGGTCTAAATCAACAAGCTTATACTGACTCTATACCAAGCTGTTTGCAGTTTTGTACGAAAAGCTTCCCTTGGCGCGCTACACCTAAGTTTCGGTCTCACTTTAATAAGCCATCGCTGTCGTTGTACCCTGACTAAAACGTCATCTAAATTTAAACCGGTCAAAATTATAGCCGCCTATGGTGATATTTTGCTCAAGACGCCAGCCGGTGTAAAGCATCTCTTTTTGATGACTTAATAAACTTGATTTTGCTCTAATTCAAAACATATATTCGCCGCTTTCGTCTCAATACTTAATGAGTTGTTGAAGCAGCCATATGCCAGAAATGTGGCTCAACGCGCTAGTTTTGGTTGAAAAAGTGGCTCTTGTTGAAGTTCTTTTAGGGCCACGGTCTGATATCGTGATAGTTTTAGAAGGTCGATCAAATTCCATTATTTCACGGAGGGTTTCTTATCTTATATGTTTTTTAGCACAGAGAGGAATGTTGAAGTGTATCAGAATACATTTTAGGCTAAAGAATGCTTCTGTGTGCTTTAAATACATCAAATGCTAGTTCTCTTCTTCTAAAGCTCGTTATCCATCAACTATTCACCGTCAGTTTGACTCATTGACTGACAACTACAATATGCACATCAAAACAAAATATATTATATCAAGCATCAAAATCTTTTTCGAATTTTGTCTTCATTTCAAAAAGAATCTTCCATAAATTATATAAAAATCACTTCCAGGCCGCCACAAAGTTTTGTGAAACTAAAGAAGGCTCTGCTGTAACTTTGAAATGCGTCCCATCAATGTTATGAAAGTTGAAAGACCTCGACACGTTAAAACTGGTTAATGTTGAATACCCTCGATAGCCCCAAAAACAGAACTAATTTCAGGCTATTACAAACTCAAGATACAACACTAGATCAGAAGCGTTTCGCCGTCGAGTTTAATAAATTACCGAACCCAATCAAATGAATCCCACGGTGAATGGCCATTAACCCTTTGGTATGTGCATTTAACAAAAGAAAATTTAAGTGATTCCGCCCAAATCTGAGAATGGGAAAAGTATCCAGTTTGGGAGAAAGTTCTTTGGGTGCATCTTTGATCGCGCGAATGCACTATTAATTTATGCAGGTGGACGATGTGGACCTGCTGCTGCGATAGAAACGTGTTTGAGGTTCTTTGGTGTATTCAAATCATTATGTTTCCAGCGATATAAAAGGTCGGTGTAGGAACATTTTCGGATTAGAACTTTCAAAATGAAGCTGCTGGTTGGTCGAATAGTTCTAGGTAAGGTCAATTCTTGTTAAGAGATTTCAGTTTAATGATACTTTCCATTTTTATATTGCAGGCAGCATTTTCGCAGTCCTAGTCCTAGGTGATGCGCCACTCGTTAAGGTTCTAGAAGATGCAGTTGCCGCACCCGAAGAATCGGTCGTTTTGACAAGTACGGTTGTTCCTGAAACCCTGCCGCAAGGAAAGATTTTTGCTAAGCCAGAAGGAGATAAGGTTTCACATGACATCATTGTAATTCCTGATCATGGGCATGGAGGTGGTGGCCACGGAGGCGGTGGTCATGGAGGTGGTGGTCATGGAGGCGGTGGTCATGGAGGCGGTGGTCACGGAGGCGGAGGCCATGGAGGCGGTGGCCACGGAGGTGGAGGCCATGGAAGCGGTGGCCATGGAGGTGGTGGACACGGAGGCGGTGGACATGGTCACGGGCACGGGCATCCTGATGATGACGACGATCATCATCACCATCACACTTCTCCTCCACGTCCGCCACCCCATCATCATTACCCACCACCACACTACCATTACCCATATCCACCACATTATGGTTCGTATTACCCACCACCACCACCGTATCCCTATGGGCATCAAGTTTACGCACCAGTTCCACCCCCACATTACTATCCACCACCAACCTACTACCCAGCACCGATGAAACCAATAACCATAATTCAGGACGGTGGATCTAGTGGATCGGACAGCAGTAAGCCAACAGACTTTTTGTCCCACGGTACTGGATACCTTTGGAATCTTATTGATCACAAGAACAATGAGTTGTGGAATTTACTGGGCCAAAAACTTGGTGGCGTAGGTGGCGATAAAGGTGACAAGGGTGACAAAGGTGATGTCGTTCATGAAATTGTGGTCATTAACACAAAGCCCGGTCAAGGAGGTGGATCGGGATCAGGTTCAGGACATGATCATGTTCACGGGCACGACCACCATGACGATCATGACAATTCCAAGCCTGGAACTGGATCTGGATGGTTCATGAAAGGAAAAACCTTATCATCTAGGAATTGTAATAATAAGGAATAAAAATCAATATTTTGAGTGCTATGTGTTCGTGCAAACTGAATTTTTATTTCAAGAACATAATTTTTTATGCCGCTATGAGTTGTTAAAAAAGGAACCATTTGTCCCCTAGGAGTCAGTTAGCGTGATTTTTTTTGTGCAGGATTTTTTAAAAATCATTTTCAGGATGCGCGAACTAAGTTGATTTCTAATGGCCTGCTCTGGCGGAGCAGTTTTGGAGGAGTTGTTTTGCGTTCATGTGTGTCACGTCTGTGTAATGCGGTGGACTGAAATGTATGGTTAGTTGACTAGTTGCTCACTAATGATTTTTTCATTGTTTCGTCAACTATTGAAAACTATGTACATGTACCTATATAAAATGTAGGTACCTATAATGCATGTATTTTTGAAAGAACTTGTCAGAAGCTCATTTATATTATTAGCTTAGAAAAAGCAGAGCTAGAACTTTAGGTTAGATCGGGTTAGGTGGCTGTCCCTGCTAGGCAGAGACACGAAGCGACCAGTAACAGTGTAAGCCCTATCCAAGATCAGTAATCAATGTTAGATTGGTTAGTTACTTACCCGAAAAAGGTTAAAGGAGGCTAAGCGAAACCGTTTCGATTATGAACCACTGCCAGCAGAGCTGAGTGTTCTAGTGAGAGATTTTTCTGAAGAAAAGGGTCTCGGGACTATTGAACTCCAGATAGGAATTTGCCTTGAGGATGGGAGAGGAGGGGTTGGTATGAATTGAAGGGAGTAACTAAGTGTGTTCGCTTTCGGTGTAAGCCCGTGTCAACAAGGTAGGTAAGTGAGGAGTCTTTCTTTATAAGATAACAAAAGTTGCTGAGCAATGAATGGGAGAATACAGGGGTAACCTATTTTGGAATTCGGCGGGGCAGAATTTTTAGGCAAGACGCTGATGCATGGTAACCGTATTCGGTGAAGACCCATACTTCAGATGACTTAGGTCAGACTTAACCGTCGGGGCAATGGGAAATGGGGGGGTAAGTGGCGTGAGCCCGTACCAGGGGGAGTATATACCGCTCTTCCCTTAAGAGCGGGAAGGTGAGGGCAACTGAAATAGTAAAAGCCTGTACCAGTCAAGTCCTGTAAGTCTTTGGGGCGTTTATTGTAGGTATTTTACTATTGAGTTCCCGGGTGGTATGAGGGACAGAATGTGTGGTTCACCATTTAGGCTTTAAACCCAATTAGCCCGGAGATAAAGGTCCAGCTGGGTCCTTAGATTCTACAATTTTTTTTTTTTAGATTGCGGATGAGAGATATTGGTCCCAAGATACGCACGTCCCAATGGCATGCACGAATCTACCAACAAAGTGGTATGAACTCGTACCAGGGATAGTGCTAGAACTTTGGTTGAATTAAAAATTTAAGCTCAAGTTCTTTTTGCTGTAATGGATAATAAATGGATCCTAGAGTGCTTGGTGTGGTCAACTGGAAGCGTTGCAGAGAATGTTGTTGCAGTTGGAAATTCGAAAACACAAATCTGTCTCGAGCGACAGAAAAAATAGTTTCGTCAGCGCAATCAGGAAAAGGCTCGTGAAAGCTGGTCTTAGAAGACTAAAACCAGAACTTAAGTCAGATTTTTCAATAAGATTCAAAAAAAAAAAAAAAACGGTAGTGCTAGACTCAGAAGTATCGTGATTGAACTCAAGACAGTTGGAATAATGTTAGCTTCTCCGAAGAATCAAGGTTTGAGCTGGACGTTGGAGGTGGAAGGATTTCCGCGCGGAGAGAACCGAAGAGAGCTACCTCACCCCTAAACTGAAGGTGTGATGGTCTTAGGATGCTTCGCTTGAGGCAAAAAAGGTAAAAAAGTCTTGTAGAATCAAAAGTCATCACGCAGAACTTGACTTGAACAGTGCGCCATGGTCATAGAACTTGTTTTTTTTTTGAACAAGGCTCTAAAAACAAAACATATTTGCATTTGTATTATTTTTTAGGCTAGCGTACTTTGAAGAAAATTATGTTTATGGAGAGTGAGCCATAATTCTACTTTCTACAACTCAGCAAAAATAAAACTAGCTTCTCTAAATTCTGACTAACGCAAAAAAATCTGATTATTGGTAAACTTTTAACTTTTTCGAAGTAAAGCAAAGATTAAAAAAAAGAAACGGCACGCCTCCCATACATATTAGGTACACTGTGTCGATTTGTAAAAGTGGCATTTTGAAAAATTTAAAAAAAAACTTTTGTGGGTCTTTTTGCAGTCATGATCTTAATCTAATTCAGAATATCTGAAACTAAAGTTTGCGAAGAAGCGTTCAGAGTCAATGAAAAACTTAAAAAAAAATACTTGGCTGGACCTGGAACATAATACCAGCATCCACCTGGCAAAACCTGCCTGTGGCTATAGCTAAAGCAAAAGGAGGTATAAAAAAGAATACTAATTCGTTATAGAAAAACATAAGCACTGCACCAATTTAGGATTTTGTTGGGTATCGAATTATACCGTCTTCTGGCTCTAGAAAAGTCATGTCATGTATGATCTCTTACTTGACGAATCTAGAATGGATCTCTGGTCTGATCATTGATTTCAAGCATCTCGTAAGCACTTTTATACAAAAAGTATACTAAAGGGCAGTTAAAACCTAAATATAAATCATAACACTATCATCCTGAACACAGCCCTACATTTTTCAGAATGTTTTTATGTCTTACTTACTTAAGGTGGCGCTACAGTCCGGGGTGGACCTGGGCCTCGGCCAACAAGCTTCGCCAGCCAGCTCTGTCTCTAGCTAGCCGTCTCCAGTTTCGCACGCGAAGTTGGCTGAGGTCCCCTTCCACTTGCGTGCGCCACCTGAGTCTCGGTGCTCCTCTACCGCGTCGTCCCTGCGGTGTGGATTCGAAGATTTTCCGGGCCGGGGCGTTGGTGTCCATCCGCTCTAAATGACCCAGCCATCGTAGACGTTGTGTTTTGACTCTTTTGGCTAGGTCGGTATCGCTGTACAGCCCGTACAGTTCGATGTTATATCTCCTCCTCCACTCTCCGTCTATGCAGACGGGACCGTAAATCGTCCGAAGAATTTTCCTCTCGAAGCAGCCTAAAGTGTTTTCATCCGCCTTTGACAGAGTCCATGCTTCTGCACCGTAAAGCAGGACTGGGATGATGAGGGTCTTATACATGGACACTTTAGTTGCTCGAGAGAGGGCTTTGCTACTCAATTGCCTTCTTAGCCCAAAGAAACAGCGATTGGCAAGAGTTATCCTTCGTTTGATTTCAGCGCTGGTGTCATTGTCTGAATTGATAGCGGAACCAAGGTAGACAAAGTCCCTAACTACCTCAAAGTTATAGCTGTCGATGGTGATGTTTTGTCCAAGACGTCGGTGTTGGGTGTCTTTTCTTGATGACAGCATATACTTGGTTTTGCCCTCATTGACTGCTAAACCCATATTCGCCGCTTCCGTCCCAATACTCACGAAGGCTTCACTGACATCACGCTTTGTTCTACCGATTATGTCAATGTCGTCTGCGTATGCAAGTAGTTGAACGGACTTTTGAAAGATTGTACCTCTGGTGTTGGCGCGAGAGTTCTGCACAATTCTCTCAAGTATGATGTTAAAGAAGTCGCATGACAGCGCGTCGCCTTGTCTAAATCCTTTTTTGACATCAAAGGGGTCGGTGAGGTCTTTGCCGACCTTGACGGAACAGCGTGAGTTTTCCATCGTCATCCTGCACAGACTGACGAGTTTGGCAGGGATGCCAAAACTAGACATTGCGCTATATAGCTCGTCTCTATAGATGCTGTCATACGCGGCCTTGAAATCGATGAAGAGGTGGTGTGTATCGATTTGGAATTCCTGGGTTTTCTCCAAGATCTGCCGCAGTGTGAATATTTGATCGATGGTGGACTTTCCTGGCCTAAAGCCACACTGATATGTGCCTATCAGATTGTTGACAAACGGCTTCAGGCGTTCACACAGTACAGCAGAAAAGATCTTGTATGCGATGTTAAGAAGACTTATGCCTCTGTAGTTGGCACAACTCAGAGGGTCTCCTTTCTTCAGGATCGGGCAAACAATGCTGAGGTTCCATTCGTCGGGCATGCTTTCTTCCGACCATATCTTGCAGATGAGCTGGTGCATGCTCCTAACCAGCTCATCGCCAGCGGATTTAAAAAGTTCGGCAGCTAGGCCGTCTGCTCCGGCTGCTTTGTTGCACTTGAGCTTAGACACAGCTACTTTCACCTCCTCCAGGTCGGGTGGGCGGTATCGTTCGTATGCTTCGTCGGTAACGTCTTCGCCCGGGTTGAATGGTTCGTTCTGCCTGACAGCGGTATTTGGTTCTTCCTCGCCGTTATACAGTCTGCAGAAGTGGTCTTTCCAAATCCTCAGCACCGACTGCGATTCTACAACGATGTTCCCTTGATGGTCCTTACAGGCTTCAGTTCGAAGTTTATACCCTTGGCAGGACCTTTTGATCCTTTGGTAAAACTTTCTAACCTCATTCCTGTTGTAACATCTCTCTATCTCTTCAACCGCGCGCTTCTCGTGCTCTCTCTTTTTCCTTCGGAGAAGCCGGTGCTCCTCTCTCCTCCTCTGCTCGTAGAGCTCGCGAGCAGCTCTAGTCCTTCTGTGCAGCGCCGCTTTGTATGCTTCCTGTTTAGCTGCATGTGCTTGCCGGCATTCATCGTCAAACCAGGGGTTTCGTTGTGGTCGCCGTGTGAAACCCAGCACTTCAGAGGCGGCGTCTCTGATGGCATTTTGGCAATGTTGCCACTGGCTATCAATACTTGATGCTGGTTGCATAGGACTTCGTAGAAGGTTTTGAGAGACTCGGTTGGAGAAGGACCTGGCGATCTCTTGCGATTGTAGTCGGCCGACGTCAAACTTCCTCACAGTATTTCCATTACTTGGCGCTGGTCGGGATATCCGCAGCCGTACCTTGGCTACAACAAGGTAGTGATCCGAGTCAATGTTGGCCCCTCGGAAAGTTCGGACATCCATGATACTGGAGGAGTGCCTTGCGTCGATCGCAATATGGTCAATCTGGTTGACGGTTGATTGATCGGGAGATCTCCATGTCCCTTTGTGGATATTGAGATGCGGGAACTGTGTACTAGCTACCACAACGTGTCGCCCCGCAGCAAAGTCGATCAGCCTGAATCCGTTATCAGAGGTCGTGTCGTGCAGGCTATACTTTCCGACAGTACGACCAAAGATGCCCTCCCTTCCTAGCTTGGCATTAAAATCGCCTAGGACAATTTTAATGTCGTAGCTAGGGCACTGCTCATAAGTTTTGTCCAGGAGCTCGTAGAACATATCTTTGGTCTCGTCATCTTTCTCCTCTGTGGGGGCATGTGCGCATATCAGGCTAATGTTGGCGAATTTAGCCTTGATGCGGATCGTCGCGAGGCGCTCGCTTACAGGGTTGAAGCTCAAGACTTTTTGCCTAAGTCTGCCTCCAACAACGAAACCACATCCAAATAGGCGCTGTCTTTGATGCCGATAGCAGTCGCCGTAGTAGATGTCGCAGTTTTTCATCCTTCTTTTGCCCGGCCCGTCCCACCGCATTTCTTGGATGGCAGTAATGTCTGCCTTGCAGTCGTTAAGGGCCTCCGCTAGTTGCTCGGCTGCACGTGGTCTGTTAAGGGACCTAACATTCCACGTGCAGATCCGGAGCTCGTTGTCCTTTTCTCGTTTGCATTGGTCGTCAACAGTAAATCCGTCCGAATCCGAGGCTTGTTTCCGCTTCGTGACTGGTGTTTCTTTACGTGGCCGGGAAGTCACCCCGACGGCACGACCCCCAACCTGGAGGACCAGATCCTTTGCTTAGCTCTAAGGACGGAGAGCCGGATAGCCCGCTCCTTATAGGCCTGAGCTCCGAATACGTCGTAGTAGCCCATATAAGGTGTTCACTAAGTAGTTCGGCCTGACTGGAACTATGGACGCCACCGTTGATTCCATCTGGGGAATTCCTCCGCTGCCGTCCAGATGCAAGGAGAAGTGCCTTAGTGGGAACACTCCTCCCCCCCTCTCTCGTCTGCTACCCCCAACAACCTTCCAAAGGGGTTGGAACCCAATCTCCAGTTGAGGTACTAGGCACCCGGTGTTCACCACGGGGAGGTGAGAGTAGGAGTTGATAGACAGAGGTGGGTTTAGAAAACCTGTGGATGCTTGTATCCTCTTGAGTGCACATGTCTATCCTTTGACCACAGATGTTTTTATGTCACTTACGTTAAAAATCTTGAGTGCCGAATATATATCGTGATCGACTTTAAACGAATTACGGTGACTCAATGCTCCATAAAAGAGACCCAACATCAAAGCAAAACCGACAAAACTTGTGATTTCAACAGTAGACCGAAAGAAATTAACTTTAAAGGGATATCGTCAGCGAGTTTAATTCAATTGTGTTAGTTTTGCCATTATAACGGACAGATGTATCTGTTGAATGTCCTGGGATTAAATTAATTAACACTTAAAAACAAGTTGATTCATCAGGCACCGACTCAAAGTAATAAAAGAAACTATGAGTCAAAGGCATAATTAAGTAGACGCTGGCTGAAACACGTTTTAAAATGAATGGTGCTAAGACTTTATGAAAACAAAAGCCCAGCCCTTTTCTTTTAGCACCTCTTGTGTGGGTGCATTATTCACACCGATCTGCTTTAAACAAACCCTCTAAATAAGTTCAGATATGTCTGTGAATCTCTTTGTTTATATATTCTTTTATCACATATCTTATCATTATCATGAGTCCGAAATCGAGTTATCATCTTCCTGTAAAAGAATATTTGTATCGAAATCAATATTTAAATGCCTTTCGTTTCTTTACCTTAAAGATTTTCATAACAATCCATACAGGTTCAGTGATTCAAAACAAATTTGAACGCAGAAAACAAACTTTCTTCATTTTTTTTTACAAAACTTGTTTTTATTGTAAAATCGTAAATCAACCCACCTTCTCAGCAGGTTCAAGTATGTAAATAAAACCAGAGAGCACCCATGAAACTCTCCAAAGTTAATTTGATTCTAATCTTTTCGAATTTCAAAGATGTGCTATTGACCCGCGATGATGACGAACACATTTGGAATCAAAAGATCACTTCATATCCGATCTTTTCTATTCAGAGTTCGATGATCACATTAATGATTGTGACTTTGTGACAAATGAGCTCCATATACATAAAAACTCTTAAGCTTCTTTGTATATGTATACTGAACTTACAAGAGGTTATTAAGTCACGGTCGTGCACAAAAATAAAACAATTAAATTCAAGCTCCAAAAACTCTGAAAACAAAATTGAAAATTTGAAGCTATTTCGGTGAAGTGTCTTGTTATTGTGATTCAATTTTCGAGAACACCCTTTGCACAATGAAACATCTGTTGAATGGCGTCTTTGACAAGCACAAGACGTATATGATAAGCATTCAAAAATTTGGAAAAAAAATCTGCATTTAAAATTCATTTGTTCGTCAATTTAGAAAGTTTAACGAACTTTTCGCCGAAACCAAAGATGACGAAATAAAAAGATCATTCATGTACATAAGCTGACAAAATATAAACGGAAAGGCAAGGCATACAGATTAAAAACGTATTACATTTTTTTTATAAATAAATACAAAAAAAATATAAGAATGCTGCTTAAAGGGAACATGACTGCTTTTTTTTTAATGCTGACGAAGAACTTATCAGCGAAGGAGTAGGTAATTTGCCATTAAATGTTTTGCAAGTTGTAAAAAATTGAAAACGGCAAAATCCTACCATTATTTTGTTATAAGGTTAGCTTCGCGCTCATTGCAATAAGAGCTCATGGCAAAACGTCGGAGGCAGGAAACTTAAATGGCATCGGTTTAAAACTAATTAGCAGCTTATACGATCATCAGCTTAGTATACTAATCTGTTTCTTTTTCGCCCTTACCTTCCTGGGGTGAGGATTTAGAATAGGTCAACCCAGAATCCAATTTATTGCCGAAACTATTTAATTTGGATCAGAGATCCTACACCATGGTCCATATGTTGATATTTGAAGACTGGATCACCATTAAAACCCCTACATGTATGCCAAAATACCTACATGTATGCCAAAATAAGTTATTTACTGAAAAAATAAATCAAAAGAGCTAAGGGGCAATTAGAAATTCAATAGAATACTCGGCGATATCGGAACTAAAGTATGATGACGAATAGATTGCTACAGATGACGCATGAGTAAAGCATCGGCTTTTAGGATCGGACCGATGTGACTTATTTTTATAGCCACAAGTCATTCGTACTTTTGCTAGGTTTATGTAGCTTATTATTTATCAAAACAGAGTTCACTAAAACAACAAGATTTCGCTGGACAGTGACCCAGATGTGTAAGAGACCCCATAATGAGTTCCAAGTTCAAAGTAAAAAATGCACTCGATGGTGACGGACGCTTCACTAATACAGTCGCTTGAAAACTGGTTACATTTCCCGGCTTAATCGTGTGCATATGAGTTGTTTTTTTTTTTTTAAAGCAAAGTGGTCGGGCTAGGTTGCTCTATACAGGCTGTCGATAAGACCTGGCCATTAGGTACATGCATAGATTCATTTAATTCCTTTTGACACACTAAGGTAGCCGCGCTGACTTCCACCGACAACACAGCATTGACAGGCTTTTAAGGCCAAGTAGTCGATTGAATTAAAGAAATACTTTAGAGCGTGCGTAACTAGCATATGGATAGATATAGTGGGATAGATCGATATCTACACAGATGAAAACGGGTTTAGGAGAATTAGGAGTTTGAACGAACGAGTCATCGATGTAGTTTGATGCGGGCTCCTTGCTAAGTGTATTTTTAAATTTTAATTAACGACTCAGCGGAGAAGATTTTTGTTTATTACGTACTTGCATAGGCGCGACTTGGTTGCAGAATTTAATATGCAGTCATAATTTGTTAGTGCCAAATTTTATGGGTAATCTTCGACGGATTAATTAGAGAAAGTTTTTAAGGCAACATTTATAAGGGTTACAAGTTTTGTTAGAAGTTGTGTCGGACACAGAAAGCTACGTATGTAACTAATACAGCAGCACGTTATATGTATGTAATTAGCGAGATCGATTTTTGAGTAGACTGTTTGTAATGTTAAATAAAAAAGTCACGCATGACGCCGCATTACCTTGTCGGGATCTTCTATTAAAACTGAAAGGTTTAGTGATGCTGTTCCCAATCCTGATGAGAGTGTAAGCAGGTTAGTGAGCCACTCATAAATCGTTTAAGAATCAGGACACAAAAAATCATTTAATCTTACTAGACATAGAAATTTTTTTTCGTAGGCTGCTACAAATCAATGTAGCACCAGGCACAATCACCGTTTCATTGTACCTTAACTTATTGTATTTGGTTTTCTCGTCTTTCTTCGAAAGGAGCTTCAGTGCTGAAGAGCTTAGGTGTTCGGCACTCGCCACGTCAGCCCCAAAGATCCGATACTTGATGCGAGCAAGGACAGGACAACTACAACGTGGGAAGCGTTCCGCAATATCGTCGCGTCGTCCTATCCACAGGCAGGACAGGGGGTGCCTTAGCACATTCAAGTGTTAAGCAAAAGCTTAGTGGTCCATAAGGACGCCTATACAAAAAGGCAGCAGTCGATTCACCTGAGAGATAGAAGAAAAGACGCTGACTCTTGCAGATATCCGGTAATAATCGTTCAGACTGTCTGCATCCATTGCGGTCATGCCAACGAGCCCTGTGCTCTCGAGAAACCTAACCAATAATGACAGACGTGACAACAGATCAGGCCGACCTTGTATCAGAAAACCTCTACTGAACCTCTGGCAAGCTCATCAGAGAACTCATTCACTGGATACCAGATTGACCTAGGGAGGGTAAGGCAGCGCTTGAAGTGCAGCTTGGCTGTCACTGCGAATGCATATGCTTCTTGTCTCCCTGATAGTCACAATATATAGCGCTTAGTCATAGCCACCTCTGTTTAAGTGAAAATGGTTTTCAGCGGACCTCATGGTCATGATACCTAAATACATAAGATTAAAGCTACTAGAGCAGAGCCCAGTGTGCTTGGGAAGGCCCCCTGTGCAGCATGAGAACAGTGGTCTTACCATGGCCGTGTAGATCCAGAGACAATGTTTTTTTGGTTTTGGATTCAATATGTTTTGACTAAAGAAGTTTTTTGTTCAATATTATCTACTTCCAAATATTTGATTTCATCGGATATCGGGATAGTGACACATTAAAGCACGAGTTGAGGAGACAGACCAGTGGCCTTCCTCCTTCTCGTAAATAGACAAGCGTACTTTTAAGAGTATTTATTGAAACCCTTTTTCTAGTGCACCAATCATCTATCATGTCTATTGGTCTCTGCGCCTAAGAGCACATAGACTCTTGAGCCGACAGAACGGCAAAAAGGTTGAGAGCCAAAAGTAGAGAGCTATTTGGTTGGATTAGAAAAAAATGTCGGTGCAATCATTAAATGAAGAGTGGTCGCTGAGAGCTAAAATAAAAAAGATTCTGCTATATCTTATTACCCAATTAAAATATCTGTACCGATGGCAACATCCTAACATTTTATCCTTTTTCCATAGGAGTGTCAATAAGTTTGGTTCAGGCGAAAATATCACAATAATTTTGATAGATACCCCAGCTTAATGGCTTGCTTCCTTCCAGTGTGCAGTAAGGTCCGTCTTCAGGTGACGCACAGGAAGAGGCTCACCAAATATGGTGAGGAACAAATCAGAGATGGGCCAAAGCAAACATCAAAACAAAAAATCTAGAAGCGTTTGTCTCAAAATGGCTAGTTTTCTCGCGGTATCTATTGCCCAGATTAGTCTTGGCGGAGCTTCCCTTTTTCTATTCTGTTGTTTTTTATTGTATAAATAAGCACTTGTAGGTATATGCCTGTTAATGAATACTCTGCTATGTACTTTTTTCCCCGTAAAGGCTTTTCACATACGGAAGGAAGTTTTGGTGTTCAGGCAGGATTTTGTGATCCAACCATAAAACAGAAGTACATACATATGTATATGTATACACAGAATAAGCCAAGCGTAAACAAAAACGTTGTCAGGCCCATTTAGTTCAAGTCTGCCAAACGAGACGCACTTAATTCAGGCATAATGTAATGAACTTTTTATCACAATTTCAAGTTCCTAACTACTTACTAAGGTATATTCTTCGGGCCAAATAACAATTTTACAGCATTGGCACCATTCCAAGAAGTTTCGCCACAGATAATGGGTAGGTTATAAACCAAAGCGAAGCAAGTGCTCAAAGCTTCAAACAACGCGGGTGTCTTATTAGATATAAATAAAATGTAGGTCAACTGCTTTGGTTTTATCAAATTCATACCGCATTATGCACTCAACGACAAGTCAGTTTAATTGAAGTAGTTTTAGCGTATGCAGAATACAATTTAAACCCAAAACAATTGAAAACCGAAAGTTTTTGCTTTACATGCCTTTTGGCTAATTAAACTTTAATTCAAGTCTTTCAATGCATCAAATTTTAACTTGCATTCATGTCTGTGGAAGTCAATCTAAATTTACAACGTCTGTTTAAATCGGCAAGATTGACCGTGACCTGTCAATCGAAGTCGAACTTCAATTGAACTTAAACAAGAAGAACGCATCAAATAGTCAATAAAATTAAGACTTATTGCTAGAGAAGTTTCCTAGAAAAAATACACAAATACACATACGAAAATCGCACACGTCACTCGCCACAACACAAAACCACACACTAATAACCCCTTATAAATTGGTAAAGACAAAAATTTCAGCATTTATATTTGGCAACAAATTAGGTACTTCTTTTCGAAGATGACGTCAACTGCGAGTCCCCTTCAAGATTATGTGCATAAAATTTTAATGTGAATCATTGGAATTGTATCGTTTTAAGGGGAGACCACACTTCCAACCAAAGCCAAGATCAACTGCAAACAGTTCTGTATAACGAGTTTTGTAAAATGAAATTCAATGAAATCCAAAATGACACATGATATGAATACCTTTTATGGACAGTATGATTTCCCATTTTGCACATGTGTGGATAAACATTTTCATTCAACCTATATGCGAGACGAGTACTATGTAAAAAAAATTTAATATTGAATTACATCTGCTGATGGTGGTTTTGAACTTTATTTTGCGTTGTTTGCCTTACGCCGCCACCTTAAAAAAATATGAAGTTGCATAAAAAAATCAGGAACATAAGTGGTGCAAAAACGTACCTGCATACATTATGTTTCAACTGAATTTTAGTGTAACTTTATATTTTTTTTTTCAAAAAAGGGTTTTCGCCTTAATTGGCATAGGCATATTGAGGTAGGCGGCCTTCTTTCAGAGTTCCCTTCTAACTCAACAGAGAAATATTGAGGGTCCCTTTTTTGCCCCGGGCGCCTGTTATGCTCTGGCCTTCCCTACGTAACATAAATGTTAATTAGGTGTTATTTTAAATGGAGTTGGCCGCCTGTAGTCTGAAGGCAGATTCGAAAAATTTTCAAACTTTGTCTTGCCCAATAGACTTACAACTTAACTACCTCGTTTTAGTTTAGTTCTTTAGCCTAAGGCCTGAAAGTTGTTTGATTAAATTCTTCTGAGTCGGTCCCGATCGAATCTCTAAAAGGCCTTGTGGGCTTTTATTATTTCGGTTTTCGGGATTTTGTCCGCAACCCTTCATTTTGGTACCGCGATTTATTAAAGCTGTGAGCAGATATGAATGACTAGATGTACTACCCAAAAGTACGAACCCAGAATTACGTGCGGTATACCACTCTTAGTAAAAAGAAACAAAAGTTATTATGAGTAAGTAATCCTAAACTTTTGTTTTATTTAGGCAAACACATCAGAGCGGTCTGTCGGCTTTTGTGGAAGGTTATTATTGTTATGGGTGATTTTTAAGTTTCGTTACTCTTAAAAAAAGGATGGCAAAAAATGTTTCTTTAATTTTTTTTTCTATTTATTTCTTAAAAAATTTGTTATAAATTTATTTTTTTTTTTAACATTAATGTGTTAGCTTAACGTTCATATGGTAGTGCTTGCGTCAAATTTTGTTGATGTTGCATCATTTTAGTCGCTCAGAACTTAGGGCTCTAAGCAGACAGAAAAATCTCCGCATTGTTTGGGAATCAGGCCATAGTGACTTCATCGGAAATGAAAAGGCTGACGAGCTAGCGAAACGTGGCTCATCTATGTATCACTACAGCGGACAAAAGGGCTCACCCTCCGCTCTCTCGTGAAACAGGCAAAATATCTACAACTATTTAAAATACAACCCAAAATAGGTGGAATAATCTGCAGAGTTGCGACCATACAAAGGCGTTATGGCCATTAATAGACAGCAGCCAATCCAAAAAAGCTTATAGCACTAAAAAGGCCATCACTGGGCTATAGCCACAAGAGTGATAACATGCTACAACCTGTTGGGAAAACACTCAGCAAAATTAAGAATCATTAATACCAACTGCATTACACAGGGGCTGTCACGATCCCGAAGCGGAAGAAGATGAAACACCTCCTCTGCCAATGTCAAAGTGGCAGCACTCAGCAGGCAACATAACCAGAGGTTGCAAGAATACCGGTGGCGAATATCGTGAAACTCAGCACGGACTCCGAACTCCGGACGGCCGAGTTTCTCTTGGAAGCTCAGGACACTTCAACTAACTAAGTATCATATATATATTAACACTTTTATCCCTTTCAGGTTGTCTGTAAAGGGTGACACTAAGGGCCCTCGTAGCCTATGCGAGCTGGTGGGTTTGGCTGCTAGCAACCCTACATAATCTAACCTAGCCTAACCATCATTTTAGTTAGTCAACTATAGTGTTTACAAGCACATCTCGGAAACCATTTGCTATTTTAAAACAATAAAGCTTTTATTTTGAATCTTAAAAGATGGACTACTTCCGTTATTTATGTCAATATTTAACCTACTACATTTTCGAAGATAGAGGGGAACAGAAAAGTGTTCTTGGCCTTTTTTAGCATTTGCAAAATTTCAAATCCGTAAAACAGCGATTTCGAAAATTTTTGAACTATCTTTAGACGTTTTTTCAATAAAACAACCATGTGCGTTCGCGTTGACTACTTTTTTTAAATTGTGCAAACATTGATTTTTGCGATGTTTGTTTAAATGTTTTTAAAAAATTTGGGTTGGAAACGGCAATTTTTAAACGTTTTTAATGGAGTTAGCTTGCCTTGTAAATGTTACATACTTTAACCAAATTTGAACAATATCGTGGACACGTTTTTTTGTGAGTTTTACCTTTTTTTTAAATGCATCAAAATTGCAGTATTTAAACTCTTTGGGAAAAATATTTAAGCATTTAGTTAATTTTGAAATTTTTTATATAAGCGGCTCAAAAGTTATGGGCTCAAACACTTTGAAAAACGTCATCCATTTTCAATTCTTCATATCTCAAACCCTTTTCAATATTTTCAAAAAAACTATTTTTTTTCATTAAAGTTAAATATTAACTTGACTTGATTAAGTTTCTATCTGCTAGTTCTTGCCTTCTAAACTTCTCAAAATTAGTACCTAAAATTTTTTAGTCCATTTTCGTACGAAATATCAAATTGAAATTAAACCGATATGTGTGCATGAAAAAAAATTTCCAAATTCAAAAAAAAAATGAGCAAACAAAAATCTATCTGCCACATACGTGGCGCTTATTGTGATGGTCGGATACGGATATCTCAGCTAAAGTAGCCTTTTTCTCAAACGGGACATGTGAAGCTGATGGTCCAGTCACCATTGTCAGACATGTTTTTTCCACCTCTAGTTAATGATTTGGTACATGCACCTTGTACAGAACTAATTTTAATGTTCCAAGAAGTTCGCTCGTATGTAGGTAATTAAAGCCGGTGTCTATCATGTTCCAAACTTTTTTTTACCCAGCTTCTTTTAATTATATCAACTCGCAGTGGAACGAGTTTTTTATTAACTAAACTCATCGTTCTATCCTTGTAATGTCACTCTCTCTGCATGGTGGCTATTAACCAGCTGTGAGAAATGCTTTTACGAAGTATTCCATAAGATAGGCAAGATCAGTTACAAAAAAAAAAAAAAAAAATACATTATTTATTACAGAATAAAATCACTCTTTCATATGCATTTTGCGCAAATGTTAAGATAAAAAAAAATCAAAAATTTCACTCCATCCATGGAAGCAGTCGTTTTATAGCCTGGCCTCCCAAGTCTTAACGTCCCACTCAGAAATGTGTTATGAAGCCAAATTAAAATTTTATATTTATAAATATTTTTCTATCTGCATCGTTACTACACCTCCGATCTTTTAGTATTCCTCGCATGAGCTCAAATCGAACTGGTGGCATAGATACACGTTAACCTGTGTATCTGTTGGTTTCGTATCCCATATTGTCCACACTATTGTCACTTTCAAGTTAGTGGGACACTTGGTACGTGTACACTGCACCAGACATGGCAAGGCGCACACCTTAATTGTTGTGGTATTTGTCACTTCAGCAAAATTGTAAAAAAAACTAGATAATTCCTGGACTTGTTTTCTTCATACAGTTAATATGATCTGGGGAGTGATTCACTTTGGTGTGAGGTAACACTGATCTTGAAGTGACCAACTCAAGATGACTATAGTTTTAACTAATAAATAGTTTGGGAATGTAGGTAATAAATATATTTAAGTAGTCTTCTGACGCAAGATGAAATTTAACTCTTTTTAAGTAGATGTTGAAAATATTCAAAAAGTAGTAATAAAAAAACTGTTATTGTTAAAATTCATATGTTAAGTGAGCAAATTATTATAGCATTCCAAATTTCATCTTTATATGACTCGCCGCCTTGAGGTACAACCCATTTGAAAGTAACGCGTGAGGATAGGTGGATAATGTCACCGGGTCTTTGGCGGGGAATTGCAAAATATCGCTATGCAGTTTTCTTACAAATTAATCAATTCATTTGAGAGGCCATTAGCTTACATTTTGCATGCGGAAGAATTACTCCATAAGAGTTTTTTCTAGTAACAATAGTTAAAAAAAAAACATAGGTTAGTTTGAGGCCACACCTTTACTGTTTTTAGTTTCCTCTTTTGCCTATGCCCTACAAGGAAAAGACATGTTTAATGTGAAAAGGAAGCGAGCAATGTTTTTTTCACTGTTTAGCCGTAGACTAAACAAACAGGATATACGCTAAAAAAAACGCGAGGAAAAAGGAAAATTAAATCGCTTTAAGAAAAAATGCGCACGATAGTCGGATGAGTTCATCGAATCTGAAATCCACACCCAAAAAAATTAAACCAAAAATCGATATAATCGATTCTCAGGTTATGGGTCGCTGTGCACGCATTTGTGTGCAAAAATGATATACGTCTACATACAATGAAGTTTAAATCTGCAAGGTCGTTCGCTGAAACTTTTATGAAATCGAAAAAGGAAATTACATCAACACTTTGCAGTAGGGTAGTTATAACATGATACTCGACTACGATTGCTACAAAAAAGCAACTTTATGACTTTATAATATTCATTTTTCTGCTCACCTCGAGGATGGCTAACTAGTGCTTATTTTAAACACATATGTATTTGTGTTTGTGTAAAAAAACATATTTTTTTCACATTTTAGATAAATAGCTAATGCGTTACAAGAGAAGAAGTTATACACTGCCGTCCGGAAAAAGTTTCAACTACCAAGAAAAGCAAAAAATACTTTTCTGACTAGATGCTTCTAAGTAGACTTAGATTAAGAGCTTGCACTATTGATAGATAGGATACATAATTTTGTACAATTTCAAAGGGTCAACAATACGGACTTCGCAATTTGCCTTCTATCGCAGAATTGAAGCAATTCAACTATCGACCTATACAGGTTTCGCGAACATAAATACGATAAAATATAACAAAACATAAAAGATTTTAATATATATAAATAAATTGAGTGGAGCCAGGGCCAACTTCTCAACAATGTATGCTGAGTGTGTTAATTTCTTCTCTACAAGGATTAAAATATAAGACAAGATAATATTTATTTTGTATTCAACTTAAAATAAATAATAAGAAATTATGCTAAGGTTACTGTTTAACTTTAAAGGAAACTACGACAGACTTAAAATATTAAAAAAAAAATACACATAATACGTGTAAATTAAAATTGAGCAAATACATAAATAAATAAGTCTTAATACAAAAAGGATAAACATAGTTATTTAAGATGGTATCTGCATTGTTATAAAATTAAGTATATAAATAAATAAATACATAATTACAAGTATATATAACTCACTTAAAATAGATGCAAAACAAATGAATAAATAAATATATACATATACATACAAATTGAAAAATAAGTAATTTATACATTTATGATTTAATTATTAAGTTGAAAAAAAAAACAGACAAAAAATACTTTAAAACGTAAATATATAAAGGGTCCGCCATCTAACGTTTTTTTCAACTAGTGCTTATTTCGTGAATGGTAACACCTAGCTTATGTCTGATTTGACAGATAATTAGTTTTATCCTCCCGCTGAACGAATATGGTTGTGTATACGCTTGAAAAACGCTGGCGATCGACTTAGAGAAGATGCCGATTTTGTCAAAAGAAAACATCTTTTCAGATGGAGCTCATTTTGATCTTGGCGGGTATGTAAACAAGCAAAATTGTCGCATTTGAGGCACAAAAACCCGTACGCATACATTAGCATACAAAAGCCGATACGCCCAAAACGAGTCACTTTTTGGTGCGGATTTTGGTCCAGAGGCATAATTGGGCCATTTTTCTTCTAAAATGAGCAAGGAGTGGCCGTTACAGTCAATGGCGATTGTTATCGGGCCATGGTGAACGAATTTTTGTTCACAAAAATTGAAAAGGAGGATATTGGAAACATTTGGTTTCAACAGGACGGCACTACGTGCCACACAGCTGAAGCTACACTCGATGTTTTGCGGCCTGTTTTTGAAGATCGCATTATCAGCCGCAGAGCTGATGTCGTGTGTCCAATCGGAGCTGCGATTTGACACCGTTGGGCTATTATTTGTGGGGTGCCGTAAAAGATAAGTGTTACGCTGACAAGCCAGAGACGATTGACGCTTTAAAGGACAATGTTCGTGTATTGTATTGAACATTATTCGTAATGTATTGAATCCATTGGTTAAATACACCTGCACACAATCGATAATGTGCTTAAAAATTGGACCGATCGTGTAGGCTACTGCATGGCCAGCCGAGGCAGCCATTTGAATGAAACTATTTTTCATTATTAACCGGAAGGATTGTACTTTCAAATAAATAAAAAAATTGAGAAAATATTCAATAGTTTTTTTTATAGCATTTTCAAAAAAAAAAAAGTTATTTGGCGGACCCTTTATATATTAAAAGTAGCAAATGCGGAAATTAATAAAAAGGTTTGACAGTTAGTTAAAAATTGGTTTGGTTGCTAAGCTTAAGTTTCAGGGATTTTTCAGAAAAGCATTAGCTTTAATTATGCATTAGTGTGCTAAAATAGAAGAATAATAGAAAAAAAAGAATATTGCCAAATATAGTCTGGCAATAATAAATGATATAATATTGCAACTGCTATAATTATAGTACAATAATACGTTGCATAATCAGCTACAACTCAGATATCAAGCAGCAAAAAGCGGGTGGATTAACGCAAGGGGCGTTTGGTTTTAATGTAGGGATGAGAAGTATACTGTGACAAAACTAAATTGGCCCATAACCAATACTTAAACTGTAAGGAGGCATGGTAATTGGTATTATTCAAGTACATATAGGTAATTGTCCTATAGGTAATATGAATGCCAAGAGGCGAGTATCGTTGTTATGCTCTTTTGAATACACATTTTCTTACTTTGTCAAGAGCGATCTCATTGATTATAAGGAGCATAGAATGCTCTCGGCGCTTCGCTGAGAAATGTACTACTCAAGAAATGTACTGTTAAGAATTACTCGTATTACTACGATCTTAGCTTGGAATCAACTAGTAGTTTAATTGACTAGCTGCTTAGTTATTGGGTCACGGAAATATTGAGAAACTTCATGATTCCTAGTAAACTTTTATGCATAAACATAAGCCTTATCCACGCTAATAACTTGTGCCCCGAACCGGTGCCGTTAACGAAGGCCATATAAACTAACGTCTTAATGGCGTAGGTTCACTTCCAAATGCGAATTAACGCCATAATAGAGTTATGGCTTTAATTCGCTATTGAAATTTAACAAAAGCCATCACATTAAGTGAACTAAAGCCATTTGGTGTTAAGTCAAATTCGAAAGTGAGCTAACGCCATAAAATGGTTTTGAGCTTTGACTGCAGGTAATGAAGGAAAAATGACAAAAACATAAATCCCAAGTACTGAAAGGCTCAAATCCGAAACAGTAAGGGAATATAAAAAAATAATAAGCAGGGGGTTGCAAGGGTGCAGTATGTCTCCATACATATTCCACTGTTCAGACATAGGTTCAATTGACCATAAAGTGAAATTAGTATCGGGGGGCATGCTGCACCCCCGCGACCCCCTGCTTCAATTTTCTTTTACCTTCATAATGATATGGCTCTTGCTTATTTCTTAAGACTATACCTATACTCATCATCATCATCATAAATGGTCCTTCCATCGTTCCCGATCCTCCGCCAAGGGTGGCGCAGTTCCTTTACTATTGCTCCAGCTTGGCCGATCCTACAGGATAAGTGGGCATGATAAACAACCTGATTGAAGCCTATTAGTAAGCCTTTTAGCATGTGAAATTTAAGTTTATATCTATCATAATATGTTCATGCTACGCCTGAACTACTAGACCCTGAACTGAAGAATTTCAAATCAACACTAACTCATGGGTCAAAAAATCACACAAATTCAGCCGAGGAAAGGAGGTTCGTTTTATGCAAAAGTCTTTAGAATTGGATTGGGATACTTCATTGCAATGTAATGCAAACTTAGCTTTAAAGTCGGTCACTTGCTACTAAACAGATGACCTTATTTGTATAGACAAAGAACGAGCAAAAAGGAAATAGGTTTATGCACAGGTAACTTGCATTAACTCAGCAAAGTCCGTTTTTTATTTACATTTAGGCATTTCGTAAGGCATATCTATACAGATACACTATACATTACATATTATGTAATTTCATGAAAACAATGATACTGGTCACTACGCTGTGCTACACAACAAGCCTGTTTACATTTCGTGGAAATAAAAACCATAAGACTCCCCAAAGCATTTAATCCAAAGGTGCCGTTCTGCCCATAAATGTCACGGAAAACTCTATTTTTTCAACCAACACAAAACGTGATACTTGAAAAGAAAAGACCACAAGTCGTGCTATGTTAGGTGGCATCACCATAATTCACTGGCCACATGTAACCTCTGTCTTTTCATAACTTTGGCTGGAAACTTGTAGTCATACTAGTAAGCGACATGAACAAGTCAACAACCTCGTCACATTGCATGAGTAAAATAAAGCAAATTAATAGTAGCTTGACCTGCTCCTTCATTACGTATAGTTATTTCCCTTTATTTGCTTTCCTGTTTTTACGTTGATCTACCTCTTTTCAAGTTTTTTTTTACAATTTCTTCTAGAAGATGAATGATGGACCTACTAACAGAGGAAGCTAGAAAGCATGCAATGCTTGGATTCTATTACCAAGACACCATGGCAGATGTTCTGTGCGGGATGTCATTATACGTCTTTGTGACGTTAGCGTAAGTAAATTGCACTTTTACAAATAGTGCTATAGAAATCTATTCCTACCTGTAACTTGCAAAAATTAAACAAATCTTATCAGTTGAGATAAATTAACTGGATGAGAACTACTGATAAGCACTGATAGCGGGTGTTTAACTGATAACCGAACGTAGGTTGTCACCGACTTCCCTTGGAAACAGCTTTGATCGGTCCAATAAATAAGGAAACAGAAAATCACTTGCGCAACAGCTCTAGGTAAGCTAGGGACTAGGTGCTCACAGCCATGAATGAAAGCTTAATAAAGATTATTCCAGACGCATGTTTCAATTGTCTAAATTTGTTTGTAAAAAAGGTCAGCACATTTTACCAACAATATCTTGTCAATCAATGATATTTTAGTATCGATGGCGGAAAACCTTTCAAAATCCAATTTTCTACGATTTGCGATTCTGTACGATCAACCGTACTTTTAAATTCCTCGAAGGTAGTATTACAAATTTCACTCTTAAGCGACGATACTAGGAGATCGGTTAACTTAAATGTCATCAACTGCGTTTAAAGGTTTTAAGACCATTTCAAAATATTGACTATTCAATAAATTCTAATTTTAACCAAGAAGCATTGCATTGTAATTCAAAATAGAAATAAATTGTGGATTTCAGACTGTCTCCACCGGACACTAATCCGCGATTAACATAAATCCTCAACTAATTTCATACAAATTTAAATCCTCAAAAATTTAAATTATAAATCGCCTCATAATAGCATGTCTCCACCCAGCACTAATCCTCGATTAATATAAATCTTTATTAAATCCTCTACAAATCACGCGATTTACCATACATATTTAAATCCTCTCGGCAAGCGAAAAAATAAATCCTTTCATATATCCCATTCACAAACCTATTTTCTGCACCTTTGTAACATTTTGAGAATCAAAAAGGAAACTGAAACTGTCCCTGTGCGACAGATCTGTCACAAGTACGTTTTCAATTGTGACTTTTACTGAGGAAATCGTTTTTCGCTCCTGGCAAATGACATCGCCTCTCTCTTTGAAAACCAAAATGACAGAAACAGAGTTTTCGTGTCAAATTAATCCTATATTTGTCCGATGGATCCACTTAAGAATTTATTTGTAACCGTCTCCCGCTAATCTTCTTTTAATTGTCGGTGGAGACATAGTATTAATCTCATTTACCCAATTCACAAACCTTTTTTATTGACACATTGTGTGTAACAATTTAAAAATGGAAAAGGGAAAAAACTGTCCACGTATGACAGATCTATCCCAAAAATGTTGTCTATGTCTATTGGGATGTTTTACAACGAAAATCTTTTGACGGTCTTGGGACTTGGGAGTTGGGAAATGTCGTCGTCGTCGTCATTCTCTTTGAGAGCCTAAATGATAGGAAAAGGGTGGTCAAGCTCGTGTTAAATTAATTCTATGTTTGTGCGGTGATCTTGAAGCCACTTACGATTTTTTTGTAGTCGTCTTCTGCAAATTTTAGTTTTATGGCAGAGTAATGGAGTATTACTTTATAGGCTTCTATTAATTTGTGCATAAAATCAAGCGAAGTTTCTGCAGCCCCGTATTCTAGGATGCATTATCTGCAAACTAACCGGATTTCTTTATTATTGAAGGATCTGGTGTCTGTTTGCTGTGTTGGGCTCAGAGGTGCATATATGTAGTAGAAAAACTCAAAATCTAATCAGACAGAATCTAGATTTAGATTTCCACAAAATCGAAAAAAAATCTAGTACTAACAACCTGAATGTAAAAACGAACGCAATTTCTTAATTGCTCAGCACATGATGGTAAATTTTGAATTAATTGCTGCAAGCAAAACAGCTGATGAAGTTTATTTTACAATATAAAAATAAAAAAATTGTTGTTGTCTTTTGAGGCTTTTTATTGTAAGTATTTGTCAGAGCTCGTTTAGCTCTTTTTAATATTATTAATTAAAATTATAATTGTAAAAAATATACTTGCTTTATTACTTGGATGACAACAACTGTGATAAATTTGAAGGCTGGCTGATGTTTAAGTGACCGAAACGTCAACGAAATCTAGATTATTTTCACGGTGTGAAAGCTTTAGTTAGATTTTGGAATCGTGTTGCTCAGAATTTAGATTTAGGGTTAAAATAGTTAGGATGTATGTAACAATGTAAACAAAACAGCCTGTTTTTAACCATTATGCTATATACACCGAACCAAAAACAGTGTTTTTACGAAAAGACGTACAAAATTTTATGAAAAAATTAGCTTTCCCAAACATTTATATTTCTGTAAATTTTCTGTTTTGGAAACCCGTGTTTTTTGGTAGTTTTCGTTCAAAATCACTGTGAAAGTCGCGAGTATATAAATGCCTTGAAAATTTTAAATTAATTTTGCAAAGAATTACACTTTTTTCTCAACTTTGGATGTAAATATCTGCGAAACCGATTGCCCCATTTGAAATCTACTTGCGGTTTTGAGGTCAACGTTAAGTTCTTTATATATGTACTTCTTTATACTGGTCCCTTTAGGCATCTTAAAAAATGAATACATGGGGCTAAAATATGAGAGCTGATAAAGAGAAACAGAATCCCATACATTAGCAACTGAAACTTTAATTTTCTGAATGCTTTTTGCGTTGCTAATGTATGAAATTCTGTTTCTGTTTCTGTTCCTGTTCCTTGTGACAACGCGGCTTAAGTCGTTACGTATGCAAGTAGGTATAACTACATTTATTTCACGAAGCCATCGCTGTTATATGACAAAACTTCAGCTAAAACCATAAAACGGTAATAAACAACTTGTCGTACGAACATACCCTATGTCACAGATAGTTTCGCCGGATATGCTGGCATAAAATACCAGCGCAGTGTGACCAGACACCAGTTACCTAAAACAGTTTTGCCACCATAATTCCACACTTTACCCATCCATGCCTTCTTCCTGTATCAAACGGGCGTCAAATTTAATCACATTATATGGGTAATTAAGTGCATTACTGTCGGAGTTTAATTTGCTTATCACGCAATGCAAACTGCGACGGTTATGTACTCAATGACAGTGATGGTAAACAGAGTTAAATGCTTGATGTAGCATGAGCTCAAATGAAGGCTTCTTACTCTTACTAAGCAACAACCAAATTCCTTTGTTCCTACTTGCAATTAATAAAACATACAAGAATAAAATATAAACAAAAAGTGACACTCGTCATGTTTGACGATAAACTTTACTAAATTTCTTAAAAACAAGAAATCAAATCAGGAACATGACTAAGGTCTTAGGTTTGAGTTAATATCGTGTGGTTTTCTTCCTTATTTGATTTTTATTTAGTTTTTATCACTCATATCGACAAGTATGACTGTGATTCACATTTTTCCAGTAAATGAGCATTCATCAATGGAATATAAAAATCATTTGACGATTGCAAATAAAAAAATCAGTAGACGTAGGTTTTAATCTTAAATTAGAAAAAAGTGTCATTATTTTCACCAGAAGGTACATAAATTGTAGAATCACGTATTAAATGTAACAAAGATGACTTTATCACCGTTTATCAGCAATAGGCTCAAAATGTTCAGTTAAATAATGGCAAATTCTCGCAGAAGATTAAATTAAGGGAGGCACTTTATCTAACCATCGATAACCTGTCGTTGGCATCCAATTAACCGACATATTTTGTTCCGCAATCGTTAAATTGGGCAAAAAGTTATTTACATTTTAAAAAGTCTGAATAAATATGTTTCATTGACGTTTGATAAATAAAAGGTTAAAACGCATTTTTAAACCTATTAAAGCCTTAACATTTTAAGACTTGTTTTAAACGTGGATTTGGCAGTGTTGACGAGTAGAAAGTTATCTCGATAAAAAGTACGCAAACACAGTATAAAGATAATATAATCCGATATTATTAAATCCCCGTCAAAGATTTCTTAATTAAATTAAAAATCTGTGGAATTGTACATACATACATATGCATTCAAAAACTGTAGGAATTAGAAACGGAAAACACATTCCTTTTGCAACTGATAGCAAGGACGGCATATGACACGCATGGAGTTTTTTTTTGCCGAATCCGCACGTCAATTTGAGAAGTCTCACATGACGAATTCTCTAGGAGGGTTTGTCAGACCCTTGTGATTTAACAAAATGTAAGCAAATGACCAATAGAATTTTTAATGAAGCACGCCAAAAGACGAATCAAAAAAATTATATTGGCGTAGCTAATATGTACTGTCATGTTTATGTCATATGAAAATGACAAAACATAAAGATCTCTCCGCTTATGTTATGCAACATCCCATTTCTTACACTTCAAGTTTGCATCTTTGCGTACGCCTGCTTCGCTATTATGTTTCTATCAAAGCGCGGTCTGTCATAAGATTGTTTTCTTTTTTCGATCCGTCATTTTGATTACTTTTCGCTGGACCAACGTGTTTCACTTGCATTTTGCTTTATGTTTTGTAAATGTAATACAATCGGTCGAGAGTAAGATGTCTACAATCCTCATTATTCAGTTTTCATTTTTGTTATGCCACAATATGCAGTGTAGGTAGGTATGTGTCCGTTCAATGATACACAATGAAGTAACTTACTTATAAATTTTAGCACTGACAATAAGTATACCTTACCTATACCTACAGTTTTTGGGTATAACGAAGTGCAGTTTGATATTTTTATGTAATTGTTAAGCAGGCGTGAATGCGTGATAATTGACAAACGGACAAATTGCTTAAGAGCGTCATTATGAGTATAGACGAAGGAATGAACAAAACGTCTTTTAGGAACAGATAATTAAATATTTTTGAAACCTATTGAAACTTTGTTATTAACTAGTCCGATGGTAAAAAGTAAAAAAGTACAGGATGCAATAAAAAGCCAATATAACATAAAATTGATTTGTTGAAGTTGATATAAGTATCATGTGACAATTGGCCGAGTTGATTGATGGTGAAACGAAAATTCCGTTCGAAGTATATAAAACTGAGTGATAAGAAAGTCAAGTGCTCAATTTAATCATAAGAGAAAAGCCAACAAGAAAAATAATAATTATTCTTTACCAGTGTTTGGAGTAGTTTGATAACTTATCAAGCACGGAAATTTTACTACCTAGCAAAAATTGCTATCGTAACCAGCTCGAGGTCTGGCAAAACTCGCTTGTGTACCTATATAAATTATTTTATTATCTAAAAATGGTGTAAATTACACTTGACCCGTCAAAAAGGTAATTGCTACATCAATTGTATTTTAAGCCCATTCATTGTTTTCCCCCAAACATATGGCTTTATCGATTCACGAGTCGGTATAAATTTTTTCTTCCGATCGTGAGATGTTTATCCCTTGTACACTCCTTTGTACCTACACTAGTGAATGAGGGATTCTCGTACAATTCTTTGTACCTGCACCAGTGAATTTAAAAAAAAAAAAATCCTAGAAACGGTACCTATTAAAAATAAATAAATTGAGTGGCGCAACAGCTCGAGGTGAACCAGGGCCAACTTCTCAACAATGTATGCTGGTGTGTTAATTTCTTTACATACAAGGGGACCTACAATTTTTTGCCGAATCCGAACGGCACTTTGAGAAGTTTTTCAAGATAAATGATACTTTCGGAGGGCTTGTCAGACACTCGCGGAGGTGTGGGCCGTGAAAAAGAACATGCCTTTTTTTCAGGTGGAAATGGTAGGATTCGAACCCAGACCTCCGGCGTAGTAAGCACACACACTAACCACTACGCCACGGCAACCCACGGTACCTATTACCCTTAGATTAACCAGCCATCGGTAACCGTCATTGCATCGACATCGTGAGTTCATCATAATATTAAAGACATCGCACAATATTGTCTTTTGTTTGCCGAACCCCGTGGAGGTTAACGGGTTACGGCAGTAAATGCAACTAAAAGATTTTTGACGCAATCGGATCAAAACAACCCGTCAAAAGATGCTCGTTTGATCACTATGCCAATGTCAGTGCATATACCTATGTTCTTGATGATCTTTAAGTGTGCCCGAGCGAAAATGTTAACGTCTGCGAGCACTCAAAGGAGATATTGGGAGAGGGCGCGAGGAAAAGGATGACAATTCTTAGCACATACTTAGAATTTTGTAAGCCAATTTTTTTCGGTATAAGCTTGTTATCAAGAGGTTATGATTATGATTAATCTTTAAAAGCTCTCTCAAAATTATTGACTTTCCCAACTTTCACTTCTACATTAGTAATGGAAAAATCATGCCAAAAGACACACTCCACTTAAACGTAATTTTTCACACAAGCAAAGCACGTGAAGCAACGGTTCTGTCACACAGGGATATAGAAAAAAAATTTGAACTTCTCTCCAGGATTTATTTCGGGGTTAACCCACCAAATTTAGCGCGAAAATCAGAGTTTCACCCCAGATTGAAATTGAATACCAAACTCAGATATTTTCGCACTGAAAAGCTGGCCCCAAATTGGCAAGAAAAAACAGAACAAGTGAGTACAAGTGCCAGAGCTAGTCTTACTTACTTACTTACTTAAGGTGGCGCTACAGTCCGGAATGGACCTGGGTCTCAGCCAACAAGCGTCGCCAGCCAGCTCTGTCTCTAGCTAGCCGTCTCCAGTTTCGCACGCGAAGTTGGCTGAGGTTCCCTTTCACTTGCGTGAGCCACTTGAGTCTCGGTGCTCCTCTACCGCGCCGTCCCTGCGGTGTGGATTCGAAGATTTTCCGGGCCGGGGCGTTGGTGTCCATCCGCTCTAGCCATCGTAGACGTTGCGTTTTGACTCTTTTGGCTATGTCGGTATCGCTGGTACAGCCCGTACAGTTCGATGTTATATCTCCTCCTCCACTCTCCGTCTATGCAGACGTAGGATTTGATACTTGATGCTGGCTGCATAGGACTTCGTAGAAGGTTTTGAGAGCCTCGGTTGGAGAAGGACCTGGCGATCTCTTGCGATTGCAGTCGGCCGACGTCAAACTTCCTCACAGTATTTCCATTACTTGGCGCTGGCCGGGATATCCGCAGCCGTACCTTGGCTACAACAAGGTAGTGATCCATGATACTGGAGGAGTGCCTTGCGTCGATCGTAATGTGGTCAATCTGGTTGACGGTTGATTGATCGGGAGATCTCCATGTCCCTTTGTGGATATTGAGATGCAGGAACTATGTACTAGCTACCACAACGTGTCGCCCCGCAGCAAAGTCGATCAGCCTGAATCCGTTATCGGAGGTCGTGTCGTGCAGGCTATGCTTTCCGACAGTACGGCCAAAGATGCCCTCCCTTCCTAGCTTGGCATTAAAATCGCCTAGGACAATCTTTATGTCGTAGCTAGGACACTGCTCATAAGTTTTGTCCAGGAGCTTGTAGAACATATCTTTGGTCTCGTTATCTTTCTCCTCTGTGGGGGCATGCGCGCATATGAGGCTAATGTTGGCGAATTTAGCCTTGATGCGGATCGTCGCGAGGCGCTCGCTTACAGGGTTGAAGCTCAAGACTTTTTGCCTAAGTCTGCCTCCAACAACGAAACCACATCCATATAGGCGCTGTCTTTGATGCCGATAGTAGTCGCCGTAGTAGAGGTCGCAGTTTTTCATCCTTCTTTTGCCCGGCCCGTCCCACAGCATTTCTTGGATGGCAGTAATGTCTGCCTTGCAGTCGTTAAGGGCCTCCGCTAGTTGCTCGGCTGCACGTGGTCTGTTAAGGGACCTAACATTCCACGTGCAGATCCGGAGCAGATTCCACGTGCAGTCCTTTTCTCGTTTGCATTGGTCGTCAACAGTAAATCCGTCCGAATCCGAGAGATTTATTACGCAATTAGTTTTTAATCTCTTCGTAAGAGATTCAAATTTGTATGGTAAATCTCGTGATTTAGAGCTGTTTAAGGAAGATTTGTCTTAATCAGGGAATAGTGTCCGGTGGAAACACCTTATTATCTCGGCGAAGATAGTTTATGCTGCAAAATTTGCAATAAGGTTTCTCAGTTGATGACGTGCCGACATTATTTGTCACGTGGGATTATAAAGATTGATGAATTCATACATTGTATGCAAATTATTTGTATTGAGCACGCCTCCAATAAATGGGCGTGGGGTCAGAATATACCTAATCCTTTTATTACTTTTTTATTAGAAGCATGGAGAAATGCGTAAAAATCGGAAAATTAATATAACAAAAAAAACCTAAAAAGGACTCCCTAAAAGTAGGCGGAACTAAAAATACATTGTACATATGCATCAAACTTAGTGAAAGCAAACAAAAGCTCTCTGAGGGCATGGTCCAACTTACCTTAAACTTTTGCGAGCACCTGTTGTAGGTAATCCTTAAATCGGTGTAAATGTGTCTTTCTATCTTTTACTGATTGTTGGATCTTGCAAAAAAAATATTCCAGTTTGTATCTTTTGCAAAACACTTTTCCACTTTCTTATCTTCTTTAAATTAAAACACTTTCTGCAAAGAATAATAAATTTTAAACACGATCAAAACTAGCTAAGGAAAAGCTAAAAAATCTTTTTCGCGAAAATTTAAATGTTCGATATAACCAGCCAGAGCAGCACAAAAGCACAACATAACCACCACATGCACTTATGAAGTTCTATACCGGCATTTTAATCTTAGCTTTGGTACCCACCTACTCAAGCTAGTAAGACAGGTAAGGATAAGTATCTATCCTATGTTTGTTATCATTAAATTTCAATAAATTATGAAGACCGACACGATTTTCCGGCAAATATTTTTTTTCTCACAGACGAATACAAACCTGAATTTTAAAATGGATCTCAGATGCTCAAGTATCTGTGGCAATAGGAACACAAGAACGAAAATCGCATAAAAAACCTGACCCGCGCGTCACAAAACATAAAAGATAGTAGATAAAAAACATGGAAAGGCTCTCCCAAAAACCAAATAAAACGAAAGAAAGCATAAAGAAGCTCGCACCACCAAAAACAAGAATAAGAAGCAGTATGAAAAAAAAAAAAACACAAGAAACAACAACAAATGCCGAAAGCAAAAAACCGGCATGACAGGCTAACTGGTCTCTTCTTGGATTCTCCTCTTTGAATTTAAAAAGGAAAAAGATACACACAACACAATCAAACACGGATACAATTATATACTTTGACTTAAAACGTGCCAAACGATCATTTAAAATCGTTTAAAATCTTTCGATTCTTTTCGAGTTTCGAAATATTCAAAGGATCACCTTTTAAATGAGTCACGAATCGAACGTTGCCACTGCCATGTGGTGGTATTTATTAAAATAGATTTTTTTTCAGACCCTGATGAGGAATGATAATAAACTCGAACACCTTGCACTAGAAATCTGTGTGTCCTTTACCTAGAATTATTGATAGTGAAACTGGTGCGATTTATTTAAACTTTACGCGAAACTCTTGCGATACTCGAGACGACCACATACACGAACACGAGCACATTCGATGTGAAAGACAAACGGTGACTGCCCGGCTAAACTGAAATCTACAAACGAAAAAGTCTGCCTGCCTCTGCCAACCCAGCAGAGGATTGTTGACGTAAAATCCAACCGACTTGCTTGGTGCACATTGCCGTGCAAGAATGAGAGTGACTACAAGACAGTGGGGCCGAAGTGGCTTCGTTTCCACTTGAATTGGATACTTACTATTTCGTATACGGACAATGGCATGTAGTCATAGTTGGCTCATTTGGGGCCAGCTTATTTTATACCCCCCCCCCAATTGTCGGTCATAAGTCTTTTTTCAGTTTCAGTTTTTAATGCCTTTTATTACAATTTTATCATTTTTTAAATGCTATAGACAAAAATACGTAAAATTAAGATAATTGACTTATGAGTGTCTTTATTTATCTTAATGGCCCTTTGCGGTGCTCTGAGCTAAACTTAATGTTTATCAACTATGTCTTTCGACCTAAACTAACTAACATTACAATACTATACGTACAATAACAAAATTAAAACTAAGAAAAAGTTTTTGATCGATAGAACTTAGTGGCAAAATTGTTTTTTTCTTATCTTATCCATAAAACTTAAGGCTACCTTTAAATTAAAATATGTACAACTTAGACTTTACCGAAATTAGCCTAACTTAACTAATTGCGTAAGTAAATATGTACTTGGCTTTTAATCACTGCTGCGTATTTTATATTTTTATACCCCATCCCATAGGATAGGAGGTATATTAAGGTTGATATATAGTTTGTAACATAGAGAAATAATCACCGTAGACCCCCAAGACCTAAGGGCATATGATCGAGACCGAATTGTAAGTCGAATGAGCCATGTTCCGTCTGTCGGTAGTTTTTAGGCCTTAAATTTTGAGCTAGGAACTTGAAACTTGATATCTGTTCTTTCTAGGTCCCGAAGCAGTACAAGTGTAAAAAATTTTAAAAACCGCCCACTGACACGCCCACTTTACTTAATAGCATGAAAAATCAAGGTTGTCGCAGGAAGCTGAAATTTGTTATGCGATATCCTCGCTAAAGTGTATTGTGATTGGCAATTAAAAAAAAGCGAATACTGCCCGCTTGTAGGCGTGGTCATACTTAATATGCATTCTAGAAAAAGGTTTTTATTTGATATATTTGCTATAAATCCTAACAACTTGCACTATAAAATGTTCAGATATGTGCGTAAGCTATCAACTCAAGTGAATAAATTTTCGCCACGCCCACTTTTGGGGGCGTTTTTAAGTATAAACCAAATTTTTAATATGAAAATGCAGTCAACACGTGTACACCACTTCTGATAAAAAATATAAACAAAAATACGATGTTGTTGAGAAGGGGTGGATGCCACGCCCCTTTCTTAGGGAGAAGATTCTTAAATGAAATTTAACAACATAAAAACCAAAACAACATGTGAAAAGAATTATCGCTGAGACTTTTTCTATCTGACATTATGGTTTTTTTTTCTAATGCTTAGCTCACGATCAACAGGATCATCCTTAAAATGCGTAGAACATCGCGAGCGGAAAGAGTTTGAAGAAAAAAGAGATAGAAAAGAAATGGAATTCTCGACTCAATACACACGCTTATGAGCCAGTGTGGAACATGAAAACCCTGCTCAGAATACCAAAGCTTACTCCTGCAAGAGTTATGCCTTAACGAAGAAAAAAAGTGATATAACCAGCATTCAATAAAAGTATTTAATAAAAACATCTGGCATGAATCTTATTGTTGTCCATTCTATTTGCACATTGGAAGAGAAATGGCCGTTTCGCATTCAGCGCGAGAGCGTCAAACCAGAGCAGCAGCGACAACACGAGACCAAAGAAATCGTTTGTTAATACGCAATGAGAGCGAGAAACCGCGACGACTGTTTTGAGTGCACAGCGACATAACATAACATATTTCAAAAATTTGTAGACTTTATTGCACATAAATAGTTAATATTTCACAACAATTATTAGCTTCGAGAAAAAAACGTCTATTCAACAGCGCGTCATAACTCACAACACCGATTGACAGAATAATCGTCAACCTCGGCGAGGGTTTTCAAATTTTTCGAAAAGCCCGGCGAGCGAGACAGCGATCATGCCGGTATTGTCAACCACTCCATACATTGCCATTGATTGAAATTCATTTCAAACAGCCATAAAGGTGTTAAATATTAACCTGGATAATATACGTGGACCAGGAAGCCGCTCATTTTGAGGCAAACGCTAGAGGATTTTTGTTTGCCGCTTGTTTTGGCCAACCCCAGATATTTTTCATACCAATACGATACCATATCTGATAAGCGTTCTTCTATCCGCCACCTTGGAAGGCGCCTATCTCCTTATTTGCTTTATGGCTTAATGTGTGTTTCCGAAGCTGCGAATCTTCGCTAAAACTAATTGCAGCTCAGAAGAACCATCGCCTGACCTGACCCCTCTTACAATCATGCATGCTGTGTGCGTTACAAGTGTTTTTACACACATGAAAAAGACCTACAGTTTTTTGCGGATTCCGAACGGTGAATTGAGAGGTTTCTCATGACAAATGATGCTCTCGGAGGGTTTGTCAGGCCCTCGCGAAGGTGGAACACCGTGAAAAAAACTTTTATTTCCCCGGTCAGGACTCGATCCCGGGACCTCGTGGTCGTGCACTGGATCACTATTTATTTGCAAGGATTTGTTGATCTTGAAATAAAATGCATCTTGGGGATAAAATTCTACAATCTGCATTTGAACTTCAAAAAAAAATTTGGCCCAACCGGAGATGGCCCAACCAAGTTCGATTAGCTCTTCAACGAAGAATTGCCCATGAAATTGAAACCGTTGTCTGCTGCAATCTGGACAGTGGCAGAGGAGCTGTTGTACATCTTGCTTCATTTCAGGTTCAAGTGGCCTCTGTAAATATAGTTGGTTTTCGTTAGTGGTCCTTAATTTTGCTGACGAAATAGGTTATGGTCTGCCTATCGATCACTCTTGAAGCTATTGAAAGTGACGGCCTTTTGAGTCAATCCGTTGCGTCCGTCACGTCGAAGTACACAACTGACAACTCAGTGAAAAACACACGTTCTTATGGGAAGAGACGTACGTCACGCACTATGGGCCGCAACCCATAAGAACGTGTGTATTTAACTAGTTGTCAGTTGTATACTTCAACGTGACGGATGCAACGAATTGATTGATTTGGAGGCTTAATGGCTAAAAGTATTTTCACATAAGCAGAAAACTGCCAATACCGATTCCATCCACTATTCGTAAATTTTGATATTTCATCCATGCCATTTTTGTCGCAGGTGTGCCTGGCAGTTTTCTAGAACTGAGATTAAAAACGCAAACAATATCAATCAAATTGGTCAACAATTCCCTGTCCGATTCCCGTGCTGTTTCCTAGAATGTACCTAATTTTGGTAGAGCCAATATTCGTCGTAGCTCGCATAGTCCTAAGTTCGTCGCTTTAGAATGTACCTCAACAGAACGAAAGCGAAATTACCTACTGTTAGAACACCGTCGCGTCGCAAATTCGTCATGTCTTAAATTATTTTATATCTTGCTTTTATAGGTACAAAGTTTAATTTTTTTCTCGGTAAAGTTTCGATTTTTTCTCAGCGACCTTCCGGCTGCTCATTACCAAATTCTCATGTTACTTTCTCCTGTCATAAGTAGATTATCGTGAAAGAGGAGCAAAGGATCTCCGTTTGAAGGAAAACAAAGGTTTTTTGTAAGGACGCTGTTTCCAGCTGCTTGAAAGTTAAAACCGAAAAATACCAGTATGTACCATCATGTACTGATAACCTTAGCTACCATCATGTACTGATAACCTTAGTTTTGAGACTGCCGTTCTATTAGGGACCTAAAGCAGTAGTCCCACGTCGACCCATATTTATAAATTTTAACTAGGCATTCTTACAAAAAAAAACCTCCTTTTGTGCTTTCGACCCCACTGGGTGTTGAACCCTACAGACAGCCAATACCACTTACTATACATGGTGTTAAGGCAAATATTAAGACAAGGCTGGTGGGGTAATGAATGATTCGGTTTTTAGCTGTTGGGTGCCTTTTTCTTTCGTTTGAATATAAAAAAATATGTTAAATGTTTATGCAACTACATTCATAGTGTATACATAGGTACATAGTTTGCAAAGGTTCGTACTTGACTACACAAAGGTTGACCGGATTTGTCACCTTAAATGTTCGTGAGCTTTTATTTGTAGGTACCTGTACAATGCCTTTGAAACTCCAAATAAACAGTGCATTCTACTTTTGGCACAAAAAAATTTAGGTTAACTAAGTTCGATTTAAATTAAAAGGTCAAAGCTACCTGCATTCTTTTGAATCAGCTATAAGAATCGCATGCAGATGTGCAGCATTTTTAAGCTACAACAAAACTTAAGGTCAAGGTTGTTGATGTTGCATAAAAGCTATCCCTAATAAAAAAAAGCAGGTTGGTAGGTATTGTTAAGGCAGAGCTTTAAGGAAGCGGAAGTTATGGTTGGCAAAAATACATAGTTAAAACTTTTGGGTAGAAGCTCATTAACTAAAAAGGCTTGCAAATTCGGGAAAAAGAGTAAATTTACGAACTTGAAATCTTGGCCAAAAAAAAAGTGAGGCATTTTTATAATGCATATGGGTTATGGATACTAGGGCCGTCTCAGGGCCTGGGGGATACGTTCTGGGGACCTTGGCACATAAAAATTCTTGGGCTCAAATGGAAAGTAAAAAAGTTTGGTAACACGAAAAAATACTGCTAAGATTTTTTAATAATTTTGGCTAATTTTTTCACAATTTTTTATTTAAAAATTTTATTCTTCTTTTTCTTTTCCATTTAGGTGCGAGATTATGATCAGAAGTGATGGATCATAAACCTCCCACTCTACTGCATTCCTTTACATTTTAAAAATTGTACTATGTAACAATTCAACACAATTTAGGTATACCTATGCCAAAATGCATCGTTTATTGAATTGAGGGAAACCAGCCATGCCTACATGTCATGTCCTATCAATTTCAAGAAGGAACACTTGGGGTGAGCACTTTTCGAGGACCTAAAAGGTCTATAAGCTAGTTTAAAATCTGCAATTTATTTCCGGATAAAACTGTTTAAATTCCCTACGCCTTGTCTTCACAGGAGATAGATTTATCGCATAAAGCAATAGCAGATGCAGAAAGCAGACAAACCGCCGAGTTTCCTCTAATGAGCATTTCATCCCATACCTTTTCAGTACATTTTTAAGAAACTCTGAGAAGGGACAGCTCAATTTGCCTTAATCACTTGCGATACATAGCGAGCGATTAAGTAAGCCATATGTCTCAAGCTAAAGATGTAGTTGCTTAATTGGTTCTCACAAGCGCTACTTTACAGCTAGCGATGAATCTATCGGCTGTGGGGACACCAAAGAGAAAAAATTGATTTATCACTGTCACTCGGCATATACCTACCATATCTCCTCCGGTATCGTACATGTATCGATGGTGCCTCCCACACCATTAACTATAAATCCCGAAGTGTCTCCACCACTTAACTTGTCACGAGCGCTCTTTATATCCGACCGGGGGTATATTAATAATAATGCAACGTTTGCTTATACCCGACCGAGGGTACCTATTTTAATTTTAATGCATAGTTTATAACACAGTGAAATAATCATCGTAGACCCTTAGACTTTTTAGAGATATGATCGAGACCGACAGCTGAATCGATTAAACCATGTCCGTCTGTATGTGTAAAGGTTTTAGGTCTTCAAAATCCAGCTAGTGAGCTGAAACTTGGTACACGGCTTGGAAGTGTGAAAATTCGATAAATCCGTCAACGGCCACTTCCACTACTGGCTTCAATGTGAGACAGCCTCTATTTCACATTTTAAACAAAGTAAGATAACAAAAAAAAATAAATAAGGGACCAAAGATTTTGTCTGGCTAGCAATAGTGTCTATCAATATAGAACTGGGACTGGGACCCAATTTTGCGTCCCTTTTCGCTGGCGATACCTAACGTAGCTCTCCTACGCGCTGCTTTCGTAGTAATCCCTCCCCTAGCATTTGTTAGAGACATAATCTGAGTGATCAAATGCCCTTGGTTGCTTGGATTTTTGTGGCAAAATTCGACATTTAAGGGAAATTAGTTGAGAATTTTTGTTTATCGCGGATTAGTGTCTGATGGAGACATAAGTACTAAGATTGGGTTGAAACTTAACCCGCCACTTCCCACTTGGATTAGCATAACTGGCTACAGTAAAGGAATCTGGATAAATGTCTGGAAGTAAAATTCCAGGCACTGTAAGTCGCAGTTTATTGTTATTCTTATATTATTTCTTTATTAATACTCAATCATTGCATACTTTTTTTCAAAGCTACTAAGGCCTTTAGATGGTAATAATAAATATATACTTAAACGCTAAAAGTCCCCTATTCTTGTTATAAATATATAAATTGAGCAAACACTGATAAGTTTGTGATAGGCACTAAAAAAAACTGATAGGGAATTATGTCAACTAGCTACAGTTCATTGCAAAAATGCTCACGGGCGTCGATACTCATTACACCCTATTCTAGGAATGGAGTATATTGAGTTTGATACAGGCGAAAATGTAATATAGAGAAATAATAGCGATAGACCGCGCAAGACCTTGAGGGCATATGATCGACACCGATTTCTGAGTCGAATGAGCCATGTCCATCCGTCCGTCCGGATGTTACAAATTTTTACGGCTCAAATTTTGAGCTAGAAAGCTAAAATTTTGTACGTAGCCTCTTTGTCATCCGACGCAATACAAGATTTAAAATTTTTCAAATCGCCCCACAGAACTACAAAAAGACTTCCAAAAAACTGTACGAAGTCGTAAAAAAACTAAAATTTAATATTAAGCATCTCCCAATGATTATAAGTCATAAAAAATAAAAATAAAGTCGTCAGACCGCCCCTTGTGGGCGTGGCATCGATTAAAACGTAATCCTTCAAATGCAATTTATTTAATATTTTTCTTCCGAATCGGAAAATGTTTACTTATGTAGAAAATACTTGTTCTACAGTTTCTACAATTTAGTTCATAGAAAGGCTGTTTAGAGCTGTTTAGAGGCAGAATTTAAGGATAACCAATAATTTTATAGAAAAATATGGATGAGGGAGCAATCGAGCTGTTTAGCCTTAGGTACTAAAGGGAAGAATAAGTAATAAGATTTAGCACATATGACACAGCGGACACTATTCTAGATTTTGTTCACACAACATTTTTGGCCACCCCCATCTTTAGGGGTTTATTTTACATAATTATTGGACTTGGACCGAAAAATTTTTGCGTACATATTAGCCGCAACCTTGGATATTTCTATGTTAAAATAGATTTTTGTTTAAGGGAGCTGGACATGCCCCTTCTATGAAAAAAAAAAAATAAAAAACCTTAAGATATTTTTTTAATTAATAAATGGTAACGGAAAGGGGATAGGAAACAAAAAATATAGGAATGTTAAAGAGAATTCTAAAGAAGAGGCTAAAACACCAAAATCTTTCAAAGATACCAATATGCCCACTAAAGAAGGTATATAATACCGAAGAAGCCGATGTTGGTTATGCCCGATTTCCACGTGCTAAAAAACCACCCATTATTTATGAGATACACTATAAAAACTGCCAAAACGCACGTCATAGTAGTAAATTTTCGCTCTCTCATAATTCTTCTTGACTTTAACTTAGTTAACTTAACAAGTAGTTTACGCTTCCGTAGTGTTTATCGCGTTTGGTAGGTTGCTATCCAGTCTCGTTAAGAGTACGGATCATTTCATTGTTGCAATGAACATGAAGACGAGCGCTTAGCTTTCGAGCAAAGTTTGTTACTTCTTCGCTCACAGTAACTATTCCTAAATCTCTGTGAATATCACTATTCCTAAATACCATGGAGCATTTACAATATCTCTAAGTGTCTTGTTTGGGAAAGTCTGCAATATAGGCATGTTGTCTAACACGAAAGAGTCTGCTTTCAAGATAGTTTTTCATTATTCTAAACACGTCTTCCGGCAAGTTTTGCCGTAGCTTATATATCAAGCCTCCGTGCCAAACCTTGTCGAAGGCTTGCGATACGTCGAGGAAAGCACTTGAACACATTTTTTTCCCTTCTAAGGCTTTTTCAATTTCATGCGTTACTCTGTAGACTTGATCTATTGTGGAATGTTAGGTCTGAAACCGAATTGATGATCCGGGATCAAACGTCTTTCTGCAATTATGGGTTGTAATCGCTTCAGCAGAAGTTTCTCGAATACTTTCGATTATATCGGTAGAAGCAATATGGGTCTATAAGATTTTTTTTCGTATGCACATTTCCCCAGTTTTGGAACCATAACGACCTCAGCAACTTTTCGTATGGTGCATTTTTTACAGAATACAATATAAGTTATATGACATGGGTAATATAGAAATATAATATAGGTACAGAATATAATATAAGAATATATTCTATAGCAAAACATTTCATGTTAAGTAATGTAATGTCTAATTTTCGGTAACATTAAATTCCAACAACAGTGAGTTGATTTAGATCCAGGATAACTCTTGTCAATCAGTACTTCTTAGGGCTAAGAAGTTGTTTGCGTTAAGACCCTTTTTCCCTTGCAGCGGCAACCTAAATTCCATCATGCCAGTTCTGCTTTTCGGTGTAGAACGTAGAATCATGGATCTTGTTAATGACGAATGAGGGCGCTCAAGGTTACTTCGAGAAGAAAAACCATCGGGCAATTTTCCTTCTGTCTGCATAGATGGTAGGTAAGTGTGGGAGGAAGAAAAAAACAGCAGTTATGTACTTTTGTTACATCTACATTTAAAAGCAACACCAAAACTCGAATAAGTTGTAAATTATTTGAGTTCATCAAACAAAAAGGCTTAATAATATTCTATTTATTAGAATACAGAAAAAAATTCAATCTACAGCTATTTCAGCTGCTTAGACTTAAAAAGAAAAAAAGGTATTGAGGAAATAGGTATTCAATAATAGATAAACTTTTTCAACACCTATTTCTGTTTGAAAGCTGAAATTACGTGTTTTTAACCGAATTAAAAAAAAAATAACTAACACATGAAACAAGTCAAAACACTTCCAATAAAAAACTAAAACAAAAAATTAAATTTTATTGAAAAGCGCACATTGCATTATTATTGAAGCAGCTTTTTGACTGCTAAATACTCAATGCTAATTATGCCGCAACACGCACTCAAACTCCAAGCCCAATAAATACGTTGCGTCTATATCAGTTCAGTGATTTATGTTTCAGTGCTCTTTACTTCAGTAATTTATGACTAAAGTGTCCTGAGAATTTTGTCGGGCATAAAATTCATTGCTTTGAAAAGTTTACGTTTCAGTTGTTTGTTAGCAGCAGTACTCAGCTGTTTAGCTGAATGAGACAATTTCTCCGAAAATACAAGTTTTTTTTGCTTTTGATTTACTTTTGTTTCTTTTTAAATTAAAATTTAAAAGCCATTTTTACAATGGAAAAAACTGGCAAGTTGGATCCTACAAATAGAATCTCGGTTGGTTTTGCGAATAACAGCACCCGACGAGCACTTTTCGATGAACAGTGCGTTCGATGAACAGTGCACTTTGCAGAGTTTTACTGATTTTGTGACAATCAGTTGATCGCACTGAAAAGTGCGAGTACGTTTTCAGGGCGCACTGCAGCTAGTTTTATCGATTCAACCAATATTTAAAAGTCAACCGTCAGTTAAATTTTAACTTCGCGGTGCACCCTTTATTTAACTAACTTCTTCAAAGCATAGCTGCTAAGTAAACTTTCGTAATCAGCTGACTAATGTTGTTTTCGAATAGATTCTCCTTTGGCTCACTTCCTTTCTCGTTGGCAAACGTTAGGTAGAAAGAGAACAACCTATTATTGGGCAGCTGTTTTTTCAGCTGGTCTCCGTTTCGACCAGCTGGGCGAATGGAAAATTCATTATCATGCAAACATCGTCCTCCCTCATCCACCCATTACCAATCACGCACACAACCGGTTCGCTTTACTTTGTGTTAATGTGCTCGTTAAATAATATTTTTAGCCAACATATCAAAATTGAGTACGTTTCTTAATTATCTTTAGTTTGCTCATTAGTCATCTGTTACAAGCAAATTAAAAAACATTTGATTACAAATTGTCTTAAAATCAAATCGCAAAACCCGAAAGCTCCAGTCAATGTTCGAAAAAGCTCAGATTTTTGACATTTGTCTGCAACTAAACCTGACAAAGGAGCGAAACTATACATTTTTCATACGTGTAGTACTACATCCCATTTCGCTTGCACACATGAATTTTATGCTGTCACGGAGAGGTGGATTTTTTCTTCGTTTTCACAAGTAGAGAAGAGGCGACATTTTTCAACTCATAATTTTCGTCAATTTTTATGTTGCAAAAGTACCAATTTGTTGAGTTTTTATAAAATAGTTAAACATTGTGATTTTCGCGTCGGAAAGCAAATAATTGTACACTGCGACACGCTAACAACGACCACTTTTCTTTAAATTCTCAGGAACACTTTGTCTCGCAATTAAGAAAAAAAAAACATTTTTGTTGGACTGTATTTCGTGTTTTTTGCTTCGTGAGTGCGTGTCCGTGAACAGAAAAATTTGTGGATAAATACTTTGTGGAAACAATACGTTCCAGGTATCGTCAAAGTAAGTAATTGTTATAAACAAATTCCTCTTTAGTGTGAGTAGATTCTAGGTGGGTTTTGTGGAAAAGTCAATTAAAATCGAGATTCGAGACAAAGAACTAGGAAAGTGCGCTCCGCTCATAATATCTCTTTGGCAGAGAGGAGAGCAGAAAAACCAGGAAAGGAACACAAATTTGTTTCGATTTTTTTTCGCCGAGACTGCGTTGTCATGTCACAAGTCAAATGCATTTGTCGATTTTTTTGTACACAAATTGCACTTGGAAACAGCACTACACGGCACGGGGCTGATGTACGAAAAGTTGTATTGTTGCCAACCTGCCTGAAGTGGGCACCGCCCGTCTTCCCCGTGCCATCAATCAGCAGCGAAATAGAGAAGCCCAACAAATGCATGAATAATTGTCGCATGTTGAAGGTACAGTGAGTCAATGCAATTGATGGTGTTTGCTTTTTGGGGAAACCAAATAAAGGAAAGATTAACGCAACTGAATCTTTGAAAAAGAGTGGCTTTGTAAGGCCTATCGAATAAAACTACCCTCAAGAACCAAAACTCGCGGTTCGATTAGCAGCTTGGCAGGGTAATTAGGTATAGAGTTTTTTTTTCTGTCTCAGACAAATGCAATAGAAACTCCTAAAATTCTTGTAGCATTTATCAATTTACGGTTGTGCTATTTACATTACATGTTTGCAACGCAATTTAGAGAATGCGTAGGCGGGCTGAAAAAGTCTTATCTACTCATCTGAGGCAGTATGTGTTTGTCTCGTTAGATGATTTCTTGTTTTTTTTTCTGCCTTCCATAGAATTTTGAACGCTGGAGGTGGTATTGCTGAACATATCGATAAAGTCATATTCTGCCACCGAGAAATAAAGTACCTAATCTAAATCGCCAGTGCCTGGTTCCTGCGAAGGGACATGGCAGGCTATCAGCCGGCGGTCTAGGACTTTTGTCATGTCGCAAAAGGATCTACATATCAGATAGTCTGACCAGGTGAAGTCTTATGGTACAAGCCTTAAACTTTATGATCGAGCATCCCAAGGTGCTTTCAACGTCGTCCCAGACACTCACTTGCGCGTCCATATAAAATAGGTAACAGCCAGCAGAAGCGGTTGCTCCTGAGGTTGTACTCAGCTCACCATACTTTGAAGCCGATGCTTTGAACAGTATCGGAAGGGTTTGTATAGAAGCGGGCTTACTTTTGGACTTAAAATGAACTGGTAGCAGACACGGCCACTGATCTGACTATAAAGAGATAGCCAACTCTACAACCCCCTGCCCGCTAAAACCCGCAAAAACACCTACAGGGAACGAAACGGAACGTAGTGGAATCTGCCATGGGACTTGCCTTTGATTTCCTGTATGTGTGAAACACTTGCCAGCTGAGACTTTAGTAGTGTGCCAGGCAAAGCACAGCTTGGGGGCAAAAAGAGAATTCTTGTGAGGAGTTGGCTATCTTTTTATAGTCTGATAAGTGGTTTTGGAGCTCCGATTTAACGTCTTATCTTTCTCCACCTTCAAATTGGACTGAAGCAAGGCATCCTATGGAATTTATTTAGGGACACGAGTGCAGCAATCCATTATAAGATTGAGAAGTAAAATTTTGAAGTAAAATTTTCGACAACTATAGTTTGACACATCAAAAGGTGACAAAGTTTTTTAGCACCAGAAGCATGCAGGTAAAATATTCGACTGATACATACAAAGTAAAATAAGAAAAACAGCTAAAATTTGGGCCGAGGATAGGTACCGCGGGCCACATCATCAAACATAAGGATGATAAGAAATTTTTTTTACTTAGCAGAGAAGGAAAGATCTAAATTATCAACAACTTAAAAAATTCATAATTCAAAGGTTTGAAACGGAAAATGTTTGCGTTAAGTTAAGGCCAGCAGTTTGAGGATGTTCGACCGATTTGGTTTATAACTTGATGCGTTTTCAGGATGATTCCTTTTTGGCTTCTTCGATCAAAATCAGTAATTAATAAAATACTTATTTTATGTTTTTTTCCTGACGTTTCGACAGGGGTTGCGTCTTCTTCACTTTTTTCATGATACATTCGCGAACAAGGGATAAGGCTATTCTTTAAACGCGAACATCTTACAAGCTGAAAGGATAAGGAGTGGAGGAAAAGGAGAGGAGGTACCGATGCACTATTGTTTGGAATAGTTGAGGGTTGTATTGATCAGGAAAGAACCTATTGTGGCAGGCGGCAAATCTCTACTGCAAGGGGGTGGGGCTCTGCAGCCTTTGTGTTGGTTTCACTTTTAAAACGGTATTACGTGCTTTCTTAACCGGTTTTTTTTAAAGCTGATGGCCGAAATTTAAGGATCACTTGACTGGAGCTGATAAGCCCGGTATATTTTTTTTTGCATAATTTCACACTATGCTGTTACTCTAATGGAGAGGTGCGAGAATCTGGGCTATACTTTTCCCAGGGATTACGCTAATTATTCGCTGGCGTCCGTTCATCCGTATTCATGGCATATTCCATCTGTACCACATAAGGCGATGCGCTTAAGGTTTGGAAAAATGCCATTAAAACTTTTTAAAGAGTGTTTTCTTTGTAAAGTACGCAATTCATGCTATCATTCCCGAAGCCTAGTAACATCTCTTATGTCTTTTCCGAAAATGCTTTCTCAAATACTGAAAAAATTTGATCCATTGTTGTTTTTATGTTAAAGCTGAACAATAGCACGTCTCAGTTTTTGATAAGAAAACAAATATGTATTATGTGCGATAACATTAAATTCATCTGAGAGAACAAGAAATTCAAATGTTATCACTTCGCGTTACACATAATATGTTCTTAAATGTGCAAAAATTAAAGATACTTCGTAAGCCGTGTGTTTATTCTAAAATTCATAAGATTAAGCAGATCTTCAGGAGACACTTTGTTTTCACATTTACAAAAAATTATATTCTCATTTTCATATCATTTTAACGTGTGCAAAATACATTTTAAATCCTCTAATCTTTTAGTTCGGTCTTGAATCATGGGTTGATGCGATTGTTCTTTCTTAGCGCATGTCTTCCAAGTTACTTTGCCTTTTAGAAAAATTTACTTCCTATCTTATGTCTATGTACCCATTGTAATAATAGCTACATACGTAACATCACCGAAATTAAAAATTCCGTAAAAAAATTTTGAAATCCAATTTAACTGTTGATAGAGTGTCAGCGTTTCAAATTAAAGTTAGGGTCAAAATCACCAAGTGCTGGATACAGCAAAAATTATCGTTATATTACTTGCTTATTGCTTAAACAATGTCTTGTTTAAATATTTTCTAACAGCTGGCTTGAATTCTGTTAAAAATAAGAGAATCAGGAAGTTGAGAGGTTTTTTCAATAACACAACCATCTAAATACACAGCCGAAACTCAAAATTTAGAAAGCTAGAGAATGTATGGCGAAACTTTTTACATTTATGGCGGATTAGCAGCATTATGCTGCTTTGTGATGATATCCCTCGGAATATAATTGCAAAGGAAGACAAAGTCACAAATGGGCAAACGGGAGTTTAAGTGAGTAATAAAGAGGTGAGTCCTTGTACCTGTAGGCAACTACTTAAGATAATTTTATAAAAGGATGGGGATTGGCTTTACTCTGCTCAGAGTGTTAAAAACACATTTAATTTTCATTGCCCATGCTTTGCAGCATGGAGAAGTAGCTTGGCGAGTCTTAAGCTTTTTCTAGACGCATACTTAAGCCAGAAAATAATTGAACGAAAATTTTGCCCTAGCAACTCTCCAAAAAGAGTTGAGGAGGCTGGAACAAAAATTGGTTGAACGACGGAAGTGAAAATCATCCCAGCCACCATAGAACGAGAAGAATTATTTCTTGGTTGTACCTAACAGAATCGGTTGTACCATTTGTCAGTGGAAATGGTTTAAGTTTCTGAGTAGGATGAGTTTATCAAGTACGTAACGTAAGCCTGAAAAAAGCCTTTAGTCCCATACTCTTAGCCATTTCGTTTTCTAGACATGGTAAAATATAAACAGTATTGTTTCAAACGTGACTCACAAAATGATTTAAATAGGTGATTCATTTGTTGTTTTGCTAGTTTTTTTTTACGAAAAAACAATAACATCGTTACACACTCTAACACATGTAAACTTTTGTTGGTGTTTGCTGCTGTCCAACTTGTATTTATTAATTTATCTGTTTGTTTTGCTTAATATTTTTTTTTGTTTATGCGCACAGTATTTAGTTCCTCAGCAGACAAAATAAAATAGCAAAACAGCCAAAATGATGGCCACCACCATTGCAATTAGAGCTTGCTGGAGCTATAAATCAAACATACATGCACGCCTGAATAAATATATACCTACCTATATATGAATTTGTTTTTGTTTTAATCTAGACTAGAGTAACACAACTTGCATGTGATTGCATTAGAAATAGGTATAATCATTAATTTGCGATGAGTAATAGAGAATGTGAGCTTCAATATATGATTGATATGCGGTATGATAATGTTGCTACCATGACAACTTCATAATAGTTTTAATTGCACACAGGTCAAGTGTCGAATCAGTGTAGGGCTCTGCGCTAAAAGTCGATGACATCGTCAAGTTTATTAGACTAGTCTTGCTACGAAATAAGTTGTATTAAGTGTAAATTGATTGTAAACAAAAATAACGTGAAAGTTGATAGACGGTTGGTGTAGAAATCCAATGCCTTTATTATGAGATATCTAGACCTTGTATAGTTTGGCGTACTAGGAGGCAAAGTCACGCATGCATTGTGATTATGGCTAATAATCGGTTATACTGTTGACTCGCGATGGATTGGAATCTGTTTTGTTTGCTATTATGAATGGAAGTGTTTATTTTACGTCTAGTTTGCTTTGCGTCTCGAAAAAAGGTATTTAGATTTCACCGCCAGGGTTCATCTAAACAAAAAGTCAGTGTTCTTCTATAATTAAATAAACAAATGCATTAAAAATTCCCAAAAAAGATTTTTAACTTAACAACAAGAAGCAAGGCTCTTTTTTTAAAGTTTTCCCACAGATGAAAAGCCGCAAACCAAAATCTGACACTCCGATAGGCCAAATTTTTTCTCGAGACTTCAGTCGGGCTATTTTAATTTTATACCATTAAATCTGGCATCTTTAATGCGTTTTTTCTTTTTGCAAGGACATTTACACTGCATTATAATGCAGTGCGCATAGCATAGTCATTGCATCGACTGCGTGCGATCACGAGTATTGTCCTAAATATTGTGACTATATATTCTCCGTAGTTGACTACTGGTCGAAGCTTACTAGTCAGATGATTATATTTTTAAATAGAACCATAAAAACTCCTGTGTCACCTTTTTTATTCCTTCTTGTATTATCATTTTAAGCGCCATTTTATTTATAAACATTGACACGTGATTACACACCATCGCCACAAAAAAAAAATTATCAGTAACACGGAGTTCTCCATAGTAAGTTCAGAGTTTTACCTTTGGGAAAAAATGTGATACCGGGGGACCAGTTTTTTCAGGAATCACTGCAATTACTTTCTTATCCGTTCAACATTGTCATAGCCAGCATGACTCCTTGTGACTTATCTTCTATCTTTTGCGCGTTTCCAAGTAAAGAAGAAGGAACGACTAAGTTGGGAAAAATAAACCAGTGAGTAAGTGCTACAGTGTGTACGCAGAAGTTACAGTCCGTAAAACGGACCGTTGAATATCCCATGCTATCCCACATTGTAAAATTTTGATGTTATGGTTATTTTTTGACATTTTACAAGTAGTGCTAACTTCGAAAAGCGTGTGGTCCAACCGAACCTTATTACAAACTATCAATATTAACATAGATATTTCCATGTTGCGCTTAAATGTACATAAAAATGCAAATTTTTGGTTCAATTTCAATATTTTTGTGAAATCGACCCCTAAAGGGACATGGCTAATAATTTTGTATGAATAGAATGAGAGTGGCGCAACAGCTCGAGGTGAAGCAGGGAAAACTTCTTTAGCAACAATGTATGCTGGGTGTGTTTATTTTCTTCACATACAAGGGGAATTACATTTTTTTTGCCGAATCCGAACGGCACTTTGAGAAGTTTTTCGAGACAAATGCTACTCTCGGAGGGCTTGTCAGACCCTCGCGGAGGTGGGGACCGTGAAAAATAACGAGTCTTTTTTCAGGTGACGATGGTAGGATTCGAATCCAGACCTCCGGCGTTTGGGGGAACCAGGAAAGTTACGTATCACTGTGAAGGCCTCTTTTAAGCAGCTGTGTGAACAAATCGCCCGAAAACTGAAGAATGTGTGAATAATTGTACAAAAAAATGTAGGTAGTCGCCAGAAAAAGAATCTATGGCAGAGTGGTTGCAGCGGTGGGAAGCAGAACGCCATTAACATTGCAGATTAAATGGGAACAATCTCCCCCCCTTTTTTTTTTTTTTGCTGTTTATTAATTTTCGGGTTTTGCGCGATAGTCCGCACAGCCATTTAATGCGATATCACTTGCACAGTCTTTATATGTTTTATTTTTGGTTGTGTTTAGAAGTGTTAAGTAAAAAAAATTTTACTTTTGCTCCTTATTTTACCACTCCTTAAAATAAGGAGCAGAGAATATGATGACTGTAAAATCTTCATTTACTTTTCTTACGTTCCTTAAAATCTTGTTTTCAGCCATATAATTAAAAAAAGATATGTATCTCTCTTTTCAGGTAGTTGCTTATAGAAAACCTACCATCTCCACCAAGCCGCATCTTAAGAAGCACTAACTATGGCTCGAAACCTTAACAATCCAGCTCTGCACAGGGATTATGGGGCAACATCATCCACCGGTTCGTCAGCCATCACCAGTATACCGGACGTCAATTTCTCTGGCTTCAGCCCAACAGAGCTTATGTCACTAAGCGAAAACATCGCGTACAACATCAATTCGGTGAACTCAAGTTACAAGCAATTGGAAAAGGCCATCAAACTGATTGGAACACCGCGCGATACACAAGCGGCACGTGACAAAGTCCATCACCTGCAAGCGCAGACCAACATACGAATACAGACGACCAGCAAAGACCTGCAGCGCCTGACAGCCGTAGTGAGCCGTGCCGACAAGCAGCAGAAGCTCCAACTGGAAAAGCTGACAAACGACTTTCGTCAGGTGGTGCAAAAGTACTCGGCCAGTCAGCAAGCGATAGCGAGTGCCATGAAGCAGGTCTTCCTGCAATCGGTGCAATCGCAAATAATAGATGAGGACTCTGAAAACACCACCGTCGAAGATAGGGAACAGCTTATCCAGCGGCAGAAGCAACTCAAGGCTGGTCTTCAGTTTGAACAAGACTTGCTGGTGGACCGGGAGAATAGAATTAAAGAGATAGAGGCTGATGTATTGGATGTCAATGCAATTATGAGAGTATTAAGTAGTCTAGTGGAGCAACAAGGGGAACAACTTGGTTAGTCAACATTTCTCGAATTTTAACTTGATACACAACTGAACTTTTCCCCTTTTCCTTGCAGGTACAATCGAGAACAGTATTGATAATACCTGTGTCGAGGTAGAGGCTGGTGCGGCCGAACTAATGAAAGCCGCCGAATATCGAGCTCGTTATCGTCGAAAAATTTTAATACTACTAGCGATCGCTGTGATAATAGGTTTAATTGTGACTGGAATTATTGTAGGAAAGCTAAACAGTTAAATTATTACAACAAAGAACAGGTGTTTTTTCTTTTTTAATTATAATTAAAATATTATTACACACATTCTTTAATAAGTCTTTATACATGTAACATGCATATACATACATATATATATATATATCTAATTACTTGTTCATTATAGAAGAATGAAAAATGTTTTCCTCTTAATTTTTTATTTCTCGTATTGTTATAACTCGTTTCGCCATTGTTTTATCCGCGCGTAAACGTTGTAAAGTGTCGAAACGCAGCATGTCGTAGACAAAAAAAGAACACTTGTTAGTGTAAATGCTGAGACGTTAGTTATTAATAATTATTATTAGTATCTTACTTTGAATTTGAAACAAATTTTAATACTGTTAAGTGTGGCAAGAGGAGCACACGTATTTTTTTTTAAATTAGATGCATAACCTACATAATTTACATTCACATCGTAAATGAAAAAAAAGTAAATGGCACGAGGCAAACAAAAACGCCATTGTGTGATTTGGAAAAAAAAAATTTACTATGTTTTGCAAACAAAAATACACAGAATCATAATTCTTTATTTTTCCATTGTTTTTTTTTTTTTTCCAAATAATTTATATAAAAAAGCAAAACTAATCGCATTGATATAGAACAATAAATTTAAACAAAGTATATTTTTATACAAATTCGCTGAGATTTCAATTATTTTGCTTGTTTCTTCGTTATCTGTTTTGTGACCTTAAAATCGATTTTCATTCACTTTTAACGATCTGTTTGGGCTACTTACGAAGACATCGGTTTGTTGTTCCTTTTAGTTTTTGCTTGTCGGAATGTTTTGCGTTGATAACATGGGGTATTGCTACTATTCAATGTAGATAAAAGATGACTTGAATGTTGAGTTGAAAAACATTTGTGATCTTGACACCAAACACTCAAAAGTCCTCTACAATAACGATCATGCTATGCAGTTTCCACTCGCTTCTCACTCAACCCAGTTCCTTTTCCGTTTTTCACATTCTATGTCTTCTCATTATCGTTCAACGGGAAGATTAAGAAGCCAGCTTATGAGACGTTGTGCTGATTGGAAAAATTCCGAAAGGGCTCCACAGAGCCTGGATGCGGTTTTTCCCTTAACTTTCAATGCTTTTCCGGCTGAACGGAAAAGTCAGTTTGGATTGAGTGTAGACAGCTGAAATACATCATTTACACCTCTTTACACCATTTAAGCTAGTCTTTAATACTCTCCTGGCAAGCCAGGAACTATCAATTGGATGTTGGGCAGGACTTAAATTTATGTCACCACCTTGTTTAGAATGTCTACAGACTGCTATTACTTCAACCCGTTCGTTGTTTTTCTTCAATATCGCAAAGACACAGTTGCTAAGACGCGTTTTCATGCGTTTTAGTGACTAGTTCATCTTCTTTTTTCAGTTTCACAGACCAAGCGCTTTGGAAAACGCGATGTCTTGATTCTTAAAGAGATGATACATTTTGCATGGGGCTGGATTTTGAAGATCTTCTTGACTGGAGCCTTTGATGTGCATTTGATATGAATTTGAATTATTCGTACCGCATACAGTTTCGCAGTTTATCCTCTTAGATATGAGCTTGGGCATAGCAGCAACTTTAAAATTACAATTTCTTCGGAAAGGTGTTGAGTTGAAACATATTTCGAATAAAACTTATAAGAAAAGTAGACCAACTAAGACCAAAACTTAAAAATACTTTTATTTTTACTATACTTCTTTCTGATTACGTAATTTTTTCAGCATTACCATTACAATAAAAAAAACAGCAATTAAAATTTTTCACAAGGTTTTGAACTTCAGTATTGCTAATAAACTGCGGCGAAGAAGAAATCTGAGATGTAACTTAGATATTACCTTCTACGGATAATTGACTTGTGCTGGTGCCCTAGTCCCCGCGGGACAGCTGCGCTTACTCTCAATGACAGTCTCAATCTCGAATAAAACAAAACGATCCTGTAATATCTGTATGAAGTTTTGGCACAAAATTGGTTCCTTTAAATAGAGCCTGCAGGAACTCACGTAACGTATTTAGCAATCTTCCATTACAAATTCTTCCTAATATCAGGATCAAGGACATGATTTCGCCTTGATTCTTGTACTGTTTACAGTAGGCTGCAAATAAAAAGGATGCAAATTCCTTCATGTGTATAGTATTAGTAAAAACGTCGTTTTCAATGATTACATTGACACTGTCGGTCCAATGTTTTTATTTTCTTAATTTTTTTCCTGCATTTTCAGTTTAAAATATTTAAAAATTACAGATAACCTAACGAAAAGATAAAACCTTCACACTCACATAGAATTTGAATCGTTATAATTACGGATATGAAACTTTTTTACTTATTTTGTTTAAATTGCAATATTTTTTTTTAATTGTTAACTATATTAAAAAAAAAATAATAATTTTACTAAGGATCAATTCAAATTCAAATAAAATGGCATGTGATAATACTAAATATAAACTTAAACGAATTAAAATTTTGTTAATTTCGGAAAAAATGGCAAAAAATATAACTTACCTTGATTACCTACTACTTAATAATGACAAAAATATAATGTTTCAATAAATAAAAACAGGTCAATAGTTTAAAAAAAATGAACTAAAAATATAAGAGAACGCATAAGAAATAATATAAAAATAAACGGAAATAAGAAAGAATAAATAATAAAAAGGATAAAAACAGTAAAATAGCGTTGCTTATCTAAAATATAAATAAAAAGGACATTAAAACTTAAGCCAGTGGTAAATTTGCCCCAAATACCTTGAAATATATTAGGCCATATTTTTTAGACATTTTTTTTACTGTCCTAAATATCTTGACATGCTTTTGTCCACATATTTGGATTTGGTTCATGTGTTTCACTAAAATATTTGACAATATTGTCAGATCTAGCAATCGTGTGTACATAGCTTTAGGGCGTAATCATAGCTATCATTGGTTTGCTGTCAGTGATGAAATTTTATTTTCACGTTTTTAGACTATTGAGCAAGGAATGATGGCCTCAAAATAAAGCTGACGAGTTACAGATCCTTTTGCCTCAAGAAAATCTAAAATATATTTAGGCTTTTCTTTGAATCGGATTTTAATATTTCACTGATCATTGCAATGATCAGTGATATATTAACAGTCATTTAAGTAAAAAACTTAATATATTTTTTATATTTTCTTAGGCAAACAAATCTGTAGCTCATAAGCTTTATTTTGAATTTTTGATACCAATAAAAGATAACATCATCATCATCATCATTTTCGAATGCCGCTTATCCTTTAAAAGGAACGCGGAGCGAGGGTGGCTAAATGGTCCTTCCATCTTTCTCGATCCTCCGCCACCAACTCAAGAGACTCCGGCGCAATTCCCAGGCGGGACTCAGAGAGGTTCTTTACCTGATCCCACCACCTGTTTCTTGGCCTACCAGGGGGGCGACGCGCTCGCATCTCGGCTAGCATGACCTGTCTAGGAAGTCTGTCAGGGGGCATGCGAACAATGTGTCCAAACCATCGAAGAATCGATCGCTCAACTCGGAGAAGTAGCTGCTCAACATTAAGATTCCTACGAATACTGACGTTTCTCACTCTGTCCCTTAGAGTAACACCAGCAACGCACCTGAAGAATCTCATTTCGGCAGCTTGTACCTGCGATCTAATTCTTTCGGTAATTACCCAAATTTCATGACCATAGATGAGGGTCGGAACGAACACTGAATTAAAAACTGAAATCTTTGCTTTCACTCTAAGCTCAGCCTTCCTTATGACCGGCCAACGCAGTTCCTTTACTATTGCTCCAGCTTGGCCAATTCTACAGGACAACTCAGTATTACTCCTCCCATCTTTCGTGAAAAAGACCCCGAGATACTTAAACTTCTCCACCTGTTTTAATGGAACTCCATTTATGTGCAGGGTTCATTGCACAGGAGTTCGGGAAACAACCATCACTTCCGATTTGTTCACGTTTACTTTCATCCTAGCATCACCACAGACGGCTGCAAACCTATCCAGTGCTCGTCGGAGTTCCTCTTTGGATGATGCAAGGATGGCCAAATCATCTGCGAAAAGCAGATGGCTCATCCTAATGCCAGCCAATTCGAAACATTGCTCGCCAAGACTGCGCTTCACCATCCAGTCCATATATGCTATAAAAAGGAGCGGCGACAGAACACAGCCCTGGCGAAGTCCAACGCGCACATCAAAAGGACGGGTTTTGACGCCATTTATCCGTACACAGCTTTTGCAGTTTCCATACAAAGACTGGATGGCTCTCAAAAGAGGCTTACTCAGCGCATTGTCCTGCAAAACTCTCCGTAGTGTATCCCGAGGGACTCGGTCATACGCCTTTTCCAGATCTACAAAACACGCGTAGACCGGTTTGGCATATTCCCAGGCCTTCTCAAGAATAACCTTCAGAGTAAAAAGCTGGTCGGTTGTGCCTCTGTCAGGCCGAAAGCCGCACTGTTCTTCCCGTAACAAAGGCTCGATTACAGCTCTGGAACACGTTTCCAACACCTTCGCGAATACTTTTCCCGGAAGACTCAAGAGAGATATGCCCCTATAGTTGACGCAATCTCTCCTGTTCCCTTTTTTGAAAATGGGCACTATAACTCCCGTTTACCAATCGCTAGGTGCCTTCCCGCTATCCCAGGCCCCCTTAATGACACGTGTTAGCCATTTAACACCCTCTTCACCCATTGCCTTGAGCATTTCTGGCCGGATTTCATCAACTCCAGCAGACTTGCAAACTTTTAGCGATTTAATCGCTGCAGTGACTTCGTCTACTGTGGGACTATTCTCCGCACTTATCTCGTCAACAGTCGCGGAATGCCATCTTCAGTGCCCTGTTGGGGGTTGCGCAACTCCGAAAAGTGCTCTCTCCATCTGCGCAAGACATCGCTCTCATTTGAAAGAAGTGTACCGTCCTTGGATTTAACCCCCTGAATGATATTTAGCTTCCTTCCTCTGAGCCGGCGAATGGTCTGCCAAAATATCTTGTTTGCAGATCTGTAATCATGCTCCAACTTCTCGCCGAACTTTTTCCATGACCGTTCCTTGGCTGTTCTGACTGCCAGATTGGAAGTCCTTCGCGCCTCATTTTACCGGGCTCCAGAAGTTGAGTTTTCATATTGGATCCACGCAATGTAGGCTCTCTTCTTCTCTCTGATGGCTTCTTGAACTCCAAGCGTCTTAAGCCAAGCAGTTCTTTTCTCACCACCAGCCGCTACCCCAAGCCGCTTCACTCCACAAACATTTCCTGCAGAGGCAATGACTGCCGATAAAAACAGCTGCCATTCCTCCTCTACATTCAAAAGGTCAGTTGGAATTTGTTCAAACTTCTCCGAAACATGCTGTGCAAAACGCTCTCTGAAATCTGAGTCAGCATCCTGCAACCTTTCCCACCGTATGCGAGTTACCAGTCTTGGCTTTCGCCTGGGTGGCAAAAGATAACATTCCGTGCTCAATTGCCTAAGAACATGAATAAGTTTTTCACTGAAAGCAAACCAACGATAGCTACGATTAGGCCCTAAAAAAGCTTCAGTCAGTAAGTTGAAGTGGCGTTATTAAATTTGTTAGTAAATTTCATCAATGTCACCAATAGAAGACGGTGTACCTGTGCTGCCCATTCTCTGGTCCATTTCACATTCAGCGCGAGAGTCTCAAACCAGAGCAGCAGCGACAACAGGAGACCAGAGACAGAGAAATCGTTTATTTATACACAATGAGAGCGAGAAACCGCGACGACTGTTTTAACTGCACAGTGACAAAACAACATATTTCTAAAATTTGTCGACTTTATTGGACATTAATAGTTTATATTTCACAACAAGTATAAGCTTCGAGAAAAAAAAGTCTTTTCAACAGCGTGCCATAACTCACACCAGCGAATGAAAGAAGGTTTTTCAATTTTTCGAAAAGTTCGGCGAGAGACAGCGATCACGCCGGTATTGTGAACCACCCCATACATTGGCGTTGATTGAAATTCATTTGACAGCTCGCCCGAGACCCTCGCTCGCTCTCTCGCTCTTTATGTGAAACAGCCACCAAACGAGCCAATTGCAGACATTAAATTGAATGGAAATGTGCTTCCCAAGTGTGAAAAGTTAAGTATCTGGGATCTATGATCAATAGCAAAGCAAACTGTGATGACGACATCAATCATCACGTAAGCGATCTTTGATCCGCCATCTTCTGTGACCGAAAAATGTCCCCGAAGTTGAAAGGAAGGCTCTACACCACACTTCTGCGTACGGCACTAACATATGGCTCACAATGTTGAACAGCGTATAAGAAATATGAGGGCAAATCAAAGGCAGCGGAGATGAAGATGCTGCAGATGCTTCGCATGACAGCAGGAGTAACAAAGCGAGATAGAGTAAGAATTACGAAGATCGAAGGAAGCCTCCATGTAAAAGAACCTATCTCCAGAAAAATGAAGCATGACCGGCTCAGTTGGTATTCTCAAGTTCCAAGCAGAGATCCTACGAAACCCGTCAAAAAGGCAATGTCAATCTACATTCCAGTGCAATCGCGTAAGGAAGAAAGGCCTAAACATTCATGGATCACACAAATGCAACGACAACAGCATTTATTTGGCCTGCCGGTATATTCTGAGGTCATATCGGCGTACCCCGCAAGCGCACCATTTTGAGTGCAGTCAAGTGGGAGTAAATTCATCGATACGTCAGTTCAATTTAATCCCTTCTTCGTGGTTTTACTTCAGCTGATCGAATTTTTTGAAGCTGACGTTGTTACAGGTCTCTAAAGCTTACATTAGACTGCATACCATTTTGGCATATTTGACGTAATACGAACAATTTTCTCAAGTACTTTCTTAAGTACTTCAAACAAAAAGTACAAGGGTTTTGGGGGTTGAACACCATTCTTATTTTTTTTGTAACCCAGACATTTTTTTTTGTAAGATCAGAATCTAGATTCCCACAAAATCGAATTCAAATTCTTTCTTAAGTACTTCAAACAAAAAGTACAAGGGTTTTGGGGGTTGAACACCATTCTTATTTTTTTTGTAACCCAGACATTTTTTTTTGTAAGATCAGAATCTAGATTCCCACAAAATCGAATTCAAATGTACCATATTTGTTTTCGATTTTGTAGGAATGATTCATGAATGAATTGCCGATGACAAAACAGCTGATGAATTTTGTTTACAAAAAAAAAAATGCAAGAAATATACTCAGTTACAAAAAAACTGACGCACCTTGAAATTTTGCGATGTCTTTCAGAAATTTATAAAAATAGTAGTTTCCTCAATACGAACCAGCATAAATTTAATTATTATAAGCATGCAAAAAATATTCAATTTAATCAATAAATCAGTAAAAAGGTATATTAAAATGAAAATATGTATAATTTAATTTTATATATAATTACATATATAATGAAAATATGCCAATTTGCACTTTATGTATGAGTGCGCCACTTTTTTTGTAACTCAGTGTATTTTCAGTTTTTTATACAATTAAACAGTGAGATTATTTTTAATCGCTTTCCAGTGCTTGTTGATGTTGAGTTATCTACAATATTTTTTGTACTTATTTGAAGCCATTTAACTTGTAAGAACTGTGACAAATTGGACGGCTGGTGTTCAATTAACCGAAACGTAAACGAACTTAACAAAATTCGATTTTGAAATCGGATTGCTCAGAATCTAGATTCTGGGCTCGATGTATAAGCTTAACTTTACATTATTATTCTTTACCGAGAGCATAAAATACTGAGAGCATAAAATTACTTCAGTAATTTGTGTCCAAGAGGTTGCCTTTAATCCCTTCAACCGTTAATAAAAATTTTCATTTGCACCTGGCAACGTCATCACGACTGTCAGGAGACTTTAGTTGACAGTCAAAAAACCAAACAGAACCGCTGTCATTTCAACTGGCACGTGGTTTGTTTACATTTGGCTTTTTGCATAAATTGTAAATATTTTTCAATTATTTCCAACAAAATGGCCCAAGGAAAATTCAAGAAAACTAAGCTACCAGCTAATGTGCAAAAGAAACAAAAGCAGAAGAATTCGCCTGCATTTACAAGACGCTCAAGTAAGATCAAATCCAATCAATCTGTATTGAACATTTTCGTACTTTTTTTTGATTCTTACAGATGCACCAATTCAACCAAAGAAAAACAAGTTCACAGAAAATCAAAAAATTAAACAAGTTGTTTCAAAAAAGGTTAACAAATCGGCCGAAAGCGAATTGCGGAGTTTGGCCAAAACAAGTAACATCAATTTGAGTAAAGCACAAGAAGCAGTTGCAAAACACCACAAATCCTTGGCCAGTACCAGCAGCGAAGCTAAGTAAAGTCTTCTTTTCTAATATGTAAGAACATTTTTAGAATATAATTAAATCACCGAACTAAATAAGATTTGTGTAAATAAAGTACACTTATATTTGGACATAAATGATTTCGTTTATATGATGAAAAAACCCGGAAAATTTGGCTCTTTTTTTGTCTGTTAAGCTGAACAAGCTCGAAAACTTCTATGGGTATCTGGTCAGGATACTGATGATGGGTATCAGGTCATGGATACTGATGAAAGCTAATTTTATATTGAATGTACCGGTGCAACAAAACCACAGAGAAAAGTTTTCATCCTCAGCAAATAATGTGACCCATCTACAAGGTGTTTAAATTTGGACAAAACAACTACATAATTATTAACAATAAAATATTTTTTTTTAACTAGAAGAAGTCTTTTTTTCGAGGTTTTCTCTATAGATATCAATCTGGCAGTTTGGAGCTGTAGCTGTAGAACAAACTCAGAGAAGCCATGATCCAAATAGCATAACCATGTACTCGGTGTGTTTTTTAGGAATTGTTGCACTGCAAAGGCTCTTACAATATTTTGATGGCTCCAAATGGCGAATCGAAAAGTGAAATTGCACTGTCGTATGGTTTGTCATACCCTCGGGTGTCCTGCCCTGAGGTCAAAACAATAACTTCGCCTTGCAAACACTGGGAATATGGGTAATTCCCAGGCTCGTTACTGGGATAAAACCCCCAGTAACGAGCCCACGTAAGAAAAGTTTCGAGTTCGTTGCTCTTCCAAAATTTATTTGTTAGACATACGGCAACAAGTTTATCATTTTAATAATGCTTGACGTATTACTATGTGAAATAATTAATAACTTTTAAAGAAAGAATGACTTGGATTTAATAAATTTATATAAAGTAGAAAATGAGACATGAACCAGTAGCGTTCCAGTAACTAGCCCCCCATATAAATCATAGCATGACAAGGAAAAAAGTCCACCAGTGCGTATAAGAAAGCTTCAATTCGTCTGCGAGGTATTAATAAAATACCTTAAATGAAATGCCCACGCCTCCAAACACTTGGGTGGGATAAAAAATATATTTGTAACGTGCTCTATTTTGGGCTGAACCCCTCTTTTTAATTAAAAGCATCGCTGTTTTTAAAAACTACGATTTTTAAAACCAAAAAATGAGACGGGATATAGTACAGATACCAAAATATTAGTAAAAGCTAATACTACTTCATTTTTGTCTATTTTTTGTCAGGTTTCATATATACTTAATGAATAAACGTAATTTAAGATAAAACTAGGGATACATTTTTTTGTTCGCCCTAAAGACAATAACAAAAGTGTGGCGTACCAAATAATAATGTGTTGACTGACGCTATTATAAGAATGCAAAAAGTTTTTTAGGCAGAGAGGGTCGAACTTACGGGCCTGAGCCTGTATGCGTGACCTGGGCGGATTAGATAATTTTTTTAATTTTTCTGTTTAACATCAGAACAAAGCGGCTTCCCGAATTCCACGTCTCTAGCTCAATTTCAAAGACCTTAAAATAAAACTTTACACATAAAGATTGACTAACTTCCGTCTACTCATACCTACCCAGAGTATAACAAGTTTAATGAATAGTTTGTAGGAACGCATTCAAATAATCACCATAGACCCTCAAGACCCTTTAGGAATTTGATCGAGACCGACAAGAGAATTGAATAAGCCATGTCCATCCGTCCGTTCATCTTTATGTTTGAAATTTTTAGGTCTTCAGAGCTGAGACTTGAACCACGGCTGAACTCTTTTGTTATTGTTATGTGGCGACAAGAAATAAAACAACTCGCAGGTGTCCCTGAATGCAGCCATCGATTCACTCTACAAACGCACCTGCTCGATTCACTAAACGAACATACCCAACTGTCATTCCAGTCATCTGACAGCAGCTGTCATATTCGAAGTTCGAATTTCGATTTCCCCTCCTTGGATTCAGCGGAGGAGTACCAATGGAAAATTACCAAAGGGGGTATGGAACGTACTAGAAAGTGTTTAATTTTGTATAAATACACGGGTGACAGGCTCGTACGGACAGTTATATTTTAAACGTGGACTTGTGAAAATCGGTAACAAAGTAAAAAGTGATTGAGTTGAAATAAAGTGTTGAATTCTAAATAGTAAAGTTGAATAACAGTGTGATCTGAGTTTAAATAAGTTTGTTTGATAAATAAAGTGTTTCATTGTGTCAGAAATTGGGGATAAAACTCATAATTGTGCGGGTAAATTCTGCAGTGGAATTTTCCGGAACAGTGTTAGTGTGTCAAACAGTTTTAAGTAAAGATTTCTAGAAAAAGTGCGCGTAAATAGCGTCGGTGACTAAAACGATTTATTTTTGCAGTGGAATTTTCCAGAGATATCGTGTGTGTAAACAGTGTCGGTGACTCATACAAATTTGATTGTGGAATATTCCGGATATATTGAAACTGATTGTGCGATAAAGCTATAATTAACTAAGTTATAAATAGAAACGGTGTCAGTGATTTGTTTATTCGCAAGTGAATTTTCTGGAGCAGATACAAAACATAAGCTGATTGTGTTGTGAAAATTATGTGAAGACAATTGAAAATGGGTCGAAAAATTGAACAATTGACAACAGCTGAGTTAAAAACAGAATTGGGTAAAAGAAACCTCCAGACTTCGGGGCTCAAAAGGGAATTGTTGCTCCGACTCCAGGACGCTATTACCGAGGAAGGTGGACACCTAGACACGATGCTGTTCGAAGCTCAAGAAGAACAGCAACAAAGCACAGTAAGTACTGCCGATGAAATGCCCGCTTTCTTGAAGTTGCTTTTGGAAAAATTCGAGAAGCTGGAGAGCGGCCAGAAAGAACAAAAGATTGCTTTTGAGGAAGGCCAGAAAGAACAAAAGAATGCTCTCGAAGAAAAGTTCGACAAGCTAGATACTAAGTTCGATGAGCAGAAAAAAATTCTAGAAAGCAAACTCGATTCCCAGAATTCACTTTTTGAGGAAAAGTTCGAAACGATGGATCGAAAAATTGAAAGTGTGGAGGAACAGTTCACTGAAGTCAAATCGGAAGTAGAACAACTGGCTAAGGAGCAGGAGTTGGTTAAGAAACAGAAAGTGCGAGAATATTTGCCCGACGGTCCACGACGCAAGGAAATGCAGCCGCCTGTCTTCGATGGCCAAACATCGTGGCCGATTTATAAGAGACAGTTCGAAGCTGCAGCGTTGACAAACAACTGGGACAGCGAAGATAAATCAATTGCTCTCACGCTTGCGCTCAGAGGAACAGCTGCCGAACTGCTGCAGACCATCCCTGAAGAAAAACAAAAAGATTATGATGCCATGGTGAAGGCCATCGAGATGAGGTTTGGCGACGACCACATGCAACAAGTTTACCGGGTCCAGTTGCGCCGAAGAGTTCAGACAAGGGGTGAGACGCTTCAACAGTTGCAAGCCGACATCGAGCGATTAGCGAATTTGTCTTATCCCAACACCAGCAGGGAGATAATAAACGAGTTGGCAACCGATGCGTTTACCAATGCCATTGCGGATGGAAAGCTACAAATGGCTGTAAGAATGGCAGGTAAGAAGACTCTCGCTGAAGCACTAGCATTCGCCCTGACAATGGAAGCTGCAGACCAAGCTTCGCAAGGTTGCCATCGCATAAGGGAAATGGCTGGTCTAGACATCGACATCGAAAGGCAAAACACGAACACCACTCGGGGACAAATGAGATGCTGGAACTGTAACAAACTGGGACACCTGCAGCGACAGTGCCGAGCCTCAGTTAGACAAGCGGGTTGCCCACATTGCGCTAGAAGGAGACAGAATGAAGAAGCATCTGGCAGGATGTCGGGGCAGAAGTTGGTTGATGGAATCGACGCTCCCAGGACCATCATCCAAGTCTCGCAAACAAAAAGCTGCAACAAGAGTCTGACAGTAGAGGCAATCATCGCCAACAGAAGATGCGTGGCCACTATTGACACAGCGACGAATGCATCATTGGAGTGGACTTTATGAAGGCACCCGAGGTAATTCTTGACCTTCGAATGCAGGTGCTAAGGTATCGAACCGTCGAGATCCCTATGGTATACGGAAACGACAACGCGGTGAATCTCCGAGCAATACTGGGAAGCGATGAAGTTCTGCGGCCCTCTTCAGAGACAGTTCTTTGGACACGTTTGGAGGGTGATCCTGGGAACCACCGATTCTATCTCATCGAGCCAGATAACAAAAGTGAATTTAAAAGTTACGTCGTGAGAAAAATTCTTGCAGAGCCCAGGGATAACATGGTGCCGGTAAGACTGATGAACCCAAATAAGCGCACCGTTAAGCTCAGACAAGGAGAGGTGATCGGATGTGTGCCCGTTGCAGCCATTTCGACAATAGCTGAGAGTGAGCCTGCAAGTCCTGTCTCTCCATCAAAATTGGCCGAGGTATGTAAGATAATACTCGGAGACTGTGAGCTAAATCAGGAGCAGCAAACCATAGCGGAAAATCTCATTGGCGAGTTTGCTGACATATTTGCCTCACAGGATGGAGACTATGGTCGAACACACTTAGTACAACACCGCATAGACACCGGAGATGCTAGACCAATTCGCCAACCTGCCAGACGACTTCCGTTGGCTAAACAGGATGAGGCCGCCGAGATGATATCGACCATGGAAAGAGAAGGTTTGATCGAAAGCTCGAAAAGTCCGTGGGCGTCGCCTGTTGTACTGGTGAAAAAGAAGGACGGCAGCACTCGATTCTGCGTGGATTACCGGAGGCTTAATGATGTCACAAAGAAGGACAGCTACCCTTTACCTCGAATAGATGACACATTGGACACACTCTCTGGAGCAAAATGTTTTTCCACTCTCGACCTGAAAAGTGGCTACTGGCAGGTACAGATCCATCCAGAAGACAAAGAGAAGACCGCTTTCACAACTGGCAATGGGCTTTGGCAGTTTACAGTAATGCCATTTGGTCTGTGTAACGCTCCGGCCACCTTTGAGCGTCTTATGGAACGTGTCTTACATGGTCTGACGTGGAAAACCTGCCTGGTATATTTGGATGACGTCATCGTTTTGGGAAAGACGTTTGCAGAATATCGCGACAACTTGAGGGAGGTCTTCTCACGACTTCGAGCAGCACACTTAAAGCTCAATCCAAAGAAGTGTGCGCTCTTCAGAGCAGAAGTAGAGTATCTGGGGCATGTGATATCGACGGATGGCGTGAAGACTGATCCAGAGAAAATCGAAGCTGTGAGAAGTTGGCCAGTTCCCAAAGACAAACACCAGCTAAGGAGCTTTCTCGGTCTTGCTACGTACTACAGGAGGTTCGTCAAGGATTTCGCCGGCATCGCAAAGTGTCTGCACCAGCTCACTGAGAAAGGAAGACAATTTAAATGGTCAGGTGAGTGCGAAAGAAGCTTTCAACACCTGAAGCAGCGACTTTGCGAAGCACCGATACTAGCTTACCCCATTCCTGGCAAGACATTTATTGTGGACGCAGACGCTAGCAATGTGTGTGTTGGTGCAGAATTGTCGCAATTGCACGATGGGCATGAGAAAGTGGTTGCATACTTCAGCAAAGTCTTAACCCGACCAGAGCGAAATTACTGCGTTACCAGGCGGGAACTCCTTGCTCTAATATTGGCAACGAAACATTTCCAGAAGTACCTGAGTGGCCAAAAGTTCACCTTGCGTACAGACCACGCCGCTCTCAAATGGTTACTTCAGTTCAAAAATCCTGAGGGACAAGTCGCAAGATGGATCGAGCGATTGCAGGCATTTAACTTCGAGATACAACATCGCAAAGGAAGACTGCACTGCGACGCGGACGCGTTATCCCGGAGACCATGTGAGCCCAATTGTAAGCATTGTGTGCGACAAGAGGAAAAGAACGAAGGTGTTTCTATCCAGAGAATAAGAGCCGAACCTGCAGAAGGCTGGAGTACTGAGGAACTTCGCAACGCACAACAAGAAGACCCTGACATTGAGCCAATCCTTGCATGGAAGGAATCTATGGAAAAACCGAGCGCAAGGGATATATCCGACAGAAGTCCCACGATAAAGGCATATTGGGCGCAGTCGGACTCTTTCCATGTACAAGATGGCGTTCTGCGAAGAAAATGGGAAATGCCGGATGGAAAATCCTTTAAAATGCAGCTTGTGGTTCCACGGTCCAAAGTGCAGGAAATTTTGCGGGAAATGCACGATGGAGTATCTGGTGGGCACTTGGGCATCAACAAAACCCTGGAAAAGGTACGGAAACGTTTTTATTGGCTGAGTGCAAGAAGCGACGTTGAGAGCTGGTGTCGAAAGTGTATTACTTGTGCTGCTAGTAAGGGACCCAAAGTCAAAACCAGGGGTAAAATGCACCAGTACAATGTGGGTGCTCCCTTTGAAAGGATCGCCGTCGACATCGCAGGACCGTTTCCGGAAACTGAAAGCGGTAATCGTTATATCCTGGTTATTGCCGATTACTTCAGCAAGTGGCCCGAGGCATTTGCGATCCCAAATCATCCCAAATCAAGAAGCGAAAACCGTTGTCGACCAGATAGTGGACCACTGGGTGTGCAGGTTCGGAGTGCCAATGGAATTACATTCCGACCAAGGAAGAAACTTCGAGTCGAAGATATTCCAGGAAGTATGCGCGGCAATCGGACTACAGAAGACACGGACCACACCCCTTCATCCACAATCAGATGGAATGGTGGAACGCTTCAACAAGACACTAAAAGAACATCTGTCCAAAGTAGTGGACGAGAATCAACGGGATTGGGATCGGCGAATACCTTTATTCCTCATGGCCTATCGAAACGCTATTCACAGTACAACTGGGTACACTACATCTGAAGTTTTATTTGGACGAACTGCCAGGCTACCCAGTGAGCTTAAATTCGGATTTCCCACTGAAGACCCAACATGCGAGGAGGACTACGTGGTTGACCTTAGAGAAAGGATTAATGACATTCACCAGAGAACCAGAAGCAGTATAAAAGTTGCAAGCGACCGCATGAAGACGAGATACGATGCGCGAGCAACGGCACCCGAGTTCAACGAGGGAGATCTGGTATGGCTCTACAACCCACATCGTAAAAAGGGAAGATCGCCAAAGCTTCAGAAGGACTGGGAAGGTCCCTACCAAGTTGTAACGCGAATTAATGATGTCGTATTCCGAATCCAAAGAGGACCAAGAGCGAAGATGAAAGTTGTCCATGTTGATCGCCTACATCGCTACCACGGAAGCAATGATGACGTACTTGTTCGGGACGAACAAAACTAAGAGGGGGGCAATGTTATGTGGCGACAAGAAATAAAACAACTCGCAGGAGTCCCTGAATGCACCCATCGATTCGCTCTACAGACGCACCCGCTCGATTCACTAAACGAACATACCCAACTGTCATTCCAGTCATCTGACAGCAGCTGGCATATTCGAAGTTCGAATTTCGATTTCCCCTCCTTGGAATTCAGCGGAGGAGTACCAGTGGAAAATTACCAAAGGGGGTATGGAACGTACTAGAAGGTGCTTAATTTTGTATAAATACACGGGTGGCAGGCTCGTACGAGACAGTTATATTTTAAACGTTGACTTGTGAAAATCGGTTATAAAGTGAAAAGTGATTGAATTGAATTAAAGTGTTGAATTCTTAGTAGTAAAGTTGAATAACAGTGTGATTTGAATTTAAATAAGTTTTGTTTGATAAATAAAGTGTTTCATTGTGAAATCATAAAAGTGAAGTTGAGTTTTATTGGACGAACCCCAGGCCGAAAATATTACAATAGCATATTCGGAATCAGGACACCCAAACCCATATATTAAGATAAAAAAATCCAATACATTCCACTTGGACCTACGGTAAACTTATGCCAATTCATCAATTTCAGCTTGTGGGCAAAGCTTTTACATGTCCGAAGTTGAATATCTAGTTATTCAGTAATTTATGTTTTTTTACCTAAAATCAGAGACATAGCGAGATACGCATTGTGTTGTTTTAAGGGTGCTTCCACCGCATATTATTACAGATTTTAACGCAGGAAGATTAAAAGTTAATCACAAAGTGTTTCCACCAGAATAGAGGTGATTAACTTGACGTATGCTTTCGTTTTTAGCATTTCTCTATGACATCACGTCATTTTTGTGCATCTCCTTGTATACGTGAATTTTTTATCTCTCAGGCAACTCAGATTCAGAAATAATTAAACTCATCTTTAATTGCCACTGACTTCCTTAATCTACGCAACGAAATAACTCAAAAATAGAAAAACGTTTTTCGTCAAATCTGTTGAGTGGGATTTCGGACTTGATTAACATCAACATGCAGTATCAAACATTAACATGCATCATTATTTTGCAGACACCTTATTGCATTTAACTTTTTTGACAGCTACAACTGCATCAACAGCAACATCAGCCGTTCTGCGCATCCCCTTACACCACGCAAAAACCACAGAAATTTTTTCTTTCAGACGTCATAACAAAAACTGAAGTTTCACATTCACAAAACTTATTTTTACGTTAATTTTTTGTGGCGTTCTTTCGTTCTTATCGTTCCCAAATTTATATAAATGACCATAACGAGAAAATGAAACTTCAATCCGTTTACAAATAATGTACGTGGATGGACATAAATACTGGTTAGCTTATAAAACTGGCTCCGTAAGGTAAGTGTTTTGTTTAATTCCAGCCTTCACAATCTTGAAGCTGCATTTGCATTTGGAGAAATGTATCTTGGTTTTTCATGCATGCATCGAGATTGCCTGCAAAAATCATTTCTTATTCATGCGAAGATATGAACCTAGCAGGTTTGTGCTAGATAAACTGAAAGTGTTTGGGCTAGATAGATCCGTCCGTCGCTTTGCCATGAGGTACTTAAAATCTTTCAGTATCTAGAAAAATGATGGGTTACATCTTACAAGTTTTCTTATTATAATGTATGTACGTTGCTTACTTCTATCCGATAAATGGCATTGTTCCTTGTCCTAGCATTCACTTAAGGTACACTGAACGTTCTTATAATTTTTCTCCCAGTCATCTTATCGCGCACAAAAACGAATCACAGAAGCCCACAGTGTAAGTCTAATAATAAAGTATTGTTTTTCTTCAGTTACTATCGTTGTCACCGTCACAAAAGTACCAAATGCCCTGGTCGCCTAACAAATGAAAACGGAAAAACCAAAGTAATAGTACAACACGACCATGCACCCGCTCCCAATCAACTCCTTGTCGATGCGTTCCGTAAAGTGCTAACGCAACGTGCCGCTGACGAAACGACCGATCTGAATGTGATTTACTGTGATGAGGCAACAAACCGCCATGCAGATGCCGCACTGCTGTACCCATTTACCTCGGCTGAGAGTGCTATGCGCAAGGCTCGCCGAAAACAGCTTCCTAAAGAATCGGCCACAAAAGTTGCCGATATTGTTAGCATTCTAGACGGAGGAAAAGACTTTCTGCAGGTAAATAGTGGCTCTCAAAAGGAACGCCTCTATCAGAAGACTATAAGCCTATCCGATGCGACGTGCATGTTATTCATGCACAGAAAGACATTCGAACTCGTGCCGCGGATCGACGAAATCCATATGGATGGTTCCTTTGAGTTTGTGTGCCCGAACCAGCCGGATTATTATTTGCTTACATTTCACGCTGTCCACGGACATATGGTAGGATAAATTTTAATATTCTTGAAGGGCTTGTAATCAAGTTTTTGTTTTATTCTTTACAGACGGCGCCAATCATATACTCCTTAGTGACGGCGAGAACAAAATCAGCGTACGCCGCTATTTTCGAATATATCCGCCATGAGCTCAATGTTACTCCGAATGTAATCATTTCGGATTTCGATAATGTTGTGCAGTCCGAGTTGGCATACGCCTTTCCCGAAGCAATCATCAAAGGATCGTGGTATCAATACACGGATTCAGTGCTCAATAAAATGAAACAGTTGGGTCTGCAACGTGAAACCGCTAAAGGCGTAGGAGCCAGTGCCCTTCGGATGCTACTAGTCCTTCCTCTGCTTCCACCGGAGTATATGGTTCCAGGCCTGGATTCGTTGCGCAAGTGGATGCGTGAAAAAAGCATTTATTCAGCCGGCATGTCAAACCTCAGCGAATACATCGAGCACACGTGGCTGCGTGCGGTTGGAACTGAGAAGATGTCTATCTTCGGAACAAATCGCATTGCTTCAAATCACATAAAAGTATTCAATAAAGAACTGACCGATCGAATAGGCCAGAACCCAGTTATCTGGACAATCCTAGACTCCATTCGTCAGTTGGCGACAAAAATGTACGTAAACCTCAAGCGAAAACATGGAAAGACGGCTGGCAAGTCCAAAAAGAACACCAGTGCAATGCGACAGAAACGTAACGAAATGGTAGCGGAGAAGATAGTCGAAAGCGCCACTCAGTTGTGGATAAAAACTCCAGTGCACTTAAGGAATCCATTACAGTTTTTACAACTGAGCAGTCATTGCATTACTGACGCCATGTATTTGGCCAATTTATCTAATTTGAAAGACCGCAATTACACTATGGCAACATATCCAAAAACGGGAAACATATCTCCAAAAGCAGGCTCCTCGACAGGCCTGAAAACGTGGACGATGATTGATGCGAGCAGCTTACATCTTGCGAGTTCCAATACTGAAAAGATCTCAACAAACCCGCAGCAGGAATCAAATTCTCCCGCTTCAGAGTTTATTCCGACCGCCCATATTCCACAGGACTCCTACAACTGTGGGGATATTGTGATGAGCGATGATGGAGCAGGAAATATTTATCCGAGTTGTTTTGCCCAGTGTTCGAGTATGAAAGGTTGTCCTGGTGAGGTTAATTCCAGCGAATCAGCAATGCTTCAACAGCCATCTAGCCAGCCAATTATCAAGTCAGCAACGGAATGCGCGGAGAGTGTATCAACTGTACATCAACAGCAGAATGCTTCGAAAACAAGAGACCTGAAAAGTCCGCCGCCGTTAGTGTTTCTGCCGCACGTCAAGAAGTTAAAGGACAAGAGACGACTGCCAATACTGTCGGAGCCCCCGCCACTTGTTCTTATTACTTCGAAAAGGCAGAAAGTCTGAAGGAACTGAATTTGAACGAAAAGTTGTAAATAGTAAAACTTATTTTAAGTATTTAAGCAATAAAAAGTAACTACATAATTTAAAGAATATAACGAGCTTGACTTACGCAGTTTTTAAAAGAAAATCTATTAAACAATTTATGTGGTGCTTACGACAACGTCAGATAGCTGCGACTGTTTGTTAATTACGAACAGACGAGATATCCGTTTAACTTTTTGTTGTAAAATTAAACTTAAGATTACTGAATACAAAAATAAGGCTTTTTCAGTATGTTCGCTGCTCCTTTCTCATTAGAACTAAAATTGGCCACACACCCCGAAAAAGGCCTGGCTTGAAATCGGTCAAGTCTGAGTTCGTTAGAATCATGAGAAAATGCGTTAAAAGCGCAAATTATTTCATAATAAAACAGTTTTTTTTGTTTGGGCAGAGTCTAATGCTTTGTATGTAAATAACTTAGTGAATGGTGAAGTTCTTCGTTTCTCTTAGGCACATCTGGCACGATCTGATTAATGGATCATAACCCTCTCACTCTACTGCATTCCTAATGGTCCGCTTGTGGGGTACGCCGATTTGACCGCCTATTAGATTAGACTGCATGCGATTTTGGAATATTTGACGTTTCTAAGAAGATGAATGCTGCAAATATGTATTTTTCTACTTTTTTCAAATAATCTAAGCTTTAGTCAATGGTAATACGTATCTTTAATATTTGTTTGATGGTCAAAGAACATTTATTTTTCTATTTTACATTTTAGTCAAAACTTTCATGAGCTTAATTTTAGCTTGGACTTGGTACTACATTTAAAAGTCAATGTCAATCTCTACACTACGAATTATCCGCTGAGAAAATATTGGGTTTCATTTTTAAGATCGGAATTTGGTTCAGTCAAAGTAAAACTTACACAAAGGGTAATCTGTGTGCCGAACAGTATTTGTAATATATTTTTTTTTCGATTTTGAATGAACTAAAAAAAATGGTTTTTAAGAACTAACGTGTTAAAATTGGGCATAGTCGATGGTGGACGGCCCAATTTTTGTGTAATTAAAGCCACTTTTGCTCGAAAACAAAATTTGAGTTCCTATACGCACAAACTAAGACTTCACCAAAAGGCATTTTGAGATAAGCTTTGAATTTGAGATTGTCTGACAATTGTCCAAGTCAATTGTGTGCGCGTCTGTGAACGGATCTTAGCAGTTTCCACACTTTGTCTGTACAAAATGTGAAATAAGCTACACTTCAAGTTTTAGATTTCTAGCTCCAGACCGAATCATATCTCTTAAAGGTCTTAAGGGTCTCCGGTGATTATTTAATACGGTGTTAAAAAACAATGCATTAAAATTAATATATACCTACCTTGGAACGGGTATAAAACAACGTTTCTTTAAGGCACGCCTACAAAAGTGTTGTACAGAGAAAAGTTAGCAAATGATTAAACCCTTAACATTCCTCCTATTATTTTGTGGTATTGTAAAATTCTAGCGCCTCCTTAAGTGAGTAATTATTCTACAGGACAGGCAACGCAAACGCTCATCAGTTCCATTTTAACCTTAAAACACCCCTACACTATTTTGAAGCTCTTTTTTCTACAGAACAAGTATTCTTTGGAATTCACTTCCCAACAGCATTTTCCCAGAATCCGGTTACTTTTAAACTCCGATTATTTAAAATGAGAATTAAAATAATTATTTATTAACCTTTCTACCTACAGAAAAAGTTCTACCTACAGTTTCTATATTAAATAAAGATAGTTCACGATTCTTTCTTACTCTTATGGAAGAAGTTTAACCTAAGTTCGGCATATTCCCAAGGCCTTCTTAAGAACAACTCTCCTTACTTGGCGTCTCCATTCGACAAATTAATGCCTTGCCTAATTCCTTGATTTAAAGTTTCAGCTGCCTTTAAGTACGCAGTTATTCCAATTCCACCATTTGGAATTCTAAAGAACTTGTGTCAGAATTGTCGTTCTACATTGACATGCCCTCTGACGCAATGACACCAGAAATCCTTTTGTGACAAAACTACCAACGCCTACTTTCCTCAGGCAATGGTATGGCTTCGGTAAGACTCTGAACCAGAGCCATCATATTTTCACAGATGGCTCCAAAAACGCACAGGGCCTGATGCTGGAGGCTTTGAGGAAAGCGAGAACATTAAACCCACTACCCCTTAGGTAAATTTACGTCTGTCTTCCATCTTAGAAAGGCTATGCGCTATATTGTGACTAACAGGCAGAGGACAAAAAGCATATGCGTTTGCAGGCACAGCCAATGAGTTGCTTAAACCGGGAAATGAGATCTCTGATGAGCTTGCTCGACAAGGTTCAGAAGAGGTTTTCTCAGGACCTGAATCCGCGCTAGCTCTGCCTTCATCTGTTGCCACATCTGCCCATGATACTTGAGTTTCTCTTTACAAATGCCTCGTTGGCATGACTGCGATGGGTGCAGACAGACTAAATGACTGCGCCCGGACATCTGCGAGGGGTCTGCGTCTTTCCTTCTACCTCTCAGGAGAATTGACTGCAGACTTCTTGTAGGCGTCCTTACAAGCCAACAAACTTTTGTTAAACACTTGAATGTGTTAGACTTGAGCGAAGCCATCACCTCTGTGGCAGAAATGGACTTCTTTTTCCTGATGGGTGACTACAATGCACATGTGGGTACGGACGACAGTACATGGAGGAGTGTGATCGGGAGGCACAGTGACCCGGATCAAAACAGGAACGGAGGGAAGTTGTTGGGCTTTTGCTGTGCATATGGCTTGTCCATCATGAAAACCTTTTTCCCACACAAGGACATTCAAAATACGCATGGTACAAGCACAGTTTAAATCAGAGGTCACTGATTGATTTTTTTGCTGTACCATCGTGTTTTCAAAGAATGATTTGTGATGTTCAAGTTTTCAGGGGAGCTGAGTTGTCAACTGATCACCACTTAGTGCTGTGTTAATTTTTTTTCAGTGATAGTATTCATTTGCCACCCAGGCGAAAACCAAGACTGGTGACCCGCATACGGTGGAAAAAGGTTGCAGGATGGTGACTCTGATTTCAGAGAGCGCTTTGCGCAGCATGTTTCGGAAAAGTTTGAACAAATTCCAACTGACCTTTTGAATGTAGAAAAGGAATGGCAGCTGTTTTTATCGGCAGTCATTGCCTCTGAAGGAAATGTTTGTGGAGGGAAGCGGCTGGTGGTGAGAAAAGAACTGCTTGGTTTAAAACGCCTGGAGTTCAAGAAGCCATCAGAGAGAAGAAGAGAGCCTACATTGCGTGGATCCAATGTAGAAACTCAACTTCTCGAGCCCGGTACAATGAGGCGCGAAGGACTTCCAATCTGGCAGTCAGAACAGCCAAGGAACAGTCATGGAAAACGTTCGGCGAGAAGTTGGAGCACGATTACAGATCTGCAAACAAGATATTTTGGCAGACCATTCGCCGGCGCAGAGAAAGGAAGTTGAACCTGTCTATGCGTGTTTTGTAGATCTGGAAAAGGCGTATGACCGAGTCGCTCGGGATACACTGTGGAGAGTTTTGCAGGACTATGCGCTGAGTGGGCCTTTTCTGAGAGCCATCCAGTCTTTGTATGGAAACTGCAGAAGCTGTGTACGGATAAATGGCGTCAAATCCCGTCCTTTTGATGTGCGCGTTGGACTTCGCCAGGGCTGTGTTCTGTCGTCGCTCCTTTTCATAGCATATATGGACTGGATGGTGAAGCGCAGTCTTGGCGAGAAATGTTTCGAATTGGCTGGCATCAGAATGAGCCATCTGCTTTTCGCAGATGAATTGGTCATCCTTGCATCATCCAAAGAGGATAGGTTTGCAGCCGTCTGTGGTGATGCTGGGATGAAAGTAAACGTGAACAAATCGGAAGTGATGGTTGTTTCCCGAACTCCTGTGCAGTTAACCCTGCACATAAATGGAGTCCCATTAAAACAGGAGGAGAAGTTTAAGTATATCGGGGTGTTTTTCACGAAAGATGGGAGGAGTGATACTGACTTGTCCTGTAGAATTGGCCAAGCTGGAGGAATAGTAAAGGAACTGCGCCGGCCGGTCATCAGGAAAGCTGAGCTTGGAGTGAAAGCAAAGATCTCAGTTTTTAATTCACTGTTCGTTCCGACCCTCATCTATGGTCATGAAATTTGGGTAATGACCGAAAGAGTTAGATCGCGGGTACAAGCTGCCGAAATGAGATTCCTGAGGTGCGTTGCTGGTGTTACTTTAAGGGATAGAGTGAGAAACGTCAGTATTCGTGGGAATCTTAATGTTGAGCAGCTACTTCTTCGAGTGGAGCGATCGATTCTTCGATGGTTTGGACACGTTCTTCGCATGCCCCCTGACAGACTTCCTAGACAGGTCATGCTAGCCGAGATGCGAGCGCGTCGCCCCCCTCGTAGGCCAAGAAACAGGTGGTGGAATCAGGTAATTGAGGATTACCTAACTGGGGATTGCGCCGGAGTCTCTTGAGTTGATGGCGGAGGATCGAGAAAGATGAAATGGAAGGACCATTTAGCCACACTCGCTCCGCGACCCTTTTAAAGGATAAGCGGCATTCGAAAATGATGATGATGATGATGACACACAGCATGCATGGAAGTTAGATGGTCAGGCGAAGGTGATTTTGAGCTGCAAGTGGCAGTTTTTTTTTTGCTCCTCCTCACGAATGTTAAATACTACCTATGCATATTATTTTTAGAATCGGACAAATCGAATTCATTAAATTCATTGAATCACGCATTGAAAAGGTAAGTAACAAATCATCTTATTAACAAATCAAAAACGTGAATCTGGCAAAATTGTTTATCGTTTAATTTCTCCAATCAAAACATCTGGGGAAAACTACCTACCTTTTATACTTTAATTACGACCTATAATTTTGAGTGACCGCTGATAAAGATCACACACTTCATTCATGCAGTAACTAACAATCTTATAAATCAATCAAACCCCTCCTTATCGCCCAGTAAGATCCACAAATTTATTGGTCTATCATGCGTGGCTATCGGGGTAAAACTTCAAGCCCCCAGGCTTCAAGTCTATTTAAGGGGCTACCTAAATTTTGCTACCGCTGTTTATTTTGCTAAAGTCTTCTTAAAAAGTCGTCGCTATGCAGTCGTTCTTCTGCGTTCTAATCCTTCTATCGTATGGGTTTTTGACTGTCCAGGCGGATACGAGTGCTTTGAAAATATCGATTGGCGATATCGTGAACGATGTGCTTGGTAAACTAAAACCGAAAGGCGTTCGGGTCGAAGGTGACTGCTCTTTTCTCATTAGTGGTGGACTGACCGAGCCACAGCCGTTGTTCGTGAACTTCAACACCACAGACTTTCTATTGCCCAGCCAGGATGGAGTCGTGGAAATCGCCAACGGACAACTTGTCGATATGTACTGTACCAACAGCTTTGTAGAACCGTTCGTGAACAACACGAAAATAACGGCACAATGTCTTCAGGGATCTTACTACCTTGTCGATGGTCTGATTAGAGAGTTCCGAAACTTTTCGTGCACAGGATGGGCTGCATTTACAGCTCGGCGCACTGGCAAAGTGTGTAATGGTGGAACGACTTTAATTGAAGTGGGATTCGAGGTCGCCGGAGACAATTTCATTCAAGTTATGGACGTCTGTCACGACGAAGCAAGGGAAGTCACCCGTTATGTACATCACAAGCTGAATCCATCATCGGCGGCATATCAGCGTTCAGTGACAAGACCCTCATTCATCACCGGAGAATTCTATAATGGAAAGGATGTAAACGGTCTCTATACAAAGGTTCAGCAAAAGGCGACATTTGACATTATCCTTGGGGAAGATACGTCTAAATACTTCAACGATAGCAGTGATATATATTTAGCTCGTGGTCATATGTGCGCCAAAGTTGATCATATATACGGAACAGCCCAAAAGGCAACCTTTTTCTTTGTCAACGCTGCTCCTCAGTGGCAGAAGTTTAATGCTGGCAACTGGGAGCGTGTCGAAGACGGTGTAAGAAAGTTTGTGTCCAATCAAGGAATAGAGGTCGACTGTTATACAGGCATCTGGGGAGTGTCTACGTTGCCGGATGTTAATGGAACCCAACAAGAACTGTATTTGGACTTTGACCAGAACAACAATGGATTGATTCCCGTGCCAAAAGTCTATTTCCGTGTCGTCATCGAGCCAGCAACGAAAAGAGGCATAGTTCTTGTTGGTGTTAATAATCCGCATGTAACGTTGGAACAAATTTTGCGGGAATATGTGATTTGCGATGATGTCAGTGATTTTGTCACTTGGATCAATTGGAAGAAGGACGACATTTTGCAAGGTTATATGTACGCATGTGAAGTTAATCAGTTTAGAGAAGTCGTAACCGACTTGCCTGAGTTTGATGTCGAAGGTTTATTGTATTGATTGGAACGGAGTAACCACGCAAAGATTAGACGTTGTTTGATAATTTGATAAATCTAATCAAAATCCCCAGTTTTTGCACTATACTCCAGGTACTTACTTTATCTGCTTCCAGTCACTTTTAGCATTGACTTATTATCAAGGATTTGACACTTCGGTTGCTTGAGATAACCTTGTGATATATATATATATATATATGTACGTCATTATAGTCTTACAGTAAACGTTCTTTTGTAAGCTTCATAAAAATAACTGATAAAATAAATCAAAGCTAATTTTTAATTACCATTTAGCGCGATTGTAAAAGTTTATTTTGATTACAAGTGAAAACCCCCGACACCTGGTTTTTGTTTGTCCAAATTATTTATTGACGCGAATTTTACGATCATGAACAATTACTTCGCAAAATACAAACGCTTCAGAGCATAGGGGCCCGGAGAGGGGGGCAAGGGGAGGGCACCTCTGGCTCTGCGATTTACCATCAAGCATATTTTTTACTATAGGAAATTTTGTCAAATTCCACTATGGAATTGTGTATTTCCATGGTTTGCCTCCCCCTGAAAAAAGTGTCAATCTTCTTACAAAATGTCTAATGTGTATGTCAAAAGAGATACTTTTTATCGCCGCTGTCGCACGTCATTGGGATTTTTCCCGCCTTACATATTACTCTCGGACGGTGATGCATAGGCGACATTTTATTTCCTTCCTCTGATACTGCTTTTATATGCCTGGATAAACGATAAAATGAAATCGAGTCCCGAATTCTAACCGAACTTTTCCAGGGCTTTTCTTCTTCACTCTGATTCTTTCGTGAATTCTGGGAATCTATGAAACATACGCAGTTTGTTTTTCACCACAAGCCCCCACAGCAAGTCGCTCCACTCCACAAAGATCTGCCGTAGAGTCGAAAACTGAGACCCCCAAGAATAGTGGCGCGTTGTTATAAAAGTCTCCTAATAAAAAACTATGATTTTCGAAAAAAACGGAAGTAGAAGAAACATTCGTAAGAAATGGCCTTTAGGTGAAAAGTTGTGAAGGAGTTTAAGTATCTCGGCTTTCTTATATCACACAACCTTGATGTCCGTCAACATGTAAAGGAAAAATGCTAATCATTTGATGATCATAATCATTGATCAAAGATCATTTGATTTCTTCCTCCAAATTCAGGGTGTTTAAGACTACCATACACCTGCCTCTGTTGTGGCAATCAAGTTTTCGGATTGAGCAGTTTGAAGTATGTTTGAAGAAACTTTAAGCTCCCCTCAGCAATTTTAAAGGAATAAACTTTTTTGTTTCTCGGACTTAACGCTATCGTTTTTTATTATATCCCGAGGTTTCGAAATAATTATACATTTCGTGGTCACGACGGGTAGCCTGAAGAGGTTCTATACTGGAGTTCCTTGTGTACGGTCTCTCTTGCGGAGATTGTACCGGTGCGTTGCTTGTGCTTGCATTTGCAGTTGGGATGACACGGGTTGTTGTTGGTGTTCCTGAAGCTACCTTAAATAATTTTGTGTACACGCAGGGCTTACGACATCAGCTGGTGCGTTGTTTACAGAACTTCTTTTTAGCATGCTTAGGACTGGATTCCAAGTGCTGGATAACCTAAAACTTTGATCTCGATTGAAATCCGAACGTGCATTGCAAAGGTGGATGAAAACTTCTTCGTGCAGTGTCAATATCGAGCTACTACGTCGTCAACTAGGTTGCTATACAGGGAGCTTCCACACTCTATGGGGCTAGCTATACAGACGGACTGAAGCTATTACATAATCAGTGTTGCACTTACTCACTGGTTGTGTTTATGTTTTGATTTTCAGCCTAAAAAATCAAATGCAAGAAACATTTTTTCTGCGGGGGAAAAAATAGAAAAAAGGCTTTGGGTTTAATAAATGGGCATTATTTTTTAAATTACCCTTAGCACCTCGCGTGCTTATGCAAAACCAGCCAGGAGTACTGACCTCCCTGGTCCTTTCGGTGTCGAATTCATAATACCTACCTTTAGAACATACCGTATAAATGTCTCTAAATAATAAACTATGTGCGAGCAATATCAGCGGACTTCAAGTAGTAAACAAATCATTGTTGTCCAACAATGTCTTCTAGTGCGTCATCTTCTAGTCTAGTGCGTCGATCGGTTTGTAGCGATTTCATATCCAGTGAGCGCGTTCAAGTGTTCTGTTTATACAAGGCCAGAAAAAGCCACTTGAGACGTAGTTTTTTTATGCACAACGCGTTCCTCCGAATTGGTGTTCACAAAGCCAGATGATCATACAAATCCCTAGAGAGGGACAATTTAATCTGGGCTGTCTGCTCTACATCTGCCGGTTGATAAAATTTGAATCGAAACGAGTGTGTCCGCTCACGATGGGCACTCAAAAATAGAGAAGAGACTTCTGTGGTAGATCATTGGTATCGATCGGGTATGCGTCCGTATGCATCTATAGAAAAAAATTTTATCAAATGCATTCCAATTAGGATAATGGGGTTTGGATACACAGCCCACTATTTCGGAGATAGCCCCGATATGGCTTAATTTAATTTTCACTTCATCTATATGACAGTGCTTCCTGCCAAAGATTGGTGAAGGTGCTATCGTGTGTTGTGGATTATGCTACTTGTGCTTGCGTGGGGGGATTTGGTTTGAAATTAATGCGGATTGTTTTAAATGCATTTTCCAAACGTGCACGGAAAGAGGATCCCATTCAATTTAGGGATTTATTAATTGGACTTTAAGAGGATTTGATTTTTTTCCCTCGTAGTTTATTTTTATGGGTCACGAAGTGATTTAAACAATTATACCTTAAATGTGCTATACTGACTTATTTGGGGCTAAGCTCAGTAAGGATTTGCACTCCCTAAAATTACGTCTTAGGAAATTACTCCAAAAAGTGTTTTAGAAAAAAAGGCATAAAAGGAAAAAAACCCAAAAACCGCGAGGTCGCGTCTTCCTCGGATACACGTCGTGCCGGATAATTCGCCTCTGCAACACGCGCACGTGTACCACGCATGGAGATTTTTTGGCTTTTTTTCCATTTTTGTTTATTTGTCGTAATTTCCTATGGCGTATTTTCAGGGAGCCGATTTGCACTAAGTCAGGGTACTGAAACAAGGCTGGTGGCGGATGAGCTTCTGAGTGGGTCAATGCCAGCTCTCACATCTTCAAACTGGGTTGAAGGCTGTGAGGTGCACTGACTCTGGTGCACCAGGCCGCTGAAGGCCATGGTCCATGATTTTACCTAGGGTTGAATCATGCACCATGGACCTCCGTTCCGGGGATTGGGGGATTGTGCCGCAGATGTTTGGAGAGTGTGGAACGTAAGAAAACTCTACACACCAGGAGCAACTCCAACTCATAAGCTTGAGTCTGTCTTCCTGCGGTATAAAACGGACATTGATTTCAGGGATTTCCGGACTGCAATTCAGGAAATACGATTTAAAGTTTACGGTAGGATAGGCAAAGAAAACATCTAGACATTTACTACAGCTGCCATTAAAGTCTGCACTTTTGTTAGGATGCAGATTCGTCCTGGAGAATCGGCTGAGGACAAAAGTCATTGACTTTCGGTTAGGGATCGCCTTGCTGTGAAATGCAGCACCAGCAACTTTCCATAACATTAGCATAATATGTGCACATGCCCCTTCCGAAGATACTGAAGGCTCTGCCAAGGAGGAAATTTTTGACGTCCTCAATAGAGCCTGCAGGCCCTGCCCGGAGTACGATATCAAAGTTGTACTCGGGGACTTTAATGCAAAGGTCGGAAAGGAGAACACCTTTGACAGATTATTTGGTAGGAGTCTCAACGTTTCCTGGCTTCTACCAAATAAAATCAGATTTACTGACTAACTACCTTGTCCACGAAACAACATCAGATAACCGCCAACCAAAAAGACCATGCGTGCTCATCGACACAAGGCACACAACTAACATCTTTAATCTGCACACTTTCCGAGGGGCAAGCATCGACTCTGACCAACCATTTTCCTGTTGTAGCTAGATTCACAGCTCGATTTTCCAACCAGAAGAAGCTGCAAGCCGCCAAGAAAAATAAACTTTGGATACGCTTCAGCACACCTGGAGTAGCCGGAGCCTACAGAGAGTGCTCGTGCAAAAGACTCCGAGGTGGAGGTAAGATAAGGATACCAAAACGCTATGAGCCCGTATACCAGGGGAAAATATATGCCGGTAAAAGGTCACTGTTGGTAAAAACAACTTCGGTAGTAGTTAAGGGGTTCATCTTGAAGCTAACATCAACTCCACAAACGACAATTAAGTGGAGATTCAACGAAGAATAACCCTATAGGAAACCGATGCTATTTCGGTTTGGCAAAACAACTGGTATTAAAACTCCTCTCTCACGAAGGACAAAGTTTAAGCTTTGCAAAACCCTTATTTTGCCAGTTCTGCTTACTGGCGCTGAAGGAGAAGGAGAAATTATACTTCGCTTTTTTGAGAGAAAAAATACTACAATGAATTCATGATCCTGGGTATACGAGGAGGAGCGGAAGACAATATACTACCGCAAACTCTATGTGCTGTTTGCTGTACCTACCCAAGATGTGCGGATGTGCTTCAAAATGCTTAAATACGAAGACTACATTAGCTGGTCACATCGAGCGGATTGACAACAACGCTCCAGCCAAAAGGTCTTCGATTCCAGGCCCCCAGGCTGCGTGATAACCAGAAAGACCTTACCCCCGTTTTAACGACCAAAACGGGGGTAAGTTCTGAACTTACCCCCCAGAACAAACGGGGGTTTTGTTCTGAATAATTGGAAGCAGAGTGCCCAGGATCGCGGAGGATGGAAGGCCACTGTACACCAGGTAGAGACCCACCATGGGCCGGGAGCCTTTAAGTTTTTTAAGAAAAGTATCCACTCGTGTATATTTTTTTATTTTAAAGTCTATAAGCATGTGCGAATTTCAAACGATAAAAAAGTGACTCTAATCTCTCGGTTAATAGCTTCTGCTGGTGAATCGCACTTAGCATTAATCACAGATTTCTAATTTGCGGTAAAATATTTACTTCTTAGTTGTCAGAAAAATCCGGACTACTTAGCTTGTGAGCTTTTAAAACTGCTTGTGCAAAATGTCCATTGTGGCAGGTTTTTATACTTCGACATAATTTCTAACAAAAAAACGCAAATTCCTAATAATGCCAACATGGCGTACAATTGGAATGTCCCTCGCAATTGTGGTAAGGATGTTGTATCAGGATTGCTATTAAAGCTTGCCTTTTTTCTAAAATTATATATCTGCGCACTGGTTTTCCGAATTCGGTGTACATGGCCATGCTCAATTATTTGCTGCGTTCGATATACCATTTGCACTGCCAAATATGAAGACTTCGGCAAATAAATGCATTGAGGAGCGGACAGAATGGGTTTCCGGGCAATAACGTATGATTTACATTTTTCAGAATCGTTATTATACAGAGATAGGTATTCTTCATAAACAATAAGTCCAAATTTTCCCTTGCTACGATCGAAAAACTTAAAGGAATCAACTACAGAGCCGTTTAGCCTTGTCATTTTAATTCGTAGTTCGGGTATAGATTTTAAGAAATCATAACCACTAGACCAAATGAAAAATCTGTAGTCCTGATTGATTGCCTCTTCAAGGCTCGAGGGCAGATGCTGAACAGGTCTGTTGTGAAGGAACTTAAAAATCGAACCTTCGTAGGAACTGCGCAATACAAGAATAGCGAATAGGTAGGATATTGAGCGTACCCTATAGCTGGTTTCATATCGGGGCATACGGTGGCCTATCCTACTCCAGAGCAGTCGACCAAACCATGTCGCTAGCTCTGCAATAAGAATAGCAAACCAAGTGCGGGAATCAAACGGAAAGAGCAAAATCTCTAGGGAGCTGCGTTCCTGAGGCTGTTTGAATATTATCACCATATTTGCTACACGATATGTTACTGGTGCAAAAGCCTGGTGCCTTTCTTTGGTGCAAGCACAACCTCCAATGATTAAATCCCCTTCCGTATTTGAAAGCTAAAAGTAAACATATACTTTATCACCGAAGGTAAGAACATGCAAAAAATTTGTTACCATTTTAAAGCCGCCATTTGAGTCATTTTTGGAATAATAATGACCTCTTCCATATGGAGATCTTATGACATTCACTGAAAAATTCATAATCTTCGAAAGATTGCCTAAAACGAAGCCATCTAAGCCCGATGGTGGCTGATGGTCCAATCGGACAAGTGGAACTTCATTCCACAAAATAGCCGCAATGGGACATTGCCATAGTTGTTTTGTTTTTGATGGAAAAATTAGTCCTTCCCTCTGGAAACTTCCGTTAGTAAATTGGTTTAAAATGACTGGTGTTGTATCGTTACAGCTGTGCTCGGTGAAGGGAAAGAAGGTGAATAGTGTGACGACTCCATCGGAACCCTCAATGAGGACATTTACATTTAAAAAAGATTTTTTAAAGTACATGTTAAATATTTGGTTTAAAGTTGCAAGCGTATCTCGATTATACATCGGCAACACGATTAGAAAAAACCGCCTTTTAATTGATAATTTCTTATCGAGCTCTCCATGCCATTTGTAACTCCTGCAATGGTTAAATACTGCAGTATAATTGTTTAAAAAAAGTGTAAACACTTACCTCAAGGACGTTATTGAGTCAACAAAAAATAACCGCAACTTGATGTTATAATTTTTGTTTTCACCTTTCGAAAACTCAACAGGAGTTCCTTCAACTGACGCACAAAGTAGGTCAACAGTATCCCTAAAGGTTTGCGTAAAAGTTTCTTCCTGGGCCTTGGCATGAATACGAGTACTCAGTGTACCGTTGTAACCACGAATGATATATGATAAACATTTGATCAAGTTAGTGCCATGTTGGGAAACAAGGTTCCTTAATATATTGTTAACATAAGACGTATTTGAGCAAGATGAACATCCTAAAGCTAGTAGCAATAGGGAAATATTCCAAAACCATCCCATTACCATGCCGTCAGTTCTAACACTGCACTAATTGTTAATGCTCCTAAATATACCTGCATAGAAGTTCTCATTTATTTTATTTGAAAGCCAAAAAACGGATGGGCACGTACGGATGGGCACGTACCTGACGTGCACACAAAATAATTCTACCCATGGGACTTTTTTTTTTTAATTTCATATCTGATTCTAATGAATTAAATTTCAAATTTAAAGCACAATTTAGTATTACAACCATTTTTGACAGTTTATATCGTGTTGCAGGACATTCCAAACCTGACATGGTCTGCATGAAAAGAAACTCTGTCCTAGCGATCAGGCTCCAATTTAAAAAATATCACCGACTTCATTGTTTTTTCGGCATATCTCCTTTAAGACAGACATAAACATGAAAACTCCTTAAACAAATAATGCACAAATCTTCTCAAAATACAAATGGATATGTCTATACTCTCGAAAGTCTCTTTTCACACCTAAATATGAAAATTAACGCCGACCGGAGCGACCTTTTCGACTTGAATAGTGCCGTAGAGAGCCACTGCGTGTGTCCAAATGTAACTTATCCTAATGACGATTCCACTGTGTAAAGTTTATCCACGAAAGAGCACCTCACCGTTCTGTTGGCGGAATGCGGAAGGATTTCATTCACTCAATGAGAAGTGAGGACCCATAGTGCAAGTGGCAATAGTGGCGATGTGCGAACTATGCCACCGGCTGCTGGGCATGGCTGATTCACACTATGCCATAGAGCACTTTTGCTAAGGTGTGCAAATTGACCGTGCACATGGAAATGGGTTATAGTCATTGTGCAGTAGGCACTTGTACAGCTTTTTGCAAAACAAAAGACTTGATTGGTTTGAAGTATATGCACACCTTAACGGTGAAGTCAAAATGCTATCCAAGTGATTTTAGGCTTAGTGTGCAAAAAGAAAAAGTTGGCTCGTTTTTTTAAGCCTTAATGTAAGCAAATTACTTAAAACCAAGATAAAAAATTAAAGTGTGGTTATTTAAGGGTGCTTTTTGGAGCATGTACTATGTTGATTTATATGAAGATTTGAAAAGGCGGGGTACTCATTTATAGGGTGTATCGGAAAAGTATGAAAAATATCTTATGGAAAATATAATATAAAAAGTATTAAGTTCATATGAAACGTTTTTTTAGCGAGAAAATTTGATTTTCGGTCGTAAGAATATTTTTAAAGAAAGGATCCCAACAAAGGGATGATTGGTGCCTGACAACATGGTCATAGTTTTCTCCCACTTATAAGAATTAATGACGTACGTTTAATCTGTCAAGAGTTTGTGATGGCTACTTGCAGTTTTAAGAAATCTTCTGACCCAGGGAAGTTTCTTACATGAAACACTGCAGCCTTTTCATTTCCCGTGCCCATAACTTAGTGAATAATTAAAGATATTCAGCTTGCAGCCCTCCAACACCCATATTTGCTTACGCTTTTTTAAAAAGCCTTCTAACTTCTATAAATTGTATTGTTTGTAACATAGTGAAATAAGCCCCCTATGACCTTTATAGGAGATATGATCGAGACCGTGAGGTGAATTGATTAACTCACAACGTGTCAACCCTATAACAACCCTATACATGTCCAGTTTTGCATGCCAAGTTGGCTGAGGTCCCTACACTTGCGGTGCCACCTAGATCTCGGTGCTTATCTCTACGCATCGACTGTCATTTTTCTGGACCGGAGCTTTAGCGTTCATCCGCATTAGATGACCCAACCATGGTAGCAGCCTAGAGCTTCTTCGTCTGCTAACTCTCAATTTTTGTTACGAAAATTTAAAATTTTTATTAGTCAACCATAAATTGCTAGTTTAAGACATATAAAATGCTTGTGGGGTCTTTGAAAATATTCAAAGAAATTATGAATGTAGTCTCCAGTTCACTAGTGTTTCACATAAGGCGTTAGACCGTCAGTTAGGCGCTTGTCACGCCCTGCCCAAAACACAAACTTCAAACGATTTCACACTCGAATTAAAGAAAAGTCCACAAAAACCATAATACATATGTTAATCATTCTGGGGTTGCTGCTTTCTGGTCCCCAATTGGGTGCCTCTCCAGGTGGCGGATAGAGGAATTCTCACCAGATATGGTGGGTAAAGGTATGGAAAATATCTGGGCGGACCAAAACCAGCAACAAACAAAAAATTAAGAAGCGTCTGTCACAAAAAGAGCGGCTTCCTGGTCGGCGTCTGTTATCCAGGTTAGGGTCGGTCGAATATTAAATGCATTATATTTGCATTTTGGAAGAGAAAGAGATTATAGAATGTCCATAGAATGGAACAATTAGATGCATGCCTGATGAATTTATGAATCTTCTAGTTATATTGTTGGTCTTCTTCGTAAGGGCATAACACTTGCGGGGGTAACCTTTAGTGTTTCTGTGAGGAGTTTTTATGATCCGTACTGGCCCATCAGCATTTGCGTGTTGGATGGAGAATTACTTTTTTCTTCTGTCTTTTCTATCCTCAAAATACTTCCACTCGCGATGTGCTACGCATCTTAAGTGTAGTCATAACGATTTGATCGCGAGTTATTAATAAAAAGAACAAGTGAATAAGCGCAGGAGTTCGTCTATTACAAACTTCTAAATACCCGACCCTATATACCGTGTAACACCAAATCTTAAAATGTTTTGTCCCGAATTCATATATTATCTGTATAGGCCACTCCCCCAGAAGTGGGCCTTGGCTAAAAATTAAAACCAGTTAATTGTAATTTCGTTGGAATCCCGACAAAATGCATTAAAACCGAAAAAAGTTTCTTTCTAAAAACGCCTCCTAAAACTTAGCAAATAGTAATATCTTTAATATTTGTCATACAATTTTATTCGATTTGGAATGAACTTTTCGAGAAATCAGGATTTTAAAGATCTAACATGTTAAAAGTTGTCATGGTAGATATTGTGGGCGGTCCAAATTTTTGCCTTCTTAGAGGTTTAGGGTCATTATTGCTCTATACCAAAATTTGAGTTCCAAGGCCTTGTCTAACTTGACCAAAAGTCATTTTGAAAGAAAATTTGAAATAGAGGTTGTCTTGCGTTGAGGCCAGTAGTGGGCGTGGCTGTTGGCGGAATTAACCAATTTCCACACTTTGTCTGTACAAAATAAGAACCTAGATACACTCCAAGTTTGAGCGTCCTAGCTTAATTTTAAAGACCTGGAAACTTCACACATACGGACAAACGGACGAACGGACAGACGGACGAACGGACGGACGGACGGACATGGCTAAATCGATTCACAAGTCGGTCTGATCGTATCTCTAAAAGGTCTTAGGGGTCTACGGTGATTATTTCACTGTGTTACAAACTATGCATTAAAATTAATATACCCTGGGTCGGGTATAAAAAAAATGTGAAGCATACTTCGATGAGACTTCCGTTGAAGCAGCCATGGTGATGATTAATATTGAATCAAAATATGTAAAAATATGAATTATATGTCTTATATTGGGTGATTTTAAATTGGGTTTCGTTACTCTAAAAATAGGCTGACAAAAAGCTTTACCGTTTCGAAAATAGGGGGAAGGACAAACTCTTTCTTGGCTTTTCTTTTTAGGATTTTTTTGATTTAAACCCATAAAAGAGCAATTTTTATTTTTGATTACCGTTAGACTTTTTGATCAATTTTACAACCACCTCTGCTAGCATTTGCCACTTTTCTCAAATTCTGCGGACATGGTTTTCTGAGAATACGATAAAAATATGCTGTTTTAATTTCGCTTGTTTGAATGGGCTTAAAAACTTCGACCTATCTTTTGTACAAAACTATAGCAGACTTTGAATACTCAAAAACTTCGAAGATTTAACTGAAAAACGTGAAAACATTTTCGAAAACTATTTTTTAAAGACTTCTAGTTCCTTAACGGATGTACAATCCTTGTTTAAATTTGGTTGAAATATGTAATGTTTAAAAGGCAAGCGAACTGCATCAAAAACGTTTCAAAATTGCCGTCTTCGACCCAATTCTTCTTAGATTTAAGAAGATGGACTATGCCCGGTGTTAATTTTCAAAATTATACTTTATACCGTTTGGGGGAGACATGCGTTCTTTTGACCTTTTTTATAATTTTTTTAAATTTCAAATCCATAAAACAAATATTTTGAAGTTTTTTTCAGTTCCAGTTAGACCTTTTTCCAATAGCACAACCAGCAGCACTAGCCTTGGATGTTTTTTTAAATTCATAACAGGTATTTTTTTAATAATAATAATAGGTTAAAAACGGCAGTTTAAAAAAATTTTAACCTAGCCTTCCTTCTTTTTGTAAGCTTTGTATTTTAACCGAACCTGAAAAAGATCGCTTATACCGTTAAGCTACTAGAAGACTTAAAAAATTTGTTTTTGAAAATGCTTTTATGTTTTTCAGTCAAATTTCAAAAGATTTTGAACTTTCAAAATCCGCTATAATTTTCCTTAAAATTTTGAATTATTTTTGATACGTGTGATTTTTTTCATAGAACTCCACCAAACAGCACCGGAGATAAGAGGGACACACACACGTTTTTTCATGCATATTTGCGATTTTTTTTCGAATATGCGTCAAAACTGCAGTACTCAAACTGTTTTTGAAAAATATGACCTAAGCACTTGGTTAACTTTGAGTTGCTCATACGTGTGTTCAATATTGATTTTGAGCGATAAGCCGTTCAAAAGTTATGGCCTCCAACACATTAAAAAACGTCATGCATTTTCGACTCTTTGTTTCTCAAAAATATTTTGATATTTTCGAAAAGTTTTATTTTTTAATTAAAGCTTAGTATTTCTTAAACCTAAATTTAGTTTTTCTAGTTCTTGCCTACTAAATTTCTTGAAAAAAACACTAAAAAACATTAAGTCCATTTTCACATGAAATTTCAAACTGTAATTAAACCGTTATTTGTGCTTGAAAAAAATTGCCCTATTTGGATTTTCTGACTATTTCCGCAGTTTATAGCACACCAAATTTTATCTTCCTACGACTTACCGTTCAGAAGTTATAAGGCGATTGGACGGACGGACGGACGGACGGACAACGTAGCGATACCATAAGAGGTCCTTTTTCCATTTTTGGACGGACCGCTAAAAATGTAAAGCACATTTCGATGAGACTTCCGTTGAAGCAGCCATGGTGATGATTAATATTGAATCAAAATATGTAAAAATATGTGACCTGGTGTGTATTCTAGCTAGTTCCAAAAAAAAATTAAATTTATTATTTGGTCAACTAGCGAATTGAGATTTAAATCGCTTTTGGGGTCTTACTACGATTAACCAATAACCTGGTAAAAAGTGCACCTGCTCCACACCTTACCTAGCACTCAGTTCCACAATAATGTAAATAAACACAACACAGGCAAAACCTTTTCGTTTAAGAAATTGCACCAGTCTCTTCTCTTGTTGTTTACCAACAAACCGGCATGCATGCACACAAACAGCTGTTGTTGTTATGTTGTGTATTCCCACACATTGTTTACATTTTCAATTCCATAGTATTCCGTTGAGTACTACTGCGTCGGCAACACAGTGTACAATTCATTCATTTTCTCACTGGCTGCGCTGAACTCCATCGGTGTCGGTTCGTTTTCGTTCGGTGACAGTGACTGCGTTGCTCGACGTTGCTCTTCCGTTTAGTCTTTTGACACATCTTACCGGGGTTTGGTGTGTCGCTGCGGTGGAAACTTAGCATCGAAAATAGGAAATTTTGTATTGAAATATTTAAATTATTTCATGTCATACATTTCATGATTTTTCGCGAGTGTTTGTGAATGCGGCCTCCGTGAATTATAATGAATGCGTTTCAAACAAAATTTTGCTAAAAATATACAGTGATTGTGTAATATGTCACTTTAACTAGTTTGTGTGCTTTGACGTTAGTACCTATTTTGATAACAACTGCTGACGTTATCGATATCGATACAATTATCACGCGGCTGATATAAATATTAGAAATTGTTTTGCCGCCCTGCCTAACGGTATTCCCGGCATAGTGAAGTGAAAAATTTTGCCAATTAATCAGCAATAGTTTTAGATAACTACCTATGTACGCCGAATAGCTTTAATTAAAGCAGCGCGGTGACAGAGCAAATATAACAGAGAAATAACGATTGGACCTCCTTTTCCCAACCAACCGCGTCGCCTGTCATCACTCAGTTCTATTAGATAAAGCGGTCGCTGCTCGATTATAAAACAGATTCGCACTATCTATCGAACCGGTTGTTGAGAATAAAAATTCAAGGTTGGTTCATATACATAATTATTAAATTATTTATTATACTAACACCCATATACGCACGTGTATATTTGAGTTTAATACCTACCATTTGACTTGAGCAAGTATGTTTGCTCAGTAAAATGGTTTATGGCTTATTATGATATAACTATAATGCCGCGTTTAATTAAGGTTCGCTTCTTCGTGTCCCAAAGTGGTGTCCCAAAATGGGTGTCTTTCTTTCTTATGCTAATTACTTGAGTGGTGTCAGTAGGTCCACAGTTGATTGACCAGAATTTTTAGGACTGAGAATCACAAATCAATCAAAACGATTGAGATCCGGCCGGTGTGTTTGAAATACATGTATTTGTTGAGTTTGATTTGTATTTCTCGATAAAGCGTGGGACGAAAACTTTTACAAAAATCGGGAGACATCTATTGGTCCAAATGGGCACAAATGAAATGAGCTTGATAGTTACGCCTCTGGGTTATAAGAAGAAAGTCTTTGGATTTCATTTAAAATTCGGGAAGAAATATAAATAATTTAGCCATAAATTTCGGATTGTCTAGGATCTGCGCGCCTCTTTTTAATAAAGTCAGATTGACTGGAGTTTTCGTCTAGAGTTTTCACGGTCACTTGGTTAGGAAGACATGAAGTGAACGTGTTTTCGGAGCTTTTATGTATGCAAATCGAGTGAAAAAGAGGTGCTACTATGGGCTCAATACAGCACGTACAATGGTACATGGGTACGTGGGTGTTGATAAAGGTGTTTTTATCAGTTCTTTATGCAAATAAGAGAATGTTATGGTTGGGAGAACAAACGAGGCATAAAATATAATGAAACTCTTAAGTTCTTAGTTGCCGTTGGTATTTTAAAGGATTAGTTCAACTTTAGTTGTTTAACAAAGGTTTGATTTAGAAATAAGAGAAAGATTTAAAGAATTAATGAGGCGAATGTAAACAATTCTGATTCACATTTTTTGGTTTTGCCCTACTGGGCATAATGTCTAGCGATTATGATATTCAAAAAAGTTGTGTAATTGTTTAGGTATAAATGATACCAACTCTTGACTGACAAAATCCAGTATGCAATTTTTTCCTTCAAATATTTATATATATAGAAAAAGAGAAAAGGATATACGGTAGTGACACTTGCCAAGACAAGAGTGACAAAAGTGACACTTGCTCTCAAACTTTCTTGGCTTTTGCGAAAACCCACCCGACACGAGAGCCGACGCACGTTCCCGGGAAATACAAAATGAATTCAATAAACTGCATTCAAATCTTTAACTTTTCTTAAATTTATTGCTTGACTTTTGCACAAATGTGCAACGTGATTTTTTGAAAAAAATTATTTGAATGCCTGCTTTGGCCGTAATTTATGAAAATCCAGTGTAAAGTCCAGGACATTGTGTGACTAGAAAGTGCTGCCAGCAGTTTAATCCTAATTTTGAATTTTTAATAGACAGATTTCCCTTATCTGCGCTAGATACAGTGAGTCAGATCTTCATTCCTGGTAATATCTTCTACAAGACCTCACACTGAGACTTATATTCTTGAAACTGACTCTGGAAAATGTTGGGCACACAATCATTTTTTTTTATTGGAATATTATTTACGTTGATTATTTCACTGTGTTTTTATAAATTAATATACCCTGGGTCGGTCCTAAAAATCTCATCTATTTGCTTTGGAATAATTGACTCAGCACAGCCGCTTGTCAGACTGCTTGATCGCTCTCGCCTATTAGGGGATAGGTGAAATCGTTTTTGTAAGAACTTGCGAACCTTTTAAAAGTTTCTTACAATACAGTCACCACATGTAATGAATTTATCATAGTACGCAACAAGCTCACCTTAAACGATCTGGTCAAACTTTGGTTAACGAATTTTCTGCGTATCCTCTGACATTCTGAGTATTTTATTTCCTGGCTCCTCTAAGTAGCAACTACCTATTATTAAGGTTGCGGTTCCCTTGAACATTTTTTTGAAGACGAAATATATTTTGCAGAGGATCTCGATTAGCTTTGCCAATTCTAAATTTGGTCGCACCCTACACTGGTTTCACTTCACTGGTTTTGACAATTTTTAACAACAAGGGCGAAATGATCCGGGCATCATCGCGCTTAAGTCTGTGTATAGACACGTTGTGAATGTGATGTTCAGAGAGGAAAACCTATTAAAACCTATAGTGCCTTCGGCAAGCGCGGTGTATTAAAGTACCTATAGATAGACCGGTTACGGTTACCGGTTAAATGCAACATTTGCAAGTTATGTGATGTCCTGAGGAAGTATTTTCTTAAAGTCATTTTCCCTTAACTGACTTAAATTGGAATAGTGCCCCAGTAAAGTGAAAATTGTCCTCCGTATTGTCTTGCCACATCCTCTGCATTTATATCATTATTGACGGGATTTAATTTCATGGCGTGATCTCGTAAAAGATTGTGCCCGCTAAGAAATTACCCTTAATGGAGCGTATTGGCCCGGGACTTATTATACGTATTTACCTTAGTACGTGTACTAAATACTTAATACGTATACTATACGTACTTATATATTAAATCGCTTTCTGAGCTCACATAATGGGGGTTTCATCAATTGAAAAGCTACTTTTTCTGAGGGTTTAATTCGTGTTTAAAGTCCAATTCAAAGAGTAAGTTGGCAATTGTCAAGGCTTAGTTCGACGATTGCTGACTCGTCAGCTGTTCTATAACCTGTGGAATGATCCTGTGGTCTTAAACCGAGAAGAGTCTTATAAAACTCTGTAAGCAAAAAGCCATAAGCTCTTTGCGATAACACTATAACGAGCTCAAATGTGCTTTCGATGGCATATATCGCCTTAATGGCTGGCAAAGTGTTTGAAAATATCATATCATTTCATAGTATCGCCCTTTTTGACAGCAGGCAGGCTTCCTCCTTGACAGAAAGGTCCTCCGCTTGGAAGGTACTGCGGAAATCGGGCGATCATATTGATTTCCCTATTTCCGTGCCCGTCCTCTTTTTCGACCCATCTGTGTAAATGGCTTATGACAAATTTCCTCAGTTTCTTAACAAAAGCATGGTGATCCGAAAGGACGTCTACAAGAATTCTGCAGCTTAAATAGCATTCTACGTCGGACAATTTGTGTAAAACTCCTTTAAACGTCGTTAAAACGAATTGCAGCGCCGTGATTGCCATTATATAGTGGTTAGTGTGTCGGACTACTGTGTACGAGGCTCCGGGTTCGAATCACTGTCGGGGCAATAAACGTTTTTAAAGGGCCGACCTCCGCGAGGGTTTGAAGAGATAATCGGAAGACGTTAGGATGTTAAGTGATGTTCTGAAGGTTCGCTATAGTTCAGATTTCATACGGGCGACCTTATAGATACAAGGTTCATTTCAGAAAACAAAGATCGACCACGTTTAATCCTTTCACCTTCGTTATAAGCCACTTTCACTGTAACTGAAATGTTAGGCCCGCATTAATTTTAAAGTTTTCAAATAATTCTCTTCAATCTTACAAAATTAAATTTTGCTCAAATAAGGTTTCCTATGCCAGAACTTGTTGCATGCATCTCGTCTTGCCAGACAAAAATTTCGTTACTTCCGCCAAGATCGAGTTCACCGCTCTACCTCATAGCAGTGCCACCACTTGTTTATATTTTGCTGCTGCGCCTTCTGCTGAAAATATAATCAATTTCTGGGCCACCATCACCCGCACTATTCAAAACAAAAATAAGCAACCACCGCGCCGGCCGTGGATGAAGAACGTGTCTTCGAACTTTGGAAAGTGGGCGTTGATTCGCAATCTGGTGGATGATTTCATTTGTTTTTACGTTCGCTTCCCTATAGGGAAATTTATTTTCAAAATATTTCTTGCTTCGATTTTAATTAATTTTGACCATATCATCAGCGTTTCTCTGTTTATTGCTCTTTGGCCTCTTCGATGTGCCCAGATGAATTAAATCTCTAAAATTATTTTTATTTCAAGCTTAAACTGAGTCGGCATACGAGTATGCGAGTTCCGAGTGTGAACGAATCTCCACTTATGCGTGTCAAAGCGTTTTCAAAAAAAAAAAAAAAAATGCTCGAAACAAAACTAATTACTACACTATAGCTATGCCAATTCTCTAGCCCCCCTTTGTTAAAACAGTATTTTTTTTATTTAGAGTAGCGTGTACGTCAGAACTCCTAAACGAGGGTGGCCGAGGCGGTGTGGGTTGTAGGTGCAGGCAAATGATTTGTTTAGAAATCACGTAATGGAGCCGTAGTGCAGCTATTTTTGAAACGTCTAGTTGCCTCGATTATTTATACAGATGTGAGGGATGTGTAGAATTTGATGTGTTTTTGCGGTCGCAACTTGTTTGAGTTTATGAAACTTCTGCTTTTGCAAATTTTTAATTACTTCCTCGGTGTTTCTGGTTTGTGACTGTTTGGCTGCGGAATATAAATTACTTTGCTAAGCACTAAACAACATAACTCATACGATCCGGAGCATTATGATGTTACCTACATAAGACGAATATTTTAGCAAATTTTATTTCATCTTTTAAGAATGCAAATAATTCAAAGAAAAACACAAGAAGATTCAAACTCATCAATTAATTTATTTTTATTTATTTTGATCTTGCCTAAAAAATAATTTGAAGCTTACAAGCCAAAAGAATCAACTTTATTGCTATAGTCAAGACTTGAATTGAGTAATCTTAAATGCTGTCAACAAAAAATTGGAACTTAAAATCATTAGCACAGTTGACTAACGAAAGAACCCATTCACGAATATCTAATTAAGTAAATGAGGCTTACGCATTTAGCACTTTAATCCATTTCTCTCTTCGAAAGTCAAGTCGAAGTATTTTTCCAATCAGTGAAGGAAGGAGAATATTTAAGTAGATCAAATAGCATATAGAAATAGAGTGGCGCAACAGCTCGAAGTGAACCAGGGCCAACTTCTCAACAATGTATGCTGGTGTGTTAATATCTTTACATACAAGGGGACCTACAATTTTTTGCCGAATCCGAACGGCACTTTGAGAAGTTTTTCAAGACAAATGATACTCTCGGAGGGCTTGTCAGACCCTCGCGGAGGTGGGGACCGTGAAAAAGAACAAGTCTTTTTTTTCAGGTGACGATGGCAGGATTCGAACCCAGACCTCCGGCGTAGTAAGCACACACATTAACCACTACGCCACGGCACCCCAAATAGCATAGTAGATCAAAATATGAATGATGGTATTTCAAAAACATTATTTAAAAAGCTAACCGAACGTATCGTTGCTAGTATTGGGGATCAGGACTAGCCATTATTATAATGTTATTAATTTCTTATTTATTTATTTTTTTATTTTTTTTTATTAGCTCAAGTGTGTGTGAATATGAATAAGAATTAGAATTCTTTTTTAAATAAATAATGTTTTGTCATAGAGTTTTATTCATGAGACATCTTAACTGCCTCGAAAGTACATTCTTTTGTTTTGAGCTATTTTATAATTTCATAAAAAGCTATTTATGTACCAATATCAATTGAGTTGTAAAACGTCATTGTAGGTGACACATATGAACTTCTGAACTTTCAGTAATTGCAGTTTTGGTCTAGATTAGAAATTTTCTAGTGCCCACAATAAACTTTATTATTGGGACGTCATATGGGATTACTTAAAAAGCTATACCCATAAATGCTTTACCCATGGACGTACAAAGGTCATAACTAATCGTAGATATAGTTTGTTTGATTTTTATTTAGCTTCCATTTTTTTACTACCCAGGAATAAAAGAGTTGAAAAAAGCTTACTTGGCTAACATTTTGTAAATATATTTGAAACTATTTACGATTACCTATACGACTAATTAAAACGACTTAAATTAGTCGTTGAGACCCACTGAGTACTTATTAAACAAATCACCATAAGATTTAACAAGGGCTGTGATTAAGGATCCCAGATATTTCAATGAAAAGAGGAACATCTTAACAGATAGAACTCTCAACAAATCTATGAGAAATGCTATTGGCAACAAAAAATCTTTTTCAAAAAAAGTTGTTTTTCTGAAAATCTGACAGGCTCTTCCGATAAATTATGTAATGTCAAAAACGTACTTACCTAATAATCAGAGAAGCATGCAAAAAGAAGAGCGATGCCAAACGATTACCGAACATACATAATTTAGGCTTCCATTCATGGCTCAACAAAATCTCATACTCATCAATCTGCATGCCAATACATCTTCTTATGACAAGCCACGAAAAAAGCCTCCCAAATAGCTTGATGTAGTTTGTTCAAATGGGTTATTTGCGTCATTCATCTTCAAGTGTGTCCACGAAAAAACTATACAAGAATGCCCCGGGCGCTCTTTAATTGCCTCTCTTAGCAACAAAAATTGCCTCACGAAACGGTCCATGCGTAAAATTGTTACAAAAAAAAATTCATGACCGCAGCCTCGAGCTAAATTCTGTCGGACAACGCTCATTAAAGTTCATGTTTTTCTCTGTCAAAATCATGTCCAAAAACAGCAGACCATCCACAAAAAAACGTTGCAAATAGGTGTCACATTTTGGGGGCAAGCAAGGAGCAACCGCAAGCAGCTGTAATCCGTGATGTCCACCATTCATTACTTAATTGCTCACGGTTCAGTTGCAAGTTGTGACGTCTCTGTTTCTGCACATCCTTTTGCAGACCGAACCATCTATCAGACCAACTGTGGATGACATCCGGCCAAACATGTACTGCATGAGTAACGTCCACTTTATTTGAATACTTATTCGGTTTTGTTAAGTGTGGGATCTTCAGCTTGGAAGAATTTGACTAGAGAATTTACGGCAAAGAAGCTATGCTTTACTGACATGTGTGGTAGTTGAATTTGTTAATAACTGAGTAATGAGCTAAAGTATCTTGTCTAACCGGTTCTACGCAAAAACAGTGACGAAAAAAATGACTCACTTAGGCTAGGAAGGTTGACGTTAGTGGTTAAGAGTGCTAACGACTTTCGGAACGACTTGCTAACAAGCTCTATACTTAATAAATTTATGCCACTTACGATGAAATCTCATTACGGACCCACATATTTATTTTATTGCCACACAGTCAGCAACATTTTTATAGATTCAAGCGCCAATTTCATAGTCTAAGACTGCACATGGTAGTTAGTTGGCATTAAATGAAAGATTTTAACGCATAATTACTAAGCTTATTCGGAGAGCGTTTGACATTTTTGCTAAATGTCATTGTAAATGTTTTGAGCACTGTGCAAGTATTTTGTCAGCAAACGTTGTCACGAAATAGAAACGAGTAAGAAGCAAATTTCGCAAAATTGTAAATGAGCTTAAAACAACTGAAATCAAGCTTCAAAATTACATACAAATTACATACAGAATTTTCAGATTAATTTTAAAAATAATTTTTTTGTGGTTTTGTAAAATGCGGCAACACGGAAACTCTGTTATCTGTTATCGAGCAAATATAACCTGATCTCGATAAATCAAATTGTTTAGCCTAACTTTTTCAATATTTTGAGTGAAATTTCTAGTAGATATATGTAACGGGTGATATTTTAAGAGGTTGAGAACTTTTTTTAAAAAAAAAAACACAAAAAATTCGAAAAAATTAATGAAATATTTATTTGAATCGATAGTTTGAACCTTGCAATTTAATGTTTAAAGATAATTTCATGCAAATGTTGACCGCGGCTGCGTCTCAGGTAGTCCATCCGCTGAGTCCAATTTTGGCATACTCTTTCACACATATCGGCCGGTATCTCACGAATGAATGCATGGATGTTGGCTTCCAGTGCGTCAATCCAAGCGGGCTTGTCCCTATAGACATTAGCCTTGACATACCCCCACAAAAAATAATCTAATGGTGTCAAATCGCACGATCTAGGCGGCCAATTGACCGGCCCGAAACGTGAAATTAACTGTTCACCAAGAATGCCGACCATAAAATGGAAGCAGCGCGCGATGAACATTTCGAACCGAGCACGAATTTTGATAGTAAAATTCAATAATTTGCAAGCGTTGTTCATTTGTAAGACGATCCATGGTTAAATTGCAAACCAAACTGAAGCTGTTTGACAGTGACACAAGGTACTAAACACACGTCAGCTGTCAAAACCAGTGTTGCCAAAACCAAACCAGCTAAAAAATCACCCGTTATATGCATTAGACTTATAAATACCAGTTGCCTAGGTTGCGTTAGTTAGGTTAGGTTGATGGATGCCCTTGTGACAATATTCACGGCTGACTAAGACCAGCAGTTAGGTCCATTGTGTCCCTTTGGAAAACCTTCTTAACACCTGGAATGAAAACGGAAATAAATCGCTGTTAAAAGCTGAGAGTGCCGCCCTCTTGGACCCATCCGGATTTGTAAACAAATTTAAGGAAGTCCTTTAGATCTATATTATTTAGATCTTCGAGCTCGTTGAAGAAGTAACTGCCGAGGGTACTACGCCTGATGCTGCTTAGAGCTGGGCATTCGCAAAACAGGAGGCGAACAGATTCAATTTCTTCAACGTCCCTGCTACCAGTTTCCTTAATGCTGTCATTGTTGTGTAGAAAATACAGTGGGACATCTTTTACTATTTTTCGATTTAAATATTAAAACAAATTAAAACTATTTTTTTGATTCATAATTTTTTTTTATAATTTAAGTCTACTATATTCTTATTCAGTTTTAAGTTTCGGTACTTAAAATATGTTCCAAAGCTAGGATGATAAAAAACTTTTTGAATATTGTTTCTATAGAAAATCTTAAAAACTGCCATACGCGTTTTTTTGTTTTCCAAAATTTGAACTCATTTTAGCTTCGCGCTTAAGTGGTTTGTCCTTACATAAAATTTAGTTGTCGTAGTAATATGCATTTTACAAGTCATGGGGATTTTACTGGTACATACTTCCATTTCAGTAAACCAACTTAAGTTATTTAAAGCGTGTATCGATAACATATAATATTTTAGACCCGGTATAGTATTCTTTCAAAGTTTAAAATTTATGTAGGATTTTTTTTTAAATGGTACATATTACCGCTCCTGGAGATAGAGGGCTGGGCGCATGTTTGATGGTTTTGTGCTTTTTTATCAAAAAACCCAAAAACGACTATTACAGAATCTCTTTTCGAATACCGTTTTATATTTTTTTGATTCTCACAAACTTTTACCTTAGCAATAGTTATTAGTAAGAGCTTTTTTACCCCAACCCATAGGATAGGAGGCTTATTTAGTTTGTAAGATAGAGAAGTATTCATTCCTCTTTGGATGATGCAAGGATGGCCAAATCGCAGATGATGCAAGGATGGCCAAATCGCAGATGATTTGGCCATCCTTGCATCATCCAAAGAGGAACTTCAACGAGCACTGGATAGTTTTGCAGTCGTCTGTGGTGATGCTGGGATGAAAGTAAACGTGAACAAATCGGAAGTGATGGTTGTTTCCCGAACTCCTGTGCAGTGTACCCTGCACATAAATGGAGTTCCATTAAAACAGTTAAGAAGTTTAAGTATCTCGGGGTCTTTTTCACGAAAGATGGAAGGAGCAATAGTAAAGGAACTACGCCGGCCGGTCATCAGGAAAGCTGAGCTTTAATTCAGTGTTCGTTCCGACCCTCATCTATGGTCATGAAATTTGGGTAATGACCGAAAGAATTAGATCGAGGGTACAAGCTGCCGAAATGAGATTCCTGAGGTACGCTGCTGATGTTACTCTAAGGTATAGAGTGAGAAACGTCATTCGTAGGAATCTTAATGTTGAGCAGCTACTTCTCCGAGTGGAGCGATCGATTCTTCGATGGTTTGGACACGTTGTTCGCATGCCCCATGACAGACTTCCTAGACAAGTCATGCTAGCCGAGATGCGAGCGCGTCGCCCCCCTCGTAGGCCAAGAAACAGGTGGTGGGATCAGGTAAAGAACCTCTCTGAGTCCCTTCTGGGGATTGCGCCGGAGTCTCTTGAGTTGGTGGCGAAGGTACGAGAAAGATGGAATTACCATTAAGCCACCCTCGCTCCGCGACCCTTTTAAAAGATAAGCGGCAATGATGATGATGATGATGAAATAGAGAAGTAATCACTGTAAACTTCAAGACCTTAAGGGCATATGATCGAGACCGAATGGAAAGTTGAATGAGCCATGTAAGTCCGACCGTCAGTGTGTCAGTAATTTTTAGGCGTTCAAATTTGTGCTAAGAACTTGAAACCGAATAACTGTTCTTGCTGGTCCCCGAGGCAGTACAAGTGTAAATATTTTTTAAATCAGCCCACTTACACGTCCACTTTACTTGGTAGCATGAAAAGTCAAAGCTGTCGTAAGATGCCAAAATTTGGTGTGCTTGCGTGCACTAAGTGTATTGTTATTGGTTTCGAGAAAAACTAAAAACGCCCATGTGATCGCATTTAATTTGCATTCTTATAAACGGCATTTGTTCAATATTATTGCTTAAAATTAAAAAAAAATGCATTTTTACTATCAACTCAAATGAATAAATTTTCGCCACTCCCAATTTCGGGGCTTTCAAATAAAACGATATTTGATAAAACATTTGAACAAAAAATTGGATGATATTAAAAAAGGATTGATGCCCCTTTCTTGTTGAAGGAAATTTTTAGCTGTCAAATTCTAAATACAATAAATTTAATAAACATAAAAATTAACAACCCAGATTTATAACGCAACACGAAACTTGACAGGGGTCAACTGAAATTTTGTAATCATTTAGGTACCTACACATTGACTTTCAATAATGTTCGGGTTATTCCTTTCTCATTAGTAAGACGACTTTAATTGTTGAAATAAATTTTTAATTTCATAGTAAAACCAATAGTCCGAAGTACAAATTAAATCTTTAGCTTATAGTGTTAGATGTCAATAACAAAGTGTTCAAATGATGTGGCAAAATCTAACTTAGTCTTTTGCGGTAGTTAGATGACAAAGGACTTAACTTGAGTCTATAATGTAGCCTTAGTTTACTTTCTTAAGCTCTGCTTTTATCAGTCCAGATGTTAATATCCAAGAAAATGATGAGTTCAGTAGCAGTGCGGCCATATTTTCTTGAGTCAATGGAGCGATTTGGTTTGAATAAGCCAAATTTGGTAAAGCAAAAACCGGATAACGAAAAATGAAATAAAAATAAATTCCTTGAATTTTAAAGCTTTAACATGCTCTCATTCTTCAACTGGATGATTGGAAATGGTCTGAGCTCTGAGTGCTAATGCACAAAAGACCGAAATCGCCCTCTTTACTAAGAAATACAAAATCTCTCGCATTGTCCCTCCCACCATAAATGGCACCAGCCTACCGTTCTACAATAAGGCGAAGCACCTTGGCCTTATTTTGGACTGTAGACTCAACTGGAAGCTCAATACAGCTGAAAGAGTAAGAAAAGCTATCCCGGCCCTTTATATGAGCAAAAAGCCATTGGGCATAAATGGGGTCGGTCTGCAGCCTTACATGACACATTGGGTTTTCACTGCTGTGATCAGACCAATCTTTCTATACGGCGTGGCATTTCAAAATTTTGAGAAAAGTACAAATGCAAGCATGCATCTGCATCAGTGGTGCCCTGAGCACCACTTCTAATGATGCGCTCGAAATTCTATTGAACCTTACCCCCTTAGATGTCTTTGGTAAGCAAATAGCTACCAACTGCTCAATTCGAATTAAGGCATGTGCCCAATGGTGTGATTACACCTATGGACATGCAAATATACTCAACGAGAAGCATTTTACCTCCACGAACCTGGATTATACGTCACCTTCATACTTCCCAGAAAAAAAACTTCGAAGCCCTGATTCCGAAAAGAGACCTGTGGTACGGTGGTAATATACCTTTTGGGAACGCCATACACTTTTAGACAGACGGATCCAAGACGGAAGATGGTGTTGGAAGTGGTGTATTCTCTGAGTGTCTTTATTTAAATAAATCTCTTCGACTACCTAGTCAATGCAGTGTCTTCCAAGCAGAAATAATGGCGGTTAGCGAAGCCTTGTCCTGGTTAAAGTGGAACCTGATATCCATATCCGGCTGCCATATCTGGGCCTAATTTCATTTTTTCTTTTGGGCCTAATTTCCTGCGGCGTAATTTCGCAGCGCCCCATATCTGTGTCTTTAAGGATAGCCAGGCCGCAATTAAATCCCTAACATCGTTCTAAATTGACAACTCTAAATTAGTTATAAACTGTTGCACATCTCTTGACGAGATAACAGTTTCACATCCGCTTGTGCTTGGTGCCAGACCATAGAGACATTATGGGAAACTGTGAGGCTGACAAACTCGCTAAAAACGCTATTTGACTGCCCGATGATGAAGTCTACTGTAATATAGATACTCCGCTAACAATCCTCAACAATCACAGTAAAAAAAAAACTTACACCAGATGGAGGACAGCACAAGCTGCCCGGCAGTCGTATCGTCCAGGAAATCCATAATAGGCTCCTACTTTCACAACTATCTAAGTGATCTCAGTGAGACACCGATCAGAAAGATACAAGAATTCATATCCAAATGGCATTACAATGGGCCAACTTTACTAGCTACCTACTTAGCTCCCTACCTAAGGGTTTAACGTACTATACCCTACTTTTTCCGGGAATACACTTAAAAATCTATTTAAGAGCCTGGGTATTGACACATTAATAATTCTCTTCTTCCTTTTGGTATCACAGGGCCACCCCACAACCCACAAGTCTCAACCTAGTAAAAGTACGTCTATTGATAACTCTCTCACTGTTCATTTGCGGCGGATCTTGCACTCAACTAAGTTTACCTCTTTTATAGACTCTTTTATAATTCATTTGCACTTTTACGATGGCTTGTGCTATTCTCGTTTCAAATGTATTACAACAACTTACTATTTGATACCTACTCGTATCAAAGCGGCACTCATCTTAAGAGTATTTAATCAAAGATTTAATCGATCGTTAAAATATATCTACCATACGAGGAGGAGCACATGTCCAGAGGTTTCGACGTGTAGAAGTAAACATTGGCTGTGCTTATGCCCATCTTTATAGTAATCCTCCACACTTTAAACATCCATTTCCGGAGGTGTATGGCGGATTAGTAATTACAAAAATATTTGTTATGATTGCTTTATGTGTTTTTTTATGGCTTTTAGATCTGTTCGTATTCGAGTATGAATGCAACTAAGAGGAAAAACTTAACTCGTTCGGGGTCAGTTGTTATGTGTGAATGAATACACTGAACAGTATCTATAAACCTACAGATAGATGTAGAAATTCCAAAAACGGAAGTTAAATTCGGTTATACTCGGAGACCTCACAAAAGTTGAAATAACAAATTGATTGCTTCAATTTCATGGTTTGTTTGTTTGTGAAAATATATTATTTATTTGTACAGCTACTCAGCGCTTAAGTGCTATACAGTGATTTGTTTACCACGATTGTTGGAATTTGTCCGGCACTTGGGGAGCAATTAGTTAATGGGGAAGTATTGTAACTTATTTTTAGAAACCCTACAATTTGAAGATGCAAATGCCACAAAGAATCACATAAAAGCAATTATTCACCTGTATCACCCTGTATTGTTAAAGGGACAACTTAGGGCCAGTTTTGTTGTGCACATTTAACCTCAGGTCAAACCAAGATCTGTTAATTCTGAAATGAAATAAATCTGGAGTTATATATATAGTAATCGTTTTGATTCACATCGATTTCAATGTCATGTTTATGCGAAAAATAATCGATTTATTTGAAACATAGCGGTTTGAAAATTAGTTCGATTTTTATGTCAAACTCGAACAATTTTTGACAAAAATTCAAAAGTCATTAGATTTAAACCAACTCAACCGTTTATGCGCATTCTGGAGTAGGTTTGAATTTTATGAAACCGATTTAAAGACAGGTTTTGGGAAAAGCGGTTCGAACAGTTAAATCGCTTTGAATAATCGCATATGCTATCGGTTTTCGTGAATTCGATATCATTCAAACGTATCGGATTTAACGTATCGGATGATACGTTCGAGTTCTGCAGACTCCGTCTCAAACGTAATTTTATACAAAAACTCGCGAAAAAAAGCTTATTCACTTTGGCTGGAAGTATTCTTCAGAGCTTATTCTGAGGCGGCCCTTAGATGTCCAGATATTTGTAAGACTAAGGTTTGCTTAAACGAATATCTTCATCTAGGAGTTCTTTTCGCCTGCCATGATCAATCCTTCTGGACGAATTAGTCCCTGTTGCGCAAATAGCTATTACTCAATTACTGCCGGAACATGCTTATAATGAGGGTTTTGATTGTTAATCGGAAAAAGACAACGATAGGAGACATTATGCAGAAGGCCCTGACAATAACTGGGGAAGTGAGGAACTATCTATTAGATTGATGTCTTGACCAGCTGCCGGGGCTTTTTTACTTCGGCAATTCTGTGGGAGGAAGATTAGTAGACTTCAATAAGATTTAAGCTCTTAATATTAAGGGAAGTTAAGTTAGATCTGGAGATGACTATGGCGCAGTAAAATCATTGGTCGTACATTTTGGTAAAATCAAACTTAAGCCCGGTGTCGATAAAAGCTGTCATGAGGTTAGTCGATAAAAGGAATTTCGTTTTGATTCCAACAGGACGTGCAGCAGCCCAAATGAAACAATAGATCTTCTGCACGACAAATTTTTCGAATTTAATTTGTTCAACTCACAGCCGTTGTTTTGTATATAAAAGAAACTTTACTTAACTGAATAACCAATATTATAATATTTTTAATGTTAGTCTAGCTGACTTGACCTTTACTTTTCTCATCTCACAACAATGCCACCCTTTTCGTATAGGTGATGCAACCTCCTTTTTCAAAAGCTTCTCAGGGTTCAATATGTGATTAATTGATCAAGATAAAATATCTTATTTCAATCAAAAACGAAAAACGGACCACCAGCGGATAAATATACCCAATATACCTTGATCTCTGTCAAAAATTTATTTTCCGTTGCTGATTTTCTTAACACAACTTTTTGGATAACAAACAAATATTTACCTCATTAACATACTTTATAAGAAAATTAGAAAATCAGCGCTAATCAGTAGCCTTTCATAAAAATCCAACTCAAACTTTTCGCCTTCGGCGATTGGACGTTTCGACAGTTTAAAATGGGTTACGGCTTTATGGCTGGCTACGAATTATATTTTTATGGTCAATTAAAATACACGCTTGTAGGTCTTTTGAAGAAGATATACGCATCGAATTGGCCAAATGGCCTACAAGAATGTGTCGCGTTAATGAATTTTCGCTACTTACTTTCTCTATTCGAATTTTACCTGGATTGGCGTCTGCTAGAGTTCCCATTTCCGTTTGTGTGTGGGATGTGTTGACGGTGTTCTATGGATATAGTAAGTTGGGGCTCCACACACGAGAAAAAGTAATTTGTTAATGAATAGTGGGTTATCGATCTGTTGCATTGGGTATATAAGAGGGAAATTAAGAAATTTCTAATGAATTTCCTGGCCCAAGACGACAGAGTGGGGTCACCTACGCGGAGATGAACTTTTTACCTTAAACCAGGATTTATAGCTTACATCAACTCTAGCTAAGGTTTGGTATAGTAATAGAAGTCATTTTACATGAAATATTCAAAAACTTGTTTATCATTTTCCTTATACGCCACCTAACTGGAAAACTTGGGAGGCGAGGACGGCTTTCAAAAATAATTTAGATGAAATGGCCAAAAAAGGCTTTTCTGTCTATCTTCTGTTGCCAAAAGTATTTGCAAGCCTTATATGAAGGAGTAAACAGAATTTAAATTTTTGTTCCAATAAGCCGACTGCATCAGTTAAAAAAAATTATGAGTAGGGTTTAGGCCACGGTTTAACGTAAATGAAAACCACTTTTCATGATCTATAGTCTACCACAGGGAAAGCGCATTGCAAATTTAAAAGCACACTTTGACATTGTTCCTTGATAAGACTCGTACTCGAAATCCGAGTCAACAAAGAATCAGAGAACAAAGGCCTTCGCCAGACTTTTCCCCCGATGCACGCAGCGATAACTATCCCTATTAAACACGGCTACGTGACACAGGTGCCAGGCCATTCGGGCTTGTTTTGTTAATAAAAAGGTTAAGCTAGCGAAACCTGGCTTTTATCCCTCAGGGTATGAGGTAAATCCATGGTTTGTTAAGAAAAACCATTGATAGCACAAAAATCTGCTATAAGTCTTCCATATCATCCCGAACTTGGAGGGACTTGTTTATAGGTAGGCAGATATTGTTGGTTAATGCGGATGACGGCTTACTCACAGCTCGCATTTAGGCCAAGAATTTGAGTCCATTGTGTCGGTTTGGAAACTTTCTTAACACCTTAGAATAAAAAGAGGGAAACCATTGTTGGAAGCTGAAAGTGCCTTGGAACGATCCCTAAATCTACCTGCTGAGGGTCGTTCGCCTTGTGCTATTAAGTGTAGGATATTCGTATAGTGCGTGATAGACCGATAAAATTTATTTTATGCAGTCCAGATCTTGAATACCTGTCCTCGGGTCATCAGTGTGACCTGAAACCCATCACAAGTTTACTTTGTTACCAAATGATATCCCAATTTTCCCTGTCAGAGTATACGTTTATAGTTTTGTTTTCTGAGCTATGTATCTCCAAATATGCAGTAGCTGGGATAATGACTGCTATCTCTCCCTGAGTGGGATCTGGTGATGTATAGATGAATCGCCTCCACGTCCTATGTGCACCCTAAAATATCTATCAGAACAAGGCTGCTAGACAATTAAACTATATATCCACCGATCCTTTTCCTGGCAAATAACTAATAAGACTATGACTAAGTTTCCTTAACAAGTAGTTCAAGCTTCTGTAGAAATCGTGGGGGGGGGGGGGGCAAGACGGGGCACTTCGGCGTAACCGTAAGAACTGCGGAGTCTTCTTCGGAAACTTGGAAATAGTACTCCAGTTTTCGCTCCCCCTGGGAATGAAATAAATTTTATCAAGAGAAGGCTGCTAAAACGAAAGTCAAATGCGCTACCGAGATTTTGACGTCAATTCAGTCTTGAAGAAATCTAAGACGCCCTTGGTAAGCTTAAGGGAAGCAAGGCCGCTAAATTAGATGGTATATTCGCTAAATTTATCCTACATAGTGGAGTTCACTTTAGGAAATGGTTGGCACCTTTTTCCTCGGACATTTTAAACACTGTACAATTTCTAAAAGGCCTTAAAGTAGGTGCGTAGAATGTGCTATGATGACTGAGGCTTTGGAAGCCTCTTGATATTTGACCTAATCCGACTTTCCTCGTCATCCAGGTTAAAAATAAAAATAGCTAAAAACTCGTAGCTAGAAACTCGTACGTTCAGGCCCATTAGCTAGTGAGGGTCTCCCCTTAGTCCCCCTGAAGTTTAAGTGTCCATTCTTAATTGCTGAGGTCTCACCACCAGACTGCACTCTCAAAAACAATTTGACTACTTTTCATGAATGCCAAACATCTTGAGTTTCTCTCGGACTCGGTCTCGTCTCTTCTCGATCATAGTACTCTGGCTCTCGCATGGCTGGCAGACTCGCGTTCAATCTCACTCCAATTTGTTCCTCCGTTCTTTTTACATACGTTTCTAAAATCGATGAAAAGTTGGTTTGTTTCCACTTGAAGTTCATTGATCTTTCAGGAATGGTCCAGATGTGATCTATGATCAATCTCTGCCGCACGAGAAGTCACACTGATGCGAAAAGTCAGTTCCTTTTCGCATCAGCCGTTGTTACTTCAACACCGCTGATCGGTTGTTGCATCTTATACAAGCACAAGCATCTTACCCTGAAGCAGAAGGTTGGGTGTCCCTGCTTTTGTTCTCAATTATTTACTTCTATTTACCTAGTCCAAACCACTAGCATTTTTGTAAACCCAATATGAACCTACCAGCGTCAGAGTAATGAAAGTGCCTCTACTCAAGTTTCAATTTATTCGTTGCATTATGAACCAAATTTAATGCCATTTGTTACTTTAAAGCCCACGCAAATCTTATAGTTCTCACGAATACGGTCCCAAATTTTAAACTCAGCTCTCTATAAACTTTCAAATTAATTTGTTGAGCTGAGTTGCATTTTGCGTCCTCTCAGTGTTCACTCTGACGCTCACTAAATGCATAAACATCACATCGTATCTGGCAATCGCAATTATCTCAAACAAACTTATCTTGTACGTCAACACGACACAGTGCAAGCCTACGCGTGTCTATTGCAAACAAAATATCAGAGCCTATCGAAACGTCCAAAATATTATAAAGCCTGCTCTTGAGTATTCCGAAAAATAAAATCCAGTACAAGATTTGAGCTATGTATGTATACTGTGCCAAGTCTTAATATTCTCATCGTACTGTGTGCATGTGCTTGAGCTTAAAGGCCTCTCCATTGCCACTTTTTGTTCTTAACCCGCTCAAACGTAAGTGTTTGTGCAAAGCAATGCGTAGGTGCCCGAGTAATCATACCACAAGGCCGCTCGACTTCGTCTGTTCCTCTCTTCATGATGTCATGCGGTAGCTGCAATGTTGCCACAGGGTCTGAGGTGGTGTACTGTGCATAGAAGATTAGATCTGTTGCACACCTAGATCCATGTTCCGATAGGCACGAAGCTTAAGTAGTAATTTAATTGCATTGCCTTTTATCCGTTAATCATAAGTTGGAAGATTTTACATTCGTATCACCACGACTCTTGCATGTAATTAAGTCCCAACTGCTGCCTACTCACTGTGCTCGGACGGCTTTCATGTGTGCAACCGGAAATGTGACCCAAACTGGGGCTTATAAGATCACACCGGGTGACCATATAAAAATCTCATTTGAATACATTGTCCCTATATTATGAACTTGTTGTCTTATGGTGGGTGGTATGGGGCATAGAGTTCAAGTTGACACCGTTTTTGTCTTCGGAATTTGTGTTGAAAACTCGAAATGCTTTTGCTGTCAATGAGACGACACTAAAGGGAAAGAAATGTCAATCAAACACTGATTGGTGAAATGCTAGACTGACATTTGGCCCAAAGTGCATTGGTTTATCCATCATCACCAAGCACAGCACATGAAATGCATTTTTCAACTCCTTCGAGCATGATAGTTGGCACGAGCCATTTAAGTCAACTGCCATACGTCCATCCGTCCATCAACTGTCAACGGCCGGCGTTTCTGGTGTTGCGATACCTTACAAGAGACAGAAAAGTGGGTGGGTTACGATATGGTTGTCTTTGCTGCGGTCGTTCATTCTTCGCTGTGACCAACGCTCCGATGGTGTTAGATAGAGTGAATTTATTTCTTCATTTGAAGTAGAGTGTATGACACCCAACCCGAGGACATTTAAGTATGCAAATGCACTCACATAAATTGCTATGTCAAGCTTGGTCAAGCTGACCGTTTAAATTCAGTCGATTACGAGAGTTTGACTTTGATTTTGCCATCGTGTGTGGTTTTCCGGGAAAAAGTGGGATCGGTATATTTTTTACAGTTCTCTGCGCTGAGGTGGAGTTTTATGCTATTTTTCTTGAATCCAAAAAGCTTGCCGCCGCAAACGTCTTTTAAAAAAGTATTTTTTTCCTTATTTAGGAGCGTCTCAAATTACACATAGTTCAAGCTCTATAAGGACTGGGCTGCACATTTTTATTTGCCTCTACTCTATTTGTTTGTATGTAGACAGAATGATTTATTCCGTTTTTCTGTATAAAAGTATTTCCCGGCTTAGTATACCTATTGGGGCTAATAAAAGCATTAAAAAAAGTCCGTTACGAACTTTTTAACGGAAAAGCGTCTTCCACATGTAACGTGAAGGTAAACGTCATTTGTCCTTAAATGCAAAAATTAAGCTGTTAGGTAATGTTGATGCATGCCTCTGTGACAGTAATCACTGCATACTTAGATCAGCACATGAGGGTCCAATTTTGTCCAAAAGGAAACCTGTACACCTTAAAAGGGACAAAACAAACCTCTGTTAAAAGTTCAAAGTACCTACCCTCTTGGACCGATCCGGACTTTTATACAAATCTCAGGAGTTCTTTCAGACCAATATTGCTTAGATATTCAAACTCATCGAAGAAGTAGCTGCCGAGGGCATTTCGTATAATAATGTTTGGGCCGGCCATAGCAGTTGACAAACAGATTGAATTTTTTCAACGTCCTGGAAGTGAATATTGCCTTTTGCAATAATCATTGTGCAGCATACTTAAACACATCACAACGCCCCCTTAGGACTCCCGTGAGTTTATGATCCCGATCAGATCATAAACAGAGATCTTTCTCTGATCAATGTCGGTCATAGCTCTCTTGTAATGAGTCTGAGTCTGTACAGTTTTAAGTTCTGTCCAACTAAGGTTAGTTTTATTCAAAAACTTCTTTTTAACTCAGATATTAATTCAGTTTCTATATTATGCTATCAAAATCAGCGATATTCTTATAAATTCGAGGCTAGAATTGCATTTACCTCTGAAACATAACACAGACACAGAGTTGCAGTGTTGCCAAGTGATATCTCGTCTAGAATTTTCTTGCAAAGTTTTACAGCACTTGACTTCACCACATCTGACGCCATGGACTAAACAGCCGCTTGTGCCAGACTAGGCAACCAGGGACAGTGTAAGTCTGTGCCAAAGGTGACCAATCAATTGTTGATTGGTTGAAATCTTACCCAAAGGTATTAGAGGCTGGGGTACCCGTTTCGGCATGAACCAGAAGAAAGACAGTGAGAGACTTCCCGAATAAAGGGTGGTCTCGTAACTGTTGGACTCCAGATCCAAATTTGCCTTGAGGATGGAGGGGACTGGGGTGATAGGATTTGCGGGGGAGTAGCTTGGGGTAGAGAGGTAACTTCTGCAGAAAGGCGTGAGGTCAGTGAGGAATGGTTTCATCTGAAAAAAGCCCGGCGGGGAAACTGATTTCGGTTACATAAGTCCGTGCCAATTGTCTGCTAAAAATTATCCTCGAGGATAGGAAGAAACAGGGGTAACCGAATTCGTGTAAATTCTTGCGGGGGGAGGGGGAATATTCAGGGTAGAAGCGAAGTAGGGTAATTGTACTACAGGCGACTCACATCAGAATTGGAGGGATAGGGACGTGGAATGGGAAGGTAGGGGTAACCGAAACAGTATGAACCCGTAACAATGGGAATTATGTGCTGGCGATCCCGTGAGGGTGGAGGGGTGAAGGCAACCCACACCGGTCCAGCCCTGTAAGGGAATACCCTGGGATAAGGTGGGGAGGGTAAAGATGGGAAAAATGGCAATTACTGTAGGAATTCTACTAATTACGTTCCCGGGTGGTATGAGGGATACATAAGGTATCTTCCCCCTTTACGTCGAGTCTCACTAGATATTTAGATCTTTTTGTTTACTATTGCCCCTTAAGTAAGAGTTAGCCTCAAGGATTGGAGAGTGCAGGTGGGGTAATCGATTACGGTAGGACCGTTGCCGGGGGAGGATTTTTCGTTAAGACGCTGATGTTGGGTAACCGTTTCGGTGTGAACCCGTACCTCAGGTAACTCAAGTCAGAACCTTGGGGGAGGGGTAGGGGAATAGGCGAGGTAGAGGTAACCGAAGCGGTAAGAACCCGTACCAGGGGGGAATAAGAACCCGTGCTCCCTAAGAGCGGACACGTCAAGGCAACCGAAAATGTATGAGCCTTTATTAGGCCGGTCCTGTTGGGAAAGTGGGGCACAGAAGATGCTCCCTAAGAGCGGACAGGTAAAGGCAACCGAAAAGGTATGACCCTTTACCAGGCTGGTCCTGTTGGGAAAGTGGGGCACAGAAGATGCTCCCTAAGAGCGGACAGGTAAATGCAACCGAAAAGGTATGAGCCTTTACCAGGCCGGTCCTGTTGGGAAAGTGGGGCACAGAAGATCGTGAAGTGGAGCTTTCTCCCGATGTCACGGTGCAGTGTCAAATCGCCAAAACTAAAAACTTCCGACATTATGACAGATCATCCAAAAAAAAGTTCATCATTAGCAACGCAAAAAGCATTCAGCGAATTCAGGTTTCAGTTGCTAGTGTATGTGGTTCTGTTTCTGTTCCTCTTTTACGTTGCTTGCGACAACACGGCTTTACACGATGATAAGCGTCCGTCTTCACAATTTGCCTTTCTATTGATCGTAGATCTCCGATATTTAAACGCTTCACTCTTGGGAAGGACATTTCAATTCCATTTAAAGGTCTGTTTTCTAAGACGGTCAATTCCATAAAATTTCAATTCCATAAAAGGTCTGCCAAGCGACAGTTGGCTTAGGAAGATCGTTTTGATATCACTCCTTATGGTGGCCCCAATTCAATAGTCAGCGGATTAAACAACTGATGCATTTTGGCAACTTTCAGTCCAAAAAAGACTTTTTTAAAGCTTTGCCAAAGAAGTCGGTTGGTTTTGGCTTGGGAAACCACTGATCTCCTCAAATAAAGGTCAAACAAAATTCCGACTATGCCTTGACAAAACAAAAGTTTTTGAATCTTACGAATGCACCGAAGACAGTAGAAATTGGCTACAGTGACATACAAAATTATTTAAAATGAGTCCAAGTTGTAGTATTAGAGTGACTACAGCGGAATGAGTCATGGTAGGGGTCATGATCCCTGACGTTTCCCTATAGATCGGTGTGCTCGAATTGACTGCCTCTGTCAAACTTTAGGTTTTGAAGTACAGTGGATATAGCTTCAGGTTTAATGAAAGGCTTTAAGAAAGGCTCTTTCAAGGACACAATTTTTTTGTAGTCAGCTTATTCTTCAGCGCCCCGTCATAGAATAAATTCAATTGTAAATCTGAAAAAGATTCTTTTTTCTTAAAAATTTCTACAAATCAAAGGAAATAAATTAAAAAAGTTCAAATATTTACTCGAAGTTTATTGAAAATTAATGTTCATAATTTTCTTTTATTTAACAGAAAACAAAAACCTATTTTTACCACAAGGACATTTAACCTGAGTACAGCAAAGGGTGAGTGCTATTTATGAACCTTTAACAAGACTAAACATTGAAAAACTCATTGAACTTCTACATTCGTGATCTATTCTTCGAGCAAAATTACTTAACAAGCTTGCAAACATCTTGCTACACGATGACGCACATTTGTAGACGATGCCATATTAACATAATCTACTTGCGAGTAGAAAGTGTCTGTGGGATAGAAATATACAATTTTGCGACTGCAAATTAGATTTATGTCACCGAAAATTATTTTTCAGCACACTGTGCTAAAATAAGACAATTTCGTATTGAGCTTGAAAAAGACTATACAAATGATGACAATTGCTTGGCATAGTCAAAAAATTTTCATTTTGTTCAAAAGCAAAAATAAATTCCAACAACATTTTGTTAAAGAATAAAAACATCGCTATGTCCTCCGAAAATAGATCTAATTGGTATATCCAAATCCATAAAGATCGATCATCACGCGTACACTTTACATCATCAAACAGTTACGTCTGTGTATACATACATTGAAAATTTGATTCGATTCGTGTCGGTTCATTAATGCTTCTTCCATTAAAAGAAACAAAATCGATTGCGGAATAGAATCAGCGCCTCGAATAAGTTTCATAATTCGGCCATACGCCATAATAATGTTTACGAGTGATCTTGTCGATGTACGCAAATGGTCGGAGAAAAAAAATCTGGTAGCACCGATAAAAATTTACTCTATAGAAGCATATGTACGGCATATGTTGCATTAGATACATTTTTTGATTATTGCTTCAGCCAATACAGAACGTGTATATAGTCTCCAGAGGTTTTGCCACATTCACTTCTACGGCTTCGCTTAGATAGCAATTAAGAGATAAAGGTCAGCAATTATTATTAGCCAACAAAGAATGAACTTTGTGTGAGGCGCTCTTCTCGCCCACGTATACGCCATAAGATCGATCTTCACAGATCACGCGAATAAGAGTCGCGAGCATTCCTACAGAACGTTTGAGTGGTGTTTGGGGACTGGGGGGATTTTCATTGAATTTTTCTTCTCAAGTGGTAAGTGATGTTGTGGAACTTCGACTAAGGAAGGTCAATGAAGGCGTTCCTGTTTTTGTATGAAAGGATGTTTCTTAAAATTGAAAGTCAAGTATTTGAGTGATACTTTTAAGGGGGTTCAAATAAGACATTAATATTTTATGGTAGCTCTTTAATATGAAAGATTCAATAGCTCTTATACAGGCAATTTGTTCACTCTTATAAAAATAAATGCAATCGGCTTTTACTGAGCATATTTCAATCTGGAATCATGAAAGCGATCATAAACGGGATTTTATGCATTGAAAATCCAGTAAAGGAGAATAAAGTTTAGTTATTTCTCCAAATTTTTTATCATTGGTTCAAAAACTTTGATCAGCCGATAAAGTGAGTTCAGCATAATTTATTAATATAATTATTATATACTGGATATATAGTCTTACAAATATCCAAGACATAATAATTATAGTAGGTAGATGTCAAGATACCTTCCTTTGTGTGGCTCAATCCACTGAAAAAAATTAGCTTTGAGAAAAATCAGTGCTTAGGCTGCTTCATAAAGCAAGGCTGGCTTCGGCTTCGTCCCGTTACGATACGTCGGCCTTGCAATGGCATTGCGCTCACGGAGAGAGAGTTTTTATTAGTGCAATCACCACGTTCTCTAATATGCTAGGATGAATTAAAAAATACGCACACACAGCCGAAAGCCCTGGTAGCTAGTGCGGTGCACATAAGTAGTATGTGTACATGTAGAAGACTCATGTCCAACTATTAATACGCAATTTGGCCCAAAATTTAGACACATTCAGATATTCTGCATCATTTCCATGAATCACCAACACACTATAGAAAAAGAACTGAAGGCAGACTGATTGACTTCGTGTGTGCGATTGAAAAATGCCCAATTGCTTCAGACGAAGCAAAAGTTCAACACATTTAAACTCGTGCTTGGCTTCGGAGCCTCATTACGTAGCATCAAGTTTTTTTTACGCACTCTTTTTCTTTGCCAAATCTAATTTTGAAGCCGAGCTTGATTGTGTTAGGAAAAATTTAAATCATATGACTGAACTCGTAAACGCCAGGCCGAGTCTGAGCCGAAGCTTGTTTGTATGCCCCGTTTTAAGGACAACATGCGATGCAGATATACCTTTCAGCCCTACATGGCTATTTTTTTTTTGAAATTCCATCTTTCGGACGAGATTAAGCAAGAATCTCCCCAACAAAAAGAACGAATTTAATCTGCAGTCTACTTGCTACGCAACATCAGTCTTCACTTGTGAATCCCTTATATTCCGCAACAATATCACCAACTCGCGATGCTATAGTAAATTTTTTTAGAAGTTTGGCTTACAGGGTTTACTACATTTATGGCTGCGTTCATACTCTTGTGAGCTTTACTCTATAAATGTCAAAATAGCTCTTATAAGACCCTTATAACGCTCTTCGATACTAAATCTGTAAATGACTTTGTAGTACTCTTTTTAAAGAATAATAACTCTCAGCACGTAACTTTTGTTATAGGAGTTTATTTATTTATTTAAACTGTCACAAGATTTTAACTTAACAGAAGTTGTGGTTTTATATCAAAGGCCTTTTAAAAGCTTTAAACTTATAATAAAAGTGCAACTTTTTTAAAGAGACATTTACTGCAATAATAAAATCTTTAGTCTTATGAGACAACAACTTAATTCTTCGGCCATTTCCTAAAGGTCCTCCTTTTTCTTCTTTCGAGGGTAATCAAATATTCATATCACCTGAAAATAGAAAGAATAAAAGTACATATTAAAATTGTCATTGAAGGATACCTATCTCCTTTGAAGGGTCCTGAAATCTTATCTTTGAGTATATTCTGTTGCAAATCTTATGCAATTATTCAATTTGAAAATGCATAACATGTGATCACAGTAAGATGTTATTAGGAAGGTCTTTTTTCCTAGTTTACGTAAATAAATTTATTTTGTTTATTGTTATGCGTATTATTTTAAAAGTATCTAATGTTAATTTTTCCGCTCTCTTTTTTGTCAGAGGTTGGAGTGAGAGTACAGCTCTTACGGTAAGAGTTATAGTTTCTTATAACTAATAGCTCTTATAACATGAGTAGAAGATTTTTTTACAAGACTTTAAAAGCTTCTATAAGTAGGTCATTAATGCTTATAATTAAAAGTCACTCATAAGACTCTTATAACACTCTTCAAGGGTGAAATTCTCCCAAGAGACTTATAGGAGTTATGTAAAAGATCCGTTGCATTCGTCGTGTCGAAGTACACAACTGACAACTCAGTGAAATACACACGTTCTTATGGGAAGCAACGTAAGTCACGCACTTCTTGTATGGCCCGCATCCCATAAGAACGTGTGTATTCAACTAAGTTGCCAGGTGTGTACTTCAACGTGACGGATACAATGGATTCAATGAGTTGCAGGCTTAAGGCCCTTGAAAAAGTTTCACCCATAAAGTGTTATAAAAAAGTCGTGTCAAAAGTCCTTGTTTGTGAGGTAAGATAACAATTGCACGAGAAAATAAAAACTTAAGGTACTGCAATAGGCTCTAAAACCTCCAGCGATCGGCGGCCTGAGCACTCCTGGCAACATATATGCTTTCTTAGAGGTCTGTGCGATTCTTAACTTCGGTCACCTGAAGGAAAAGACCTGCTCTTTTCCACATTTCTCCTCTGTGACGATCTCATCAACTATTCGAGCGTATAATAGGCCTCGAAAAACCCTATTTGTTGGTTAACTACAAAAAATCCGGGTTGCTTAAAATGTTAAACTGTATGCATTCGAGAATAGGAAGTGACAAGAAGAATCCTCCCTGTATAACTCCTCCACCAGTTGCGCTCGAAAGAGAGTTTTAAACTATGTAGTAACTATGAAACTACAGAAACTATGTAGAAAGCTCACTAGAATGAGCTTCAAAAATTTGAAAAAAAAACAAGATCAATAGAAAATGTAAAAACATAACAGCTTGAAATTTTTTTAACCCTAGCCACAAATCTCTGCGGGAATCGCGGATAGTTAAGGTATAATAGCTAGCACTGGGAAGTGAAAAGAAAAATGCATATCAATGGACGCATCAATGGGCGCATATATTATGATTTTGTCAAAAGACCACCCAACTCTCAGTTAGCTACGCCACCAAAGCTCATGTTATGCTTTGAAGACTCCTTTGGATACCATATAATCCTATATGAGCGCTAAGGCGTATTGTTTTTTCAAAAAGTTAAAAGTTAAAGAAGGGGTGGGCCTGAAAAAAAATATTAGCAATCGTGTAAGCAAATAAGCAATTTTTTAATCAATTAGGGACTTATTTTGCTAGATGTAACTGTGAAACTGATCTCAAAATCCAAGACAATTTGCTGTCTTGGATTTTGAAATCAGTTTTTTTTTGTAGGAATATCATCGACCTTATGTGAATCAATAAATAGAAAAGCAAATCAAAAATATTAAACGCAATCAATCTGCGATTTGTTTATGCAATGTTTAATGTACTTTTAGACCTGAAAATTTACAACATCAAAGCGTCACGTCAATGTAAATCTACTCTAATAAAACTTCACATCCAACCCCCATCATATTTCGCTTTTAAATTCACAGACTTCACGATTTCCATTATACGTTCTGATCGATTTTACATCGTTAAAGTTATAAATAAATTCCGTCGAAACACATTTCAGATTTGAATATCTGGCGCCAATTGCCAAGTCAAATATAAAAGGAAAACACTTTTAAAGTCCCTTTCAGATGCAAATAAGGCACCATTCCAGCCGTCAGCCAATTACAGAGGGTGTGTTGCCCATCACTGGATTGAGTTTCACTCATTTGCATTTATAGTGCGCATATTTAAATATATATTTAATCAAAAAGTAATAAATTGCTGACGGGCGCACACAATGTGTTGCAACAGTTGCGCCCTTGCACTAAATTTGCTATAGCCCCTATCAGTTAATGGTCTCAAAACGCATGATGATATGGGTGCTAAAGTGCGCGTCATTAAAACTACATTACTAAAGTGCGAACCATCAAGTGCCACTTCCCACAACCTGCTTTTGCTCTCCTTTTATTGTCACCCTATATGCACTGGGTGGGCACTGAATGAGCTCGCGTGTTCTTGACGGCCATTAGTTTTACATGCGTCGCAATGTGCTTTTGTGATAAGATAAGAGGCCGTTCAGAACTGGGTGATCGTGCTCCAGCCATGGGAAACATTTATGTTAAAATAATTTGCAAAAGCTTTTTTTATTGTAAACACAAAACAAAATTGCGAAAGATACGTATATCTTACCGGTACCGGCTTTTTCTTTTCAATTTATATGTTATGCTATTTTTGGAGCATACACAATGCTATTTTTTAGGGTCCTACCTGTTGACTGCACTTGCAGATGCGTCATAGGTTCAACAAACGTTAATAACTCGTTTTTAAAGCGAATCATTGCGATAATGATGAAAGTCATTATGTTATAACAATAATTGTTAATTGTTCTTATCGAATTCGGATTTGGGTCAGTTGTATGATTTTATTTGAAGCATATGAAATTCTCATAATTTGGTTGCCAGAGTAAAGACACACATCGTGGGTGGGACAAAATGAAAAATTACCTTTGGGTGCGGCTAATTGCGGAGTTTGTAATTATCCACTTGAGCCGAGTGCCCGAACAAGATACTATCACAATTATGTATATTTTTGAGAAAGAACTTTTTTGTGGTTTCTAGTCCTAAAGGGATGTAACAGAGACATAGTGGGTTTGTGGTAAAAGATAAATTAAATTTATACTCTCTGTTATAGCTTAAGAGGTGGGCTTTATTTTTCGAGATATGTCCGTATATATGTATGTGTAACATAAAATTTAACATCCATGGTACAAGGTTTGCTCGATTTTTTGACAGCTCTAAATTTTTGCTCTAAAATGGAGACACAATAGATCAAGAAATTATTTAATTTACTTTTCTGCCCTTTTCTGAAATTTGTCAATTCTAAAATATATTTTTAAGACTTCGCATCTTAAATTACTGCCTAGATTAACAAAAATAACTCTTTTACATTCAAAGTTACATCAATTGCTGTCGATGTATGATTGTGGGACGTTTGTTTTGTTTCCCGAATATTGTAAAGAAATATATTTCTTGTATCTCATTTATGTGTTTTTATTAAAATAATACTTTTGTTGGATTTACAAGACTTTCGTCAGTTTAACTTTGAAATCTCTAAAAGATCGAGCATACCTTATTTTCCTTGTACCAGGTTAACTTCTCCCTTACTCATATTGGATAAAAAATTGTTTCAAAACGTTTTTTGAAGGGACATCCTTCAAGAGCGTTCATTTAGGAGATCATAAGTTTTTGAAATTTTTATAGATAAGACACTTTTGTAAGCCTGGTGTTATATGTAACAATATACCTACATAGTATATGTATAGTTAGCTTAATTTAGATAACTTAAGAGCATTGTAGTCTTTATTGCTCCAAGTGTTATGTGCAATGATTCCGCTCGCCAGTTCGTTGACACGTTTTTCTTACCTTACCTTTTAAGGTACTAAGTAGCCTGTAGAGAGAAGGGGACCTTGAAACTGGCCCTCTAGTGAGGCGAGTTTCTATTGGCATTCCTTCACTAATTTCGAGGATGTGATGTCAATAGTCAATTTTAGGCGACAATGCATAGTGATGTTAAAAAAAAAAAATTATTTTTTAATGGGAGTGAACTTGCCGTTCATATTTTTGTTACAGCTCTAGATTATAATATTATTGGGTTAACCGCATTAGGGCGCCTTGCACATTTTCAGTCAGATTTATAAAGCTTAGATAAATAAAGCTCCTTAATAATAATAAGTTGTGTCAAAGTTGGCTTACAATATTTGAGCTATTTAGTATTTTTTTTACCATCCGATATTTATAGGATATGTTATATGTATATGTAAATATGTAAATGGCGGAAGGTAAAAATTATATTTTATATTATAACCACTTCTCTTAGACTTTTGTACGTTTGAAGGCAATAGAAAGTTGTGTTCCAAAACCGGGAAATGTCCAAATGACAAAAAAAATAATGGCTAAAAGCTCTTTTTCTGATAATATCGAAGATCTTCGAGAAACTTCTTCTGAGGCGATAACAACTAATAATTTCAGAAAGACGCTTGATCATTAATTCGGTATCGGAAATAACCGTAGAACATCGAAAAACAATAAAAATAAACAATCTTATCTAAATACCCGGCGTACCCCAGGTTCTCATTATGCGAAGGCTGTGGCCGCATTCGTGGACGATACAGGATACAGCTATCTTGGCCTCTGGCTATCCTAACCTCCAGTGCTTTGGACAAAATTTGCATCTGGACGAAGACTTGGCGAATCGTTCTCAACGAGAACAAGTCAACGCATGTCAATTTTACGTACAGGAACAGGAGGGTGAATAATTTACCTCTGAAATTCTTGTGCAAACGAAGCGAAATATTTAGAAAAGAGTCAAACACTTTTCTTAGGCTTATTAGTCAGACTCATTAATTAGACTCAGAGAAATATATTGGCTTATTGGAAAATTTTCGAACTTAAGCATATATGTATATATAACAAACTGCTCTTGTACAGGTACGCAGGTGTAAAAGCCATCTTAAACATACGTTGTTGAACTTTGGGGTCCTACCAAGCCGAAGCGTTGCCAGACGGTCCCGGATTTCAGATATTAATTCAACTGTCCCGCCGGGGCAGCTTATTTCCCAGTTTCGCACCCACCCAAAAAAATATTCAGTGAAAATTTTTTTTGAACATTTGCAAAATAATTATTGCATTGTGGTTTTACCTTAACGAGTTTTTATTGAAATTTTAATAGAATAATAGTGATATTTGCAGAGATAGGAGAAGCTAATGCTTCATGTTCATTGCGGCAATGGAATGGTCCGTACTCTTAACGAGATTTTTACTTAACGAGGGTGACGATTATTCTGTCAATCGGTGTTGTGAGTTATTACACGCTGTTGAATAGATTTTTTTTTTCTCGGAGTTAATACTTGTTGTGAAATAAAAACTATTTAAGTGCAATAAAGTCGACAAATTTTAGAAATATGTTATGTTTTGTCACTGTGCAGTCAAAACAGTCGTCGCGATTTCTCGTTCTCATTGTGTATTAACAAACGATTTCTCTGGTCTCGCTCTGGTTTGACGCTCTCGCGCTGAATGTGAAACGGCCATATGTCCCACCAGACTACGCGTTCTGGCAGTTTTCATAGTGTCTCTCATAAAAGGGTGTTTTTTTAGTACGTAAGAATCAGCCCGGACATACCAACATCTACTACTTCGGTATTTTGCTCGCAAAATCTTTTGAAGATTTTGGAAGTTTTAAGCCTCCGTCCACCCCAATAAAAAAAACCCCTCCCAAATGTCGACTACACTGCGACATTGTTCAAATATGTCTTATAAAAATATAGAAAACGTTTTTTGAGCTCGGCTAAAACAGTTTGTTTTAACTAAAATGACTTTCAATAGAGACTTTAGAACTTTGAGAGTTAATAGCGACAACATTGTTGAAGTTACATCTATCAAATTAACTGTCATCTATTCAGTCTGGTTTTTTAAATACGCACAGACGGATGTAGCGTTCCACAACATCAACAGAATCGGTTCATATTTCTGTGAGAACGACGTTGGCTATTTGGGTGACGTGGAAACCAACCACTTATTGTGCCTTTAGCAAGATGGCTCTTCATGTCACGCAGCTCATGCAACATATGGCAGCATTTATCATCAGAAGCTCTACCAGATGATGCCCAAATTCAATATCTGGTAATATTAGAAGTGAAAGTAGTGTAATATAAGAAAATACGCGGTTCTTAGCATGCACCAGATGATGACTTTCAGTGTCAACAAAGCTTACCCCACAAGTGTTATGCCTTTACGGAGAAAAGTAATAGTATAACCAGCAGAATATTTCATAAAAACATCTGGCATGCATCTAATTGTTGTCCATTTTATTTGAATATTGGAAAAGAAAAAGCAGTTTTGTAATCGGCCGACCCTAACCTGGGTAACAGACGCCGACCAGGAAGCCGCTCATTTTGAGACAGACGCTTCTGGATTTTTCGTTTGTTGCTGGTTTTGGTCCGCCCCGGATATTTTCCATACCGGTACCCACCATATCTGGTGAGCGTTCCCTTATCCGCCACCTGGGGAGCCGCCCAATCGGCTATAACACTATCTTCTATAACTATAACACTATCTTCTATAACTATAACACTATCTTCTATCGGCTATAATACAATCTTCAGCTATAACACTATCTATCTAAAAACACTATCTTCAAAAGATCCCTACGAAAATTGAGGAACACAGACAATATCGACCCATACCAACCATATCATGACAGAAGCTTCAATAGTAATTTAATAACAGGCGAAGTTGTGTTCTGTTGGAACGAAGACGAAGCCTAAGCTTATTTGTGAAGCTGCCTTTACACAGCACACATCGTGAGTTGCAAGTGTCAGTTAATTTTTTCACCGTGCAAGAAGCTCGAGTGTAGGATAAAAAATTTCTCCTGTATATCGCGAGTATAACGCAGTTCCAAGTTTTTATAAGTCTCTTACATCTCTGGTGAAAAGGAAGCTTACCGAATAGGTACATAGATACCGAAAACGTCTCTAAATGCGCATTTAAAAATTGAAGTTTGAAAAGTCTTCTTGTTTATCAACATTTTATTACCTTTAAGTCGTATAAAGCATACATACCTACTTATCTTCATTACCCATAAATCCCCTTGTCAAAGAAATTTTGTACAATAACGTACAGTATCCATCCACCCAACGTTAAGCTCTACTCAAGCTGCAACTTAACTTTCGTCTCAGACCACTATACTACAAAAGGCTTTTCTGGTCACTTAATAATATCCTATAGCCTTCCAATTATTATTAACCTTTATAATCCAATTATCTTATAGACCGGACTTGTTTATCCGCAAAAGAAACTTCGAACGACGACAATTTTAAACGTTTTTGCGCATAAACTTTTAAATAAGATATAGCAGCAGCATCTCCATATAGGGAGTTTGACTTTTACATCCCGTCTTTAACGTCGCGCACACTGCGCATTACGTAAGCACAATAAATCGATTAGATCAGCGTAACGAACAGCGAACAACTCCTTCACATCAAAGCGGTTTATTCCCATAATTGCACGAAGCTCGTCAATCTGTAGCAATTATGTTGTCCCCTTTGCGATTCCCGTCAACTTTGTTAGATTTTTGTTTGCCTCCAGTATTTGTGTCAACTTGCACACCCGGGCCGGGCACGGACTTTGGAGTAGTCACCTCACCATGCCCCACAAATTGTTGGCTGTCTGTCGACTGTCGCTTAACTCAATTTGACTATTTTATTGAAAAGTTATCGAGACACAGCAGCTCACGATGAAGAACAAGATTCGGCATCCGATCATGTTTCGGGACGGGGACGCGGACGTCAAATCGTGCCGTTGAATCAGTTTGAGACAAAATGCATTGATGGTAACATAGATTCTCCAATGAACGCTCAGAAAATTTTATGTTTTTAGGGAACGTTTTTGAAGTACATATTTGACTTATGAGCGCAGTCGTGTGCGCAGCAATTGGATTCATTAGAATGCATTTGCGGAAGAGCCAGCAACACGCCAAAACAAACAATATCCACTTGAAGTTGTTTATCTGCTGTCTGTAAGTGCCCCATAAAAGGCTCGTTCCTATGCTCGTCTATGGTGGCAAGGAGAAATGACTCCCGGGTAATGGTTGCCTCAAGTGTGCGTCCGAAAAATGCGGGCCTCATCAAGTATTCGATGAAGGGTGGTAAATATTTGTGATGTTCGTTGGCACCTTAAAATGTGCAACGACATTGGGAACGAACTCGGGATAAAATTTAAGTAAATGCTTGGTTCTACCAATGCACTTGTTAATCAATTTGTTTGAACAAATATTCTGGGAATGGTTTTCCACTTTCCTTATTTTGTTAATTATATGTTAATGATTGCGGCTCTGGACTGTGAAATAGTCTTCGTCGTGGGTATAAATTTGAGGTCTTGAAACGAGTCTGGCAGAACATTTGGCGGTAAAATACGAGTTTTGTTACCTTAGGACTATACCTACACTTCACTTGGATAATAGTAGGTATTTCTTTTATAAACAATTCGTTCGCCTATAACATTTTCCTGGACTTTTCGTATCCAGTGAAGGAAGCTTTCACGTTGTGGGTGGCCTTAAAAATTTTCAATAAGGACTTTTAAGAAAGCTTAAATTTTGTTCATTAGCTTGTGGGTCGTTCGAAGCAATACAAGTGTTAACATTTTTCAAAATGCCGACAGACACGCCCACATTCGGTGTCAATGTGCAACTACCTCTATTGCTTTTACAACAGAAAGACGTCGTGAAAAGCTGAAATTTCATATTTAGCATCTCCTAAGACATAAAAATTGTAAGACATAATAAAGATAAATAAATTTGGCAGACCGCCCCTAGTGGACGTGACGGATATGGTTCGTTTCGTAATTTTTACTAAGCTCACAAAACTAGTAAATTCATCATAAGTCAAGTAACATTCAGGCAGCTGATCCTACCAACCACCCGGAAGTTGGATAGCAAAATAAGCCTACCTTCGTACTCATATTTTTGGCGAAGCTCGGCTGTTCTGATTTTTTTTTTCCAAAATTACTTAACCAAATATCATAAATCAAACAAAATACGCGTTATATCGTTATATTTTATCGTAATTCCTGTGAATTCAAACATATTTCCGAGCCTTTTTTGCAAACAATTTATCACTATACTATCAGCTTATGCTCCAAAATATGCGACGTGTGTGTAGGGCATAAAGCTTATCACATGAGTAAGAGCAAACATTTCTGACGAATTTACACGAATGTAAACAATGCCAGAACATTCCTTTCCAAAGAATGATAAGACACGAACATATTGCTGATGGCAATGGCAGGGTCAGAGTCAAAAAAGTTATATAACCAAAAGCACTGTATCATGTTCACTTCTCGACTTCGAATTCGAACAGGAATCAATTAAAATAAAAATGTTTTAATTTACGACACTGCACCCACTTGAGGAAACTGGGTAGATGCATCGACGACCCTTTTGATGACAAGAGTAGCAAAAAGTCACGTTCCGCCCGCGTCACGTGCCACTTTTTCAATTGAAGAAAAACACAATTATTTGTTTGGTTGGTACTTGTAGTGTTGCATACATACATACCTAAATGTCCTGGATTCCGAATGAGGCAAACACAATAATAAAAGTTCGGTCATTGATTTGTTGGATATTTTTTTTATGCTGCGGGTCTGGGCCGTTGGCACAGGGACACATGGCCGTTCCTCCCCAACCGGCGCGCGCGCCACGACTGACATCGTTTCAGTTTAATTCTTTCGTATTGTAATTCGACACCAATTATAACTGCCAAGTTGACACATGGACGACCAACTGTCTGTGGCATTGTTTCGGAGCATTTGGCACTCGTAGAATCGTTGTGCTTGCTGGACAGAAAGTGATTTTTACTTTACATCAACTGACGGCTATTTTTACGACTCAGTGATAATATGTGGAGCTTGTACTTGATAGGAGAGTAATACTCGCGGGTGACACTTAGTTTTTCATAGAATAATTTAGCCCATTGAAGCAAGTCAGTATACATATAGATATGCCGGACGAGAATGGTTCGTTGAAACTAAAAAAATTCTGCAATTTATTTTAAAAATATTTCGAGAGATATTTTTCTAAATGTCTAGACTTTTTATTGAGTTTCGGCCTACATTTTGTCTTCTCTTCGGAAAAAAAAACAGAGATCCAAATGAAATGCATACTTATAGCTTCGTGCATTCTATCATTTGGTTCGTCTAATATTCGCCTGCCTTGCCTCGTGTTGTTGCAACGAAGTTTCCTAAAGACAGTCCAAGATTTGAGAACCACAGCGAAATAGAAGATCGCAGCCGTTTAAGCTAGTAGGTGAGTGCTTAACAATTACAACATTTGAATAAAAAATAAAATAAATAAATAAATAGAGTGGCGCAACAGCTCGAGGTGAACCAGGGCCAACTTCTCAACCATGTATGCTGTGTGTGCTATAATTTTTTTTCACATACAAGGGGACCTACAATTTTTTGCCGAATCCGAACGGCACCTTGAGAAGTTTTTCAAGACAAATGTTACTCTCGGAGGGTTTGTCAGACCCTCGCGGAGGTAGGAGCCGTGAAAAAGAACAAGTCTTTTTTTCAGGTGGCAGAGGCAGGATTCGAACCCAGACCTCCGGCATCAGAGGCACACACACTAACCACTGCGCCACGGCACCCACTACAACATTTGAAACGTTGCCAAAAAAACTGCCTTACATCCTTAAAGCACACATAGGTAGGAATACACCTTCCTATCCTGAAGTGAAATATAATTTTCATCTGGGCAGTTCAAACGGCCCTTTTTTGTACTTATTGCAAATGAGTCTAAGGGAAATGTTAAGACTTATTAGTGACATAAATCGAAGATTAGACTTTATAGGGGACCTGAACTAGGTCATATAATACCAACATTTCATTCTAGGTCAATCGTTCACTCAATTTTAGACAACAGCAGGTAAGGGTAAAATGCTCCTATAGGTACGTGTCTTGACCATTTTCCAGACACTGGAGCCGTCATCAGTTTAACATCAGAGTGCATCAGGTAGTTACTCTGAAGCACCATTGAATCTATTTATTCTTAGAATCTATGTAAGCTTCAAATAACTATTAAACACGAGTGTTAAAAAAAATACAAGCAAGAACAAATGAAATTTCGAAAATTTTGGAACATCATGGCACTCCATAGCCCTGATTGGACCTATAAAAAAGGCGCTCAGTGTTTAACCGCGTTCAACTCGAATGTGAAGACGATTCGTATTAGATAAATCCGAGTGATATTTGCAGATCTGTGTCTGTGGTTAGGAGCTCTTCCTCTGTCGCTTTATGAGGTGTAAATATCGCCGTCATTGTCAACATCATTGACACAGCGAAATGAGAAAACGATGTTAACCAGAGCAGCCGCGTATTATGTGCGTCAACTAAAAAACCAAGAATCTACCACTTCTCAGATGAAAGAAGAAGATGTTTTGCTGTTTGTCAACCGGGACTGTTACTAGCGTCACTACTAGTGCGTGTAATGAGAACTGAGTTCACAATTATAAGGTCTTTGACGATCTACGCGCATAGCTACTCGTATAGAACAAGAATCCAACCAACGTTGTGGAGGCACATTCAAAAGTCTCGCGACTCATTCATGGACGCGGCCGAAACCATGAACCACAGCGCCATATTTGTTGACTGTTGGAAGCGTATTGCATTTCATCCGGTTTTCTAGGTGACACTAGATACGTCTTATTTGGTTTTGGGGAAGCTGGTCGAGATGTGACATTAATAAAGAACCGAGCTACAACTTTGCCCATCACACATTCAGCTCGACAGACGCTTGAGGAGTTTTCTGTGACAGCTATTATGATGGCGATGGCGAGTGAAAGTTCGTTCCAATCCGCTGCTGGTGAGCAGTTATTATTTTCCATTTACGGTGATATGTTGTCAATGTCCACCAAACAAACGTCACTGGATTCGCCATATATCAACGTTGCCATCATCATTAAGGCATGCACACGGCGGCGGTGAAGGAGTCTCGACCATGTGAAACTAAAAACCATGGGAGTGCGATCCACCACTGCGGCTGCGCGCGTACACGCAATCTTGAGAAATTAGAAGAAAGCGTTGCGGATGCTTGTACACACAGACAAGAACTGGTGTGAACTTATCTTCCAAACGAGTGCCAAGCGTGGTGCGATCGGTTTACGATCAAAATATACATAATTTAATTTCCTTCGAGGTTTGTTTGCATACCTACGTTGTCGACTGTTGCCTTATGGAAGTGAATTATTATAGCCGCGTGCTTAGATTGAACGAAACTTGATTATGACAGCTGCTGCAAGCGATCTGTGATGGATCTAACACGGAGAAAGGATAAAATTGTTATAGGAACAGACTGCTGATGACGGCGATCTAAAGCAATTGCATGCGACTTGAAGCTTGTTATAAAGTTGACATTTATCACAGATATTTAATTAGAGTGTATCGCATTAAATCATCTGTTCTGAATTACGAGTATTTTCATGTACTCGGTAGGATGTAACTCTGGTTTGTTAGTGTTGCATCACTCAAGAAAGATATTTGCACGTAAATCCACCATGTCTTCGCATGTTTTGTGGCACTTATATCAGTTTTAGACAGCTGACGATGCGATAGGTTATAGGTACAAGGACCAGTGTTTTAAAGCTTTTATAAAACTGGAGGGTGTTATCCTTCTTTAAATAACGTTTGCGCAAATGTTCTATCGTTGTACCCGATAAGTGGCAAGTTGTCCCATCTTGCTGAAATCATATATTTTCTAAAACATAATTTTCCATTCCCTGGTCAAAAAAAAATTGTTTGGATTCAGTATAAAGGGATAGGAAGGGCCATGTTCTGCGAGTAAATAAATAATTTTGAGACAGGTGCGCACGGTCTTACCCTATATGCTATCTCAGTTACTCCCTATATTTTCAAAAATAAAATTATTTCGGCACGAAGTCGAGATTTTGAGATTTTTCTTGAGCGTAGGGTGGTAGGAATCCTTTTAAGGCGAAACTGATTCCGCATCCAGTAACAGTAACAGCCTTACATGGTCGGTTCATTCACTTTAGCTGTAACCTGCGCTGCATTTGGTGCTGTTCCTATCTTCGTTGTTCTTTCATGATGTTAGACACTGTTACGCTAATTTCTTCCCAAGCTTCCTGCGTATACTCGATATTTGGCATGATCCTTGCCTGTTGTTCTTGCCGCCCTCGCATGATGCAGATGTTGGTCAAAACTTTACTTCGCATCCAACATGTGACCCCAAGGTACTTCATCTCTAGAAAGAAACTATAACATTTTTCGTCTGCTGCTGGTGAGTAACACCTTAGCCCATTATTATTTTTGAGGCCTATGTATCCCGAGTTTGATTACGTCGGCGTACATAATACAGAAGTGGCCCTTATACGGAACCTTAGGGGACACCACCTGTGAGGTTAGGCCTGCCTCATCTCGTCGTCTGTGTCATAGTACAGTATTGTATGCCTTAAGTTGTCGGTCATTATAATCTGCAGGTAGTTCGGTACTCTCTTGGCGGTTAATGCCCGAAGATTTTTCCTCAAATTTGCAGTGTTGAAAGCAAATTCTTCTTAACATCCAGCAAGATGATTCCAAAGTACTGCTCACTCCTACTTTTTCATCGTTAAATTTATATGAATTGCCTTTTTTGCTCTATTTACAACTTCGTGAAAGGCGTTGATTGCAAAACGTGTCTTGCGTAAATAATACATAGGGGGAAAGCGGGAGACTTGAACATATGGGAGACTTGAACCAGTCGCAATATTTTACTCATTTTTTGCACAAATCCTGCAAGTAAAAGGACAAGCAATGAGCACAAACATCTCTAACCTGGGAGCAAAAAAATTGGAAATCGACAGATAAGTTTGAGTGCAGGACAGAGAAAAGTGATTTTGTGGTACGAAAGTAAAAAAAAATTTTTTTTTTTCGTAAAACTTTTGTTTCGTACGATAAATAAAAACGTGAATAGGTTTATTTTCTTTATCCAATATTCTATTTAATTAATACCAGTATAAAATTCTGGTTGCATAAACAATAAAAAAGTCTTTGGTTGTTTTGTGCCGAAAAGTGTTAAAGGGGAGACTTGAGCCACTGTCTGAAGGGAGAGTTGAACAGAGATGCAAGCCTACCTCTGCCCACATAATTTTTTTTATTTACTTAAAATTAAAGCTTTGTTGTAGCGCAAATAAGAATATATTACAAAAGACAAAGTTTTGTCAGAAAACGCCCTTAAAAGAGTCCGAGAGACTAAATCTATCAGGGTAAGAGCTTATAACTTTGATATTGACAGCCACCTTTGTTCTAAACAGAACGATCTCAATTTTGAAAAAGTGCCAGCATAATGGTATAATATCAAAGGTAATATACACAATTATTATTCTATGGACAACCAAACTGTTTCTGTTACTTATTTCATTGTTTTAATAGTTGAATTCGTATCAAGTCTCCCCAAGAGTGTGTTCAAGCCAAAAATGTATTTTCATAAAATTGGCTCTGGGCAGAAATCCCTTAAATTTTTTTTTTTAAATGTGAAAGGTCAATGAGAAAGCCGATGAATGTAGCTCTATGATGATGCACATGTCATGCAGGTAAGATGAACAGAAAACATTTTATCCACGATTTAAAAAAAATTGGCTCAAGTCTCCCGCTTTCCCCCTACTGACGATCCGCGAAGCCTGCGATCGAAGAAGCAGATCGCTCTCTCCAGCCTATCACTTATTATGCGCACTAGCACTTTACCCATTGTGTCCAGCATGAAAAGAAAAGAGACCTGCGAGATGACGATGAGGGATCCTTCGGTGGTTTGTTGCATACTGGGAAGAAAACAAGTCTTTTGCTTCTTTCATTGTTTTGAGAAAACTCCGCCTTGAGGCTAGCATTGTAGAGATCTTCGAAAGAGGTGGTGCGATTGCTTACTAATTGTTAAATCGGCGTATCCTATGGGTTCGGTGTCTAATCGTCCAAAATTGAAAAATGTCAAATTGCTCAAAAATAATTTTGAGCGATATGACAATTAAAATTTTTGGGTGTATGTACAATAACCCAAAAGCCTAGCTTTGCAAAGGGAAACTATATTTGAACAGTAATGTATATGCATTGGGGCCAAAATATATTCGCTGATGAGATATTTTTGAGCGATTCGAAACTGAGCCGTCCTGTGGCATCATTTCGTTCTCATCATTTCATGCCAGTATACTTTTGGCTGTGGGATCTTTGCTATTTTCCGTTGCATGGAAAAGTCATAGACTCTTGTTACTCCTCTTGAGAGCTGCTTTGCTTTAACGGCAGCAGACCATCAGCTGCAGTACTTCGATGAAACTGTCTTCTCTGCTCTCCTATATTTCCTATTTGTCCAATTCATGAATGATACGGAACTCGACTCCCCGATGATAGCTGCGCGTTTATTTTTGGCTTGCTGTCACCCGCTATTGGCTCATAAAGGTGATGTCGCCTATTGACCCTCTATAGGTCTATTATTTATTCTTTACCTACTATTCTTTCAAATTCCTCTTGTGCTATGCAGGGAGCGGCGCATAGCAACTGAGAAAAATGATGCCATTTGAATTGGCCCACTTAAATTGGCCATTTAAATTGGCCGGCCTGGCACTTCACCATCTTTTCTTCGAAGGCTAGTTGCCCTCATGCCAACATTGCGACTTTTCTTCTTTTGTCAGACTTTCAACTAAAATTCTCTTCCAATTAAAAGAAAAAAAAAAACAAGTCTATCTCAGGAGATTAAAATATTCATCGTTTTCCGGATATCAAAGCATAGAAAGCTTTAATATAAAAAAAACTAACTATCTACTAAACGGCAAGAGTCTAGATCCTAATCTGCTGGTCAAAAGTCTGACAAGTCCTCATCTGTTGCCGTCCAAAACTCAGTTATCTAGCGAACAAATCAGTAAGAAATTAATTTTGTTCTTTGGATCAATGTTTGTTAAAATTAAACCAAAGCTCTTTTAAAATTTTATCCCGGTTAAATAAACTCACTTGAAAACAAGACTTTAAAGTGATGAAAAATTCTATAACTGTTTGATTTGAATTGATTTGATCTCGTCCTTGATCTTTCTTTGTTTCTAAAAAAAACTGCACCTGTGTCCACGTCGCTGGCTGTAATTCTTCTCATACAACTGGTAAAACGTTTCGCATTCCAAGCCTCAAGGCGTCCGATTGAATTACACTGCTTTGCGCATTGTTTGAAACCATTTGTGTGAGTGGCTTACTAGCAAAAATAGCACTCTGCAGTCGTGTATGTTTCGAGCTAAATATATTGAACTCTCAACGAAGGAGTATACAGTATCACCGAAGATTAAATTTCTTATGCATTGAACTCCTAATCCCCCTTTAATCACATTGCCGCTGTGGAACTTCACTCGAGGATAAGTATGATTGATTTATTTCTATATCTTGCTCCAAGTTGATTCTCATATTATTTGGTTTTTCAAGTCCATTAAAACGTTTGCTTCTGAATTGAAATGATGTGAGGCAAAACGCTTTGCGTCGGTCCGCTTATAAGAGTGAGCGTGTGATGGCCTGAAATCTCGGCAAGACCCCGACGATCCGTATAATTGGTTTAATTTAACTCCGAGAAAATTCCTACAGTCAACATTCACTTTTATTGGATTTTAATTTGATTGATGTAGGAGCTCTCACAGTGATGATTGTTTCTATTATTGCTCATACGGAATTTGTAGTCAAATACTGGTTGAGATCGACGGCAATTTGCTGGGGATTTACGAAAGTGGAACAGCTTCTGTATAATTATATGGAATTAAAATGTTATACAACAAAATTATACTGTTACACACAAACTAATTGATCAAAACTATTGTTGAATAGCGCTATATTTGCAGTAACAGGGTGTGGTATTGTATTTTGATTATTTTAGTTTGTTAAGTCACCAATCCAACATTAGTAAACCAATCCAAACTCGGTTAATTTCTTGGAAACGAAATTCAAAAGTTAAGTTCTGTAAAGCAGTAAAGCCATTTGATTTGACCAACACCACGGAAGAACTCGTCAGGATTTAACTTCAAAGAGAAGTAAAAATTTTGTAAAAATGGTTCAGATTTGTACTAAATTGTAAGTGTTCCATTTTGAAAATAAAATTTCAAATATTTTATTAATAATATAAATATTACAGTGACCGCCGCATGAGGCTTCGGGCTCAAATTCCGAACGTGACAATAAAATTTTTTTTAAGGTCCCATCGCCGAGAGGTTCTGACCAACTCTCCGAGAGCGAAATTTGCAATGGGAGACCTTTCAATTCGCTGGTCGGAATCGGTAAAAGTTCTAGGCCCACTGCATGTGGGTGAGAACACTCAGAATGCACACAGCATACATGACCTTAGCTGCAAGACACAGTTAGTTCTTATTTTTGTAGAGCATTAAAACTGGATATTTTTAACTACGTATTACTTAACTATATGTATTTACTACTTCGCTTACTTACTACTTCCTTTTTAACACATGCTTAAGGGCAGGGAGTCCTTGACCAGCTCGAAAAGGCCGGATTCAAAATTTTGAGTGCAGCCCACCGCTGTAGATTACAGCAGTCCTGACGCATCAATTTCAAATAGCCAAGAAAAAAAACTTCGTGTCAAAAAGAATGAATTGGACCCACGTTTTGGTACCTTGAATTGCCTTTAAGAGCAACTTTTTTAGGTCGAGACCATTCAAGCTGCTGAATTAAAGTGGCATTAACCTAAAAAAAAAATTTTCACTCCATTTCGATGCACAAATAACCTCCGTTGAACTCGGCCAAATTTCTGAGATAAGCCCGGAACAAACAACTTCTTTCTAAACCTAGATTTATTTTATCTCGGAATAAGCAGACCTTGGCTTAAGCCGGGACTAGTTTTGCACTTAAAAACAACCCTAAGTAGTTTTAAATTATGATCTGTGAAAATGAATTTACTTTTGTTCTGGTGTAGATATTGTGTATACATATTACATTCATCTTCACAGGTCTCCTCGCGGTCATATAGTAAATCGATTAAGAAAACCATTTCAAATCTATCGAATGTCTCACAATTTTTTAGCGCTTGCTCTTATGATGCAAGGAATGATTGGATTCGGCTAAACATGCCATCAAATTTCATTTAAGATGTTTATGTAGATTATCAAAAACTCTTAACGTCATTAGCACACCCCTTCATTCATTTTTAGAAACGTTTAATGGTTAACATTAAATTTCTGGCCCCACAAGACGTAATTTAAATTGATTCAAAATCTGCATAATCTGCTTAGGTACAAAATCTCATAATTCATCGATAATGTGTTTTTCAAAAAATAAAACCATCAATTTCATGCAACGCAAATCAAACCTATAATCTGATTTTTTTTCTTTTTTTCTAGATTGAATTGTCATCCGATCTTCAAGCATCATTGTTGATCCGCGTAAATCGTATTAAGGTGCCGTATCGCGTAAGCTCTCCGAAGGCAGAAGAAGACGTCATAAAAGTGGTTTAACTAGGTTCCCGGCATACATCACTGAGCGACGACACATAACAATGGCAAACGGATATAGTACGCTGTCATTCCCCCGAATAATAAATGAGCCTCTGCAAGAATCCATAAAATCCCGAGGACAATCAATCGAAATTGAATAAATCAAAGTCAAAGAAAATAAAAGAGCAAACAAAAAAGTCTTGGGAAACAGCCAATTAGGAGCACACCTCTTGCCTTTTTCGGGAATCTTGCTCTGCTTGAAGGAGCCACAGACGGACAAAGAGGCTCAACAATTCACAATGAGCGCATACATTTTAGTTTAGCGCTAGACACCCAAAATGGAAATCATTAAAATTTAGGCTAAGGGTTGAATATTGGATTGAAACTATTACTCGGTCATGCTTCGGTGCGGTTCCAGTACGCGGCGTTAACTTTCAAGCATACACAGCCTATGTCAGAGATGAATGTTGACGGGATTGTTTCGAATTTGAATATTTAGATTGGAGTCTCAAGGTGAAGACTAGCCTCGCCCTCTGCCAACGGAAAGGCCATACGAATAGATAGATTGCCCTATCCAGCGTTTCCAGATAAATCCGAAATACGTCCAAAGAAGACGACGACGTCATACATCGATAAGATGCCACATTACAGCACGACAAAACGAAAACGTAGTAACTCCCACTGTTGTGGGAGTATCAGCCTGATCAAGTGTATGCTGCATATCTTTAACATTGTCTTTCTGGTGAGTGCTTTGTTCATTTTTTTGTACTTTGTTGCTGGCATTGTTATGTTAAAAATTAACATGTCTCTAGCTCAAGCGAGCCCTCGTGAGCTATGAGCACCAGCAGAAAGATTGATGATGACAAGGGATTAAGTTAGGAAAATGGAAGTTATAGCGGCTCACAATAACGATGACATAGCCAAATGCCCTTCAGTTTTGTTTCAACTTGTGTGTTTATATTTTACTCTGTTTTAAGAACTTATAAGTCTTAAAAGAATATTTTTTGGTATGTATATTACATATACCAAATATACCAAAATACATATGTACATTAGTGAGGAAAATGCCAAATGGTATTATTTTGGAAACAGTAAAAAAATTGTTAATTTTTGAAATGCCTTAGAATCAACACGCCAATATTATTTCGTGAGATGCCGTTCAACAAATCAAAGAAAAATCATATTGTTGGACAATGCATCAATTCATTTTAAAGTGTTGGAAAAATTGTGACTTGGATTATATGAGTTTCGAAATTTTGAAATGTTTAGGTTTAGGTATAGATAATAAAGTTAAAACGTTTAGCCGAAAACATTTGCAAGGCGCTATTTATTTATTGCTTCAGTCAACACATATATTTCTTTAATTGCTAACTCTACAAAAGACAGAGGGGATATAGTTCGTTGCGAACATGGGAAAAACTGTTTTTTGAACTGAGTCAATATTTACTCATGTAGCTACTCGTCCTAAGTAATACTTGAAAGCACTTCCTCCCGCAAGTGTTATGCCTTTACAGGCGTAATCACAAGAGTATTTGCATATGCAGTCCTCCTTATATGTGAATTTTACGCGGAAAAAAGGAGTGACATAGAAAACCTGTCACGCTGAACGATCGGCCGACCCTAACCTAGATAACAGAAATACAAAATTTTAGCACTTGTATCTATTCAAAACCAACTGAGTAAGTGCAAGAGTTTGTCTGTGAAAAACTTTTATATACCCGACCCTATACACCATGTAACACCAAATCTTAAAGTTTCTTGGCCGAATTCATATATTGTTTGTATAGGCCACGCCCCCAAAAGTGCGCATGGGCTTAAAATTAAAATCAATTAATTGAAATTTCGTAAGAATCATGAGAATACGGTAAAAGCGAAAATTATTGCAGAAAAAAAACAGTTTTTTCCCTAAAACGCCTCTTAAAAGTGCGTGGAGCTCAAAACTTTGTATGGAGTAAACTTAGCAAAAAGTAATATCTTTAATATCTGTCACAGAATTATTTTTCGATTTGGGGTGAACTTTCCGAGAATTCGGGTTTTTAAAGATCTAACCACTAAAAATGGGCGGTCCATATTGTGGGCGGTCCAATTTTTGTTTTGTTATAGGTCTTAGGGCAATATTGCTCAGTAGCAATATTAAAGTTCCTGTGCCTTGTCTAAGTTGACCAAAAGTCATTTTGAAAAAAAAAAGTGAAATAGGAGTTGTCTCACATTGAAGCCAGTAGTGGGCGTGGCCGTTGACGGATTAAGCCAATTTTCATGCTTTGTCTGTGCAACAAAAGAACCAAGCCCTGCACTAAGTTTCAGCTCTCTACCTTGATTTTAAAGACCCAAAACCTTCACACATACAGACGGACGGATGGAGGGACATGGCTTAATCGATTTCCATGTCGGTCTCGATCATATCTCTGAAAGGTCTTAAGGGTCAACGGTGATTATTTCACTGTGTTACAAACTATGCATTAAAATTAATATACCCTCGGTTGGGTATAAATATTGAATACATTGAATCAGAAGGTTTACTCTTTAAATCGATGCCACACCCATTAGGGGCGGTCTGCCGATTTATTTCTTACATATTTTATATCTTATAATCATAAAGAGATGCTTATTGCCAAATTTCAGCTTTTCACGACGTGTAACAGTTTTGAACGCTCTGGAGGTGGTTGCACATTTAGACCAATCGGTTTGGTCGTGTCTGTTGGCGGATTTCAAAAATTTTAACGCTTGTATTGCTTCGGACGCCAGAGAGACTAATAATAAAATTTCAGCTTTCTAGCTCAAAATTTAAGGCCTAAAAATTGGCGACATACGGACGGACGGACGGATATGGCTCATTCAACTCAGAATTCGGTCTCGGTCACCATTTCTCTATGTTACTCCTGTGGAATAGGGTATTAATATATTGAAGATTGGCAACCCCAGAAGGGTGATTAGAATGTCTGAAAATCCGAATCTGAAAACAAGTTTAGGCATAGTATTACAGGCACAATATTACATGCAAAACTTATTAGAAATTATATCTTTTTTTTATTTTTTTTATGAAAGCCGGCCGTATCAATAAGAAATCTTTTTTCTTGGTAAAAAGCTTTTTTTTGGACAAAATTTTACATAAATTATGGAAAAAAATGCTTATTTGTAAGAACAAATTACTTTCTTAATTCACGTCACACTCACCAAGAGGACATTTAATGGTTAGTAGATGCCAAATACCATGTTTTACACCTGTCTAAAGTGAGGTGCCGTGGCGTAATGGTTAGTGTGTGTGCTTACTACGCCGGAGGTCTGGGTTCGAATCCTGACATTGTCACCTGAAAAAAAGACATGTTCGTTTTCACGGTCCCCACCTCCGCGAGGGTCTGACAAAGTGACAAGCCCTCCGAGAGTATCATTTGTCTTGAAAAAGTTCTCAAAGTGCCACCAGCATACTTTGTTGAGAAGTTGGCCCTGGTTCACCTCGAACTGTTGCGCCACTCTATTTATATTCATACCTGTCTAAAGCACTTGTATTACTAATGAACCTTTTTTTTTATTAAATTTTGCCACAAGAGCTTAAAATGATTAACTTCCTTACAATGTCATGAATTTGAAGATTTTCCTTTAAATTACCCTCGTCGTTCTATAGTTTTGCTCGGTTAGAAAATTGTTTTATACCTCTGGGATAAGAATCATACAAACTACATATCACGACTTTTAGCTAAAAGAACCGCGAGTTTAATATCATTAGTCTCACCCACATTACTATTCAAATGATTCGTACTCCTTTGAAATTCTAAGTGAGTACGAATCAAGTTCTGTCATGGTACTGTGTAAGGCGATCCAAACTACCTTTATCATCTTCATTTACCACTAGGAAGTAGTTGAGTATATCAAGATTACCTTCGCCAAAGTTAAAGTCAAAACAAAGACGCAAACTCAGCTTCTTGTCTTTCATGTACAAAGTCTTTATTGAATGCTATACTAACTAGCTGGCGGCCACCCAAAAATTGTAACCTACATTCTCTGATCGATGGGAATGTTCCATCTTCATGTCATGTAACTTGCTTCCAAATTTCCTAAACTCACCGCAAAAATGCTCAATCTGAGGATGAGGAACCAGTTTTACCAACCTGTACCTTTAATGTAATTGCAAAGTCGAGTTGGAGGGTTCAGGAGGTAAGACTGATTCGTGGTGGCGTACCTTCGGTTTGTTCCGTGCAATTTAAGCCACCCGAACTATGGGATTCTGAAATCTCATTTGTCTTGGGCTCTGTGTTGCTTGGCTACCAACCGAGACTGTTCGAGAGAGACGAGCACGAAGTTAAGGCATTGCTGCTTTGGTGACCGCGGTTTGCACTGGACTTGTTGCGGTTTGGAAATTAAGTGATCAGAAATTTTTCTTTTCATGCTTTGAAATGAGATAATTATAATTATGCACAATTTTGAAGTGGTGGCACTGAATGCCGGAGGCTTGGAATTTTTCAGCTAACCGGTAGCTGAGTATAAATAATAAATGATATAAAGTTTTTAATTAGGGGCAAAAAGTAATTAGGAAAAGTGGTTTTAAAATATATCTGGCTAAAAGGCTTATCACAAATCAATTTCGGAATAAAATCTTTATTTATTGAGCATGAGTAGGCATACGAAATGAAGACAGGTTTTACTTTCATCAGAGGCATTTTTTGTGTATATATTTACATACTTTCTTGTACGGGCAACTAGTACAATGCAATTTCCTCTACCAATAGTGGCCAAAAGTTGTCTCTGACGTATCTATTAGAACTTTTCATGGTTACTCTTCCTTTAGTCTGACAGCAGTTATGCTTGCACGAAGTCAGAAAAATGTTGTTAGAAGTTATTATAAAAAATTATATGTAGATGCAGTGAGGTAAATGGAATCTAAAGTCACATTAGAGTGTCACATGTATAATTGGACTCCCTAATTTATGACAGCATTTAGAGGCGGTTTTTCGGTCCTTTACCATTTAACCGCCCTTCCTTTACCACTACTTTTTAAATTGCCAAATCTCCAAGGGGTATGGATCTACCGCAAGTTATTGCAGAGTAAAATAGAAGATCGAAGTGAATCAGAGCCAACTTCTTAACCATGTAACTATGCTGTGTCTGTTGTTTTCTTCACATACAAGGGGACCTACAATTTTTTGCCGGATCTGACCGGTACTTTTTTTTGAGAAGTTTTTCGACACAAATGTTACTCTCAGAGGGTTTATCAGGCCAGACCCCTAGCTGGGGACCGTGAAAAAGAACGAATCTTCTTTTTCAGACCTCCAGTGTATTAGGCACACGCACTTCCCACTACGCCACGGCTCACCCCACGGTTATTGCAGAGACATCAGTAAAATAGTGTGACGAACAAAATCTTGGCATTTTTGCATAGCAACAGAGACACTAACAGCTTTATAGTCTATCGATGACGAATTGTATAATACTTATAGTTACGCCCGCATAAGCAGGTAAACTATTAACTCATGAAAACTTATAAATATTGCTTACGTATGTATGTAAATTAATTTCAAACTCTTAGGCTGGTTTTTCAGTGCTGATTTAAGCCCAGCCTAAGCCGAGATCTAGTAATCCCGTAACAAAACGAATCGGAGTTACTCCAGCGTTTTTTTTCAGTGCAGAGTTAGCTCCGTCAACAAAGTTGTCAAAATCTTCGACGAAATCTTCTACAACAAAAAAAAAAGAAGTCCTAGTTGTTCTCAGATGTAATTTTTCAAAGAAGCAAATCAACTGCCATTCCACACAGAAAAAACATTCAAAGAAGTTTATACTGTTCTCCAGAGACGACCCGAAATAAATCCACCAAATTTGGCGAGTAAATCCGAGATTAACCCCAGATCTAGGTTCACTGAAAAACTAACTTCTGGGGTTAATCTCAGTTTAACTCGGAAAGTTTAATGATCTCGCACTGAAAAACCGGCCTTAAAGGATGATCCGATTCATGTTTTTAATAAGAAAAAAGGCCTTCAAGTATTAAGACATACGCCGAGCGGCCCGTCGGCTTCAGCCGCAAACTTTAGAGACACCGGCGCATCTCCAGGCGTGTCTCGGAGATGTTCTTTTCCTGATCCTACCACCTGGTTATTAGCCTACCACGGAGCGAAGCGCTCTCATATGCAAGCATGACCTGTCTATAGGAAGTCTGTCGTGAGGCATGCGAACAACGTCTTCAGACCATCGAAGAATCGACTGTTCGATTTAGACAAGTAGCAGCTCAACATTAAGATTCCTACGAACATTGACATTTTTCACTCTATCCCTAAGACTAAAGCCTTCAGCACAATGGATCCGTTGCGTCCGTGACCTTCGTGAGAGACCTTCCATGAGACCGCGTGTATTTCACTGAGTTGTCAGTTGTGTACTTCGACGTAATGGATGCAACGGATTCACTGGGCTGAAAGCTTAACGCACCTCAGAAGTGTCATATTGGCAGCTTGTACCTGCGATTTTATTCTTTCGGTTAGTACCAAAATTCCATGACCATAGATGAGGTTTGGAACGAACAATGACAGTGCGTATGTAGTAGCTTCGGTCCGTCTGTAACGGATCGTCCGCGGTGTACCCTATTGCTATCCCTATTCTCCTTTCCATTCATATTATCCTTTCCATTTCTATTATTCTTTCCATTCGTATTATCCTTTCCATTCCTATTCTCCCTTCCATTCCTATCCTCCTTTCCATTCCTTTTCTCCTTTCCATTCCTATTCTCCTTTCCATTCGTTTATTTGCTTGTTTGGACTCCGTCCCGTTACCATTTGCATCTTTTTAAGTAGAAAAAAAACTTATTCCTCATAAGTTTTTGTTTCCTTTTTTTTAAAAAAGGGGCGTGGCATGTCCAGCCCCTTTAACCGAAAATCAATATTAGCATAGGTATATCCAAGTTTGCGGCTAAAATGTACGCAAAACTGTAATTTTTTTGGTTCAAATTCAATAATTTTGTGAAATGGAACTCTAAGGATGGGCGTGGCCAAAAACTTTGTATGAACGAAATCTGAAATAGTATCGGTGGACTTTATATGCTAAATTTTATTTATTATTCTGTCCTTGTTAAAGCTGAAAGCAGTCGAAATTCATTTTTTTCTGCAAATTTATAGGTTTTTATGGAATTCTGCCTCTAAATGTGGGCGTGGCCCAAAACTTTGTGTGAACAAAATGTAGAGTATTTTCTACATAACGTATTAAGTAATTTTTTTCCATCTGGAACAAAAATATTAAATAAGTTGAATTTGAACAATTACTCTTTAATTCGATGCCAAAAATGTAATTTTTTGGTTAAAATTCAACAATTTCGTAGTATCTACCTCCAAACATGTGCATGGCCAAAAACTTTGTAGGAACGAAATCTACCATAGAACACGTTGAAGCTAATACGCTAAATTTTATTTCTTATTCTTACTTAAGTTAGGCTGAAAAGTAGTCGAAATCCATGTTTTCTGGAAAATTAGAAGTTTTTCTTAAATTCTTCCTCCAAATGTGGGCGTGGCCCAAAAGTATGAAAGTTTGTATGAAAGAAACTTAGAAAAAAGCACTTTCTACATAATATATATTGAAAAAATTTTTCGATTTGGAACAAAAATATTGAATAAACTGCATTTAAAAGATTACACTTTCAATCGATGCCACGCCCACAAGGGGTGGTCTGCGGACTTTATTTTTATTTTTTATGACTTGTAATCATTAGAAGATGCTAAATAATAAATTTTAGTGTAACGAAGTCTTACAGTCTTGTAAGCACCGGAGGTTGTTGAATACTTAGACCGATTGTGGGCGTGTCTGTGGGCGGATTTGAAAAATTTTAACAGAGAGCTTACGTACAAAATTTCAGCTTCCTAGCTTAAAACTCAAGGCCTGAAAATTGGGGACATACGGACAGACAGACGGACGGACAAGGCTCATTCGACTCAGAAGTCGGTCCCGATCATATGCCCTTAAGGTCTTGGGTCTGTCATCATTATTTCTATATGTTACATTTTCGCCTGTATCAAACTTAATATACTCCATTCCTGTGGAATAGGGTATAAAAACTGAGATCCTTGCTTTCACTTCAGGCTCAGCTCAGCGTGAAAGTGCACCCCGAGGAACCTTAACTTCTCTACCTGTTTTAATGGACTACATTTATGTGCATAGTACACTGCACAGCAGTTCGGGAAACAACCATCACTTCCGACTTGTTCACATTCACAGGTAACGCATTACTTACTTTAATCTAACCTAGCCCAGTTGCCTCCAGTTTAGTTGAAAAAGCAGTTGAAATTACATTGCCCACCTGGACCGTTCTGCCGAAGGGAATTCAAAGATTTTTGGGGCCGATCGCATCGCCATAGCTTGGAACCTCAGCCATAAATTCTGACAGGTAGCTTTATTGGACTTTAGTCTAGACATAACTTGGCTCACTTAGTTAATTTAGTTCGTTCGGTTGAAACCTTCAATTTGCGTTCATAGGTATAGGCCACTCATAGGTAGGCCAAATCTCTGCAATTCAGTGGCTTGGCTATTGGTCCAGATTAAATACCCAAAGAAGCATCCTAACGCTACCATTGATATGAAAAACCAAAAAGAAAATGATGCTAATAAAGCGAAGATCAACACTTTATTTTTAATCGAAACTTACAAATGTATGGTTCTAAGTTGCCTTTCCCCCGTAAGAAAGAAGAGATCACCGTGAGAAAGTTAAATGTCTTTTAAACTAAACAAAATCCTGACAATATTAAATCACATGCACGTTCAGTTGTCTTGCCAGTGATTCTCTTCCTAGGCCCCTTTTCAATCCGAAGATCATAAAATGTCATCCTATTAAACGACCACGTTTGTGCGCACACAACTACTACGTGTCACATTTCTTAATCCAAACACTTGTTCCTCCACAATGTCTCATAAATATCCATGACTTATAAGGAGGAAGAGGCAAATGCATTCAAAGCCACGTACATGCTCTCAGTCGCAATGAAATGACACAATATACACAGAACGGGACACTCCACTAAAAATGTTCTCCCGGACTCAACATTGCATTCACCCACACCTTCGTGTGAACTTGTCGCCGATGCATCAAAAGAGTGCTGGCCGTGCTCTTGGTGTCCCAAAAAGGAAATACTTGTTGCTGGGTAAACTACGATTTAGTAAAGTCTTTCAGGAAATTATGTTGGGCGACAGGCACAATACATTAAGCCACCCATGCACTCGCGTGCACCTAGCAGCTTATACCTGTGATATTTGTTTGAAACACGAGACTTTGTTATGGAATGCCGTCGCCAACACTTGTGCCTCAACCCAGCCAATTAAAGTGCCATAAAAATAATTCATTCCTAAAGAGCGGACGGGGTCATAAACGTTACAGCGTCTCGCACCGGTTACTGGCACAGACCTTACATTGGAGGCAGATAGCCAAGCCGAGTCGTTAAATTGTTATCGGCGCTTTGTTAAGTGTTGCTTGTTCAGCTCAGAGACATTTAGAGCTAGTGATGCCATTAACAAAAATATTTTAGCCTCTTTTTAAGGCGGAAGTTTTCGATTACCAAAGAATGGACTAATTTGTGAAGTTGACATTAAAGCTGTAGACGATCGAATTAAGGTGGGACTTTTCAAAGAACTGGTTGGAAGCTGTATGCAGCAGGCAGGTCCTCTAACCAAACAAAAACTTATAAGGCGGTTGACATGCATCGGCGTGTGAAAATTGAGCAGCACTGCCCAGTAGTCGGATAGGTGTAGTTTTTTATCACTTTAAAGAAAGCTGTTAAAAAGTTTTATTTAGAGCGTGTGAATATAGGCCTATCCTCTGTGGTTTAGGTATTCCTACGGTCACCGTTACATCCTATTCTTCGAAAATTAACCTATTGTTTACACAGATTGACTAAACACGCGCCCAAAATTTACCGAATCAATCAACTCAAACCGTACTCTGAAGCTGAGACACAAATTTCACACTTTTCCAACACTCTTCTATGAAACCATGCAACCTGCAACCAATCCCCGTAGAATTGATCCCGGTGTGTTAATTACGCTTTGCGTAGGACTACATATGATTTAGTAAGTGAACTTTCCGCATCATAATCATATAGACAGAGTCGATGACTATTAATCAAAAGCTGTTTAAATAAATGTAACCCACTCCTGTTGTCGAGTCTTTAAAACATTCAAAATACATTACTTACCATAAGGCCTTTAACGGATTTTTTGTGGTCATCCAGTCCTCCTGACTCGCTTAAGTTTTGTCATTTACTTGAGGTAAACACTGACTAAGACCACAGGCAAGTATGGAAGGTTTAACAAATCGATCAAGCCGCAAGCGCTCCATTACCGCTGTCATAACGTGTAGGTGTTGCCAACATGGGCTCGGACATTAACTCTTTCAGGCCGGCCATTCGCCGCATTGTACGGTATGTGTAGGTTACAGTATAGTATTTCAATCGATTATGGGTTATGTTGAACGTATTTTCGTGTTCAATTACACCCATTAAATAATTATTAGGTAGATGTGGCGTATTGGTATTCATTGTGAGTCCGAACTCTTTTCTCAGGTAATACAAGCCACCGCCGGCCGTGATTGGTGTGATCTATGCCGCCACAAAAGGCCTGCGGGCACGACTTTAAGTAAACAAACGCGCTGACAAAATCTCTCAGATTTAAGCCGCTCTAGTTGGTTTCTGATGGATGGTTGGAGGAATCTTGTTGTTGGGTCTGATTGAAAATGTTTGTTATTCACATGGCGCGTAAGATATAAGTGTTTACATAAGGTTGTTATTATAAAGTGCTTTTGCGGCTTTCAAGGAAGTTTTTTTTTTGGGATAGACCAGGAGTTCATAAGTAGTTTTTCGAGAGCCTAAAGTACCTACGCGAAACCAATCACGGCCGGAACTATCAGCTCCTTGTGATACCAAGTACCGAACAAACTAATGCTTTATTCTTTGTGGCAAAGAGGTTGAGGTGAAAGCTTGCGAAATTATTAGACAGTTTCTTGTTGAATTTTTGAAACTAACGGCACCAGTGAGGAAAGTCAAGTACTGAACGAACAAAGTATGAAATTTTAGCGAAATGAAGCGGCTGCCAGTAATGCCTGTATAAATGGCGCTTACCGTCACGTAAAGTCTGAGCGTCCTTAAAATACGCTACTTCGAATAAATCAGAGAAAATGAGAACTAAGCCAAAAATAATTTAAATCAAAATATATACATAATTCCCATAACTATTCGTAAGGCCACAGCCCATTCGCCCTTTGAAACGAAAAACCGTGCATATCGATCGTGCAAGGTATTCTTTTTCAAAAATGTTAAATTTATTGATTAACCGATCCTTAATAGCATTCAGTTTGACTACTGGATCGACGCATTTGTAAATATTCATATTTTTGATAACTTTCTGCCATACTGCTACTTTACGAGTGCGAAAATGGATAAGTGCACTTATTGAACACATCGGTAATCTGTCAGGGAAGAACTAGCAGCATATTGAGCTGTGAGTAGACTGGCTTTGTATAGGGAGCAGACAGCTGAGATATGTCATTGTAAATAGTTGTCAGTGTTAAAGCCTCGAGGTTTATATTAACAGACTTAAATTCACTGAAAGAAGTAGTCTTTAGCATATAAGTGTTGCTATCCGGAGTATACTGTATACACGCACCTGGCACCCCCTCGGCAGTAAAGTTATAACTGTTAGATGAAACGAAAGGTCTTAATAAAACACAGTAGCTTCTGATACATATTGTGAGGCCCAATGGTCAGCGTCTGATCTCAGAGGGGCAACTGAACTTTAATCGGTCCGCGTCTGTTGCCCAGGTAAGAATCGGCCGAATAAAAACCTGGCAGCTAGATATATAATGTACTCTGCCCACCATGCCTTGCAAGAAGAAACATCCTCAGATATGTGCTGGTCAGTTAAAATGAGGGCTTAGGTAGATGGTCATTCTAGAAACCGATAACGGCACCAACTTATAGCTTTGGCAAACTGAATGTCTCATAGCTAGCGGAGGAACATGAAGCGGTTAAGGAGACTATAAAAAGTACAAGCTCGATGCTTCTGGCATCTCCTCTACTATGTGGAAAGGTTCTCCACCCATCAGCGAAAGATCAGAGTCTTCGCTGATGGGTGGAGGCTCTTTTGGTCTGGCGCCCCAAATGCGACATGACTGTACTGCTGGGTGTGGGGCACTCACATAGTCCCCGGCTGTCGGAAAATGTATTGGAGCTTATTCGATTGGGGAAGGTTTCGATCTAAAAGATTAAGCTTGAGCAAATTTCATTTAGACTGGCAGAAATGAAACAGAAAAGAAATTTTTTTTCTCCTAATAGGGTGACTTTAATGGTGATGTGGATACGGACAATAGTACTTGGAGTGTGAATGGGAAACAGGATGACCCTGATTGGATTAGGAACAAAGGGAACTTGTTGAACTCTTGCGCGTCATGAACACCTTCTCCCCACACAAAGATATATCCACTAATACACTTGATACCGGCACATCAGTTAAAATTTGTTTGATCATGGATTGAAGTTTTTGTGGTTTCATCATGTTTTCCAAAAATGATTTAAGTTGTTCGCGCTTCGGGAGGACCTGTCCATTGATCACTACCTAGTGTTTTGCAAATTGCATTTCAGCGACAGCATTCCTTTGCCACCCATTTTGCCTCACTTTCTGATCATGCACAAATTCAGCACGATAGGGGCATTATAGTCAATCCTGACTCGTTTCCTTGATTATCTGCTTGAAGGAAAACTGACGAACCCGAAAGCACATCAGTTATTCTTCGCTGACGATGGGGCCATCATAAGTGAAGATCATACATCCTTGCAGCGAGCACTTGATATATGGGTGGATGTCTTAGAGGGGAATGGGTATCGTACTAGCCAAAAAAAGACAGACCTGTGCTGTCGGTATATTCTGAGGTCAAATCGGTGTACCCCACAAGCGGACCATTAGAAATGCAGTAGAGTGAGAGGGTTCTGATTCATCACATCAGATCATAACCTCGCGCCTAAATCAAAAAGAAGAAGAAGAAATCAATCCTGACTCGTTTGTTTTTTTCTCGGTTTTCAGGGGGGTTTGGCCTTATAAGATAGGAAGGTTGCGTCCCCTATTCTCTTTTCGTCTGACACTTTTAACTTTGCAATTCCTATTTAATTTAAAAAACCGTTTCTACCCCAAATGTGAGCGTTTTCTGGTTTTTAACATACTTTTGCCACCGTTTCCAAGCGTTTGTCAGCGTACATCCCACTATAGTTTGGTTTCACATAGGAATTTAAAACGTCAGTTCACAGTTTCTTAAAAGTGAATTGGTTCTTCATTAGACGGGATTTCGCCTAATTCCTAACACCTGGATAGCAAAATCTGAAATAGACGCACTATTGTATGTTTTGCAATCCAGATGATAGATATAAGGCGTTCTTGCTTTTTTTGCGGGTTTGGTAACCAATACGCATAAAAATACATACTGAACCTACTTCCAATAAGAAGGGATTTCTATATGAAGTTGAGTTTTCCTCTTTTGGGTTCTTAATCTCGGTTTACACCTGTTTTCCAATGCATCGGATGCAGAATTAAAATACTAAGGCTGAAAACACAAACTGGATCCGTCAAAACGTATTTTGTGGTTATATGCTTCAAAGCCAAGAAAATGTAGGTTTCTTAGCATGTATCCTGAATTTCCATTTTGTTTGTTCCGTTTGACTAATGGTCTATTTGTGCTAAGCATATTTCTTCTTCCTCTTTTGTCATCTATCTTAACATCTTTACAGAGTGTGTTCAGCTCGCTTCTAAGAAAGCATCCTTCAGTAGATGCTTTTAAGTTGTAAGTACTGTAGGTGAGCAACGTCGAGACCTGATATGAAATGCACTTAATTGCAGAAAGACATCAACAATAGCTCACTGCTTGATCTACATCAAAAGGTAGGTACTTAAGCCTTGCTTATAAGATGAAGGCGTTAAGTTAACCTCACAAATGCATCTCTGTGGGCTAACCACTTACAAGATCTGCTCTCCACCATCATCGGTGTGGGAAAATGCATCCTGATAACAATCAAACGACTGTCAATGCCACCGCACCAAGAATTCGTATCTCTCCGTCAGTATTCTCATCTACGGGAGCGGACATCTCAATTTTCCTTTTCCAACGATCATAGATAGAGATTCGACAATGCCGCCGCGCTTCCCATTCAACTACAACAGTTTTCAAAACCTCAAATTCAATCAAGTGAACTGTCCCATCAACAGAATCATCACTTCTAACGACTGGCGCTGGACGAGACGCATTAAATTTTATGGCGCCCCAAATTGCTTCTTTGGAAAATCCTACAGAGATGTTAAGCCATGAGTGATCCCGTTTTAATTGCTGGCCCGCTTTTGGAATTCAATAAACTAGACCTAAATTCCTGTGTGCGGCGGCGAGTGGGTGTTGTTGTTCGTAGACATCACCAACGATCAGGTGAAAGTTGAACTTCTAAGATCTTGAGTTACTTCAAAGCATGTGATGAAGCTAAAATTAGTTTTCAGACTTCGGCATGGCATGTTGTCATTTAAACGTCACCCTGCGTTTCCAATTGACTTGTCCACGGGATTCCTTTCCGATACCTATGCAATGGGAAACACCGAGATGAAACTTCTATTGATCTGACATAGTTAATGGGTGCCCAGTCCCGGCCTATAGGTGATCAGTGTTTGCCAGCCGCTGTCATCAGATACAAGGTGAACACACCAGCAACATAATGTTGTCTCTGTGTCTGGTTTGCAATCCGGCGTGGAACGTGTTGCACGAGCCATGATGCTAACAATAATTGCCTACGATTTGCATTTTATTGCCGCTCGGCAAGGAGAGGAATTGTTTGTTTGTTTTGTGTCTGTGCTACGAGGAGTAGCTAAAGGAGCCCGCATTCATGATATAGATGACTGATGACAGGTGATAAATGGGTGACGGACATTAACTGAATAACTACTACCTATTAAAATCGAGGGGGTTAAATGGTTAGCTGAGGTCTGGCCCAGTTTCGCAGCTATGAGTCCTGAGTAATTGCGTTGGAATTATTCACTGTCAGCTTCCAATTCACCATGCATGTGTGTTAGACAAATCGCTTTCAGAAATCAGGAATATTTTATCTGGTTTCGGTAAGCCTCAGGTAAAAATTTGCGGGTCGAAAAGACAAAAAAGATTGCGTTTGCTGAAACTCTTATGCCTATTTCAAGGCTTTCTAAATGATTCATAACATATTATGTTAAATATTTTGTGCAATCTGATTTTTGTCCAGTGATAATGTAATTAATTGTTTTTATTTCTTTTAGCTGGCTGGCGTTGCTGTTTCTGGCGTAGCTGTTTGGACGATATTTTGGAAGCTGCACTATGCCTCGTTGCTAGCGTCAATCTCATATCAAGTAGGAGCGTATGGATTAGCTGTAGCCGGCATCTTAGCCGTCATCGGTGGATTAATGGGATGCTTTGGAATATTTTATGAGCAGAAAGTTATCATTTTGTTTGTAAGTACAAACTTCATTTTTGTATAGGTACGTTTCTAAGTATAGGTATAAGGTTGGCTCAATTTTAAACCAGATATTTTAATCAACATTTTGTGACTTATACAACAAAGAGATATCAAAGCAGCTAAAAGTCATGATATACATACATATAGGTAAACCACAATCCTACCCAGGGAAATATTGTATTATTCATTAGCAATTTATTGTACATTGTAGTCATATGCACGTTTAACTTCCTGTTGGCCCGCTGCCCTTAATAATGGGAGGCAATTATAGGTTATTCCCCAAAAACTCTTCGATAAATGGTAGGCTGGGAACAAAACAAAAACTTTGAAGTCGAAAAACGCTGTATTTCTACTTACTTATCTATATTATAGTTATTGAAAATGGGGTCCGCAGGAGATAAACTACGTAACAGCCATATATTTATACATATTATAGATTTGATTGAACAGGAGCGTCGCAATTGGAGGAGTGGCACCTTTCCGAGGTTAAAAATTTGCTGATAAATCGATTTCCGTTTGTGCCATTAAATTCGGGGAATACCCATATTCTTACAAATTGACACCATCATATGGTATAATTTTCGCTACAGTTGAGGAAAAGTGAGTTACAGTTATGATTAGCACCAAACCGAGCTAAATCATAGAATATCTAACTGAAGTAGAATAAGTGGGTCGCTGTCGTTACTAAAATATTTGGCTCTCCAAGAGTCTAGTGACTCTACACTGAGGAAAATATTAAATCCATTTATGTTTAAATCAAAGTCGAATACACCCATTTTGGCTTCGATTGAGTTTCTATTTAATTTTAATCGAAATCTATTAAATTATGCGTTGACTTGATAACTTGAAACATGATTCTGTTTAAATTTACTTTATTGTGTGTTTGACATTAACGTATTTGTGTTTGTTTTAATTAAACCTTTTCAATTTAGTTTCAAATAGAATTATGATTCAATTTTTTTTTTCAAATATTTTCGTGTTTAACCCAAAAACGTTTCTGTTCGAAATAAAACTCATTCTGAACTAGTATTTTTTTTTGCAATCGTTTATTACACAATACATAATCACTTTTCCATAAAATTATATCACCTTAAATTTTTAGGAAGACAATTTTCACAAGCAAAGACTTTCTGCTACTGAGGACACAATTGTTTGTAAAAAGCCAGCTGGTCCATCCATAAAACGAAACCATTGATATTGAACTAGAAATAACACAAAAAACATTAGAAATGTTGGTCGATTTCTCTATAAATGTAGATGTATATTAGTATATATACATACCTTTTATTTCTTCTAAATAGGAGCTGTCCTTGAACACAACAAAACCGCAACAGCTTGACTTAAAAAATCTATTTTCAATAAATCAATAAATTTTAGCAAGCAAGACCTTTTCCCTTAACAGATTTACATAGAATAACTTTTTCAAAGATGACGCCACAATGACGCCAACACAACGCAAGAAATTCACAGTTACACATTTTTGTACTTAACTTCTTTACGGTTTGATTTAAATCGATTTGAGTTAAAATGTAACTTTTGTGTTTAATTTCATTCTTTTGTTAATATTTTAAATTAGTTCAAATTGAAGACAAACATGTACGTGTTTACTTCAATTTTATTCGAATTTGTCCAGTTTTGAACCTTTTTCGTTTGTGTTAATTTTAAATCGATTCGAGTTTGAGCATAATAAATTCTGTTAGATGCCATTCTTTTAATCAAGCCAAACTTGAATGATTTTGATTTAAACACGATTCCATTTAAGTCATAGTTCTTAAGAGTTTAAATAGATTTCAATTTGTATTGAACCAAGTTCTATTTGTTCTTTTTAAACATGTAGCTAAATATGTTTCTTTTTGAATAACTCATAGTAGAGTTTTCTCAGTGTATAGGTTAGCGTATTTTGTCGGCGATAGACAAAATTTGATGTGCTGTCGAGTTGAAAGAGAACCCATAGGTACTTCGAAATCGGAAAAGTGCATAAAAAACTTGTAAGTATCCGCCTTATCACTCGTGCTATAGGTATGGAGAAATCATTTGGAATCATTTAACAGATTCAAGAACTGCTGAGAATTGACATGAAATATGTAAATACAGGGTGTTTCCAAATTCGATGCAAATATTTTGACACAAGATTTTCGGGTATATTTGAAGAAAAAAATTGTTCCACAGTATGGGCCTATCTCAAATTTTGATACCACTTATTGGGAATTTAAGAAAACACCTACTTTGAGGTACCTTGACCCATACTAACACAAATATCTCCGCTAACACTTACAACAGGTACTTTATTTAGGACTTAGATTTTAGAAGAAATAGTGCTCCTTTTAACTGCATTAAAATAAAATTGATGACTTTTTTAACTTTCGAGATATTTGCTTTTAAGTCGGATCCTTTTTCCCTGCCCATGACATATTTTTGACTTTCAAGATACATTTCTGCGAAAAATGCGTAATAAACATATCGGTAATTTTTTTTTCTAGTGCCTGCTATGGAATTTCCCAAGTATCATAAAATCTGTGGGTTTTTCGAGTAACTTGTTTCAGCAATTTTTATTAAGTATTGTTAGGTGCACTAGAAAAAAAAATTACCGATATGTTTATTACGCATTTTTCGCAGAAATGTGTCTTGAAAGTCAAAAAAATGTCATGGGCAGGGAAAAAGGATCCGACTTAAAAGCAAATATCTCGAAAGTTAAAAAAGTCATCAATTTTATTTTAATGCAATTAAAAGGAATACTATTTCTTCTAAAATCTAAGTCCTAAATGAAGTACCTGTTGTAAGTGTTAGCGGAGATATTTGTGTTAGTATGGGTCAAGGTACCTCAAAGTAGGTGTTTTCTTAAATTCCCAATAAGTGGTATCAAAATTTGAGATAGGCCCATATTGTTTAACAATTTTTTTCTTCAAATATACCCAAGAATCTTGTGTCAAAATATTTGCATCGAATTTGGAAACACCCTGTATAAGGGTCAATATTTGAAAATATTAATAATAGCGGTCATATGCGTTTACAGGCTACAAAAGGCTATATTTTATTGGAACTTTTTAGCCATGGGTACTATATAAAATAAAATCAATAATTTGTATTAATTATTAAGAAATTATAGCTTGAACACTAAAATTGTCATAACCATGGTATGTCCGAAAGTGTACCTTTATTAAGAAAATTAAGTTTATTTATAAAATGAAAGCTTTCAAAATTCCAGTGATGTAACTTTGAAGAGAAACGATCAGTTGTGCCTTAAGCTTGATTTCTCTTAGATACGCAAAAAATAGTGAAAACTTTTTTGTGATTGTCCCCAAAAAAATCGTCATTTCATTTCCGTGACAAGAAAAAAACGTTAGAAATTTAAATTAAAGGCCTTAAAAAAATTAAGGCGATTTACTTCCAGTAACGTAAAATACTATTTCCCGAATATTTTAAGATACGTACGAAAAAACGTCAGATGTGGAATTTTCTTCATGTTTAAGTACATTTGTTTTTAGTTTTGGTTCAACGAAGTTGTGGTTACTTTTTATGACTCTCATAAGTAATTATCTATTAAATCCAAAATATTTTTTTTAAGCATGTGCCTTTTAATGAACTTAATAATTATATGAGTTTTAAGGAAAATGTCAAATAAAGTTCAGACAAATTTTAGAAAAATATCCTTCGGCATCATTCCCATGTCGGCATCATCGTCATTTTAAGATCGTAAATCGTAAAACTTAGTCTACGAATGGTTAAAAATGTAACTTAAGAATATATCAACAAAATATACATAATAAGTCGTCGCAATTTATATGTCGTCATTATTATGATAGGATATGAAATGTTCGTGTGATTTTATCATTCCCATGTTGGCTGTCTTTCCGTAAAAGATAAATTTGGGTCAAAATAGTTATATTTAGTGGCCCATTGCTCTAAAATGTAAAATTAATTAATTTCTCTAAATACAATGGATAAAGCAAAGCATTGAACTAGTTTATATAGTAAAGTTCCATTTTGAGCACTCAAATAATAATATTTTCGAATATTGACCCAAAACCATTTAAAGAAAAAATTATACGTTTCTAGCATCAAAACGACGATATTGTTTTAAATTATTGTTAGCATAAAATGTTTATAGAGATAGATAAATCATTAAAATCATTGTTTCCAACGTAAATTTTCTAAGCCAATTTAGAATCCTTGCAAAAAACAACCGCTTTAACCATTTTCTTAAAAATCGGTGGTTACTGGACTGGTTAAAAAAAAGATAAATACACGTTTTAAAGATTTGAAATTTCTAAATTGTAAAAAAAACCTATGTCCCCCTGATAATTTTAGATTTAATAATTTAATTGTTATGTTAAATTAACTAAAACTAAAGACGAAAAATGACTTAATTAAATTGATAAATGCTTATGTACAAGAGGAATGGGCCTTACCCTATTGATTAATCCGTTGTCTTTTGCTTTTTTTTTGTATAGAAGACCTTTATTATTTTTATTTAAGGAATTTTTATTTTACCTTAAGACAGAAAGGTATTTTGATTTTTTTCTATTTAAGGATATATGTATTGCACTACGACTTCATATAGTTTAACGTACTCTCTACCAGCCCTTGAAGAGGTTTCATTATATCCCACCGTCAGATCCGCTATGTTTAGCCTCGGTTGAGACAATTCAACCTAGAAGCTGGAAGGCTTATTAGTCTAGTCTCACGTAGAAATCTAAGAATGAGAAGCAGGTGTGGTATGTGTGTTTATCTATCTAATATTTTACTTTTGCGGTTCAGTGCCCAACAAAATTGCAAAATATCTTTCGGAGTCTTATTTTATACTAAAACTAACTGCCACCTTGAGCTCAAAAGATTGCTGACCTATCACAACGGTTTTACTATCACTGGTGTGTGAGTATAATATTGCTGCTGTACATATGGAAGGGACCTATAAAATCCCGATTCCGGATTGAGAGGTCTCTCACCGAAAATGATACTCTCGGGGTTTTGTCAATCCCTTGCAGATGAGTTACCCTGAAAACACTCATTTTGTTTCTACCTTGTCTTGCCAAGGAGTCCGCAGGCTAGTTCCCCTCTATTCCGACATGGTCACCTTATTGACCCTTTCCCAGATCACTGAGCTGGTGTAGGCAATCCGATAAAAGTATGTGGCATTACATGCTCTGATGTAGCTGACCGGATTTCTGAAGTCAAGTCTGCATTAAACGCATCTGTCTACGGCGTGTACAATTCCGACTTGAAGATTACACTCCTGCATCAGTTGCATATCCAGTTTTGACCGATCTTTATACTATTTAATGCTGTTCCTCAGTTCATGTTGTGAATTCATTCCCCGAGCTATTTTGGTTGAAGTCATTTAAGAAGTGCACCGAATTCCTTTTGTCCACTGCCCTTCCCAATTCTATCTTTAGATATGCTCAAGATATCCTCAACATGTGCTTAAGTTGATGGCTTGGTATACAGCTTAGTTTCAGTTGTTAGTAGCAACAAGTGAGTAAGTGCAAGAGTTCGTCTGTGACAGACTTCTATATACCCGACCCTATATAAAGTGTAACAATAAACTTTAAATTTTTTGACCCGAATTCATAAGTAATAAAAATAAATCAATCAATTGTAATTTCGTTAGAATCATGACAAAATGCGTTAAAATTGAAATATATTTCGGGAAAAACCGTTTTTTCCTAAAAACGCTCCCTAGAAGTGGGCCGATCTCAAAACTTTGCAAAAGTTTCTCAAAACACGCCTTGCCTCACTTGACCAAAAGGCATTTTGAAAGAAAATTTGAAATAGAGATTGTCTTACATTGAAGCCAGTAGTGGGCGTGCACATTGACGGATTTAACCAATTTTCTCACTTTGTCTGTACAAAATAAGAACCAAGATGCACTCCAAGTTTGAGCGTCTTAGCTCAATTTTAAAGACCTAAAAATTACACACATACGGACAGACGGACATAGCTTAATCGATTCACCTGTCGGTCTCGATCATATCTCTACGAGGTCTTAGGGGTCTACGGTGATTACTTCACTGTCTTACAAACTATATGCATTAAAATTAATAAACCCTGGATCGAGTATAAAAAGCGGTTCAAACGTTTTACTTTGCACAGTGCACCTATTTTTTTAATTTTTCGAAATAAACTCGTATTGTGGAATAAGGGGCCGGTGTGAAAACCAAGTGTTTTTGTTTTAATGCATCATTAAGCATTCATATTCTAGTTAACCCCGTTAGTCTTATGAGATAATAATGTTTCTATAGTTATTGTCGGCTCTATAACGATATGTAGGCACGTCATAGCTGCAAATAGAGTATAACCTTCCTGAATTCCTCTAGTTTATGTAGTTAAAAACCTACCTTGGCAATAAACCATCAACACACATTATCCCAAGGCTTAAGTCAAATTTAATTAACCTAAAAGCATCTGCACATAACACTATCATGACCAGACTGTCATGCCAAACCTCTAAATGTCGTGCGACCATCCGAGTTGCGTGTTAAAAACAAATTACTCCAAAGGCGTTTACTACACTATTCCATATGCAAACATTTTGAGTTTTAGCAGCGGTAGCACTGAACGAGCACATCCATTACCCAGCGCGTCTTACATAATCTCGTCACAAGGCGTTCGTTTTGTGTACCTACACTTTGCCAGCCCGGGTATGTAAATGCGTAGTAATTATGCTCTCCGCCTAATACCACCGGTAGTATACTAGTAATTTTCACACCTCTGCCGTGTCATGAAGTCAATTAATTTCTTCATTAATTTCATTGACGGGCCAGCCGAATACACATGACTTTTAGATCAATTAAAGGCGCACTTGCCGCCAGATCCCCTCCCAGGGGGCCTGCTCCGCGGTGCATTTCAATGACCTAGCCAAGTCCAAGTGCTGAGCTGGTCATGTGTAATTTTCAACGCATGACATGGACATGATATCAGCGAAATGTCATGTGTTCGTGATGTGGGTCGGGGAACAGGTGCGGACACTCTTCGTGTGAACATGATGACTCTTTAGGGGATTTGCTGTAATTTTATAATCAATTAGTACGGTGACATTTTTCACCTGCATGACTATTCATATGATCAGATCGAAAAAAGAAAAACTTTAGACCGACTTGGTAACTACATACCTATGTAATAGGGCTGCTTGTGGACTTAAACATACTAATTAACCCGCTCGCTGTTTCATTGAGCGTTGTTGGATTGTTTCTGAATGAGTGGAGGTTTCTACGAATGCAGCGCCTTGATTATGATTCAAAAATGAGTGTGTGTCATGATTAATTCAGATAAAATTACTATCTCCAACAGCTCTTTGAATGTCAAAGTGATGCATGGAACCTGTTCTGAACGCTTCATTTGCATAATCCTCGAAATCGTAAGTTAGCGAAAAACCACTCATTGTTAATTAAGTCGTTGTTCCTTGTTTTTAGTGGGATTATTTAATAACAAACACAAGCTGCACTTGTTGGACAATCAAACGTTAGATGTTTGCGAGTGGGAACCTGTTTTAAACTAAACTTGCCAATATTTAGCCCACTTAAATGTTTGCAAAATGATGACCTTCAACGTACACCGTCATCACTTGTTTTGCCAGTTGACGTGGGCTTGTCTTTAACCAATCAAAATTTGAGATGGACTGATGGACACACGAGGTTCTTGGATTAGATCTTTGCTTCATTTCAAAATTTAAGAGACCATAAAAAGTTTATGATTTTACGGTAAGGTTACACAACTTTGGTTATACAACACTTAGAAATAGAAAGATGTTCTTTAAATTTAATATAAAATGTTTAAGTTTATAACATCTTTATGTTCCTAAGTTCAAAATCTGCCAACTACTTAATCAAGGTGAGGCTTGCAATAATTGAATCTTGATCTCTTATATGTATTATATTCCCCGGAATTGGGCGCTTTGCCAGGTGGCGGATAAGGAAACGCTCACCAGGTTTGGTGGGTACCGTTTTGGAAAATATCCGGGGCGGACCAAAACACCCCGACTGTTATCCAGGTTAGGGTCGACCGAATATCTATTAATCATTTTGTTCTCCTCCAACAAACAAACAACTTGATGTATCTATGCATTATGTTTATACCCGAACGAGGATATATTAATTTTAATGCATAGTTTGTAACACAGTGAAATAATCACCGTAGACCCTTAAGAACTTTTAGAGATATGATCGAAACCGACAGGTGAATCGATTAAGCCATGTCCATCCGTCCGTCTGTCTGTATGTGTGGAGGTTTTAGGTCTTCAAAATCAAACTTGGTACTCGGCTTGGTTCTTTTGTTGCACAGACAAAGTGTGAAAATTGTCTCGATCCGTCAACGGCCACGCCTACTACTCGCTTAAATGTGAGACAACCTCTATTTCACTTTTTTTCAAAATGCCTTTTGGTCAAGTAAGAAATGGCAGGGGAACTTAAATTTTGGTACTGATCAATATTGGCCTTAAACAAGGCAAAAATTGGACTGCCCACAATATCGACCATGTCCACTTTGAACATGTTAGATCTTTAAAAATCCGATTTCTCGAAGAGTTCACTCCAAATCGAAAAATAAATTATGAGAAAAATATTAAATATATTACCATTTTTCAAGTTTGCTCCATACAATATTTTGAGCTCCGCACACTTTTAAGGAGCGTTTTTAGAAAAAAAAAACAGTTTTTTTCTGAAAGAGTTTGCACTTTTACCGCATTTTCTCATGTATCTAACGAAATTATTATTAAAATAATTCTATTTGTTAATTAAAATTATTTTTAATCTATTTTAAATTATGTTGCACCTTTAGTTTTTTTCGTAGTTCTATCGACAGTCCTTTTGTTGGGATAATTTTTAGTTTCGTTACTCTACAAAAAATTCTCTAAAAACAATTTTTTTTAATATTTTTTTCTCAGGGTGGTCGGTCTGCCCACTAGGGGTGGTCTGCTAAACGTCAAATTTTAACTCTTGAATCGCTGCGGATAACAGAGAGCTTACTTATAATAATATCATTCTTGTAGTATAAAAAAAACAATTCAACGTGAAAAAAACAAATCCTTTTTTAAAAAAAGAGAGTAAGTGCAAGAGTTCGTCTGTGACAAACTTCTATATACCCGACCCTATATACCGTGTAACACTAAATCTTAAAGTTTCTTGGCCCGAATATCTTATTTGTATAGGCCACGCCCCCAAAAGTGGGCATGGGCTAAAAATTGAAAACAGTTACATAATTGTAATTTCGTTAGAATCCTATACGGTAAAAGAGAAAATTATCAGAAATAAAAAGATTCTCTTAAAGGTCTTAAGGGTCTAAGATGATTATTTTACTGTGTTGCAAACTATTCCTTAAAATTAATATAACCTCGGCCGGGTATAAAAAATGTTAAAAGGCAGTTTGCGCAAAATTAAAGTCCCCTGAACAACCTTTCAAAGACTTTTAATCAGGCTTAAAGGGGTGTCGCTGGATATAGGAAAAAAGTGAGATTGTTTAATGCTGCGCACCAAGAAACTAATGTGGGATCTTGCTGGTTTTAAATTTAATGCTTTTCATTAGCCGTAAATGGGTTTCTACGTTAATTATAGTTGACTGGGGTTTAATTCACCCCTTTAAACCTGAGAAAAAGTCTTAAAATGGTTGTTTAGGGCACTATAATTTTGCGCTAGTATTTCTAAACTTACATAATTGCTGGTTAAATTCGAACCCATGTCGATTTTTATATTATGTATTGTAAATCCTCTCTGTTATTCAACTGGGTGTTTATTTCTGTATATTCGTGCCGTCTAGAATTAGTAAGTTATAAATTTTTATTGCATGCTTCAGTGAACATTTTATGGTAAATTAAATTAAAACTTACTTGGCTTGAGGCTTGTACTCAGGTGGCACACGCAAGTGGAAGGGGACCTCAGCCAACTTCGCGTGCTAAACTGGAGACGGCTAGCTAGAGACAAAGCTGGCTGGCTAAGCTTGTTGGCTGAGGCCCAGGTCCACCCCGGACTGTAGCGCTACCTTAAGTAAGTAAGTAAGTAAGTACATGGCTTGAGGCTTGAACATGCGTCCTCGCGCAATAAGCAGATACCCTATCCACTAGGCTATACATTCAACTTTGTTTTCAGTTTTTCAACATTTAATTCTTGTTTTAATAATTAGTTCTTAAAATCGGATTTTCACAAAAATAATTGACATTCAATATTACAAATTGACAAATTCAATAATAAATTTAATTGTTATTCCAACAATTTTCATACTTAACGAAAATCGTGAACTCAAGAACTAAATAATAACACTTTAAATTGACCGCACAATGAGTCGGTTTCATAATTGTTAATTTTTACCGTAAACGAAAAATAAACGCAATTGAAAACTTACTCTGTTTTGTGACATTTTGTGACGACCGGCGTCACATCATCAGCATTCACGATGGCAGTCAGCTTTTGTTTGAACTAATTGTTGGGTCAACAATTTGGTTTTTGGTATAACTGGCTTGAAACATAGTAATTACAACAATTTTTGTTAGGCCAACAAGTTTACGTTTTTAAAATGTTTCAGAAGGATAAAATTTTATTTTAAGAATTTCGGTGTTAAATTGAAAGTTTAATTTTTAAAAGTTCAAAAAGGAGTTCTTGCTTCAAGAAATCATTGATGGGCCAAGAATTTTTAATTCACAATCCATTTTTTTTGAGTTTTTTTGAGTGTATAATATGTTCAAACAGGGTGTATATACAAAGCATATTATGCTTCATCCAAGTTAATCCTTACCCAACCTAACCGCCATAAAACATTCGTGACAGGCTTAATGATTCACAAATTTGTTTTTTCATGGGATAAAAATATCTTCTGTGCGTTGGAACGTGAAACAACTAGAAGTTTTTAGTTTTTTTTTATACATATTTAAACCTCACGATCCGATCAGCCTCCTCTAGCATCAAAATTGTAGCGTTGCAACATCACGTACAAAATACATACATATCATTATTACCATTTCGTGCAAATTGGATTACCAAATACCTAAGTAGTACAAAAAAGATTTAAATTTCAATTACTCCACGGGATCTTGTTAGATTCCATCTGCGGCGTTGCCGATAAATTTACATATTTAGTTGGTTTTCTGGGGTCGTATGGGAAATCCATGACTTCATGCTTTTCTTTTTTATATCTATATAATTTCATAAGTGCCTTGGATTACACTCATGTTTATGTACTATGTTCGGATCGCTCTTAAGAAGCTTCCGTATTCCGTGTTGCAACATGCACTTAGTCCCCAAATCCAATTCAATCATCTTCGCACCATAATTTCAAGTATTTCGCACCAGTCTCCAAGGCAAGTTTCTAATTCAACAAGAGTTTTTAGGTGTGTGGGTGAGTAGGTAGCTTTGTATCACTATGTGAAACCGCGAATATTTTCTGAAAACGCGTCACGAGCAGTATATTACCCATCGCTTTAAGTTCATAGATAAAGCAATGGTATTCAGCGGTATTTAACCTCGGAGTTTCACTATGAAAAAGAGTAGGCTGCCAGGGTCGTTTAATTCTAATTTTCGTTGCCATACTCAGGATACACATACTCGATACTCATATTATTTAAAATGTGTAACATTTTAGTGGCGTGATCGAAAATAACATGTGTCCGTCCGCATCCGCACGTCTTGTAATTTTAAGTTTTTTCGGTCAATCTCATAGAGTCAAAATTTGAATCCTGGGTATGACTTTGTTCTTATGTTATTGATCCAGTTTCATGAAGTTTGATGTGTTTGAAAGATTCATATTACTATCTCTAATGCACTGTTAATCGATATCACATGAAATATTTAAATTTTTTACTTTTTCAGTACACATTCCTTCTGGTTCTAGTCTTTTTGCTCGAGTTAATTATTGGTGGCCTTGCGTACTTTTATGAAACCCAAATAGAAGACGAGCTGAAGCGAACACTAAACAACACATTTTTAACCAGCTACGGCTTTGACGAAAGCCGAACGATTGCAATTGATCGAATGCAACAAGAGGTATTTCCAACTACCGCCACTGCGAGTTTTTTTTGTTTGAACTTTCTTAATTTCAGTATAAATGTTGTGGTGCAATTCGATTTGAGGACTGGCGATCCAGTGACTGGCTATCATCGGATCGAACAGACGTACTTCGACTTTCGAATGGTCGAGTTGTTCCCGATTCTTGTTGTATAACCCAGAAAGAAGGTTGTGGGCGTCGGGATCATCCTAGCAACATTCCCTATACGGTAAGTACTTTTATTATTCGATTGCAAAGCATTTTTTATAATTTGACTCTACTTAGGGTTGCATCTATCAATTTTCGGATGTACTGCGGCAGCATCTGACAATACTTGGCGCTGTTGGCTTAGGGATTTGTCTGATACACATAATCGGAATGATTCTATCATGTTGCTTATACGTAAAGCTCAAAGATCCGGATGATTGACAATTACCTGCGGCTCAGGTCTACGATTCAAGTTTCTTGAACGATTGCAGACCTGAGTCGCAGTTCCTTGAGGCCAGCAGTACCCCTATCAACACTGCTACAACGTCAGATGACATCAGTCTAATCTACGGCAATGGAACGTGTCCACTGCACACGAAGAAACGAATACGTTTTGCGAATGGTACGAATGGCAGTAATGGCCGTTACGATTCAAATATGGATGACGGCATACATCCGATGGATGTGAGTTTATAGACGTTTGCCTAGTCTAGAGGTATAGCCTCTGAAGACCACCTTCCTTGAAAAGCCATATCAGATGCACATTTAAGAGATATAAATGTTTTTTGTTAAGTGCATCACAATTTTGTAAATTAAATGTTTATTGTTATTATAGCACACATACCAACACTTAATCGATATAAATGTGATAATAAATTTTAAATTATTATTTATGTAGTGTGTACAATATTGTATATTATAAGATTTTTAAATTGTAAAAATTAAATTGCTACAAATACAAAGGATGATTGTTGCATAAAATCCAAATTCATGGGTGAGCTTTGAATCTTTTATTTTTTTTTCAAAGTCAGTCAGATTCTGTAAATTTCGTTAAAGCTATTAATTAACGTTTTTCAAGTACAAAGCAAGGTTTTAAGTTTGGGCGCATCGCACTGGGTGATGTTTGCGTTATTATTGGTCACTACAGCGATACAAATCAAGTCATGCAAAATTAAAAAAGTCCCAGTAACCAAAGCTTGGCGCTTAAATGTTAACGCACATCCATTAGGAAATTTGAAAAAAAAAAACACTGAATAAAATGAAATGCCTTAAATAAAATAATGCTTCGTTCGGTCGCAGACAGTTCCATTCCATTGAAATCTTTTTGATGTCCATTTATTCGTATATTACTTGTATTACAGTTAAATGAAATGTTAAAACATCTGAAGCAGATCTAACACAACTTCAACAGGCAGAAATTAGACTTAAAGTTGATCTCTTTGCCTTGTATAGACTTTTTTTTTATTCTTTAAAACACCGCAGTTGCCTTAACTTTAAGTAAACTTTCTATATCACACTTCGTATCGAGGTGTAAAAACGCTACTTATTAGGTATTTTAATGACGAAACCTAGTGAAACAACAAATTCGAATAAATCAGTCAGCAATTTTCTTACATGGAAGAAGCCTCTACAAATATTTCGCCTTTAAAATTATTTATTTTTCTTTTTAAATTTTATATCTTGGTGTAATTGTATGGAAAGTTCAAGTCTCTACTTTACTCAACTTTTCCAATAACAGTAGGTATTCGAAACCCCTTAATATAGGAGTAGGGTAGATACTGTTGTCAAAAAAGTTAGGTGGACGAAACGTACTTATGTATTTTTTCATTCAACTTTATGTAAAAAAAAACTATAGAGTTTGTTATGTAACCAAAAATTGTAATATATTATATAAATTAACTTTATTTATAAAATTCAATAATTAAAATATATTTTAAATGTAATAATTAAGCTTTGTGCGTTTTATTCGATAAAGAGGCGGATACTTCTTATTCTTACTTCTTGTTCCTTAAGTTTTAAGAATTAAATTTCGAACTAAGGTTGGGGTTAGGTTGAAGTGGCTGCCGGGTTCGAAGAACCAAACTCACTTAGACCTATGTGGGTCTATTGTGATACCACATGGATCTGGAAAAATTGCCTACTCGTTGAACTATTTTGAGCTACTAATGAAGCGTAAGAGACGTTAAGGAGCAGTCGTGCTAAGATCATTATAGAAGAAAGCTCCAAGGTTAAGACTTCTCTTCTTAGAGAGTGCGGGCGTGTGCAGGGAAGGTGGAGAGTGGTCCCTTCTTCCTCCTCATCCATGCAGTACCTGCAAAAATGGTTAGAAAAGACGACAAGCCTTGTCGCGTGCTTGCCTATCAGACAGTGTCCTGTAATAATACCGATTGTAGCACTCGTGTGCGATCTATTAAGAGCTATCAAACTCCTAGAGCGTTTAAGATCTAGCTTAGTCCAAATCTGTTTCGTTACTAGACAGGTAATACCACTTGTCCATTTGAGATTTGTTCTTTCTATTGCATCCAGTTTTATCAGGAGTTTGCATGTTGAAATTGGAATGCCTAGGGAGCCTTTATCAGGCGAAGTTGAGAGAATAGTTCAAAGTTCAAAGAGTTTGTCAGCCTTTATTTCGAACTTATTATTATTATTATTATTATTGTCATGGCTCGATCCAGGTTACGTACCAGACTACGGCTAGGGGTGGGGAAAATGATGAAAAAAAAGATTTTTTAAGCGAAAATTTTAAATTTAATATATGAAGGATGTTGGCCAAGGCTTTGAAGGACCAGCAAATATGCCAGGCCACTCATCACCCTTCCCTTGAACCAGCTCTGTCTAATGTCGTGTCAACAGCCGAGATTCGCAATTGGCTGAGTTAAGCGAAATAGTCACTTTCTTGAGAAGCTATTCAAGTTCACACTAGGAAGCTGATTTTTTGCCTTAAAGGCACGGCTTTTGTGCCTTTAAGATAGTATTATTTAATTCTTGTCTCTCTCAACATTATACGTACTTACATACATTTTCTAATAGGTCGCTTCTCCTCTACAAGGTTCGCGGAGGGTGGCTAAATGGTATTTCCATCGTTCTCGATCGTCCGCCACCAACTCAAGAGTACCAGACGCAATCACGATGCGGGACTTGGAGAGGTTCTTTACCTGATCCCACCACCTATTTCTTGGCCTACCAGGAGGCGACGCGCTCGAATCTCGGCTAGCATGACCTGTCTTGGAAGTCTGTCAGGAGGCATGCGAACTTGTCCAAGAATAGAATAGAATGAATAGAGTGGCGCAACAGCTCGAGGTGAACCAGGGCCAACTTCTCAATAATGTATGCTGGTGTGTTAATTTCTTTTACATACAAAGGGACCTACAATTTTTTGCCGAATCCGAACGGCACTTTGAGAAGTTTTTCAAGACAAATGATACTCTCGGAGGGCTTGTCAGACCCTCGCGGAGGTGGGGACCGTGAAAAAGAACAAGTCTTTTTTTTCAGGTGACGATGGCAGGATTCGAAACCAGGCCTCCGGCGTAGTAAGCACACACACTAACCACTACGCCACGGCACCCACAACTTGTCCAAACTATCGAAAAATCGATCATTCCACTGAAGTAGCTGCTCAACATTAAGATTCTCACGAATACTGACGTTTCTCACCTCACTCTGTCCCTAAGAGCAACACCAGCAACGCATCTTTAGGAATCTCATTTCGGTAGCTTATACCCGCGATCAAATTCTTTCGGTCATCCCAAATTTCATGACTATAGTTGAGGGTTGAAACGAACACTAAATTAAAAACTGTGATCTTTGCTTCCACTTCAAGTTCAGCTTTCCTGAGGACCGGCTGGCGCAGTTCCTTTACTCCAGCTTGGCCAATCCCAAAGGATAACTCAGTATAACTCCTTCCATTTTTTGTGTAAAAGACCCCGAGATACTTATAGCGTTTTTCATTGAAGAAAAGATTTGTTCTTTCTGTCAAAAGATTTGATTTTTTCGATTTTGCATATTTCATTGAAAATAAAAGAGCAATTCTAGATCACTACTCAACACGAAAGATGCGATCTCCCGATCTTGGGAGATTTGATCTGAACTTACTAATGGAAACATTTCTGCTGTCTAACGCCAAATCGAAGGAATCTTATTTGTTTCGAATTATGGGTGGACTTATTTTGTCGCCAAACGGGGTTATTTGTTGAGAACTGCTCGTTTCAATCAAACATATTTTATTGAAACGTTTATTGAACAATATGTTCTCGATTTTAAGAGCAATTCTTTCAAGTTTCGCTGAAATGAAAAACGCTATTAAACTTCTCCACCTGTTTCAATGGGACTCCATTAATGTGCAGGGTTCTCTGCACAGGAGTTCAGGAAACAACCATTACTTCAGATTTGTTCAAGTTAACCTTCATCCGAGCATCACCACAGACGACTGTAAACCTGTTCAGTGCTCGCTGAAGTTCTATCTTGGATGATGCAAGGACGGCCAAATCATCTGTGGAAAGAAAATGGCTCATCCTGATGCCAGCCAATTCGAAACATTGCTCGCCAAGACAGCGCTTCACCATCCAGTCCATATATGCTTTGAAAAGGAGCGGCGACAGAACACAGCCCTGGCTCCTGGCGAAGTCCAAAGCACACATCAAAAGGACAGGATTTGACACCATTTATCCGTATACAGCTTCTGCAGTTTCCATACAAAGACTGTAAGGCTCTCAGAAGTAGTCCACTCAGCGCATAGTTCTGCAAAACTCTCCATAGTGTACCGTTAGAGATTCGGTATCTCAACATTATCAACTCAAATATATTTGGATAAGTCTTGAAGATACAGATATCTTCCAATATGTATATGAAAAAATCAAGGAAAGTTTTAATCAAGTATGTATGTGAAAAACTGTTTAGTTTAAGGCTACCCTTATCAATATTCCTGTGGAATGAATTATGGGTCTGCAATAAATCACACAAAATATGTCTTAAAATCACTTTAAAACATTGGAGAACATTTTTGAGACTTTTTCAGATACGCTCTTCAATCTGCAACACAATTTACAACTTGCCAACAACATAGGCTACGGGCCTGGCTCGAGCGAAGATTAATGAGTTGCATTCTAGTCCTCAACATATTTGTATGCTCACACATTATTAATAAAAATGTTTTCCTTTAACATTGTCAATAAAAAAAAGGCATGATGTTATCAGTCTTTGCTACCAATGCTCAAAGTTTGACGCTAGGTAGGCTTATTTGAGGACAAAATTATATTGTTGTGTCGACAAGAAATAAAACGACATGTAGGAATCGCTGAATGAACCCATCGATTCACTTTACGAGCACACCCAACTGTCATTCCAGTCAGCTGACAGCAAGCCCATATTCCAAGTTCGAGTTTCGATATTGAAAATGTTCCTAATTTTTTGTCGTGTTCTACTTGTAAATTATTATTTTATATATTTATAGTTTTTGTGTCTTAAAACAAAAGCTCTAGAAACACAGAAACAAAGAAGTACAGACAACAGTGACAGAAAAAATTATTCTCTATCAATAATTTCACTTTCATAAATGTTTCGCTGTGATTGTACATGGGGATGGGCAAATGTGCACGATTGCATGAGAAAACTCGAAGCCTCTATATACGAAATACGACACGACTGTCGCAATACGTCTTCTAAAGCCATCATAACTTTAGAGATTTCACAGGTCTAAGAGACTGTACACAGCGACAGCACTAGTACACAGCGACAGCACTAGTACACAGCGACAGCACTAGTACACAGCGACAGCACAAGCTACCAGGTCTTCGGTTGTGCGTGCGTATTTTTTAATTCATCGTGGTATGCTTAGAGTAGTGGCGTAGCTAAGGGGGGGGGGGGGGGGGGGGGGCACACGAGACAGGTGCCAAAGAATAGGTATCCAATAGGCAATTAAGCACCATAAGATATTTATTTTGATTGAGAAGAATTATGTATTCCGAATTTTAATCGAAATCGGTAGATCCTAGCAGTGTATTACAATAATTGGCGATATTGCAGCGCACTTACCTATCAGAATAAGGATACAGAGCTGAAGCTTAGGCCAAGTTTTAATTCTTATGTTTGACAGACAAAGTGTGGTTATAAGTAAAACCCACGGCATAAGTTTACCCTAGGTCAAAGTGGAATGTATTGGATTTTTTTTTATCTTAATATATGGATTTGGGTGTTCTGATTCCGAATATGCTATTTAAAATTGTCGGTCTCGATTAATTTAGAAGTTATAAGCCAAAGAAGTTCAAAAAGAGTGCAACTTAAACATACCCGTAAATGGCCATAGGCGCCTGCCAGACAACTGGCACCTACCCTTGGCGGAGCGACGAAGTCGCGTGAGCGGCTTAACCCCGCTAAAAGAGAGTTGAAAACTTTTAAACGCGAGAAGCGGACCACCCGTCCCACACACTGTTGTCTCCAAAAGCAAATTATTTATTGTAATCTTTTCGGCCTGGGGTTCGTCGAATAAAACTCAATTTCACTTTAATAATCACACAATGAAACACTTTATTTATCAAACAAACTTATTTAAACTCAGATCACACTGTTATTCAACTTTACTATTTAGAATTCAACACTTTATTTCAACTCAATCACTTTTTACTTTATTACCGATTTTCACAAGTCCACGTTTAAAATATAACTGTCTCGTACGAGCCTGCCACCCGTGTATTTATACAAAATTAAGCACCTTCTAGTACGTTCCATACCCCCTTTGGTAATTTTCCATTGGTACTCCTCCGCTGAATTCCAAGGAGGGGAAATCGAAATTCGAACTTCGAATATGACAGCTGCTGTCAGATGACTGGAATGACAGTTGGGTATGGTCGTTTAGTGAATCGAGCGGGTGCGTTTGTAGATTGAATCGATGGATGCATTCAGGGACTCCTGCGAGTTGTTTTATTTCTTGTCGCCACATAACATTATTTTACAGCGAATCTTGTCAGATTTCTATAGTATACTTTTAGGCAGAAATTAAAAGTCTATCATGAGGTACTTTGTATGGAAAAATTGAAACTTTGAATAGCTATAAGAGACGCCGCCTCTTAAGTGCTGGGTTCAACACGGCCACCATAAGGAAACCCCTGGCTTGACGATGAATACCGGTAAGGACATGCAGCTAAACAGGAATAGAGCTGCTCGCGAGCTCTACGAGCAGAGGAGGAGGGAGGAACACCGGCTTTTCCGAAGGAAAAAGAGAGATCACGAGAAGCGCGCGGTTGAAGAGATAGAGAGATGTTACAACAGGAATGAGGTTAGAAAGTTTTACCAAAGGATCAAAAGGTCCTGCCAAGGGTATAAACTTCGAACCGAAGCCTGTAAGGACCATCAAGGGAACATCATTATAGAATCGCAGTCGGTGCTGAGGATTTGGAAATACCACTTCTGCAGACTGTATAACCAAATACCGCTGTCAGGCAGAACGAACCACTCAACCCGGGCGAAGACGTTACCGACGAAGCATACGAACGATACCGCCCACCCGACCTGGAGGAGGTGAAAGTAGCTGTGTCTAAGCTCAAGTGCAACAAAGCAGACAAAGCAGACGGCCTAGCTGCCGAACTTTTTAAATCCGCTGGCGATGAGGTAGTTAGGAGCATGCACCAGTTCATCTGCAAGATATGGTCGGAAGAAAGCATGCCCGACGAATCCTCAGCATTGTTTGTCCGATCCTGAAGAAAGGAGAACCTCTGAGTTGTGCCAACTACAGAGGCATCAGTCTTCTTAACATCGCATGCAAGATCTTTTCTGATGTACTGTGTGAACACCTGAAGCCAGGAAAGTCTACCATCGATCAAATATTCACACTGCGGCAGATCTTGGAGAAAACCCAGGAATTCCAAATCGATAGACACCACCTCTTCATCGATTTCAAGGCCGCGTATGAAAGCATTTATAGAGACGAGCTATATAGCGCAATGTCTAGTTTTGGCATCCCTGCCAAACTCGTTAGTCTGTGCAGGTTGACGATGGAAAATTCACGCTGTTCCGTCAAAGTTGGCAAAGACCTCACCGACCCCTTTGATGTCAAAAAAGGATTTAGACAAGGCGACGCGCTGTGATGCGATTTCTTTAACATCATACTTGAGAGAAATGTGCAGAACTCTCGCGCCAACACCAGAGGTACAATTTTTCAAAAGTCCATTCAACTACTCGCATACGCAGACGACATTGACATAATCGGTAGAACAAAGCGTGATGTCAGTGAAGCCTTCGTGAATATTGGGACGGAAGCGGCGAATATGGGTTTAGCAGTCAATGAGGGCAAAACCAAGTATCTCTCTCGAGCAACTAAAGTGTCCATCTATAAGACCCTCTCATCCCAGTCCTGCTTTACGGTGCAGAAGCATGGACCCTGTCAAAGGCGGATGAAAACACTTTAGGCTGCTTCGAGAGGAAAATTCTTCGGACGATTTACGGTCCCGTCTGCATAGACGGAGAGTGGAGGAGGAGATATAACATCGAACTGTACGGGCTGTACCAGCGATACCGACATAGCCAAAAGAGTCAAAACACAACGTCTACGATGGCTGGGTCATCTAGAGCGGATGGACACCAACGCCCCGCCCCGGAAAATCTTCGAATCCACACCGCAGGGACGGCGCGGTAGAGGAGCACCGAGACTCAGGTGCCGCACGCAAGTGGAAGGGGACCTCAGCCAGTTTCGAGTGCGAAACTGGAGACGGCTAGCTAGAGACAGAGCTGGCTGGCGAAGCTTGTTGGCTGAGGCCCAGGTCCACCCCGGACTTACTTAAGTAAGTAAGTAAGAGCTATAACTTTTAAACTAAACGAGACCGACAATTTTTAAATTTTTGAAATTTTTTTCACCTATAGATTCTAAACTAATCGAGACCGACAGTTTTTATTATCATAGTCGGAATCAGGACACCCAAGACCATGTATGCATGGATAAAAAAATCCAGCGACTTCTACTTGGACCTACGCAATTTTTTTCAAGAAATCACTTTTAAAAGAGATTGTAATAAAAACTGCCCACCTACCTACCACTGTGCACGACGTCCTGGATTCGATTCCCGACCAGGGCAATAACATTTTTCACGATGTCCCAACTCCGCGAGGGTCTGACAAACCCTCCGAGAGTATCATTTGTCATGAGAGACCTCTTAGTTCGCCGTTGGGAATGGGCAAAAAATTATAGGTCCCTTTCATGTGTGTAAAAAATAAACACCTGTAATGCACACAGCATGCGCGATTGTACGAGAGGTCAGGAGATGCCTCTTCTGAGCTGCAAGTACCAGTAAGTTATTAAAACTGCCCATAAATAAACAACGAGTTTAGGCAATTAAATTATGTATATTTATTTATTTTATTTTATTCCCATTAAAAAATGTTTTTTTTTCCAAAACATGATTTATGTTCTTAAGCTACGTGTGTATTATATACTCATGTATGTTTATGCAAGTGTACTACATAAAATAATATAGTATGTATAACATATAGTATGCATGTAAAATTTTAATGCAGTCTATAGTAAATGTGATTCTTGCTTGTTTGCCAAACTAAATACGTAATGTATAAAATTGTTTATTTTTTTCACTTTTGCAATATAATTTATCATGTTTTTTTTTGTGTTTTAAAATTTTTTATATTATTTTATGTTCCTTTTGTTTATATTAAGTGTTTCTAATATAATAGGCTTATATCTTTCATTACTTATTTCACAACTTGATTTCTTAAACTTTTTATAACATTTAAGTATGATTTTGGCATTTTTTTGAATATGTTTTTATGAATATTATTATATATAATTATTATACTGGGCATTGCAATGCTAAACTTGCAGTTAGCTATGGCCGTCAATTTGATTTTATTTGTTTGTCATATTCGAGCGGTTTTTTTTAGAAAATATTTTTAAAAAAATCGTATAAAAATATCGAAAACCAAAGTTCAACCTATTGCAATTTGCCTGGGTTTATATGAATGATATATTTTTTTCTATTTGAGTTTTGTGGAAAACAAAAGTACCTAATTTTGTTCTCGCATTTCAATGGCATCAAACCTTTTTTCTCCACTTTCTGCAAATTTAAAATTCCTTGAAAACATACACATGATTTAGAGTGAGTGCTGTTTTAGTTTTCTCTTGATGAAATTGCTTTATGTACTTTTTTTTGCTAATTTAAGAAAGACGAAAGCCCTAAGCGTAAAGACTTACTTACTCACTCTGCAACAAAAAAACAGATTTGATACAACAGTGATTGGGTGTCCCGCTACCGCTAGGCAAGTTTAAAGTATTTGAACCACTTTTTTGACAGGATTTAATTGTTCACCCTGCTTTGTCACTACGCTAAGGAAAGGTGGTAGTTGTGGCATAAACCAGTGGCGAAATATAAGCACGTAAAAATTATTTTTGCCTGTAACTTCTAAAATAACTAAGACCGAAAATCAGGAATCAGAACACTCAAATACATTATATTGGGATAAAACAAATATCCACCAAATTGAATAAGGCCCGACTATGAACTTATGCTGATTAGAGTGCATTGCGGTTGTGTTTAGTTTACCTGAATAACCGATCTCCAGGTTTATAAGACTATTGAAAATCTTTAAATGTTCTAGTGGTTTTCTAGTTACTTTCCAGCAGCGGAATAGCGGAAATCGGCCCGGCATATCCATGACTAAAGGAGACGTAAGGTAACGAGGTGGCTGCCGTCACAGATGCACAGAGTCGCACCCACCAACCGCAAGACAGGGCTGTAAGAGAATGCAATAATTGTGCAATGCATTCCTTAAAATCGTACCAAAAATTCAAGTCGATTTGTTTCAATTCAATGACTTGTTCCGAAACAGTAGGTATCCGGCTTTTATTTTTGGCGCACTACACGTAAAAACAGTACCCGAAATAAAAACCAAAACTCAAAAATTTACGAGATAAACGTTTCAACATAACCGTGGGACCACAATGCCCGTATCGGTGGTATGTAGCAGTAGTACGTAGTACAGCCGCGGAGCCATGTAGCGTAGTACGGAAACACAATGGTGTAGCGCGGCTTTGTCGAACAAAAACCTCGTTTATAAACAATGGCCGATACCCTGAGTTAATTTGAGCTAGATTTAATATTTTTTTTACAACGGATGACACAAATTCCATAAAATTTCTTTAGATTAAACCATTTCAATAAACTTTTCGACGTCCTTATCCTCCATTGTTTACTTTACTTGTATTGAACTGTCCACCGTGTAGCGCTACGAAAGTTAAAAGTTGGCCAACTCTTACTACCGCCACAGCTACGCGCTACTGCCACAGACACACATTGTGTGCGCAATACACTAAATACATGTGTTTTAACTTTTGACAGCTCTTACTACCGCTACTACTACCGCCACAGCTACATCACTGTGGTTCTACGTTAAACCGGCATGCTTTCTTGTTTTCATCTTGCTTTGAGAAATGTCATCGCTGACAGTTGTCAACTGAAGGGCTAAAAGCACAAGAAGCGTGATTGGTATAAACTGGATAATAATTGTCATTCAGCTCCAATGGCTTGTTTACGCCATAAATTACTGAATAACTAGATACAGAGCTTTGCCCACAAGCTGAAATTGATGAATTTACCCATTCTCCGACATTTGTTTACAAATGTTAGTAAATTCATGAATTCGTCATTTCCATGCAATTTCGTTTTGCAGCTTTTTACATCAGCTGATCTCGTAAGGTAAATTGTTGTTGCATCTTTTTACACGTATTCACCGACACGGAAATTTAAAGCTTTAAAAAAGCTTTATAAAAACGTAAACAAATGGGTGTTGAAGGGTAAGAGGGACGCAGGTTGAATATCTAGTTATTTCTTATGTCTAATCAGCATAAGAAATTATCTGAACAAAAATTAATAATGGTGTTTAACTAAAGAGAGTGCTAGAAGGATGAGGGGAGCGTAAGAAAGGGAAGAAAGATGCCAACTTAAGGGGTTGCTTGGCGAGACGGCAACCAGGTACGGTGGGTAGAGGCGATTTCTCGCTGCATCATACCATCTTGATGCATTCCAAAGACTGGCATGATTTTTTTGGGTATGAGGGTCAAGAACCCACGCCCTCCGACGAGCTGAGGATGGCTACTAGCATGCCGGCGCAGACCCGAAAGCCAACGAGTGCCGTAACAGACTTTAATAATGACTTAAGCTTAAAAAAAATAATGCAGCATTCAGTTTGAAGTCATGATTAAAGTAATCATTTTCAGCAATCAAAGAGTTGAGGCCAAATGATTGAAATCTTTTTGACTGCTCTGCATTCAGTGAAGTCACTCGCATTCATGAATGCATTTATTGACACCCATTGAAGTCATTGAATGCATTCAATTTTTTTAAGACACTTGAAGTCTTTGAAGTCAAAAGAAAAACGATGATTGCTTCAGTCATGACTTCAAACTTAATTCTGATTTATTTTTTCTAAGTTAAAGTCTTTGTTGAAGTCATTAAATTAAATTATTTTTCGGAGCATTCAAAAGAATTATATTCAAAAATGATTGCGTTCTTTTACCGCTCTGCCGCAAGATTCAATAACCAAAACAACAGCAAAACGATCGTCTTGTTTCGATTTTTTGCATCAAACGTAAGCTAGGTTGTAACACAAGCAGAAAGGTAAATGGGAAAAATAAACAAAAGCAAATTCTTTTATATCTCTTGTAAAATTACGAAGCTTTTTAAAAAGCTTTTTCTTGAAGTGATTTTCATTTTCATACTTTACTTTTTCCCACTGGATAAGACATCTGCGTATTTTTTGTCTGTGGTAAAAGGGAAATTCCAGATAACGTTATCCAATTGATTGTTGCGTACAAATAATGGGAACTGTTGTATTAAAGTATGCAGCTGATTGAAGCCGTTATACTTGCACATTCTAATAGCTAGCGAAAAGTGTAAGGTTATTTTGATACAATTTTCGTTTTCTAAAAAAGCTTAAATATTTGGGTGCATATGCTGTGGGGAAAGAATTGCCATTGCAAGAACCTTAAAAAAATAAATAAAAAATAAATAGAGTGGCGCAACAGCTCGAGGTGAACCAGGGCCAACTTCTCAACAATGTATGCTGGTGTGTTAATTTCTTTTTACATACAAAGGGACCTACAATTTTTTGCCGAATCCGAACGGCACTTTGAGAAGTTTTTCAAGACGAATGATACTCTCGGAGGGCTTGTCAGACCCTCGCGGAGGTAGGGACCGTGAAAAAGAACAAGTCTTTTTTTTCAGGTGACGATGGCAGGATTCGAACCCAGGCCTCCGGCGTAGTAAGCACATACACTAACCACTACGCCACGGCACCCCACTGCAAGAACCTTACTTAAAGGAATAAAAAAAAGATTAGTAAATAGAATCAAAGACAGAATAAGGATATAATACATGTTTTTTAATATTTTTTTTTTCTAGGAAAAATTTCTAGACCTGAATTATTTTCAACCACATCTTGCGCGAAATTGTAACAGCCTGTTTAAAAAAGATTGATAATATTTAATGTTGTACAATACCTCTTATACAATGAGTGAGCAATAGTTGGTCCTGTTGTTGAATTTTGTTTATTTGCTTTTATTTTTTTTCTTTTATAAAGAACAAATAAATTAAGATTTAAGGCTTTTGCAAAAGCAAAGCTTATGGGAGAAAAAAAATCTTTGCTTTTTAGGGAATATAATTATATTTTCATACAAAACTTAGAATATAAGAAAATACATACATCATTTTTTTAATAGGAAAACATAAACACACTTACAATAAAAGCATTGTCTTGTTTAAAAGCATAATCTAACTTCAAAGATGCAGTAGGTATAGTTTATAGAAATGTTGAATGTTAAGTTTATGTATTTTCCATTTTAACATGTAACAATTATTTTTCGTTTGTTTTAAAATCTTGCTTTTTTTTCTAAAGATTTTTTTTTTTGTTTATATTTTTTCTCTTGATGTTCGCACATATTTTAGTAAAATTGTGGATAGAACTTATTTCTTTTTCGCCGCCTGACAATAAAATACTCATCTGCTCTTTCTAAATCTCTAGATTTCAACATATTAAATTTATTTCTGATCTGTTTGGTAGCTGTGGGGGAAAAAGAGAAAATTTATAAAACAAATAATAATCATAAGATTGTTGTTTTTTTTTTTTGTATTTTTTTATTTTTGAGTGAAAGTTGAGCTTGAATAGAGTAAAAATTAAATTGAATTGAGAATATTGCTTTCGAAATTTTTGTTTGATTTGACAAAAGAGTTCGCCAAACAGGAGAAAGGAGTAGCAATAGTAGCAGCAGTTAGAGTGGTAGTAGAGGAAAGGATTTTTTTTAATAGAAATATTTTAAAACTGATTGCTCTACTCTAAAAACTATCATACTTGAAGTGTTTTGCTTAAAATTGTTTGTTCTTCCGAAAACAGTTTTTGTTTGTTTGTTTTGCTTTATAAAACTAGAGTTCTACGAATAATAGGTAATAAGAATGATTGCAATAAATTGTATTTTTGGGTTTCTATTCTTTCCGAATGAATATTTGATAATAAAGATAAGAAAAAGAAATATAAATTATACTTTGTATGTTTTTTTTTTCTTGTCAAATCTAAGTCTATATATTTAAACGGTAACTTAAAATTAATATCTATGAATTGTGTAATTAATTAACCTGTACAAACTTCCGAGTGATCATCCCACGCTGTGACCTGAAAAGAAATTGTGTTTAGAGTTGGAGTCAAGGGAGTAGTAATAAGTTTAATTAAATATGATATTGATGAATTAGTAACAAAGATTCAATCCGTTGTCGTAGTGCATTTGTGCGTCCCAAACTTTTACGAAATTAAAAGCTTTCATTAATTTTTTTTTAATTATACGTGTTCATGGGGTTATGACTACCCTTATAAAGTTTATAAAACAACGCGAGTGAAAAGGATCCGGGTAGAGACTTTGGCTTTTAACTGTCGAGAACTATAATTAGGAGGAAAAAAGTGTAAAGGCTCGTTCCATATCAGCGATATTCTTCTTGAAAAAAAAACAAACAAAATTATCGTACATACGTCCAAAGTAGGTCTCAAGGGTGCAGCATGTCGGAACAGTCTTCGTAAAAGAATCGATAAAATAATAATACGCTGAAGAAATTGCGACGATGTTGCAACGAGTCAAGCAACTGCGCTGTGTCTTCTATGAGTTCTATCGGTCGCTTGTGGCTTTTATTAAGTAAATACAGAGGTGTTTTTGATGCACTTGCCCAGACATCAGAGTTGTCTTTCAGCGAATAAACGCTTTGTGGATGTTGGATAGATTCAATGACCTAAAATATTTCTTTAGCCGCTTTAGAAGTTCCAGGCATTTAGCAGCACTTTTTGCGACATCAGATAATGGTTCATTCCAACGCAGGTTGTCAATCACCCAAATACCGAAAATTGAAATTCGATCAAAATTCTGGCTGGGCCCAAATTCCTATTAAAAAATAAAGCCATTTTTACAATGCGACACAGTAAAATATGTGGCGGGACGCAACCCACTTGTCTATTTCTTGTTTTTATACCCGGACCCAGGGCATATTAATTTTAATGCATATTTGTAACACAGTGAAATAATCACCGTAAGACCGTTTTGGAAACATCTAGGGTGGAATCGGCTATGGTGATCCGTGATTTTCACATTTTGTGACAGTCAATGTGATCAAAACAAATAATCCGTCTGCGTAAGGTGATCACAAAAATATTGTTCCCAATCGTTGCTTTATTTAGGCTTGTGATGTAAGAAGACTGATTTTTATTCGTACATGCAGAAAGTCAGCCCAAGGGTAGGCAAAAACACCACCTTACCAGAAAATTTGAAAACTGGTGACCAGCTGATTTTGACGGTGATTGACCGGGAGCTGTCACAAAAAAATTGTGATGATTCCACCCCAGTTTTCTTTCCTATACAATTTTCGCTTTTAATGCTTTTCTCATGGTTCTTCCGAAATTACAATCTATTGATTTTAATTTTTATTCTTCGCCCATTTTCGGAGGCGTGGCCAATACTAATAAAATAATAATAAATAATAATTCACTTGTTTTTACACACCTTGGGTTTATTTCAAAAAAGTGAAGTTTGTTTAAAAACCAGAATTAGAAGACTTTTTCTTTAGTCGGAATTATGAAAAGGAGAATTTTGACCCGCTCCCAGAATTATGAAAACTATGATTAGCTAGCGCGTGCGAAACTGCAGACGGCTTGCTGGAGACAGAGGTGGCTGGCGAAGCTTGTTGGCTGAGGCCCAGGTCCACAACGGACTGTAGCGCCACCCACCGTACTGTTCACGGACTGTTCACTAACACAAGTCGATAATACCAATATCGAAGCGCTATTTCTAATCAGCTACAAAGAATAGCAACGAATATAGCACACGTAAGGCAAAAACTAGTGATGTGATCAAATTTGGACAAAGGATCAATACTACCAAACTGTAGTTCAATTGGTAGAGCATTACTCGAGACAAGTAAGGGTTTCTGGATCATCACCAGCCGGTGAAACACACGCGATTGTTCTTTCGACATTTCCGTCCGATAATTTTTCAACAACACTCTATGACAGGGGCCTGTAGTTGCCATCATAAGTGTTACAATTTACTAAACAAGACATGTTGGCAAAAAATAAAAATATGGTTGTTAGATCTGGTGTCGAAGCCAAGATTTGAACCCAGCTTATGAATTATAGATTTATTTTAGAAACGAAACATGAAAATAAATATTTTCGTTTTAATTTTTTTTTAATCATACTTTTGACTAAAGAAAAATATATGTTTCGTTTTGGATTTCTCTTGTTTTGCGCCGTTTTTAGAAAAAATTAATTAGCTTAATTATAATTTTCACAGTTGAATTTCAAACTTCTTGGATACACTTTTTGAAAGAAAAAACAAGTAAAAAATAAGTACAAGACGCTCCAGAAGCTCGTTCATTGTTATTCTGTCTACGAAAGATCTCCAAAGGCAGGGCAAAATAATACAACTCGGGAGTTACTTGCGGACAGACGGTCATGGTTTAATCGACTCTCTTTTGATCCCATACATAACTCTAAAAGGTCTTATTTAACTGCGTTCCAAACTATGCATGAAACTTACAATACCCTGAGTAGGGTATAAAAAGTGAAGCAATGATGCCACCGCTCCAAAATTTGCGCGGTGGGTGCTTTTCGACCAAAACCTCTTGTAAACCAACGCACTGTTTACGCTACACAGTACCTACTCAATTTGGAAATAAGTTTGCAATACTTCCAACGTTGTAACAGCATAAAGCGACTCACTTCGCTCGGCGGAGGTGTGATACTGACGCAAAAACTTTAAAACATACTGCTTTAAAGTTTTTTCTGTCAAGATTTCGGGCGGGAAACAGCTGTCATTGTCAAAATAACCTATTACTTAAAAAGACACCACAAAATGGCACACCCTGTACAATGCTGTTAGGATCAGAACTAAATCCATTGAATAAGAGATTCGTCGATTACAAGTGCACGCATTTCCGTCATGAACGCTTTATGCTGAGCTAATCTTATATAACCATGTCAAATGACTTTAAAATATCTAGTAAGCCCATCTTGCTTTCACCAAGAAGATGCAAGGAGCGGAATTTGTTAGCAGATTTGCTTCGAACGTTTGCTTTGAAAACCAAATTCGGGGACAACAGTCTTCCTCATTCCAAGATGAGATTTTTTAATCAGGGGTAATCAGAGTTTCAGATTCAGATTTTTTAATCATTTTAAGGTAATCAGAGTTTCCATGATCTTAGAGAGAAGGAAGGTTCCATTTGGATTGTCTGTTAACTTTGAAATTATATACATAACGCACCGAGTAAGAGAATGTTTCTCTTAACAATTCGTTTGATTAAGAGCTTGCTTTGTGTGTTTTACATCATGAAACATCATGACTTAGTTAGAAAGAGTCGGATTTCAATAATAATAATTAATTATTATAAACTACAAAAAAAAAATAACTCACCTGACACTCCCGACTGCAATACCATTGGTTACCACAACCGGCACACACAAACTGTGCCTCGTGTTTCTTGCACCCTTGGCAAACAGGAACTTCGTTCTCGTTGAATTCTTGGCCGATAGCATGGGGAGCGATTCGTTGATGATCTTCACCTCCAACCATAGAATCAACTCCTTCATCAATCACTAGCCGATCAACACTGTCTTCAGCGTCGTCATCATTCCCAGCAGATGCAGCCGCAAATGATGACTGTTCGCAGCACAAATTGACCGAAAAAAAGAATAAAACGGGGAAAGAAATAAAAGAAAATACAAGGCGATAGTCAATGGCAAAAGCAGCAGATACATCTCTAACCAAAAGTATTGAGATTTTGAAAATTTAGAAATTATTCTTACAAGCTTTAGAAAATGGTCATCTTTGGCACTTGTGCCACTATTGCCGCTCACAGCTGCTGCCGCCCGTGAAAGCACCTCTTTCAGCTGTTGTTGCTGTAGCTGCTGCTGCAAGAGCGACTGTTGATGCATGGAATTCATAACCGGCGTGATTGTGATTTCGCTATTGTGGCCCACCACTTTAGATAGGTTTACCCCGAAGCCGGGCATGGAGTGGTGCGTATTGCCACTGCTTCCAGCCCCACCATCTCCACCACCTGGTGAACTGTGGTGGCCTTGATTGCCAGCAGATCCAGCACTACTGGGGGAAAAACGTTCCGGAGCTGTCAATAGCCTGGCGAGAGTAGGCGAGAAACTACTTATATAGTTTGCTGATGATTGGTTGGCAGCTGATTTGGAACTGTTGGCGGATTCATTTGGCCGAGAAAACTATTAAAAAAAAATTCGACGTCAACACATATACTTTCAGAATATGTTTTCAATCTAACCTTAGTTAGAATTCCATGCAGTAACGACCCTGTAGGTTGATCCTGTCCTCCAGATGCATTCAGTGGAGTCGACACCGGATGCAGTGTTACCTCTGGATATGGAGGATTCTGCTGTTGCCCACCTGTTGATCGCAATGAAGCAGCGCCTTGCGACTTGGCAAACGGCGCCAGAACGTCCTTGAACGAATTCACATTATTATGATTGGTCGACACTTGATTTGTGTTGGTCAAGCTGTGCGACGAGGAATCATTACTCGATGGCCGGGAATTCTGCGAACGAGAAGAGAAAAACACATTCTTAATATGCCTTGCTCTGAAAGATACTCCCACTCCCACCGTATCAGATTTCAAAGCGTTCCCCAGGATCGTATTGGAATCCGATAAGTTGGAATTGTTACTAGTCTTTACTCTTCGGCCACGGCGAGGCACCACCTCCGGGTGCTGCTGTCTGAAGTCTGCAATGATGCTGCGCACATCCTTAAAGGGTCCTTGTCGTCCGACCATTGCTGCCTGCGAACTTTGATTGCCTCCGGCTGGTCCACCATTCTGCAGCCCGCTGTGATTGTTGTGATGTCCGTTCATCATGTCGACCAACTGCTGTACGCTATCCGCTGAGGTTAAATAGCTATTTAGGATTGGCTGATTGCTAGAGCTAGGCGCTGAGGGACCATTCGTTGAAGGACTTTGTTGCTGGCTGTTGGGCGTTGGCGATGCGGTTGGCTTCGGAAGTATATTTCTAGAAACAAGAAGGCTGTTTTTTCAGAAAAACAGTAGGAGGTGCAGGTTAATTTTAACAAGACGAAAAATTAATGTGGCGATGTTAAATTATGAGTGGGAAAGAGAATAAAAACAAAACGAAAATTTAGTGCATAGTAGAAAAGAACCGATAAGACAACATTTATTATTAGTTTCGCCAATTTATCTTAGAAGGCGATGAGTTTTAAAAACACTTTGGGTGTCAAAATTTATTTTCACTTTTAGTGTCATTGCATAGACAAACATTTACTGGTGATAACACACCTATGAACTTCTGCAAAATTTCCATTGACACAAAAACAGAAGGTTGGCACCAAGCTTATTTTGATTTTCACAAAATAGCTTACATGGCTTTTTGGCGTCAACGTTAACAGTTAATGCAATGCAAAAAATGGCTGTCTCGATCGGGTTGCCAATGCGTTGCCAATGCATTTACTGCTCAACTTTGCATCGACAAATAGAAACTTTGTCTTTAGTCAATGACATCATTGGGGCTTAATGTTGTCGATGTAATGACGGTTCTTCGGTACATTCAGCAATTTTTTTCTTGCGTTTACTGCGTGCCACACGCAAATATCACTGCAAAAGTGTTTAAGTCACTGACTCGTTATAGGTTAAAGGGCATACAGAAGGACTTTAGTAATAAGGAGCAAAAGCAAGAATAACAAAAGCGAAAGTTATAAAAATGAATTTTAATGGAAATGAACTAGGCAAGCCAAAGGTCAAAATAAATGCATGCCAACCTCGAAACTCTTAAGCGACCCAAAGCATTCCAAATCATTAAGCCAACTACTTGAAACAAAAGAAAATCTTAGAAGCTACTCACCGGTGCAGTCTCTGTGTATTGGCCTTTTCTTTGACCAAATCAGAACTTTTCATATTGGCTCGATTCTGAATTAGCATTTGAGCCGTAGTTGGCGCCGCCGATGATGAACTACTCACTGCAGTGAAGTTACAAATGTTGCTGCTAAGCGAATTTATTGCCGCCGCAATCGGTGTAGACGATAGCTGAGGATTTTGTCGCGCTGGTGGTGTTTTGCCCAGGGCCAATACGGACTCATTGCCCAGATAGTCTTCATCCAGTCCCGCTGAATGACCTGCCTCCCCAACTTTAGTGGCCATGATTTCCATGCACTGCTTTCGTCGCGTTAATCGAAAACATATCTCCTCTTTGACCTTCTTCAGATGTAACATGTTATTCCATTCGACTTCTTTGGCTTTAATCATGTCGTTGAGCGTTTGAATCTCGGACACCATCTGTTCTATGTGTCGCTGTATGGTGTCGATGGAATCATTGGAGGTCTTCTCAATGTAATCGTTGAGAATACGATCATGGGCGGGATAGTTGGACTGAAGTTCTTCGCGAAGTTTTTTCGTTGGGTGAATGTACTCCTCTTCATCGTCCTGATCCTCGGCTGCAGTTGTTGCACCAAAGGTGGGTTTAGATGATTTGCTTCGTTCCTGGCCAATGGACGATGAGCGGCGTCGCTTTGAGGCGACAACAGACGCTGGTTGTGGGGTAATGGTCAATCGGGCTGCTTCTCTTTCTTGGACATCTTCGATGAGCACTTTCGATGCAGTAATATCTTCAACAGTCTGTGGTGGAGGTGAAGGGGTCTTGTCTACTTTTTCTTCTTTTATGTCAGTTTTGAGGGATATCACCGCAGATATCGTAAGTTCTGTTGGTTTCAATGTACTCTCACTGGTGTCTTGCGTTGTGTCCATTGGTTCTTCCACCGGCACTGTGTCTCTGGCTTCTGTTTCGCTTTTTGAGGAGACGACTTCATCTTTTTCCTTTTTTAAAACTTCATTGTTCTGCAAGTTCTCCTTGTTTTGTTCGCAGCTCCGACGGTGAACCGCTTTACCCTCTTCCACTTCTTCAGTGGATTTCTGAATGCTCTCACGAACTTTGTCAGTTTGCTGCATTGTGGATTGTTCTTCGTCAATTGCCTCTTTGTCATCAGGTGGTTTCTTTACTCCGATCTCGGAAGTCCGTTGATCATCTCTCTGGTTGCGAGTTGGTAACTCGGTGTCTGGGATTTTCTCTGGAGAGGAGTCTAAATCAATGACACATTCGTCCTTTGCTGATTTTTGTGGAGAAGCTTGTGGCGTTATGGTTCGTGATTCGACTCTGGATATTATTATGGGCGTTGATACGGATGGTTTTGTCAAAGATTTTGGACCAATAGTATGGGCTGTTGGTGCAGTTATTTTCAGATGTAAGAGTCCACCAGATTGATCGCTTCGCATTGCTACAGCAACAGTGCTGGGTCTACGGCTAGGGAGAATCAATTTGTAGGCTTCACGCTTTTTCTTGTTATATAACCTGAAAAAATAAAAAGAAAGAAAAAATGATTGATTTACTGTGGCTGTTGTGTCATTAAAATGTACGGGATTATACGGAAGAAACTTGATTTCTAAGGTTGAGAATCTTACGCACCTCACCCAATAAATGGGAAAAAAAATCGATTCTAATCGAATAACTAGAGATCTCTAGACACGATTCTACGACACAGCTTTGTCCAACCATTTCTTTAAATGGGGCCATCTGACCGAATTTCGAATCAGGAGAATTGGCTAAAAGGAATGAAGTCAGCCTTCGCGCATCAGACTGCTTTCAGCTCAAATTCAAAAAACAAAATCTGTGCCTATATAAACCTAATAGAAAGGTGGACTTAACCCTAAAGACATAAAAGCGGAGAAAAAGAAAATTACATCCAAATCAAGTATTTATGCACCTTCTCGAGAGTGAAGCCCAGAACAAAATATAAGTCAAATGCTTTAGCTATCCTTAACTATTACTACCCAAGGCCTAAGAATAAAGCCTATACTAGGCTATATGTATCTCTAGTATCCATACTATTTTGTTGCATTTAAGGCTTCGAAGTGAAAAAGTTTTTCGTCAGGACTCGACAGATGTTGTTGACAACCTTGGAGAGCCCCTCTCTTTAAAATTCAAAAATTGTTTTGATTTCCCCTTTTTTTATTTTTCTTTGACTTTTCTGTGTTCTACTATAACCAGGAACTATTTCAAGTTAGGACTTCATAGGCTGGCCATGGGCTTTTCGTTTCTTAAGCCAAATGCCCCACCGAACACTAATCCGCAATTAATATAAATTTTTAAGTCATCAACTAAAATCACGTGATTTACTATATAAATTTAAACCATTTGGGCAAGTAATTAAAAATAAATCACCTCGTAAAACGGTTTCACCCTTTTCACGAACCTCTTTTATGCCCCTTTGAAAATACGTACGTGCAAGAGTTGGTAAGTAATGAACTTCTAAACGCCCTACAATATTTACTCTGTAACATTAAATTTTAAAGTTTTTTACACTGAATTTATATATTTTATTCCAGTTATTTGTATTTGTCACGCCCCTAAAAATAGGAAGCTCAATACTTTGTATGAAACAAACTTAGCGAATTGTTATATTTTTTTTATTTGCTTTGTATTTTTTTTTCGATATTATGAAATTCTTGAAAAAATCAAGTTTTTAAAGATCTTATATAATAAAAGTGGACATTGGAGTTTGATCGGGCCAATCTTTGTCTAGTTAAAGGTTTGTGGTTTTATTGTTACACACCAAAATTTGAGTTCGTACGCCTATTTACTTGACCAAAAGAACTTTTTAAATAAAATGTAAATTTGAGGTTGTCTTACATTGAAGTCGCATGGCTGTGGTTTAATCTTACTAATTCTTTTTATACTTTGTCTGAAATATGATTCGTCGTAAAGTTTTAACATTCTAGCCTTATTTTAAGTCTAAAAGTTTTACACATACGGACAGACAGACGGGCGGGCATGGCTTAATGCTTAATCAATTCACCTGCCGGTCTCGATTCCATCTCTAAAAGGTCTCAGGGCCTGTTATATCTGTGCGATATCATACAAGTTTCGGAGTTTCGGTTTCAACTGAGGTTTCCCGCAGAAAACAAATGAGTTTTTCGGCCCCACTTTGATCGGGGGGCAATCTTCGCTTAATAAAAAACTAATACAAAACTAATTAATACAAAGCTAAATAATTTGGTTCAGTATTTTCTGTTATAAACTTCTTTTACAAAAAAAAAAAAAAACAGACAATATTCGGAAACTAAAAATTGATAATTAATCCGACTAACCAACCCGAAAATATCCGTACAATACAATCTTTAGTCGATGACACTTGTCATTATTACAGTTTCTGCATGCCGACGCCAGTTATTACCATATCATAATCAAAATATAAACAATAGTATGAGTGTTAACCTGTATTTATTCATATGAAAGGCAACTCACTCTTCTCTCACGTTCTCTATGTACTGCTGGGGTCGTAAAATTGGCAAAGGTGTGCTTGCATAAATGAGTTCCACCTCATCCTCTCTCCCGGCAGGTTAAAGTCAGTCTACTCTACACAATGTTGTATATATATGTGCAAGACTGCGTTCTGCCAATAGTACCCGTCGTACAATGTCTAGTATATCTAATATGCCTACAGGGGCCACTGATGTTGTATCTATGGGAAGTACACTTTGACTTAACGAGACTCCCTTCAGTTTGGTTGAATCAATTTTGCTTCGGAACCTGCTGCTGCTGGATGAGATTGCATAATGGCAACAATAACACACACAGCTTAATCTGGGCACTTGGGTGTGTATTTGTTTCTGTGATGAAGTGAAGGTGGCGAGAAGATGATAATGAACAGCGGTGGTCAGGGGGGCCCCTTTTGCAGATACTTTCCGCCTGGAAACTCCTTGTAGGGTTAATTGCAAAACGCCCACCGGCTAAAATTGGCCGCTCGTGGATGATTACGATGGAGATTATGATGTTTCGGTAGGGGGGTTTCGTACACTTTTTAAAAGCCGAAAAAAGTATGCAAATTCACAAAGGAGAGAAAAAGATATAAAATTTCTTTCCGTTTTGCACTTTCGCTTTCTTTCATAAAAAATTTACACTTTGTTGTTTTTTTTTTGTAATTCAGGTTTTTTGTTTATTTTTCAATCCCGGGCGCCAGCCAGTAAAAAAAAAAAATACACTCAGGAACACAGCGATTAATAATTTCTAGAGACCCGTACTACGTGTTCAATGCCGTTCCGATGCAGACTGGCAGCGCCGCTGAGTGAAGGTGAATTCTCCTCCATTCGTCCAGCGATCTGTTGCGAATTGGACACTGTTTAGTTTTTTCAGAGAGTCTGTCTGTTCAAGTACTTGACTCGGTGGAAAACTGAGAGGAGAGAATAAGACTAATGGGAAAATTCAGTGGCTGTGAAACTTATTGAGACATGCGTCTTCTCAAGCATTGTATAGTTCGTATCGTAGCATGGGGAAGGAAAAGCTCTTTTTATGAGTGCATCGGATTTAGAGACACCCGAGACCCACTGAGAGGCCGCCACATGGTGGCTGGGTGGTGATTTTAAAGGTGAACAACGGACGGGTGTGCGGATGCACTTTTAAGTTTACTGAGTGTCGATGGCATTTTTACTCTGTCATTGACAAGTGCAATTGTGGAGGTTTTCCTTTATGAGTTTTTGTGGAACAAGGCTGCTGTAAAGGTTTTTTATTTTTTATTTTTGAAGGCGATGATTTATTTGAAGGTTGTTTTCATTATTTGAATCCTAGTTAAAGTTACTTGCTTAAATTTTTAGTGAGTGATTTACTTGTGAGTCATCTTTGAGACTAAGTGTATTAAGATGGTTTTTGCTGCACGATAGAAAAATAATTTCTTCTGGGAAAACCAGTTAAAAACAACGTTGACTAGTTCTTGAACTTTGGAGTTCTGTTACTTTTACTTTCCAAATTATTCTGACATTTTTAAACACTTCTTAGCTTATCTTATCAATTTTAGGGTAACGGATGGCCCGACTACTTTCAAGTCAACTTAAGTTGAAGCAAGTTCAGCGTTATAAATTCTTTTTTAATTTAGGTAGATTCTCTGCCACTAATTCGAGTTCACTAGACGCGCATATTATCGGCTCAAGGGGTGGCTTTGACTTTGTCCAACTAAGTCATTCTTGGCACAGGGACGATCACAATATGTCGGGGGATATATAAACAATGTGTTCAAAACTGTCAAAGTTAACGGTGAATATCACTCGAAGCTGTTTAGTGTTGAGATTCGCACGAATACTGGCGTTTCTCACTGTATACCAACTCGATACCATCATCAGCAACCCAACTCGAAAATCTTATTGGGGTACATAGTACCCGCAATCTTATTCGTTCGGTCGTTGAGCCAGACTTCATGATCATAGATACGATTAGAATAAAAACTGAATTAATAACTGATGTCTTGGCTTTCACTCAAAAGTTATGTTTTTCTGATGTAAGCTTTGACAAACAAAAACAAACCGCTCGTTGAAAACAGTTAATGCTGGAGTCCACAACACATCACCCATTAGGGAACATTTAAAATTTCCAAATCATTTCAAAATATGTGATTATAGGGCATGACGGATCGCCGCCGAAAAAGAGCAAGAATTTCCAACGTCATTGGCGGAGTTTACTTAGAGATCAAATATTGGCGTACTAATGAACAGGCGTTTCACAAAAAACGGGGTTTTTAGATCATATAAAATTCTAAGGGATGTAAGCCAAGGCTGCATTTATTTGCTCTAATATTGTTTGTGAGAAATTTTACCCAATACAATTCCGTTAAAATAGTCACTTAAAAGTCGTGAAATAATATCGTATATAATAATATATAATAATATATAATATAATACACCGGAAATAATATCTCAACAGTTCAGCGCTCAACAGATCAGCATCAAACAGGAAGTTTCTTTCTATATTTGTCCTATGAAGCAGTGAAAAAATCAATCAGTCATCAAAAAACGATCCTATTGAGAAAAACTTTTAGACAAAAAAATCGTAGGTATTACTTTTGGAACCTCCTTTTCTTATACCTACACGCCTTTTTCATGGTTTTTGAAATATTACATTCAATTCAATATAATATAGAATTTTGGCGTATACATGATTCCCTCCCCCTTTAAGAACTATTTTAAAACAAATCCATACCTACTTTATTTACTGTTCAATATTCTTTTATTTAATATGCACATACAGCGATTATTTTAAGTTTGCTCAAAACTCTCTCGCAAATAGAAAACGCACCCAGCGAAAAAATCTATTGCACTCATGACGAAGCGGTAAGTTAAAAAGCTCACAACACAAGCCCCCATTTCCCCCTAAATTCGATAAAAATACTCTCATTGCGAGAGAAATAAATAGACAAGACCCAAGAGAGAAAAGAAAACACAGCGATGTAAAGTACTCTCGTAGATACGAGAGAAAATAGTAGACGAATTCAACAAAAAAATAAATAAAAAATAAGAGAAAAATAAAATGCAAAAAGTTCAATGGACTTTTCCGACCATCGTTGCATATGTGTGTGGCCGTATCTATGCATATCTTGCATTTAAAGAGTGTACGTATGTATGTATATTACACTTTATGGTTTGACATTCCCCCGCTTTATTGTTTCCTAATTCATTTTCGTGTTTACTTTCATTCTCTTTTTGTTTCTCAGTCATTTTTTTTTTGTGGGCGAATTGTTTATTATTGCAAAACGTTTTAGTAGGTGAATTGTGCAAAAGTTGTCGTCTATATCTGCCTCCCAGCAGATACTTTGCCAAAGTAACTATAAAATTTTGTGTGCGCTGTGTGGCAGAGAGAAGCAAGAAAAACTACGAGCTGTGGTGGAACGGTGTTCGGGCAAATCCGAGGGCAAACATACAACACAGTTCGATGAACTCTTTCGCATAGATAAAGCCAGCTAAACGATCAAGAAAACTATACAAAGACGACGAAGTCAATGAAACTAAATGAAAGGCAGGGAACACACAAACGTTGGGTAATGTCAGATTCCGAAATGCAACCTTTTTGGGGGGGAGAAAATTTGCATTTTTCATCAGCGCTATCAGAGAAAAGAGAAAGGTATCAGATTGTATTGGAGGAGAACTAATCCATCTACATTCTAAGTAGAAGCTATTCCTCCCTGAGCATGGTACTGGCCATAAATGCTAATCAGCCAACGCATTATTATCTTTGTAAGGTTCATCAAAAACAAAAAAAAAAAACTTAAAATCGAAGGCAAAACTTGTCATAAAAAAATGCTAGAAGAAAATGAGAAACCTTCGCATTTGTATCTTTTTTCGTACGAATGGCATTGACCAGATGAACATAACCTAAAAAAGAGTCAACGCAATGACCTCGCTTACTAGCAGCAGCACTGGCGATGTAAGGTGAGTTTTTTTTTGTCAGAGATTTTGCTCTGGCATAATAGATTTTTATTTATTTATTTCGAAAATCCATATCTGAGTCATAGGAACGGAATATAATGTAGTGCTTATTGAAGTGAGACTTGCATGCTTTACATTGCATTCTTTGTGTGGCTAGCAGCCAGCGCATTAATGCACTTTGTTTGGAAAGGTCATATTGGCGTGTGTCCTTCGTTAGTCGCATTAGGGGCGACCACGACACGTTATAGGTGAGCTGATAAATATCACATATTATTGGATTTGGCGATAATTCTTTTCAGGTAGATCGTACAACTGCAACAAGGTGATTTAAAAATGATTATGGCAAAGGTAAATTATGTGAACTTAGTCAATGCTCTGACTGATTAATGAAAAATGTGCCCAAAAACGTTAACTTGCCAGAGATAGTCGGAGAGCTGATGACAATTTTTTTTACTGATTTCAAAAACTTTCCAACCTTCATAAATTTGTTGTCCTGAGTTAGAAGATCACAAAAATGACATTCTGCCGCCTGGGCCTTAGGGAGATGCACCGACCTAAAGTTGCACAAAAAAGTAAGAAATTTAACCAATAGTAAGACGTTCCAGAGACACTATTGAACTTAATTTGACTGAAAAAAATCATTTGTCTGAACAAAACAGGTTGTCTGACATTGAAGTCTTGGCATAAGTTTACCGTAGGTCCAAGCGGAATGTATTGGATTTTTATCTTTATATATGGATTTGGGTGTCCTGATTCCGAATATGAAAAATTATTAAAAATTGTCGGTCTCGATTAGTTTAGAAGTTATAAGCCAAAGAACTTCAAAAAGAGTGCAACTTTAACATACGCGTAAATGGCCATAGGCGCCTGCCAGACAACTGGCACCTTACCTTAGTGGAGCGACGAAGTCGCGTGAGCGGCTAAACTCTGCGAAAAGGGGAGTTGAAATCCTTTAAGCCCGCGAAGCGGGCGACCCAAACACTGTTGTCTCTAAAAGCAAATTTATTTTACAGCGAATCTTGTCAGATTTCTATAGCATGTCTTAGGCAGAAATTAAAAGTCTAAGATGAGGCACTTTGTATGGAAAAATTGAAACTTTGAATAGCTATAACTTTTAAAGAAAATGAGACCGACAATTTGTAATAACATATTCGTAATTAGGACACTGAAATACATATATAAGCATAAAAATAACAACTAAATTCCAACTAGACTTACGGTAAACTTGTTCCACATATTCGTAATCAGGACACTGAACTACATATAAAAGCATAAAAATAACAACTAAATTCCACTTGGACCTACGGTAAACTTGTTCCGAAGTCTTTTGTGAGCGTTGCTTTGGGCGGATTTTATAAATTTTTCGCACTTTGTTATTTACTTATTATACTAATAAGTAAAGTGGGCGTGTCAGTTGGCGGATTTTGAAAATGTTTACACTTGTACTGCTTCGGGATCTAGAAAGCCCAGATATGAAGTTTCAAAATCCTAGCTCAAATTTTAAGGCCTAAAAACTACCTACAGACAAACGGACGGACATGTCTCATTCGACTAACAATTTCGTCTCGATTATATGCCCTTATGGTTCGGGGTGTCTACGGTGAATATTTCTCCATGTTACAAACTATGAATCAACTAAAAACTTTTGAATATAAGTTCCTATGTTTTCAGAATAGTTTCTTTACATTAACTCTTCTTTTAAAATAACCTCAAAGCCTCAAGCAACCTTGTCTTCAAGACGATAAAAACTATTTCAAATCATCCACTAAGGTGAACGACATCTTGTTCTTGGGGAAAAACCAGTTGCACTCGCTTTAACTGGAAAAATTCAAGCCTATGTAGCAGATGACAAATGCCAAGGAACCAACTAGCCATGATTAACGATCTTGAAGTTGATCGTTGACTGTATACTCTGCAGTACACAAACACTATCGCATTCACACATGCACTTACCGATTATCTAATGCAAATCGAAACAAACGAGCGATATTCAAATACCTAAAAGCCCAAAGAGAATCGCACAAAAAATATGGAATGCTGTGTTAGAAGCAAAACTACTACTACTGACCAGGCCACCTTCGCGGACCCACAATCTATTGCTAGCGTGTCCAAGTAGATACACTTCCACTGCACTGCTGTGCCCTAGCAGCGAGAGTGAGAGAAGTTGTGCAGTCATATATATAGCTGCAATATACTTGCAAAACGAACTGACGAATGCGAATGAAGCAACGAGCATTTGTTCAACTCAAGATTCGAGGTTAATGGACTTTTACCCTCTGGATGACTCGGCATGCTCGATTCGGGTGCATTATGAAGGTCATTTATTTTAATGCAACACTGTGCAATGTACAGAGAGACGAAAGTGAAAAAATATTATTCCAAATGAATACAATTTGCAAGTGTTAAAGTCTAATCACGGTCTCATTTAGTGCCACACTAAGCAGGCCACCAGAGCAAGCATTACGTTCAACTTACATTCGAGGTGTTTTTAGCCATATTAAAGCATTTAAGGCAATTGAATTGGCAAAGCTTCTAGGTTGTTCAAAGGATACAAGCATATCTCTTACCTCCCACACGAACAAAACAGGATACATGAAAATTGAACACCCTTCTAAGGAAGCGAAATTGAATTATGCTGTGAATGAAGTAATTGAGTTAATAAAAGGGAAGCTTTACCCCGGTTTCCTGACTATGTTATTCCCTCCCACTGCGATAAGTTTTGACTTTCCCCAAGGTGGAAAGTTCAATAAACACATACAGAATAGAAGATGAACAGTAGTGTGTGGAGCGGGTCCTCGAAAGTGTCATACAAGTGCACACCAGGAAAACGAAGCACAACCTTCTGCTACGATTTTCTTTCTTGGTGTACCCAAAACAGGATGGGTGCGGCACAATTCAGAGTACAAAAAGAGGAATATATAAAGGAAGTGAAATGTTCAAAGATTCCTAACGGGGGTGCTCCATTATCTAACAGGGCAAATACCTTGTGGCACGAATGGTGGTGACAGTATACATGTCAAGGAACTTTATCTGCCAAAGCTTCATTCGGATTCTCTTCGCAGAGGAGATTTTGCCGAAACATTGACTAAGAGCCCTTTAAGCGTGTTTATTAAGCAAAAAATGTGGGTGGCTTGATGTTTAATCAATAATTGAGGACAAGAAAGGACAGATGCACGCTTGAATTTATTATTGTTAATGAACGTTAAATAATGATGATTGGTCTGCTCCATGCACAGATTTTTCTTGACCAATGACAATTGACCGAAAATAGCCTAAGCATTAGAATTAAATGTGCTTATTTATCAAGCTTCAAGGAGGTAACTTAGCATTTTTGACATACCTGAGAGCCAAGGTTTTCGACCGAAATAAGGAGGCAGGCAGAATGGCATGGTTAATTAAACAATTTTTAATAATAAAATGCCAGCACTAAAATTAAGAAAAACTGTTAACGCTCTTTTGTCCAACCACCATGTTCCTAAAAGTTAAAAAAATCAGTTTCGATGCATAATAAAGGGACAAGCATGTGACGCTTAAGGGCAACTGGAAAAGCAATAGGCACCGGAAATGGACAACTGGACCGATAACGAGAAAGGCAGAAAAATTCAGTTACGCGGGAAAATAATTTATATTCCGTAATATGTGTTTTTGAAATATATGAGGCAAAGGGTAAAACCATTTTTTTGATATCAATTAACACTTCACGCAAGAACATGGCAAAATACACCTTTTAAGGGGTAGTTTTTCCTGATTCAAAAGTGAAGCCCCAATTGCTCAAAAAAAAAACAACATAATTCGTGAAAAAACCCAAAGTAGAGCAAATCTGGTGGCGGCCGGAGGGTATATACAGCCGGCTTTAAGAGTATAAAGCCGCAAATTAACTGGAGTAAAAAACTCAAAGCTAACCTTACTCGCACTGGCAGCTCAGAGTCAGAAGATCGATCGCCTAACCTCTCACAACCATGCATTCTGGGTGCGTACGGGTGTCCTCACACACATGGAGGGGACCTACAATTTTTCGCGAATTGAGAGGGATGTCATGACAAAACATGCTCATGGATGTTTTCGAACCCAGTATTCGTTAACAGTAGTCCGACACACTAGCCACTACATCACTTGGTTGGTAAGGGAAGACACCCGCGAATTATCGAGGTTGCGAATAGGTATAGAGTTATTCAAAAGTATTCAAGCTTTCAACTTCTAAAAGCCGAAACCCTTCAAGGGCCAGTTTTTCAGTGCAGGGTTAACCCTGGGTGAAACTAAGATCTGTGAATCCCGGAATAAAATGAATCTAGGCTTAACGTGAAGTTAAGTCAGGAGCAGTTTTTCAGTGCAGAATTAACTGCAAGGTTTGATTGCAGAAAATACAACTTTTGAACGTTCTACAAGACAAGCAATTAACGCTCATCAGTTCTATATCAACCTTGAAACACCACGCACATCACTTTTTTAAAACTCTTTCTTCTACAGAACAAGTGTACTCTTTGGAATCTCCAGACACTTTCAAACTTCATTTATTTAAAAATAGGATTAATAAATTCGTCAAGTATGAAGACATACGCGGAGCGATCCGTCGGCTTTTGTTGTAGGTTAATGTAATATTTATTGCGCAGTTTGTGTAAAACTCTATTTGTTTATTATATATCTCGAAATATTTTGCAATCTGTTTGAAACTTATATTTAAAGATTTTTTAGTTTTGTCACTTAAAAACAGGGTGACATAAAACTTTTCCTATATTTTTTTCTTATTTTTTTTTTCCTAGAAAAAGAAAAGTTAACAAGAGCTCCCATAAAACTCTTGTTAACTCTTGTGCCTGCGTCAAATTTACTTGATGTAAAATAAAAGGGTCCAGAAGTTACGATAGAAATACATATCTGCTAGCAGCATAATTTAAGTCAGTGAATTGAAGCGTTTTCAAGCACATCTAGAAAACCATTAAATACTTCCAAACTGCTTTAGTCGAGGTAGGCAGTTCGTTATTTACTTCAAATGTTTGCCTCTTACCGACACCATTTCGAAAATAGAGGGATGGTTTATCGGCCTTTCTTACCATTTTTAAAATTTAAAATCCATAAAGCAGCAATTGACATTTTTTCAATTACCGTTAGTTTTTTTTTCAATTTCGCATCCAGCTACGTTCTATTGGCCACTTTTCTTAAATTCTGCGGAAATGAATTAATGAGAAAACTGTAAAATATGTTGTTTTCTATTTCGTTTGCCTATATAGGTTTAAGAACTTGAGGTTGGAAACGGGCATTTTGAAACTTTTTAAATGCAGTAAACTTGCGTTGTAAACGCTTAATTCTTAAGCCAAGTTTAAATAAGATCGTCATTACCATTACCTAGCAACCTTGATTTTGAGTCAAATCTTCAAAGTATTTGAATAGGTATTCGAAGTTTGCTTTAAGCTTTACATGAAATCTTAGAAGATGAACTATGACCGTTTTTTGTTTCAAAGTTATATTTTATGCTGTTTAGGAACTAGACGGGGAGACATACCTTATTTTGACCTTTTTTATAATTTTTTAAATTTGAAATCCATAAAACAACTATTTTGAATTTTTTTCAGTTCCCGTTAGACTTTTTTCGATAGAGCAACTGGATGCTTTTTCTCAAATTCTATGGCCAACGGTTTTTGCGAAAACGGTAAAACAGCTCCTTTTTTATTTCGTTTTTTGTTTTTGTTTTTAATAGGTTTTGAAAAACTAAGGTTAAAAACGGCAATTTCGTTTTGTATGCTTTGTACTTACCGTTAAGATACTAGAAGATTTTTAAAAATAATTTTTGAAAATGCTTTTCGGTTTTGAGTTAAATCTCAAAATTTTTTGAAAATTAAAGTTCGCTATAATTTTTTTTAAATTTTGGATAATTTTTGATACGTGTGGGTTTTTTCATATGATTCGTCCAAACAGGAGATAAGGGGACACACACAGGTTTTTTCAAGAATTTTTGCGATTTTTTTCGAAAATGCGTAAAAACTGTAGCATTAAAACTTTTTCTGAAAAATATGAAAAAGGCATTTGGTTTATTTTGTGTTGCTTTATACGTGTGGCCAATATTATCTTTGTGCATTAAACGGTTCAAAAGTTATGGCCTCAAGCACTTTGAAAAACGTCACCCATTTTCAACTCTTTATTTCTCAAAAACTTTTCGATATTTTCAAAAAATTAAATTTTTACATTTGAGTTTAGTATTTGCTTAACGTAAGTTTCGCTTTTCTTGTTCTTGCCTGCTTATCTTAGTATTGAAAAGCATTTAATCCATTTTCCCATGAAATTTCAAACTGTAATTATTAATCCTGCCATCGTCACCTGAAAAAAAAAGACTTGTTCTTTTTCACGGCTCCCACCTCCGCGAGGGTCTGACAAGCCCTCCGAGAGTATCAATTGTCTTGAAAAACTTCTCAAAGTGCCGTTCGGATTCGGCAAAAAATTGTAGGTCCCCTTGTATGTAAAGAAATTAACACACCAGCATACATTGTTGAGAAGTTGGCCCTGGTTCACCTCGAGCTGTTGCGCCACTCTTTTTATTTTTTTTTTTAATTATTAAACCGTTATTTCTGCTTTAAAAAAATGCTCTCGTTGGATTCTCTGACTATTTCCGGAGTTTTAAAGCACACCCAATATTGTCTTTCTACGGCTTACCGTTCAAAAGTTATAACACGCGTTATAGCGATACCATAAGAGGTCCTTTTTCCATTTTTGGACGGCCGCGTAAAGTAGGAAAACAATTTGAAACTTTTCTCCAGAGCTTATTCCGGTGCTTACTCTGGATCAAATTGACTTAAAAACTCATTTTCTTAAATCTTACGATTTCTGTTTGCTTGTAATACCTAAATGAATTCTCAGTTCAATTCCGAAACTCGAAGGATCTTGATCTTGATTCAATGACATAGTGGCCTCAAGGCATGCAAAAAGACGGAATTTATAAAGGATATACGTGACGCACCGTGCAGTTTGGACCTTCCGATCCATACGAAACTAGGATCTAGGCAAGGAGACTAATTTGCGAGAAAAGAAAGTGTCGAAGCGGAAGGCGCTATTTTTCTAACAGTGCCCTTTTGCTGGGTAACATAGATGATGGCGATATCATTCCATGATAACTCACCCAAAGAACAGGATTTTACAGCAATTGAACGAAACACGAAATGTGAGGCAAAATGGTCTTAGAACATCGCCTTGGCAAAAAAGTAATCAGCAGTGGCAGCGAAGAAAAAGTAAAATCCACAAACATCTTAGTGGAGATCCGACCAAAAATAACTCTTGGCAAAGTTGAGTCAAGGCTCCTAACATTTAAGTTCAAAATTTTGGGTTACAACCAAATGTATTGCTTAAGCTAACCTTGGCACTCTTGCTTTATGAAGCTGAATGCTGGATAATTCAGAAAAAAGCTAAGCTTTTTTGTGGAATTTTTTGAAAAAAAAAATGATTTGTCCAAGTACTGTTAGCGATTGGAAGAGTAGATTTAACCGCGAAGATGAGCTCTACGAGCTGTTCTATGATATGCATCGCACATTCGAGCGAATATGGGTAACAGATCTGCCAGCTAATCGCGTCTTTGAATCCTATCTACCTGGTTGTATAAGACAGGTAAGGCCGAATGTTTTCGAGACTAAAACGTTAGGTACCTAACCTGAAGCCACGCACAAAATTGGGTGAATCTTGTAAGTATTTTCAGTTAAACAATTCCTTACGCATTTTTCGCGTACCTTTCTTAAAGTTTCACATACATTTGTTAAGAAAAAATGTAGTTACAAAACGAAACGAGTCGAAAAGTAGAAATAGACAAATACAGAGTCCTGCAGCCTATTGACAGGCAGACGGGCTGATAAAGCTAAGTCAATTTTCCTGTCGGTCTCGTTTATATGTCAAAAGGGTCCTAAGGACTTGAGGTGTAACTTGTATACGAGGTTATAAACTATACATCAAACTCAAAATACTCCGGGTGGTATTCGTAAGTTTTTTATGGAACAACCTCAGGGGTTGTTTTCCCATGAAATGCAACGTTCCGCCACAGTAATTAGTATTTTTTAAATGACTGTTAAAAGTTTAAGGCAATTCTTTTCCATTGGGTCCCATTGGGAATGAGTAATATTCATTAACAGAAGCGTATGCGAATTCTTAACAAATTAATTTTCATTTTGAACCCATCTTAATCATACATTGATATTCAGGTGCATTATGTGCAGTGTTTTTAAAAAAAAAAAAAAACCTTTCTATTCATTTGTACATTGAAGTGATTTTAAAAAGTTGAACTGTGCACTCGTATGCACGGCATTTTATCCTCGCGATTGGGACGCTAAATGCGGAAATCTATCAAAAGAGTTATAAGAAAACGAGCTAATGTTGAGGTATACCTAAAACAAATGCATAAAATATACTATACAATCTGCATAGTTTGTTGAAATAAAGCGAAAATAAATAAAAACTCAGTCAGCGAAAACTGGAAAGGCGTACGCTGCTACTGCTTGCCATTTTAAGTTCAGTGACCCGGGTACAAGTGATTGGCCTACGACGTCGGATTGCGGACTCATTTATTGCCTTCGTCGAGCCGAGGAGTTGCAGTTGGAGCACAGCAGCACAACTCTTCTGTGAATAGAGAATAAAAAGGCAAGCGATGCGAGTTCATCGTACAAAATAAATAGAACGTGCATTTATCCAACTGCGACGCTTTGACTCGCTGTGTCTATCGTTCAATGACTCTTTGTATGGGTAAACCTTTCCATAATAGTAGCTATGAGCGACCAATGCTGTGCCGCGTAAAAGCTCCTACATTTAATGAAGATTTCGCTTGGCCACTATAGCATAGCGTTGCAACGGATGCGAAGCTTTATCAAAGCCTAGCAGCAGCGCACCCTCGTGTCTCCATTGTTACAGGTTTGTGTAGTTCCGTTTATCGTTGGCGACTGATTTTATTAGATTCTCGGTTTTCTTTATAAGATGTTGAATATTTATCGTTTTCTTCTTTGTTACAACTGCCCCACGTTGCATTTCGTTTGATGATGTGTCGAGGTTATGGCGTGCAACACTTGAATGGATTGTCCTTCAAGGCCTTACACTTTTCTGATTTTCAGTTAAACATTCAGGTATAGCTTCTGTCAGAGGTTATCTCGTTATTTTCTAGTTTAAAGAGTTTAGGCTTCTAAAATTGCAGAGAATTTTATTGAACCTTTTGCCACTTAGTGTTTTAAAACGCTCCTAAATATGCAATGCACCATGGTCTCACATGAAAAAACAGCATAAAACACAAACTGGGGTATTTCCTTAGCTAAATGTGAAGGAAAACAAGAGAATTATTGGTCTGTTTAAGGCTTTGTCAACATGTGTCGGGCAAGATTATCTTGGTGGGAAAAAGGCAATAAATTAAAGATAGGTACCTAACTTACGTTCATTTTTTAGTTAGATGCTGCAACAGAAAAGGGTGTGGTATGAACACATTTTTATTAAAATATTGATAAAATAATTTTTAGCGGTTATAGGATGCTATTTCTGGAGTCACAGAAGAGAGAGCGAGACTGTAACGAGTCGTTTCATGGATAAACTAAGACAGATCTTATTCAGTAAAAGCCTCCAAAACCCCGCTTGTGGTGTCAGAACGTTCTCAGATCAAGATTGTTTTAATTAATTAATAATTTTAATTTCAATCTAAACTCAGTAATATTGGCAGATTTGGATTAAGGAGAAGATATCTTCTAAAATAACCAAAACATGAAACATTTCATTGTTTTGGGGATCTTTTTACCGGTCCGTCTAAAAATGGAAAAAGGACCTCTTATGGTATCACTCCGCTGTCCGCCCGCACCTGTAACTTCTTCGACCGGTGAGTAGAAAGATGAAACACACAGGCCGTGAAAAAAATGGGAACGCATTGATAAAAATAAAGGCAAAGAGTTTTGGCGCTTATCTTAAAAAGTTTTACAGCCAGAAAGAAGAAATTGAAACGTACGCAAACTTAATACTGAGTTTTTATAATAATTTCAAATTTTTGCAAAAATTTAAAAGTTTTTAAAAGATAAGAAATGGAAAATATGTGCCCGTTTGCAACGTGTTTAAGGTCATAATTTTTTAATAACCAATATCGATTGGGGAAACATATATGTACACAGGTAGTAACCGCAACTTAAGAAAAGGCTTAAGTTTCAAGTTTAGTTTTGAAATTGCAGTTTTGACGTATTTGCGAAAACAAATCGTGAAAAAATTTAGCCAAATAATTTGAAAAAAATTCCACACATCAGGAATTATTTTTTATTGTCGGGAAAACTACAGAATTTTTTTAATATTTAGCAGATTCTGATATATCTATAGCCCGAAAGCAACAAAATCAGTTCAAAAGTATTTTTTAAAATATTTTGGTATCTTAACGGTAAAACCGTTTTAATGAAATTTGTTTTGTATATAAAACGTATGACAACTTCTCTAAAATTTTTAAGGTACATATTTCGAAAATGCCGTTTCGAGCTTAAAATTTTCTGTATCTGTTTAAAAAACAATTAAAAAACCCGCATATATAACCAAAAACTAAAAATCCTGTGCCCAGAGTATAGAGAAAAAATATCCATTGCTAGCGCAAAGTAGGTATATGAGAATTTAAAAAAAATATAACGGTACTCAAAAAAAGAAGCTGAATGGTCGTTTTTTTAATTTTATATCAAAAAAATTTAAAAAAAAAAACTTAAAAAAACGCATGCCCCCCACTACCTCGGTAACGGTAATATATACCGGTTCGAAAAAAATACCAGGCATAGAATATTTTTTGATGTTCGAAAGAAAAATATAGCGGGCCGTAAAATTGTATGGTTTTTGAGATACGCTTAAAATCATTTAAGTTGATTAACAAAAATTGTGGTGCTGAAATATGTTTATCTTATCAATTAAGTTTTACGCAAGCACAAATCACTTGAGAAGCAAGCCAAAATATGTAAAAAAAATTATTATTTTTTTATTTTTTTTAGAAAAAATATCATAATAAAATGTTTGTCGCCCTGTTTTTCTATAAAAATTTGAGTACCCTTACTTAAAATTCGCCTCAAAGTAGAATAGAAACCTAACAATAAAAGTTATAACAGTACCTACCTTAAAATTATTGAAAGAATATTTTAAGAAATTTTAAACCTGACAATCGGGCAAATAGTCAACGAACTCCCCTTAATTTACTACACTGCAATGGCAGCGTTCAAGTATACTCAGATCTTATGCATATAATATTATGCAAACTGACATAAAAACAATCCATCTATTCTGTGAAATTATAGATTAGGCGGGTGACCTGAAAAATCCTACACAAATCTCCAAGCACTGCTTTTAGATAAATATTTTTTTAGAAAACGTTGGTACATCTAGAACACTCATTTACCCAGCGAAAAATATCGATAGTTGGTAATACTATTAATACTATACTATATGGTAATACTATTAAAAGGCGTTGTCTGTCACTCCTCATTAAAGAAGTGCCCCTAGAAATGTGCTGATAGGTAAGGTTGAAGTGACAGGCGAGTCCAAAGAAACCGACACACTTAGGCCTATGTGGGTCCATTGTGTGATCTATCCCTCCTACTCGTTGAACCATTTTGAGCTATTGATAAAGCGTAAGAGATCGCTAAGATTATTATAGAAGAAAGCTTTCAGGAGAAGATTTTAGAGAGAGCGAGGCATGTACAGAGAAGGTGGAGAGCAGCTCCGACAGAAGTCGTTGTAATAGACATCAAACCTTGTTGTATGCAGTATGCCATTGCCTACCCATCAGGTAGTGTCTTGTAATAACACCGATTGTAGAATTCATGTGCAATCTTTTAAGAGCGATCAATCTTTTGAAGCGGGTAATATCTAGTTTTGGCCACATCTGTTTCGTCGCAGTTGCCACCACCCGTCCATCTGAGATTTGTTCTTTCTGTTGCATCCAGTTTATTGCAAGAGTTTGCATGGGAAAATGCTTAAAGAGTCTTTTTCAGCAAGATTCAGAGAGTTTGTCAGCCTTGCAGTTACCTGGACACTGGGTGTCGCTATGCGCAGGCACCCAGCACAGATTAATGTTGAACTGCTCTGACATCTCCTTTAGAGATGATCGGCAGTCTAGGTCTACTTTTGAGTTTATAGTGATCTTTGTGTTTAAACACAAGTAACAGCATAGTCTCTTGCAGAGATTATAATAGCTTAAAGGAACAGTATATTAATAACTAACTAAAAGAGACTGATTCCAAGCACTTGATGGCCGCCTGACTGTCAGAAAAGATTCGTATATACTTGGAAGATAAAACGTTATTCTTAAGCCAGGACAAGACTTCCTTTATCGCCATAATTTCAGCTTGAAAAGTATACTACAATGATCTGGTAGTCGGAAAGAAACTAAGATTATCCAGAGCAGCGCCCTCATTCCATGAGGACCTAGGGGGGATGGTTGTCTGGAAGTCTTGTCTAACTGTATTTGAGGTATGGTGAAGTCAATGTTTCTAACCGAACCGGAATGCGTCCAGAATAGCAGTGTCTTATCTCGCTATCGGTCCACTGCTTATACATAAGCAGGCTGATCTTTGGACTTTACTCACGATTTATCACTCACGATTTATTATTATTGATTTTGAACCAAAAAAAATCACATTTTTGCGTTTGGTTGCGGTAATACTGCTTTTTAGTATAGGAACTGGTCATGCCACGCGCTTTTTATAATAAATGAAAACCTGAGACCGAAGAATATTTTAAAGTTCATGATAAGAATGATTCATTCCAACAAAAAACTATCGATGGGAAGGAGCATATGAATAGGAATAGGGCATGTATTGGTGTTACAGACGGACCGAAGCTATTAAAAAGCACTGTTGCAATTAATCAGCGGTTATTAAGAAACGCAGTTAAAATACGGAAGATCGTGCAAGTAAAGCTTCGACTATCCTGCTTATTGTTAGGCTCACTTTTAGTCACTTGTCCTTGGTACTGGACAAGAATTGGCATATTTAAAAACACAAGAAGGTTGGAAGGGCAGTATGCGTCTGGGAGCATGCGTACGTCATTCTCGTAGATATGATTCCAATCGCGCCCAAAGCATAACAACGGCCAATGAAATGTTGACTCTCAAGACGCGCTTGAGAGCTATTTGCAGTATGTTTACTCTCATGTGGACACACGCCTTAAGATAAGAAACTTCTGTACCCCCTTAAGGATTCGTATAGTGTATTAAAAGACGAAAGTGTGGAGTAAACCATGAGGCAACTGAGTGTACAGGGTTGTTCTGGCCTTCAAGTTTGAAAATGGAAAGCGCATAGGCGAATGCTATCATTTCTTAAGTGATTAAAAGATGTGTTTGACGTGTCAAGCAGGTTTAGGCCTTAAAAGCGAATTTTTCTATTCACCTAAGTTATACTCTACGGGTGGGTCAATACCAAAACCGGTTGCACTGAGTTTTGACTCATCCGGTATTAAGTAATCTTTAACACTAAAGTGTCACAATGTATCTCCTTTTGGTCTTGGTGCGTCCCTGAAGAACGGCAGCAGCCAACTAGCCCCCGTGAATGATTAATGCGATTCATAAAGTAACGCGAATACTTCAAGGTTAACCAGGAAAGCGAGACACCAAGACAATCAATCACTTCAATCCTAAAAAAACGCTGCAATAGTTGATGGGATGATTCAGTTGTGATTTGGTCTCATTAACAAAGGGGTTAATCCCGGCATCCGTATTAATATATTTTTTAGGTAGAACGTAAGACTTAAAATTAATCCATCGTAGATTTTACCATTTATTAAGATTTTTAATTAAATCAAGGTTCAAGTTTTATTGCTCTGCTTGTGAGGACAGCTGGTTGCTGGTTGGGCAGAATTGCATTAGAAAATACGATGCCAGATAGTGCGGTGGGATCCAACATGTATACTTATGATATCTATACCAATAAATATAGTTGCCTGCACCGACGACGAGGTCATCGGAATTAATATTGATGCAATAACCTTGGAGCACCAGTAGCGCAAGCAAAGCAACACTTACACTTGTGCAAATATGTATGTGTTTGGTATGAAGCCAGCAAAATAATGGCACATTAAGAGGGCAGTGAATTCTATAAAATATTTTTTTGAGTCATGTTTAAATTGCTATTGGGGTCATAGTGCAGTTGCCCCAGTAGAAACAAATTGGATTACCTTTTTGATCATACTAGTAGACTCTAGATACTTGTATAATTGTATTTAGATTGCAAACTAATAATTTTATGTGAAGATTTAATTAAGAAATAAATCATTTATCAGAACTTAGTCGTTTTACTTAAGAAAAAAGAAATCGATTCCGTGTAACAAAAAACCAAGAAGAGTAATAATAGAATTGCTACAAATTTAATTGATGGACATTATTGAAGTAATGGCATTTCGTAAACCAAGTAATTTACGAGCTTTGATTTAAAAATACTTCGCACTTGATCATCACGACGCATACGCCTCTTTGATCTCTTCGCTTATGAGGGCTGCTGGCCGCAGCCCTTCGGAGGTTAAAGTTGTCAAAGTCACCTCTCCCAACTTTCAGTTCACATACAAAAATACAAAAAAAGAAGTACGAGTTGATCTCAGATGTCATTTTTCACAGAAACACGCAAAGCAACTACCATTTCACACAGAAAAATATTCAAAAAATTCATACTGCTTTCCAGAGTTGATCCGGGATTAACCCTGGATCTAAGCTCACTGAAAACTCATTTCTGGGGTTAACGACTAATTAAACGCACAAGACAATAGTTAGCTTTAACGAATTTCTCTACTAGTAACAGGGCTATTGCGTAGTCAGGTCAATTAGACTATTAAAGATGGTAGAGCAAACCAATCGGTCCATGAGGCTGTCTATAACTCTCGCAATTAGGCGCACCATGAAGAACGCGTTAGATAAACCCCAACCAACCGTCCCTACCTGGATAATAGACTCTGACCAGGACGCCGCTCATTTTCAGACAGAATCTCCTGAATTTTTTGTTTGTTGCCGATTTTGGTCCGCCTGAATATTTTCCATACCCACCATATATGGCGAGAGCGTTCCCCTATCCGTCGCTTGGGGTGGCGCCCAATAACGGAGTCTCTTCGATAAAATGTCACCTTGGAAAGTAATGAAAGGGCCCTACCAGGTAGCGGACGACCTTTTCCTGCGCTACTCGTGGGATATAAAACTGCTACGAATATTATGAGGAGTGAGTTATAAAAACGTTGTGGGGTATTAAGCACCGAAATTATTTTATCGGTCTGATGGAAAATGGGAACAGCAGTAAAAGCAATATGCCACCAGCCTAAGGACTGCAAACACCTATAATCATCGCCTATGAACGCCTTAAGATCGGTGAACAAAAGCCAAGTCGTAATTTTTCGACCCTTGGTCAATCTTAATTTTTTGGCTTAAAAATCCTTAGCGGGCCAACCCCACACTTGGGATTCGGCTTTTCGAAAGCGGCTCAGTGGTGGCATCACGCTGCACTTTCGCTACCTTAGAGAACTTTTCACCTGAGGGAAACAAATAAGAAGGCGGAGAAACTAAAGGCTAAGCGCGGCTCTGTACTTAGCGAAAGCTACAGTGAAAAGAATTAGCTGCCTTCTTTCATTTCTTGTATGTAAGACATACAGAAACAGCCAAGCCACGACCGAAAAGTCAGTTTATCCTGTTAAGCGCAATACCGTCTCACATTGCAGACACCTTTGGCGGAAAACAAAAATAAAGCTGCAGCCGAGTATACGACAATTTGCCCTTGCAGCTATCCTTGGCCCTGGGGTTATGCTGGATTTTGATGACTTTAAAGAACTAGAGAGCGCATTAGTCGACTTAGAATTGAAGCTTTAGCTCAAATTCAAGGGTATTTTAGGCTTGTGGTGCTTTTAGATTGAGAGGCTCCACTAACGGCCTGCGGCGGAGTGGCTGAAGATGGTAGCAACTAAGCTTAGCGTTATAAAAAATATAGCCTACTAAATGAACAGTACTGGTCAGCTTTATTAAACGACGAAGCATATTTTAAATGGTTATTTCACACCATTTAAAATTCAAACAATGTCAATGAAATCTCAATACGAAATGGAGAATACTTTCCAACAGGGTGTTAAAACTTACAAACGAATTTCTATTTATAAATTTTTTCATTTCTTGATTTTTTTAGTTTCTGTTTTGGGTCTTTCTGAAAAAAAAATGCAATTAATGCTCGCGATCTGTGTCAACCACTTGCCATGCCCTTTTCCCATTACGAAATTCGCACAATAAAACTGAACCAAAGACGAAAACCAAAAGAGACAATGCTCAGGGTCTTTTCAATGAAACCGTAAGAAAACAAAACTACAAAACGAGAGAAACAAAAAATCAAAACAGAGGAAGCAAAGGAAAAAAGCTTAAATTACCCTCCTCGTCTTCATAACTGCAACACCAGAATAGCGTAACGCATTCAAAACCTTGAAGCTTTATATTTCCAATTCAATAAATCAAATAATTTCTCTCGTCCGAGTGTATAACTCGGAGACTAGCTGCATGTTGCACTTTGCAAAGCGCGTTCACTTGCCACGAACCGCGACTGACCATCACCGAACTGTATGCAAGCTTGACCAACCACTTTTCATAGGAGATCGTGAGACACATCCACCAACGTCATAGGGTGTGTTGCATGCAGTGTCGCTGAGCTTATATGTACGACGTGGGCTTTTGTTTCCAAGTGACAGCCTTGTCAGGCTAAATGGGTCAAGGATAGGTCGTTGGTACCTTTTACACACTAATCATTGAAACGAGGTCGCTTTCGCACATACACGGCGAGTGTGTATGCACATGGGGATCGCCTCGAGACTGGTTCACTTTAGATGATGCTTCACGCTTACCTTCGAATAGTCTGAGTCGATAATAACAAGGAGGAGACAACTCATGCGTAATAACGTGCGCATACTATTTAATCTTCTGATTATGACGAAGCAGAGGTACACAATGCAAACTTTCATTGAAAATTGGATTCGTGTAAACGATGCACCTTAAGACGATTATAATATTCTGTTTATGCGATCGGTCAGGCTGTTATTTTCTCTGCAAATAAGAGATTGGTATGTGTTTAAGATGGTTTGACACAGAGACCAATTATTCAAGTGGCAGGTAAACAAAGCAGAATAAGTTCTTATGCAATGGTGTACACAGGCACGCCCAGTCTTATCACTGTGTTCGAAAAGTAGCAAAACTAATTTAAAAAATTTGACTCAACTTTGTCACGTCAAAATGCTGGGGCTTGACGATTGAGATAAATAAAGCTTAATCCATTACAATATTTTGAGGCATTATCGGAAAATGTATGAATTATGCTAAAACAGACTAAAGCTTGAGTCTCTCTGGGTTTGTATATACCCCATCCCAAAGTATAGGAGGTATATTCATTTTTTCATAGTTTATATCACGGTTAAATAATAATGATAGTAATCATGATCGAAACCGTGTGTCCGTCCGTCTGTATGTCACATGTTTTAGGGTCTTAGATTTTTAAGGTACGGAACTGAAATGTCGTAAATAAGCTCCTTACTACGACATTTGTACAAGTACAAGTGTTAAATGTTTCCAATCCGCCTGCAGAAACGCCCACATTTGGTGTAAATCTTTTATATACCCCCAACGAATAGAACAAATCACATGACAATTTTGTTCAGAAATAACATCATCATACATTTTGTGCGTACAAAGTTTTAGGCCACGCCCAAATCTGGAGGCTGAATAAAAAAAAACAATATTTTTCGCAACAATCGTGGATTTTCAAGTACATATGAAGGTCATATACGGAGCGGTCCTTCGGCTTTTCTTTGAAGGTTTAATGTACAATTATGGCTTAATTTGCGTTCAAAATGTTGTTAAACATATGTACATATTTGAGACTTTACACGCTGTCTCCACACTCAATATTTTATAGAATACCATCTGTCATTTTCATAGAAAGAAAGAAATATTAGAATGCAAGAATCATTGACATAATATATATAAGCTTCCAGTTGCCTATTTTTATTTAGTCGAAACATAAGTAACGACGCCAAAATACAAGCGGAAAAATACAGAAACGCAAAAAAAAAAACATTGCCAATTCAAACTATTCGAGTATTCAAAAATTAGTACAAAATATGTAGGTTTTTTTTTATTTGAAGTAGATAATTTAAATTGTACTTATAAGCCACACAAATATTTTCCCTTGTGGACTTTTGCTCTCATAATACAATTTGAATTTTAGAATAAGACTTCCAATGTCACTTCTCATCGGAAAAAAGGTAAAGAATTTCGAGTTGTTCATTGGACTGCTCGATTGCAGTTTTCACGGAAACACACAAAACTACTGTCATTTGACAATGATATAAAGACAAAGTAAAAGTTTTAAACTATTTTCAAGAGGTGCATTCGTTTTAAGTCCGAGTTAAACAAAGATCTGTTAATTTTAAAGAAAACAAGTCTCGGCTTAACCAAACGAGTGCGGTTTTTCAATACACTAATTACGTCAATAAAGTTATCGAAATCTTCGACTCTTGCAATTATTGTCTCTCCTAAGTGTCAGTTAACTGTTCGCATGAGAAAAACAAGCAAAGGACTTCGAGTCGTTCTAAATTCTGCTCAAATGTCGTTTTTCGTGTGTACCTATACATTTACTTGTTTTGTACACACTTTGTACTTAGGGTCAATTTTTAGTGACACGGCTAACGGATACGTATAAAAATTGACTATTCCTCATCTACTTTTTGTATTGCTAAAACTAAGGCCATAAATAAATTTTAAACTAGTTCGTTTAAGAAACTTTTAAAAATTGTGTTTGAAAGCGTTTGTATGTTATCGTTTCAAATGTCAGTAGTTTTTTATCTTCAAAGTTCAGGCTATTTTTCCTTTGAATTTTTGTTATAATTACGACGTGGGGCTTTCCCAAATGGTTTCTGCCAGTTGCGTAGGAGAGTTAAAGGGGAGCACAAGTTTTTTCGAAACCGCAGTTTCAAAATAATTTCACAAAAATTTTACTTAGGTCTTTCCTCTTAAGTTGCATTATTTATGTGCCCCTGTTCAATGCTGGTTTTCTGAACTAAATGCCATACTATTGACATAATATTATAGGGACTGTCAAATATAAGGAATCGGAGTCAAAATACAAAGCGGTAAAGTATAGGAACACAAAGAAGAGCATTTCAGAGTCAAACTATTCAAGCCTCAAGAAAACGGTTATAACTAATTGTTATTATTATTATTTGATTCGTAAAAATAAAATAAAAAATACATTCAGAAAGTAAAATTGTATTCAATAATGTCTACTTATTTAGCCATGTCATTTTAATTATAAAGGAAGAGTATCCTGTGACACAAATAAGCCTTGAAACAACACATAGAGAGACGGATGGAATGGACATAGTTTTTCCAAATGTCAATTAAGAGTAACTAAGAGAGAGCAACTAATTCTTTCTCCCTTTAATCGGCAATAATTGTTACTATTTATGAAATTTACTTTTATTACCCAAATACCTTTATTTATACCCCAATTACCTTTATTTTCCAAATTTCAAGAAGAAAATTTTAAACAACCACATTATTATTTGTTCGTTATTATGAAATTATATATTTTTATCAATTTATAACAGTCGTTAGATGTCATGCAAGTAAAAAGAATACAAAAAACGTTTGATAATGCAAAAATCATGAGGTTGGTAACGCCGACCTTGTTTTGCAAATATAAAAAGCTTGTATCAGTTTTGCATAGGTGACGCACTAATCTATGCCATTTTTCAAGAGCCCGGTGTGAGAATTTGTTTTTCCACCATTTTTTTCCTAATAGACGACCTAGCTTTCTATGTGAGTTTTTCAAGGTGACAGGCATTTTGATATAATTTTTTTCCGCTTGCATTTTCGAGTCGCGACAGATCTTGCGACTCGTATTTTGGGCAAATTACTATGAAAATGACGCTTGACTAGCAGTCCATATATAGTATGTCAATGGCAAGAATATTTGTGGTGGGCATTTAATAGCTTTCTATTTCATTTAGCAAAATGTTTTTTAGAATGCTCTTCATACGTTTTATATATATGTACATATGTACATACAAACCAATATTTCGTCAAACAATTTTTGAGATATATGTATTTGAAGTATTCGAGCCAGATTTCAGAAACTGAAAAATTTCATAGATTGCTTTAGTTTTCCCAAAAGTTTTAAATATTTCTTGATGTGTGTGATTTTTTTTTTTCAAATCATTTGACCTAATATGATCGGAGATAATGTTGGGGGCAAACATTTTTTCCCGTCATTTCGAAAATACGTCAAAACCGCAGGTTTAACCTGAATTTTATTTTAACCAATGCTTAAGCTCCGGTTCTATATAATATGTGCACCCAATATCGGTTTTTTGAATAAAGTAATTAAAAAGTTGCAAATGGGCTAATATTTTCCATTATGTACTTATGTAGCTATTTCTCAAAAACTTTTCAATGTTTTGCAAAAATTCGTAAAAAAGATTTGTAAAAATTTGTAAAAAAGTTCAATTTTTGTTCAGTGGGGCACTTTCAAATTTTTTTTGGTCTTTTTTACCATCAAACTGTATTTAAACCGTTGTGTACAAAAGATTAGATTGTTTGTCGAGAGAACCTTCCTGGGGCTCTGGCACTGCGGTCTCTAAAAAGGAGCCTATTGTGCCTTCCCTACTGAAATCCTAGAGCCATCTTTATACTCCGGAGGCAGCCAGGAAGACAAGAATCTTCTCTGGAGGGATATCGGCTAGGTTTGCCGAGGAGATAATTTCTTCGTCGAGGATATTTTTTCTCAGACGCAAGAGGGCCGGACATTCCATGATTGTGTATAGAGAGAATTCATCGTTCTCTAGGCAAAATCTGCATGTGACATCCGGTGAAAGGCCGATGCGATGGAGATGTTTTTATACCCCATCCCATAGGATAGGAGATATATTAAGTTTGATTTATAGTTTGTAGCATAAATAATTACCGTAGACCCCCAAGACCTGAAGGGCATATGATCGAGACCGAATTGTAAGTCGAATGAGCCATGTCTGTCTGTCCGTCTGTCGGCAGTTTTTAGGCCTTAAATTTTGAGCTAGGAACTTGAAATTTGATATCTGTTCTTTCTAGGTCCTGAAGCAGTACAAGTGTAAATTTTTTTTTGAAATCTGCTCACTGACACGCACACTTTACTTATTAGCATGAAAAATCAAATGTCGTAGGAAGCTGAAATTTGGTATACGATATCCTCGCTTAAGTGTATTATGGTTGGCATTTAAAAAAAAAGAAGCGAAAACCACCCCCTTGTAGGCGTGGTCATATTTAATATGCATTCTAATAAAAGTTTTTTATTTGATATATGTGCTTTAAGTCCAAAAAACTTCCAATATAAAATGTTCAGGTATGTGCGTAAGCTATCAACTCAAATGAATTAATTTTTGCCACGCCCACCTTTGGGGCGTTTTTAAGTAAAAAAACAGTTTTTAGCCGCCCGCCCAAAAATGGAAAAAGGACCTCTTATGGTATCGCTACGTTGTCCGTCCGTCCAATCGCTTTATAGCTTCTAAACGGTAAGTCGTAGAAAGACAAAATTTGATGTGCGTATAAACTGCGGAAATAGTCAGAGAATCCAAAGAGGGCAATTTTTTTTAAGCACAAACAACGGTTTAATTACAGTTTAAAATTTCATGTGAAAATGTACTTAATTTTTTTTAGTGTTTTTTTCAAGAAGTTTAGTAGGCAAGAACTAGAAAAACGAAACTTCGATTTAAAAAATAGTAAGCTTTAATTAAAAAATAAAACTTTTCGAAAATATCAAAACGTTTTTGAGAAATGCAGAGTCGAAAATGAATGACGTTTTTTTGTGTTGGAGGCCACAACTTTTGAACGGCTTATCGCTCAAAATCAATATTGAACCCACGTATAAAGCAACTCAAAGTAAACCAAGTAAATATAACCTTAGGTCATATTTTTCAAGAACAGTTTGAGTACTGCAGTTTTGACGCATTTTCGAAAAAAAATCGCAAAAATGCATGAAAAAACGTGTTTTTCTTTTTCTGATTCGGTTAAAGTACAAAGCTTACAAAAAGAAGGAAGGCTGCGTTAATTTTTTTTAAATTGCCGTTTTTAAAAGTTTTAGAAGCCTATTTAAAAAACGAATTAAAAAAGGAGCTTGTTTTAGCGTTTGCGCATAAACCGGTGGCCACAGAATTAAAAAAAAAAAACATCCAAGGCTAGTACTGCTGGTTGTGCTATTGGAAAAAAGTCTAACGGGAACTGGAAAAAACTTCAAAATATTTGTTTTATGGATTTGAAATTTAAAAAATTATAAAAAAGGTCAAAAGAATGCATGTCTCCCCCTCTATCCCCCAAACGGTATAAAGTATAATTTTTAAATTAGCACCGGGCATAGTCCATCTTCTTAAATTTTATACAAAACTATAGCAGACTTCGAATATTCAAAAACTTCGAAGATTTAACTGAAAAACGTGAAAACATTTTCGAAAACTATTATTTAAAGATTTCTAGTTCCTTAACGGTTATGACCACCTTGTTTAAATTTGGCTGAAGTATGTAATATTTAAAAGGCAAGCGAACAGCATCAAAAACCTTTTTTTGATTTTTCGACCCTACCCCCTGAAAATAGGATGACATATTTTTAGAGTAACGATACCCAACATAAAATCACCCAACATAATATATAGATTATTATGTTGGGTGGAGATTATATAGCATCACCCAATATAATAACAGTAGACAGCACTACGAAAAAAGTATATTACAGACTGTAAAATATATCCAGAAATAATTTTAATAAATAAATAGAATGTTACACAAACTGCGCAATATAGATGACTATAACCTTTAACAAAAGCCGACGGACCGCTCCACATCTGCCATATCTCATTTACCACATCTCATTTACCACGTCTCATAAAAAATATTATAAACACAAGTGAGTAAGTGCCAGTGTTCGTCTCTGACAAACTTCTATATACCCGACCCTATATACCGTGTAACACCAAATCTTAAAATGTTTTGCCCCGAATTAATATATAATTCGGAACAAGTTTACCGTAGGTCCAAGTGGAATTTAGTTGTTATTTTTATGCTTATATATGTATTTCAGTGTCCTGATTACGAATAGTTTATTAAAAATTGTCGGTATTGTTTAGTTTAAAAGTTATAGCTATTCAAAGTTTCAATTTTTCCATACAAAATACCTCATCTTTGACTTTTAATTTCTGCCTAGGAGTATGCTATAGAAATCTGACAAGGTTCGCTGTAAACTAAATTTGCTTTTGGACTCAACAGTGTTTGGGTGGCCCGCTTCGCGGGTTAAAGGATTTCAACTCCCTTTTTCGCAGGGTTTAGCCGCTCACGCGACTTCGTCGCGCCGCTAAGGGTAGATGCCAGTTGTCTGGCAGGCGCCTGTGGCCATTTACGGGTATGTTAAAGTTGCACTCCTTTTGAACTTCTTTGGCTTATAACTTCTAATCGATAACTAACTAATCGATACCGACAAATTTTAATAACATATTCGGAATCAGGACACCCAAATTCATATATTAAGATAAAAAAATCCAATACATTCCACTTGGACCTACGGTAAACTTATGCCTATAATTTGTGTAGGCTACGCCCCCAAAAGTAGGTCTGGGCTAAAAATAACTATCAATTAATTGTTATTTCGTTAGATTCATCCCAAAATGCGTTTAAAGCGAAAATTATATCGGAAAAAACAGTTTTTCCTAAAAACGCCCCCTAAAAGTGGGCGGAGCTCAAAACTTTGTATGGACCAAACTTTGCAATATATATGTAATTTTAATATATGTCATATATTTTTTTTTTGATTTGGAGTCAACTTCCCGAGAAATCGGGTTTTTAAAGATCTAACATGTTAAAAGTGGGCATGGTCGGTATTGTGGGCGGTCCAATTTTTGCCTTGTTAAAGGTCTTGGGACAATATTGCTCAATACCAAAATTTAAGTTCCTATGACTTGTTTAACTTGACCAAAAGGCGTTTTGAAAGTAAATGTTAAATAGAGGTTGGCTCACATTGAAGCCAGTAGTGGGCGTGGCAGTTGACGTATTAAGACAAATTTTACACTTTGTGCAGCAGAATATCCAAGTCGTGTACAAAGTTGCAGATCTCTAGCTTGATTTTGAAGACCTAAAACCTTCACACATACAGAAGGACGGACGGACGGACATGGCTTAATCGATTCACATGTCGGTCTCGATCATATCTCCAAAAGGTGTAACTAAAATTTAACAACCAAGATTTTTGATGCGTTTTGGAGCTTGACAGTGGTCAATTGGGAAGGGGTATCCGCGATTCGCCTAGGCGGATTGTAACCCTCCGACTAGTTTCTATTTGCAATTGCCGCTGAAAATTCCAGTAAAGATTTTTCAATTAGCCCTGTCAAGGTTGGTCAGGGTATTAGAACTCCAAGTGTGGTAAGCCAGACCTCGGTGGATTCAGCTCTAGCTAGGTTTTTTATAGAGTTCTTGAAGAGTTTTTTTTATTGACTCCACAGAATGGTTCAGGCCCTATCAGTGTTAAAGTTGGGTGGTAAAACCACTGTGGGCTGGAATCCAGTGAAGGATGATTAAGTTGTTTTTGGATGACCATGACTGTTTCTAAAACAAGCTTTGATTTAATAACTTGTAATAATTTTTTTGTGTTAAGATTCTAACCTTTCTATTTTTATGGAGAACCTTCATTTATTAACTCCATCCCTAGTAATGGGTTGCAAAGAGATGATGAATTGGGCGGAGATCAAAAATAGAAACTCAACATACTGAGTCAGATGATAAACTCCTTATTAAACCAAAATCTTAAAACTTCACGGTTTTTGAGTAAGGTAATAAAAAAATGGAACCAGCATCTCGGAAAGTTTATCAGGGCTTTGAGGTGGTAAAATCGTGAAAAACTTTAATGACCTGACGGAATTAAAGCGCACGACGCCTTGCACAGAAGCCTCTCACAGAAAACATTCTTCCATGGCAGCCACAAAGACACAAATGCAAATTTGGAGAAAATACGCGAACGTTTACTCTGAAAGAAAAGTTCCTCGTCCTCAAACGATTATCCCAGCTAAGCCACAAAACAGGAAGAATCAAAGTTTCGGGCGGAATTTCCAGATGTAGTTATGATTTATTTACAGCGCACCACAGTAGTTAATCAATTTCCTGATGTACATATGCACAACCTTACTGCATACGAAGCTAAATATGCCGTTTTCCAATTATTTTTAAAAATTACCTAACTTGTTTTTATGTCTTAAAGCAACTGAAAGAAAAACTTTTTAAGTGGGTTTGATTCTTTTCTCTTTAAACAATAATTTGGTAGTGGGTTAACATGTGTTTTCGTGTGGAGATTGGTGGTATACCGAAGGACCCTTTTTTAAGGCAAGATTAAGAGCAACTTAAGTTGGCGAGGTCGTCGGCCTTGCCGTTTTCTTGGAATGTCTGGAATGTCATATGTCCTCGACCAGGTATATTACCGTTCTCAAAACTTTTTAAGAATTGATTGGTCACTTTAGAGTTTATAGAAACTTATTTCAGCCAGTCGATGACCGCCTTTTTGTCCGAAAAGTTTCATAATATTCTTCGCGGGAAGCAGGTTATTCTTAGCTAGGAAAAGACTTATTTTATCTCATAATTTCCTCTTGGAAAGCACTACAGAGACGTAGATAAAGTTCAATTATTTTCTTTAGGGTTTAAAACGCTCCAAAAAGCTAAAAGCGGTTAGACCGGAACAGATACCCTCAGAGTTCTGGAAAAAAAAAATGGAAGGCTACGGATCCAGTTGGCTGACGACCTTCATCTCCAATCTAATAAGAGGTTATCCAATGTCTTATCAGTGGGGGGAAAGTTATAAACTTCCTTCATATAAAGGAAAAGGTGATACACAAAACTGTGACAATTACCGCTCTATCAAACTGATGTCACACACAATGAAGATCGTCGAGAGGGTACTAGGTAGTAGACTGCGAAAAATAAGGCTATCTGAAGACCAGTGCGGGTTTGTCGCGGGAAAATCAACCACTGATGCAGTCCAAAGTATAAGGATCATAATGGAAAAGCATCGTGATGCCCTTAATAAATAAAAATAGAGTGGCGCAAAAGCTCGAGGTGAACCAGGCCAACTTCTCAACAATGCACGCGTAGTAAGACCTCCGGTGTAGAAAGCACACGCGTTAACCACTACGCCACGGCCATGATGCCCTTGAAAATCTGAATATGGTGCTGCTCGATTTTGAAAAAGCTTTCGATAGACTACCAGAACCGTAGTTCCAGAAGCCTACGTGAGGATGATCGTTGAGTCACTGATGAGTTCCCAAATTAATCGGTGTACACCAGAGAAGCGTCCTAAGTCCTCTGCATTGAGGTCCTTGACTGTCTGCTTCTTGAAGGAAAACTAACGGACCCGAAAGTACATCAGTTCTTCTCTGCTGACGATGGGGCCACCATAAGTAAAGATTATACATCCCTGCAGCGAGCAATTGATGTATGTTTGGGATGTTTTCGAAGGTAATGGGTACCGTATTAGTCAAAACAAAACAGAGTACCTGTGCTGCCCATTCTCTGACCCATACGAGCCAATTTCAGACATTTAATTATATAGAAATGTGCTTCCCAATTGTGAAAAGTTCATGTACCTAGGATCTTTGATCAATAGCAAAGCAAACTGTGATGACCACATCAATCATCGCGTAAGCATAGCGTGGAAGAAGTGGTAACAAAACTCCGCCATTTTCGGTGACCGAAAAATGCCCCCTAAGCTGAAAGGAAGGCTTTACACCGCATTTGTGCGTCCGGCGCTAAAATACGTTTCTCAATGTTGGACAGCGTATAAGTAATATGAGAGCAAATTAATGGCAGCTGAAATGAAGATGCTTCGCATTACACCAGGAGCAACGAAGCGAGATAGAATAAGAAGTACGAAGATCCGAAGAAGCCTCCATGTTAAAGAACCTATCTCCAGGAAAATGGAACACGACCGGCTCAGTTGGTATTGCCATGGTTAAATGAGAGATCCTACGAACCCTGTCGGAAAGGCAATGTCAAGCGATTGCGCTGGAAATCACGAAAGAAAGGAAGGCCTAAACATTCATGTATCACACAAATGTAACGACAACAGCATTTATTTGGCCTCAGTGACGAAGAGATCTAAAACCGGATGGCCTGCGGGTATATTCTGAGGCCAAATCGGCGTACCCCACAAGCGGACCAAGGAATGCAGTAGAGTGGAAGGGTTATAATCCATCACTACAGATTATAACCTCGCGCCTAAATGAAAAAGAAGATAAACACTCTACCTTCATATAAGTATAGACCAAGCTTCAGTAGAGAATGATGTTTTTTGCAGTCGCTACTATCCGACGAAGCACTCAAACAAACCAACTGGTCAAAAGTATTTACATTGAAAATTTGAAAAATCAAGCGTTATTGGCTGTGGGAAGGAAGCGCAGCTTATATTGACCGACCTTTCGACTTTTCAATTTTGTTCAATTTAGATCGTTACGAAGTCTTGTAGAGGTTGGGGTCCATGGCACTACAAATATTTACTTAATCATACTCTAAGGTTTGATTGAACTCATGTGTTTCGTTTTCCCAGAGTCCCGTTTGAAGTCGAGTTGCATGCTCCTCTAGTTATAATTCATTAGATTTTGGCTGTTCTCAGACATTAAAGGCTTTTCCAGGTTTTTTGCTTTCCTAAAATGCGATCCAAAGGATGCGTTACCATAATCCACAGAATAGTTCAGGTCCTATAAGGTATGTCATCAAAATGTAAATGTTAACTTCATGAACTGTGTGTGGACCTTTGAACTTGTGTATTCAATCTCATACAAGTTTCGGTATGATTATGTAAAGTTTTAAGACAGTTGCCTGCCACTGTTGGTCACTGTCCAACTGTCAGCACAATACCCAAAACCCTTAAATTGGATCAGGATCTAGGTATATGGTATTTTATTTGCGAATAAATGTTTCAGATAAAAATAGATTATTCTCATGCGAACGCGTATTAGCAACAGATTACCCTTGCAGACCCATAAGAACTATTGGACTTCAGATAAGGACGAGAAACAAATCATGTGTTTTCAAACAAAATTCTTAGTATATCACTTACCAGTTTAGGGACTTTTTCTTGGCAATACGTCCATAGTTGATCCGTCGGGTCAGAACTCTGATTTGATCTGCTTCTCTTCGACGTGTAGCAGAAGGTGAAGGCGATTCTGAACGTTGCCGCTTCTTAGCCGGCGACAGCGACGTGGAAGAAGAATAAGACTTTGTGGCCGATGTTACGACTACATTCATCAAATCATCGTCATCGTAGTCATCATCGTCGTCGTCGTCATCCTCGTAGTCCAGCTCCTCGTCCATGGCGTTGTACTGTGGAGCGGGTGGCTTTTGCGCTGGTTTGTTGACTTGAGCGGGCTGCTTTTGCACCGGTTCCTCTTCGTCATCGGATGAGCCAATTACAACGGCTGCATTGCTGTCTTCCTCCTTAAGGTCTGCCATTTGATCCTCATCGTCGTCATCTACGTCGTCGAAGTCATCATCGAAGTGTTCCCTCCGATGCGGTGGACGAGTTTCTCGCCCACCCGATGAGGACGTAGTTTTGGCCATTTTTTCAATTTCTTCTTCGTCGTCGAAAACATCATCTTCCTCGTCGTCATCGTTAAGCGCTTCGTTGCTGATCCCATCGTCGTCATCCTCGTCTTCATCGTCCATGTCGTCGTCATCATCCTCGTCGACCTCATCATCATCATCGTCGTCCTCGTCGTCATCGATGGCTACGACATCCGACGCGGGCTTCTCGACGCTACTACTTCCGACTAAGGAAGCTGGCGGTAGGACTGTTTCTAGCTCTGTAAGGAGCACGGGCTCCTTATCTGAGTTTTGACTACATGCAATGGGTTCGGGTTCGTCCCCAACCGAAGTCACTTCTACCTCGTTCACGAGTGCGACGTCTGGCACCTCATCGCCACCAGTGTCGCACTCCTCTATGGTTAGCGGCGGATCCTCTACGGCCTCAGGTTTTTCCTCGGGCACAGACACTTCCACAGTTTTTGTCTTTTTCTCGGGTTTAGTTGCCTCATCTTCATGCTCACACTTTTCAATAACTTCTGCGGCAGCTGGTTCCGATTTCGCTTGAGGTTCGGCGTTTTCTTCCAACACCGCCTTTATTTCTTCACTTACACTTTCTGCTGGTTCCGCCTTTTCTTCAAGTTTTTCACCCTCATTCAGCGGCTCTGCTTCCTCTTCGGGTTTCTTAATTAAATCTTCAACCTTTCCACTTTTCTCCATGTTGCAAACAGCAATATTTTCAATTAAGTTTGATAATTGCAAAATATATACAATTGCAACCGCGCGGTTGCAAGGAAGAAAACTTCCACCAAATCCTCGCTGCTGCTGTCAAAATTAAGGGAGACGTCAAAGAGCTTTCCAGCGGCGGGTTATTTTTTATCGTTCCGTCCTTTTTGTAATTTCCAGCGGCACGCTTCCCAATTGATTGTGCAACAGAGCCGACTATATTAACATAATTTACACACACGCACTCATGTTAATCAGTTAACTGCAATTGCAACCCAAAAAACAACAAAGAAAATGCAATCAAAGAGGAGCACAATTGGAATTATGAACTTACGCTGCGTGTACTTGTTGAAGCGAGACAGCTTTATTTTTTTTCCTCCTTGAGGCGATTAACATAAAATGCAGAGAAATTTTCCCTCGACGTGTGGACGAAACAAAAACAGCGGAGACGCCGGCGATTAACACATATTGTTGCAATTGGCACTTTACGGTCGAATTTCACTTTATCTTAATCGGTGCACGAATATTTGATACTTTAGGAGGCATTTAAACAAGATGAGCGGGCGATAATTAATTGAATTTTATTGGCAAAAAATCAGCAAAGTCCATTGGGAAACTCACTGGCGAACCTTTGACAGCCATATTTGATTCGATGAAGGCAATTGGCAATTGGAAAGGGATTTTTTCAAACAAAGAAAATGGCGACGAGGGAAATTTCTGAGTGTGTTCAGTAGGTGACAAGAATCGCTTTGATCAATCTAGTACTTTGAATTGAATAGTCGTAGTATGGTCGTTTTATAAATTATCGAAAAGAATTATAGATATAGCCAGATTTTTTTTTTTAATTTTATAATTATCTCACGATAAGAATTTGAAGATAACAAAAATAGAAAGAAAAACGCTGATGAACCAATACGGAACATGAAAACTCTGAACAGGAACGCCAAAGCTTACGCCCGCAAGTGTTATGCCTTTACGGAGAAAAACAATGATATTACTAAGCACACTATTTTATAAAAACATCTGGCATGTATCTAATTTTTGTCCATTCTATTTGCATATTGGATAAGTAAAGGAGCATACTCGGAAGACCAGGAAGCCGCTTATTTTTAGATATCTTATAATCTAATACACTTTACACACCACATCAAAATCCAAGGTTTTGCGAAAGTGTACACTCCAAATCGTCATCAAATTCGCTTGATTTTCCATACGTTTTCAGGATTTCTAAATCTCGTGTTTGCTAGTCGTTTTTAATGAAATTTTTCAGTGGAGTGAAAATGTCATATAAGGATATAATAAGGATGTAACTCAGAGTGCAAAATGAACTTTTTTGTGTTTGGTATGATGAGACGTTACTAAAAAAAGGAAATTGGGAAAAAATCCTGTTCTGCTCGGGAAAAGCGGATAAATGTGACTTTTCACCAATTTTCCGGAGCCTTGAAACACTATTTTCTTAATATCTCGGGTTCTACTAGTGGTAAGATAAAAATTCAAAAACGGGTTTCTTTGGGTTGAAATGGGCTACAAGACTGATTGAGGGGAATACTTAAAAAAATAAATCCTTTCCTCAAAACTTTCATGAAAATTGGAGGGAAGTTGTACATTGATGCCAGAAAAACGTGAGTGACTTCAAGGAAGAAAAAAAAATTGAAATTTGCCGCCATTTCCTGCCAAATCATGGTAGGTCAAATTTTTTATTTTAGATGTGCTTGCATTTTTATATACTTTTTGGCAAGATATGTGCGTAAGCTATTAACTCAAGTGAATAAATTTTCGCCACGCCCACTTTTGGGGGCGTTTTTAAGTATAAACCAAATTTTTAATATGAAAATGCAATGAACACGTGTATACCACTTCTGATAAAATATGTAAACAAAAATACGATGTTATTAAGAAGAGGTGGATGCCACGCCCCTTTCTCGGGGAGAAGATTCTTAACTGAGAAATTCTAAATACAACTGAAGTTAAATGAAACTGAAATTTAACAACCAAGATTTATGACACAATTCGGAGCTTGACAGTGGTCAATTGGGATGGGGTATCCAACGATTCGCCGAAGCGGATTGTAACCCTCCCACTAGTTTTTGGTTTATTTTCACTCCACTACTATGCAACGAATGAAAAGCACCAAAAGTAAAAAAAAAAAAAAAAAACGACTTAAAAAAAAAACTAAACAAAAAACGAAAAAAAACTTTTCGTGCAACTAAGCCAACAAATTTTATAAATAATGTAGGTATGTCCTGTCGTTTGCAGTCAAAACAGTCGTTATGGAATTTCTCGCTTTCATTCTATTAAAAGATTTTTCTAGTCTCACGTTGTTGCTGCCACTCTGGTGTGACACTGGCGCGATTGTTCTTAAACAGGCATGAACCACGTGCAATCAGTAAACGTGGGCATGCTGTGGATTTTTTTATTACTTTTTTTAAGGTTTTGCTAAACTTCAAAGCAACGAATTACTGCCTAAGTGAAAACTATTGGGTGGGTTACAATCCGCTTAGTCAAATCGTTGGATAGCCCATCCCAATTGACCCCTGTCAAGCTCCGATCGCATTTATTAGTTGAAAATTTTCTATTGCAAAAAGGGGCGTGGCATCGACCCCTTTTCAATAACATTGCAGTTTTTGTTCAAATATATTATCCAAAACTGTGGTTTGCATGTGTTAAGTGCATTTTTATGTCAATTATTAGGTTTTTATTATTCAACCACGCCCCCGAAAGTGCTGTGAAAATTGGTGGTGAAAATTTTCCAAAGAAGTTGATGGTAGCTATAGAGAAATATGTTAACATATAATGCAAAATTTTCTTGATAGCAAGCAAACTCATTGCATATAAAGGGGTCCGCCATTTAACGTTTTTTTTTTTCAACTAGTGCTTATTTTGTGAATGGTGACACTTAGCTCATGTCTGATTTGACAGAGAATTAGTTTTACCCTTCCGCTGAACGAATATGGTTGTGTATACGCTTGAACAACGCTGGGAAATATACGTTTTCGCTTCGCTAAGTGGGCCTGCGATCGACTTGGGGACGATGCCGATTTTGCCAAAAAAAATCATCTTTTCAGATGAAGCTCATTTTGATCTTAGCGGGTATGTAAACAAGCAAAATTGTCGCATTTGGGAAACAGCAAACCCGCACGCATACATTCAAAAGCCGGTACACCCAAAACGAGTCACTGTTTGGTGCGGATTTTGGTCCAGAGGCATAACGGGGCCATTTTTTTTTTCGAAAATGACCAAGGAGTGTCCGTTACAGTCAATGGCGATCGTTATCGGGCCATGTTGAACGAATTTTTGATCACAAAAATTGAAGAGGAGGATATTCGCAACATTTAGTTTCAACAGGACGGCGCTACGTGCCACACAGCCGATGCTACACTCGATGTTTTGTGCCCTGTTTTTGAAGATCACATTATCAGTCGCAGAGCTGATGTCGTTTGGCCACCTCGGAGCTGCGATTGGACACCGTTGGACTATTATTTGTGGGGTGTCGTAAAACATATGTGTTAAGCCGACAAGCCAGAGACAATTGACGCTTTAAAGGACAATATTCGTGAAGCCATTGGTGAAATACAGCTGCACACAATCGAATCATCATGGTTAGCCGAGGCAGCCATTAGAATGAATTTTTTTCCATTATTAACTGGAAGGATTGTTAAAAAAGGAATTAAAAAAATTTGAGAAAATATTCAGTAGTTTTTTTTATTTAAAAAAAAAAGTTTTTTGGAGGACCCTTTATGTTTGTTAACTGAAAATGAAATGCGACCACAATTTTTCGATATTTTTTGCAATGACAATCTAAATATACTTAAGCAAGTATCCTGCATAGGTACCAAATTTGGGCGTCCTACGACAATTTTCATTTTCATGGTAATAAGTAAAATGGGCGCGCCAGTGGGCGGACTTTCAAAATTTTTACACTTGTACTGCTTCGGGATCTAAAAAGTCCAGATATGATGTTTCAAAACTCTAGCTCAGGATTTAAGGCCTAGAAACTACCGACACCCACGACATGTCTTTTCTTCGACTAACATTTCGGTCTCGATCAATATGCCCTTAAGGTCTTGCCCTTAAGGGGTCTACGGTGATTATTTGTCTATGCTACAAATGACTCAAACTTAATATACCTCCTTTCCTTTGGAATATAATATGGTGATTTTTAGAACACAAAATTCTGGTATCACTATCAAAGATAAAGGCATATAGACTGATCCTAATCTACTGATGCTCTGCAACAGATAATGCTCCTACAAAGTGCTCTTAAAATGTTCCTTCGTTCCGTCATATTGGGGGGAGGAAGAGGGATGGTCTTGGTCATTTTTATTCTAAGTGAACCACACTTACTTATTTAAGGTTGTATTCTGTACTGTAGCGCTACACTGCTACAGTCCAGGTTACCTGGGCCTGGGCCTCAGCCAAGAAACCAGTTCCAAGAAACTCTCTAAATGACAGTCGGGTTTTCGTAAAAACCATAGTTGTGAATCAGCTGCAATTAAAGTGACTTCGGACTTTCGGGTGGCAGTAGATACTAATAGTATAGGTGTTATGGTGTTGCTTGACTTCTCTAAGGCATTTGATTGCATTGATCAAACAATTCTTCTCCAGAAGCTGGTTAGCTTCTCCATTAAACTTATTTTTGAGTATTTAAGTAACCGTGTTCAGGTTGTGGAAACACTGGAGGGAAGATCTAATCTCCATCTAAATCCCCCCCCCCCCCCAGTAAACTCCGGTCTCCCACAAGGATCTGTGCTAGGGCCGCTCTTGTTTTCTTTTTATATCAATGACCTACCGGAAATAGTTGCCAACAGTGTTGTATACGTGTACGCGGATGATGTGCTTCTTTATTTGTTTCGGCCAATCGGCTTAATGAAGGATTGTGTGGCCAGAGTAAATGAAGATATTGCTAGCGTACTGCAATGGTCAAACGTAAATAAACTGAAGCTGAACCCGACGAAAACTGTCGTTGGTATTCGTAGTCTTTGGTCATCATCACAGTTACTGCTACCTTGATTGAAACAGCGTCTAGTACTAAGTACTTTGCTACCGTTTTTCATGTATAACATATCTGTATATCCTTGCCTTGACTACGAGTGTAAACGCAGAATTAATGTTGTTTTTAATGATTGTATCAGATTCATATACACAACATTGTTAGGAATGAGCTTAGATGACTTCTACAGCTTTCAAAATATTGTAAAACTTCATAGCATTGTTCATAACATATGTCCTGAATACAATATTTAAAGCTATTGTATATACAAAACAGTTGACTGCTAATTGCCATTATTGTTTTTTTTTTATAAATTATGTTATTTTAAAAATTGTTGTTTATTGTTTTTATTTAAATGTTATAATAAAAGTCCTTTATAAATACTAAAAAAAAAAATTCATGAATATTTGAGGGAAACACTTCAGTTTGCTAGATCCGACAGATGCTTGAAACTGATTCTCTCGCGCTTTTCACATACCATTGGGGAACGTTCCTTCTATGTAAATGCAATTCAATTATGGAATAGACTTCCAATAGAATTGCAAAATATTTCGTCGTCAACTCAATTTTAGAGGAAACTATTTCTGCACACGATAAACCAAACTCAATAAGCACCCAAATGGATTAAATTTTTAAATCTAAATTTTAAGTAATTATCATTTTTCAAGTATTTTTTTAAGTAAGCTTTTTAAGCTTCTTTAAGTAATAATTATTTTTTCTCTCTGTTTTTATTGTTAAATTTTTTTTTTAGCTTTATTAAACTTAAATTAAAAACTATTTACTTCATTTGCTAATATTCCATAAAAGTAAGATTAAATGCAGATACTTATTTTAAGATATTTTATCTTGTAGTGTCAATGTTAACTAAATGTAATGAAATACAAATACCATACAGTTTTGCACGCGAATTTGGGTGAGGTCCCCTTGCACTTGCTCTTCTACTGTCCCCCTGACTGTGAGGTCCCCTTGCACTTGCTCTTCACGGTGCTCTTCTACTGTGCCATCCCGTGGGATGAATTCGAAGATTTTTAGGGACGGCATTGCTCGTCAACAATAATTTGTTAGTTTTGTTAGTTTAAAGGACTTTTATTGGATTTCTAAAATATTTATAAAGAAGTAATAAGGAAAGGTCCTATTGGTTTGGCTTAAGGCCGTCTACCAGACTGACATTACTTTTTCTCAACAAATTTACTTGAATTTAAGTTACTCAATTGTAAGAAAACACTTCAAAAGTTGCCAACCATGATATATACGTCTTCTTTCTTCTGATCCCAGCCTCAGTCTGCGTTCAGAATGGCAAACGTCTCATCCAGACCCAGTTGGTTCGCTCCAAAAAACGTTCTTGGCACGCAGCTCGCTCAGAATTGGGCACTTTCTTATGAAATGGAAGACATCTTCCCGCTCTCTTAGGTTACACAGAGAACATTCAATTGGGAGATCAGCTCGGTGTGGAATGCAGTTAAGGCTTAAAAGTTCACCTTGAATAGCGTAAAGGCTACAGTTATTGGCACCCCTAAGGAAATTTTGAGTTTGAACAGTTATAACTCTTTTATTTGTTAAATTGCGATAGACTTTTGTATATATCAAATTGTTAAATGGAATATTTTTTGTTGTTTAACATTAAAAAAACATAAACATTAAAAGTAAGGAAGTATTATAATAATTAAATTAAAAAAGTCTACAAAGTCTACAACTACAATTATTGGCACCCCGATATAATTATTGGCACTCTAAAAGGTATAACTATTGGTACTCCGACACAATTATTGGCACACAAAAAAAGTATAAATATTGGCACCATAAGTCTAAATTAACAAAAAAAAAAAAAAACCTTTAATTTGGCGCTTTAAATTCTTTTTATATTATAATTAATGTAAATTATTAAATATTGTAATTTATTGATTTAATTTATATTTTCTATACATAAAATTTTATTTTAATGTAAAAATTAGGTAAATCATTAAAAAAAATATTAAAATTGAAAGAGAAAAATGAAGTTTTTATACTTTAATGTCAAATTAGCCATATTTCGTTTACAATTTTATAGCTGTAAGTAAAATAAAGCTTAATTGTATCTAAACCGACGTAAAGTAAAATTATTGGCAGTCTTTAAAATACAATAATTGGCAGTGCCAATAACTTTGGCACTACCCTGAAAATAATTGATACACGTGTTTTTTATGGAGCCAGTTATTGGCACCGCTTTTTAGGCGGTTTTTGGGAATTAATTTGTAAAGAATAGCTAAAAATGGCTTGTTTTATCCATTGACATTGTAAAAAAATAATGTTTTAATATCTAATCGCTTAATGATGTACAAAAGACTTTCTAAATATGGTGCTCTTAACCAAAACAGACGAAATTTTGCATTTATTTTATTAACTTAGGAGGATCAACTACAACTTGTAAATTATAACTAAAAATGATTTAAAATATCTTAACAAATACCAATACAAAATATCTAAACAAAGATACAAAAGTGAGAAGAATAGATACATAAAATAGATAAAATATTAAAATTTTTAATTCGACCCATAATAATAAAGAAAATCATTGTTGAATGCAGGGGTGCCAATAATAGGGTCAAAAATAAGGGGTGCCAATAAGTGTACCCTTTACGCTATATTGAAATTACTTATTTTCCCGTATAGTTGATAATGAGGAAGTATTTTTTAGCTTGCAGATTGTGCTTTAGCTTGAAGGAATACGCTCGGAACTGTAACCACTATGGGCTTCGTTGGGTATATAGAAATCGTAGAGAATATTACCTTTTTTTCGCCAATAGTTTACAAAATTGGCTCTTGAGATTATCACGCTCAATGACAGCAAGGTCGAGGTTCAGGTTACTGCAGTTACTCGCAAAAATGTCCCATTTATGAACGAAGTTACCTCTTATTGAAAGCATGTGAGCGAGAACTATTCTTGACAGTCTTTGTTCTTCCATTCTCATTACTTTAACGATGTAATCAAAGTGAAGTTTTAGCGTTTCCAGGAAAAGAGGTGACATTCCAGTCTCAAGGTAAATCATGTAGTTAAGGCTGCTGTTAGGTATCCTGGAACACTCGCTTATGCAAAAACGAAGAAATGTTCCCACATAACTAGGTATACTGGCGGTATCCCCATGCTTCAGCTCCATACAATATAATCGAGTTTGCAGTAACTCGGTAAACAAAATTTGAATCACTTTTTCGTGGATCATTCTGTTGATCTCGAGAGTTTTTCCCGTAAGCACCAGTTGCTTTAGAAAAGACTGTGTACGTACATAGGTACCTAACCTACTTTAGTCTTTAATTAAACAAAAATTGGACCGCCCACACAATCGACCATGCCCAATTTTACATGTTTGTTCCTTAAAAACATGATTTCTTGGAAAATTCATTCTAAGTAAAAACAAGTGAGTAAGTGCAAGAGTTCGTTTGCGACGAACTCCTATATACCCGACCCTATATGTATACCGTGTAACAAAATCTTAAAGTTTTTTGTCCCGAGTTTATATATTATTTGTAAAGGCCACGCCCACAAAAGTGGGCATGGGCTAAAAATTAAAATCAATTGATTGTTATTTCGTTTTTATCATGGGAAAATACGGTAAAAGCGAAAATTATTTCAGAAAAAGCTGTTTTTTCCTAAAAACGGCTCTTAAAAGTGGGCGAAGCTAAAAACTTTGTATGAAGCAAACTTAGCAAATAGTAATATCTTTAATATTTATTATAATTTTTTTTTTTTTATAGAGTAAATTTTCCGAGAAATCGGGGTTTTAAAGATTTAACATGTTAAAAGTGGGCATGGTAAATATTGTGGGCGCAATTTTTGCCTTGTTAAAGGTCTTGAGCTAATATTGCTCAGTACCAAATTTCGAGCTCTAACGCCATGTCTAACTTGACCAAAAGCTATATTGAAGCCAGTAGTGGGCGTGACCGTTGACGAATTGAGCCATTTTTTACACTTTGTCTGTGCAACAAAAGAACCAAGCTGCGTACCAAGTTTCAGCTCTCTAGCCTGATTTAGAAGATCAAAACCTTCACACATACAGACGGACGGACGGACATGGCTTAATCGATTCACCTGTCCGTCTCGATCATATCTCTAAAATGTCTTAAGGGTCTACGGTGATTATTTCACAGTGTTACAAACTATGCATTAAAATTAATATACCCTCGGTCGGGTATTAAAAAAACAACGGGTGATTTTTTAAGAGGTTGAGAACTTTTTTTTAAAAAAAAAACACAAAAAATTCGAAAAAATTAATGAAATATTTATTTGAATCGATAGTTTGAACCTTGCAATTTAATGTTTAAAGATAATTTCATGCAAATGTTGACCGCGGCTGCGTCTCAGGTAGCCCATCCGCTGAGTCCAATTTTGGCATACTCTTTCACACATATCGGCCGGTATCTCACGAATGAATGCATGGATGTTGGCTTCCAGTGCGTCAATCGAAGCGGGCTTGTCCCTATAGACATTAGCCTTGACATACCCCCACAAAAAATAATCTAATGGTGTCAAATCGCACGATCTAGGCGGCCAATTGACCGGCCCGAAACGTGAAATTAACTGTTCACCAAACTCGCCTCGCAATTGCGCCATTTCGAATGAACATTTTCGATGAACATTTCGAACCGAGCACGAATTTTGATAGTAAAATTCAATAATTTGCAAGCGTTGTTCATTTGTAAGACGATCCATGGTTAAATTGCAAACCAAACTGAAGCTGTTTGACAGTGACACAAGGTACTAAACACACGTCAGCTGTCAAAACCAGTGTTGCCAAAACCAAACCAGCTAAAAAATCACCCTTTATATATGACGAATATTAAAGAGATTACCATTTGCTAAGTTTGTTACATAAAAAGCATTGAGCTCCGCCCAGTTAAAGGGAGCATTTTTAGGAAAAACATTAAAATTTGCTTTTAAAGAATTTTCTCATGATTCTATCGAAATAACTAGCCGATAGCCCTAGTAGCTTGTTGCTAGACTCCTATTATTAAGGTTTTAATTTACTTTTTTTTTTAATAAATTAAATCAACGGTTTTGTTCTCAGCCCATGCACTTTTGGCGCCGCGCCGTGGCCAATGCAAATAATTGACAGAGAAAAAATTGATATGGATTCAGGCCAAAAAAAACTTTGAAATTTGCTGCTACAGAGTAAAGACGGTCGGGTATCTAGAAGTCCGTATAACTGACGAACTCTTGTACTCACTTACTTGTTGATCTTTTTTTCATTCGCATTTGATTAACTCATTTTATAGATGTGCATTGCACAAGTGTATATTAACTTTTAGCTGCTCATTTTTTTGCCACGAGGATTAGAACATCGGGAACAGTCAGTGCATTGAGAGTGTGAATGCCGTCATAACGATGTCAGTGAGTGACACAAGAGTTGAATTTTGTGTTAATTCTGGAGCATATCAGTCATATAGACACTTGCTGTTATCTATGCCAAGTCATTTACTGTTTCCGATGGCACTTAATCACACACTCAGTGCATTATGACAGAAGCAAAAAAACTTGCTTATTTCGGCGCGTCAATTCGACGTACGGAAACAGGCTCGATTGGCATATGAGAAGTAAATAAAAATTGACGATCCGTTGACCGATTTTAGTACATACCGAACGAAGCCCACAAAGTCACAAGTGCCATATTTTGTCTTCATTGGAACAGCGGCCACTGCCGAACACCTGACGAACACCTCAGTAAGGTTAACTAAAAGCTCAGCTATTGTTATTTGCAAGCAAGCGATGTTATTGAAGTGCTTCCATGCCATGCAGTTAAAATAAATGTTTTTTGAAAGCATTGACAACAAAAGTCAAATCATCATTAGTGTTTTGTAACAAATTGACAAAACTTATATAAAAGTACAACATCATAACAGTCCTTGATACCCGCATACATTTCTATAAATTTTGTCAAATACATTGACAGCATTGGAGCCTGACGATGAACTAACTATCAATGCAATGATGATACCCGATGACATTCTAACCCTTGCTATGAGAACTTTAAATTGACTAAACTGTCAACATTCTATTTAACACGGATTTTCCCACAGAGTATGCAGAAAACTATTGCACGTCAATCCATTAAGGTGAAAAAATGGCTCCAAATCTCTTGCCACTATCTGCCCTCGTAGATAAATTAACAATTTTCATTAGCTTACGGATTAATTCATCTATCTAATGCATGTGGTTATTATTCTGTATCTAACATCAATGCATAATATATGAATGAGTGTGAGGTGCTCAGTGTATGTATGAACGTTAAAAACCGTTTTAGACCAACGGCAATGGAATGGAAAACTTTATTTTTTTAACCTCTCATTGAGGTCATTGACCGTTGTGGCTGCCATACAGATAATTACCGCGTAACGTTTAACATTTATGTACATTATGTACATATTTTTCATAAACTATCGTCATATAGGTTTGTATCTGCGTGTACATAGATTGAGCACCACCAGTCGCGTATCTTCGCAGCGACATGGAGAATAAAGGAACCGCAGTGCGGGGCTTTGGGAGCGTTTTCTGCTTCGGACTGCACCATAAGGTGTTTGAAAGATAAACTGTAAAGCACCTCAAATCCATGTGTGCACTGTGTGCACATACAGACACTGCAAGTATGTGCCTAGATACCGGCACCAGCTGCTGCAATTTTAACATAAAATTAAACAAGCCTTCTCACTTAAAACAATGTGCAAAACTTTTAATTGGTTATGCCAATGATTGTGCAAAAAATATTTTTTTTTAACAAAACAGTAGATGCATGATGTTGGTTACACGAGGAGTGGTCTATAGGGAGAACCTCATGTATTCTGGCACTGAGGTCAAGCGTGTTGACCTGGTTTACATTTGGAATATGTTTGTAATTTTTTAAATAACTTCCAGCTCTCTGAATCTTGCAATACTATAGCAGTTTTTAATATTTATGGACACGATCTCAGCTTAAGAAGCTGGAATTAAAGTATTTAATTGGAGCAATGCCCTTCACTAAAAATTGTCGCGATGTTAGCAATGTTTAAATGATTTCTCTTCCTCTTCCCTACCTATATTGGCGGCATCTACATTTAGTTCGAGATTATCATGCTCACCTGCACAGACACCAGCCTTTGAATGAAGCAGCACTCCAGCTTAGCGTAGTTGCGTCTGACTTTTACGTATTTGTCGATCTTCAAACAAAAATATCTATAATCGTTCGAGCCTATAGGTTCAGTATAAGAGTGTAGCTTCTGCTAAAGCAAGCCAGGAAAGCATTTTAAGGTTCTTGTTTCTACAGCATCTAGAGGTGAACCAAACTATAGAGGGGTTGCGTCGGAAGCCATACCAGCCTTGCATAAGAGTATACTACTTACTATACCAACAGGAGTGAAAAAAAATTCAACCAATTCTAAGGTTCATTTTTAGGTTCTTGTTTCTACAGCATCTAGAGGTGGACCAAACTATAGAGGGGTTGCGTCGGAAGCCATACCAGCCTTGGATAAGAGTATACTATTTACTATACCAACAGGAGTGAAAAAAAATTCAACCAATTCTTTAAGGCGGACCCAGGGACTAGCTAGATGTAGGTTTGACCATGGAGGCCAGGGGACTTGCGTTAGGTTGGAGCGTCAGTGCTCTACAAAAAAATGTTTTGGAACCTCTTCGAATACCTCGAGTTTGTTTCATTTCATGGAATAGAGTTTTTGGACCTCTACCAGAGCTGAAAGTTTTTAATTTTCGGTACAAATGTGATTTTTTTTAGTTATTTTTTTTTTCATTAAAACAATTTTTCAGACACAAATTTACCCAGAATACGGATTTGGGGGTCCATACTTTTTATATACTTTAGCTATCTTACAAGGCCGAAGCCAGAGAAATATTTCAGGGGGGATTTGAGCTTTGAAAAATATTTTTTTTTTTGTCACCGTAAGTAGACCCTTAAGATCTTAAAAAGATATGAACGAGACTGACAGGAGAATTGATTTGCAGTGTCCATCCGGATGTTAACAAGCTCCAGATAGTAAGTTTTGAACTAGACAGGTGAAATTTGGTCGCTTCCATTTTATAAGGTTAATTTCGGAAATCAGCTAATTCCGCAAACAGACAGGCCCACTACAGGCTTGTGTTTACGAACGCCTCTATTTTATGCTGTATAATCACATAAAAGTTATATGACAATCGCACAAGCACACTGTTCTTTCGTATGCAGCATAATTTTCTAATTGTCCTTAGGGCGATAGAAAAAATGTTGGCCTAGTATTGACTATGCCCAACCTTTGACTCGTTCCAACTAAAAACAAGTGATTTAGTGCACGCGTTCGTCTGCAATGAACTTTTAAATAATTTCATAAGTTTTTTGGCATGAATTCACATTAGTCGTTTCTGCGGTGATCTGCAGGCGGTTCGGAATATAACACACATACTGTGCTAATGCGAGGTTATTTCGCGTATATGCAGGAAATTTTAAGGGGAATATTTCTTCGAAAGCTTAGCAAAAGTAGACAAACTTCAAAGCCCTTCTTGGCTATTGCAGGGAAATTAGCTGTTTCACCAGGAAGAATGTTTAGGTTGTTTAACCTTTTGAATGTTAATTTTTTTGGTGTCTAGTGTAGTGTTTGAGTGACTTCTTTCACCACACGCCTTTTTAACCTAAACTTCTAACCTTGGCCTGAGTTCATTTAATGTATGTCAATTAATTGTATTCACCACGCCTCCGAAAATGGGCGTGGGCTGAAAATTAAACTCAGCTAAGTCTTTTTTTCGTTAGAATCTGAGAAAACGCATTTTCTCCAAAAGCAAAAATTTATTCACTAACAAAAAAAAAACAGTTTTTTCCTAGAAGCGCCCCCTAGAAGTGGGTGGGGCTCAATACTTTTGTATGTAATAAACTTAGCGGACAGTAATATCCTTAATATTTGGCATAATTTGTTTTTCGATTTTGAATGAATTTTCCGAGAAATCAATTTTTTAAATATCTTTCTAACATGTCACGGCCGATGGTGTGGGCGGTTAAATTTTTGCCTAGTTAAAAGTTTCTGGCCACTTATGCCTTACGCCAAAATTTTAATTCCTGGCGCTTTGTTAAACCTGACCAAACGAATTTTGAAATAAAATGTAAATTTGAAGTTGTCTGATTGAATATCAATTGTAGGCGTGGTAGTAAGTGGATTTTACCAATTTCAACAATTCGTTTGTGCAACATAAGGACCAAGCTGGGCCCAAGTTTCAACTCTCTAGCTTAATTCTGAAGACCTAAAACCTCCACACATACAGACGGACTCTCGGAGCTTTCGTTCGACCCTGGCGGGGTTGCGGCCGTGAAAAAACTTTTTAGGCCCCAGTCGGGATTCAAGCCTGGGATCTCGTACAAAGTAGTCCTACATACTAACCATTGCAACACGGAGCTCAAAAGCATCACCACAAGCATAAAAAGTAATCACTGCCAAGGTCAACTGGAAACAATATCGTGTAACCGACACTTTTGCTCTATTCTCTTTGAAAAAAAAATTCGGGCCCCCCCCTGGTTAAGGCCTTGCTATCTTACGGTGCTAGCTCACTAATTTTTGGTAAGTAACACTGTTTTGTAATTGTCTTTGAAACAACATACAAATGTTGGCCCTTATATTGTTATTGTTATTGTTATTGTTATTGTTATTGTTATTGTTATTGTTATTGTTATTGTTATTGTTATTGTTATTGTTATTGTTATTGTTATTGTTATTGTTATTGTTATTGTTATTGTTATTGTTATTGTTATTGTTATTGTTATTGTTATTGTTATTGTTATTGTTATTGTTATTGTTATTGTTATTGTTATTGTTATTGTTATTGTTATTGTTATTGTTATTGTTATTGTTATTGTTATTGTTATTGTTATTGTTATTGTTATTGTTATTGTTATTGTTATTGTTATTGTTATTGTTATTGTTATTGTTATTGTTATTGTTATTGTTATTGTTATTGTTATTGTTATTGTTATTGTTATTGTTATTGTTATTGTTATTGTTATTGTTATTGTTATTGTTATTGTTATTGTTATTGTTATTGTTATTGTTATTGTTATTGTTATTGTTATTGTTATTGTTATTGTTATTGTTATTGTTATTGTTATTGTTATTGTTATTGTTATTGTTATTGTTATTGTTATTGTTATTGTTATTGTTATTGTTATTGTTATTGTTATTGTTATTGTTATTGTTATTGTTATTGTTATTGTTATTGTTATTGTTATTGTTATTGTTATTGTTATTGTTATTGTTATTGTTATTGTTATTGTTATTGTTATTGTTATTGTTATTGTTATTGTTATTGTTATTGTTATTGTTATTGTTATTGTTATTGTTATTGTTATTGTTATTGTTATTGTTATTGTTATTGTTATTGTTATTGTTATTGTTATTGTTATTGTTATTGTTATTGTTATTGTTATTGTTATTGTTATTGTTATTGTTATTGTTATTGTTATTGTTATTGTTATTGTTATTGTTATTGTTATTGTTATTGTTATTGTTATTGTTATTGTTATTGTTATTGTTATTGTTATTGTTATTGTTATTGTTATTGTTATTGTTATTGTTATTGTTATTGTTATTGTTATTGTTATTGTTATTGTTATTGTTATTGTTATTGTTATTGTTATTGTTATTGTTATTGTTATTGTTATTGTTATTGTTATTGTTATTGTTATTGTTATTGTTATTGTTATTGTTATTGTTATTGTTATTGTTATTGTTATTGTTATTGTTATTGTTATTGTTATTGTTATTGTTATTGTTATTGTTATTGTTATTGTTATTGTTATTGTTATTGTTATTGTTATTGTTATTGTTATTGTTATTGTTATTGTTATTGTTATTGTTATTGTTATTGTTATTGTTATTGTTATTGTTATTGTTATTGTTATTGTTATTGTTATTGTTATTGTTATTGTTATTGTTATTGTTATTGTTATTGTTATTGTTATTGTTATTGTTATTGTTATTGTTATTGTTATTGTTATTGTTATTGTTATTGTTATTGTTATTGTTATTGTTATTGTTATTGTTATTGTTATTGTTATTGTTATTGTTATTGTTATTGTTATTGTTATTGTTATTGTTATTGTTATTGTTATTGTTATTGTTATTGTTATTGTTATTGTTATTGTTATTGTTATTGTTATTGTTATTGTTATTGTTATTGTTATTGTTATTGTTATTGTTATTGTTATTGTTATTGTTATTGTTATTGTTATTGTTATTGTTATTGTTATTGTTATTGTTATTGTTATTGTTATTGTTATTGTTATTGTTATTGTTATTGTTATTGTTATTGTTATTGTTATTGTTATTGTTATTGTTATTGTTATTGTTATTGTTATTGTTATTGTTATTGTTATTGTTATTGTTATTGTTATTGTTATTGTTATTGTTATTGTTATTGTTATTGTTATTGTTATTGTTATTGTTATTGTTATTGTTATTGTTATTGTTATTGTTATTGTTATTGTTATTGTTATTGTTATTGTTATTGTTATTGTTATTGTTATTGTTATTGTTATTGTTATTGTTATTGTTATTGTTATTGTTATTGTTATTGTTATTGTTATTGTTATTGTTATTGTTATTGTTATTGTTATTGTTATTGTTATTGTTATTGTTATTGTTATTGTTATTGTTATTGTTATTGTTATTGTTATTGTTATTGTTATTGTTATTGTTATTGTTATTGTTATTGTTATTGTTATTGTTATTGTTATTGTTATTGTTATTGTTATTGTTATTGTTATTGTTATTGTTATTGTTATTGTTATTGTTATTGTTATTGTTATTGTTATTGTTATTGTTATTGTTATTGTTATTGTTATTGTTATTGTTATTGTTATTGTTATTGTTATTGTTATTGTTATTGTTATTGTTATTGTTATTGTTATTGTTATTGTTATTGTTATTGTTATTGTTATTGTTATTGTTATTGTTATTGTTATTGTTATTGTTATTGTTATTGTTATTGTTATTGTTATTGTTATTGTTATTGTTATTGTTATTGTTATTGTTATTGTTATTGTTATTGTTATTGTTATTGTTATTGTTATTGTTATTGTTATTGTTATTGTTATTGTTATTGTTATTGTTATTGTTATTGTTATTGTTATTGTTATTGTTATTGTTATTGTTATTGTTATTGTTATTGTTATTGTTATTGTTATTGTTATTGTTATTGTTATTGTTATTGTTATTGTTATTGTTATTGTTATTGTTATTGTTATTGTTATTGTTATTGTTATTGTTATTGTTATTGTTATTGTTATTGTTATTGTTATTGTTATTGTTATTGTTATTGTTATTGTTATTGTTATTGTTGTTGTTGTTGTTGTTGTTTATTTCATATTTCTTTATTTATAATTCTTAGTTCAAATAAGATAAGTACAAAACATCTTTTTTAAATTAAACAAGCTTGATTTTATGTTAAATTTAACAACTTCAAATTTTAAAAACTATTTACATTATTCGGAGGAGTCAGGAGATAGAAAAGTAGAGATGATAAGAAGGGACGACGAAAAGAGAAGAGAAAAGAAGAAAAAAAGTATAGAGTAGATCAATATTAAGGATTATTCTCATAGTGTTGCAATATTTTTATATTAAACGTGTTTGTGCTGTTTGTGCGCGTTATGTCTATGGGGCAACAGTTCGAGAGTTGAACCGCATGAATGAAAAATTGAACTGACGTGTTAACATATTTGTACCTAGGCACAATCAGTTGCGATGTTCTCTGGTTCCTCGCAAACCTGAGCTGCTCATAGGGGTAGGCTGGTTCTTTTACGTTTATTATTTTATGCAGATATGCAACAGTTCTTTGTTTCAAAAGTGTGTCCAGAGAACAGCCGGCTATTAGTTTAGTATAGGATGAGATGCGCTGATATCTATTTATACCAAAAATGTATCGCGCGCAACTGTTGTATGCAACCGTGAGTATTCTTTTAGACTCGTAGTCCATATTCGAAAATACTTCACAGCCATATAGGAGTTAAGGACCCAAGTTTCATTTTAATGGTGGTAGGGAGGTACCAGTAGGTAGGTCTGAGTCCCCGGGGGGCTCCGTAGATTTTCGATACTGTTCGGTTGACATGAGTGCTTCAGTTAAGATTTTGGTTGAAGTAGACCCCAAGGTTCTTGAAATTCTCAACGTACTCTATGGGGCTTCGTTTAAATAGAAAATTTCCCCTCATCTTCGTTTAAATAGATGAGGGGAAATTTTCTGTGAGTTTGTTGTCTTAATGTTTATGTAGCAAATAAAAAGTAGGGGCCCAAGAACGGATCCCTGAGGAACACCTGAAGGAACATGGAGACATGATGAAAACTTATCTTCGTGAAAAACATACTGTGACCGATTGGAGAGATATGAGGACACTAAGTTGCATAAAGAACTTTCAAACAGAAATTGGGATCCAAGTTTTTTGATCAAGATATGATGGTCAACACTATCAAATGCTTTTGAAAAGTCCAAAAAGACAATGACGGCCAGCATTTTCTTATCTAGGCCTGACCGTAAGTCCTCACTTACTTTCAGCAGAGCAGTTGTGCAGTTATGTTTTGCGCGGAACCCAGATTGGTACGAGGTGATTAGCTTGTTAGCATAAAGAAACGTTTTTATTTGCTTGCTAATTATAATTTCAAACGCTTTGCTCAGGAAAAGGAAGTATGGCAATAGGTCTGTAGTCGACATCGGAGCCAGGCGCGGACGTTTTTGGCATCGGTAGCCCTTTGGCGACTTTCCAACAGTCGGGGAAAACTGAGGTTGTGAGAATAGTGTTGATGATGTGTGTGAGGTGTTTCAGTATGACAGGCAGCAAAATTTTTATAAACTTGGGCTCAATGTTGTCGGAACCCACCGCATTTGATTTAACGTCGAGAATGGTTTTCCCCACCTCTGCTTCATCAACACAGGACAATGAAAGAGAACCCTCATGGCTACTTCTGACAACACGGGCGCTGTGTCGTCCAGAGTTACACGAGCCGCAGACAGAAACAAATTTTTTGTTAAGCTCATAAAGATTAGTATTAGAGCAGTTACGGCGTTCCGGGCAGATCTAAATTCTCTTTGTATTGCCGGGCATTTATATCGTCTCCACCTGGAGTATAGGAGATTTCGTTTCTTTATAAGATCCACTACATCATTGGTATTACCAAGGCAATAATGTTCTGGCATTCTTCAAAGATTGCTTCGACATTAATACCGGTGTATTAACGTCGAAGCACTCATATTGTTGTTGTTGTTGTTGTTTTAATTGTTATTGTAACGGGCAATAAATCAAATATAACTATTAGCGTATTCAGTTGCAGCCAGCCCTAAATTTGATTGTTACCCAGGGAGCAAATGAAGAAAATGAGGGAATCTGCACAATAAGCCGACCCTAACTTGGGTAACAGACGAAGACCAGGAAGCCGCTAATTTTAATTGAACATACTCGTGGAATTTTTTTGCTGGAATTAGTCCACCCACGGATTATTTTCAAGCCTTCCATCAATTGTACTTCGAAAAAGGTTGTTTGCTGTGCTCTACAATAACATCCTCAAAAATTTAATTTCATATGAAAAATGTGGCTTTCTATTTCCACTGGAAATTGAGTCAAAATGAGTAGCGATGTGGTAGGCCAAATTACATTGGTAACTGTCGTTCGGTTGTTAATTTTAAGCTCATGTCAAAACTTTTTTTAAAAGTCTCGATGTAAGCTGAACAATTGCCCTTCCCAACAGGGTGGAGATATAAAAGTGAAAGCTGCACCCCAACGCTTAACCGTTGCACACGAGTCAAAACTCACTCACTTTCGCATGCCAATCACACACCATTACAACCAGTACTAGCTATGAAAGAAAAAAAAACTCCACATCAAGTTAATTGAAATCAATTAGTGCGGATGAAAAACTGCAATACGTTTTCAAGCGTTCCGTCCGTCCGTCCAGTCGTTGAAAAGAGCGAAAGCATCCTCAAATGAACATTTCAAAAAAATATTACATATATGTATAGCTACATTTTAGGCTTTAGTTGACTTCCCTGAACGAATTTCCGAATTGACTATTTAAACGCCCCCCAGCGGGTGGGAGAGAGCGATAAGGAGGCATGCAAGGACTGATAGCTGTTGTAGTAAGTGGTTTGTCAGTCGTGTTGATGTGTCGTGCTGACAGTATTTCGGTCTGTAATTAAACTTAATTGAATTCAATTAATTTTTGTTTTCTATTGATATGAGACTTTGGGTTTGGTTTTAATTTTGCTTCCGTACTATTCTCTATAACTTTCAAAGAATTTTTTTATTTTTCGTGTTAGAGTTGAAAATGTATTTGGATTTAGATTGGTAATTGAATAATCAATCCAGTAATGTTTTATTATGCTGGATTAAAAAGGTAGGTTTTGTAATGCTCAACAAAATTTTACGCTTTCTGGTGTTACGGAGTTACTTGTTGTTTAAATGTTCTTTAAGGGTTTTGTTGGCTTAATTCACTATCTTTTGTTCTAGCTTAAGAAAACCTTAACCTCATTTGGTAATTTTCTTAAGTTGAAGGGACAGTGCCCCATTTTATTAAAATTAGCATCAGTGATCCTGCGATCAATAAAAAATTTGGCACGCCAAAAAAGTTTGGTGTGTAAACATTATCCAGTCTAAATTAAAAAGTGTACCACATCAAGCAAGCCACAGAAAGCATCTATCTTAGTGCTCAAACAAATCGGCGAATCTTATGATGAACTCTTTTCAACGACTGATTTCGTGTGGGTGCAAGAGAATGATTATGGAGTTCTACACTACACCGCAGTTAGGCTGTTAAGTGTTGAGGGAAAAGTTAAGCATTAAGTATGTGACGAAAACAAAGAAACTGCGCCAACCGGTCATTAGGAAAGCTGAGCTTGGAGTGAAAGCAAAGATCTCAACTTTTAATTCAGTGTTCGTTCCAACCCTAATCTATGAAATTTGGGTAATGACCCAAAAGAATTAGATCGTGGGTACAAGCTGCCGAAATGAGATTTCTGAGGTGCGCTGCTGGGTTTCTTTTAGAGACAGAGTGAGACTGAGAAAGGTCAGTGTTCGTAGGAATGTTAATGTTGAGCCAGCTACTTCTCCGAGTGGAACGATCAATTTTTCCGTTCGCATGCATCCTTGAGAGACTTCCTAGACAGGTCATGTTTGCCGAAATGCGACCGCGTCGGCCCCCTGGTAAGCCAAAAAACAGGTGGTGGGATTAGGTAAAGAGCACCATCGCGCCTGTGTCTCTTGAGTTGGTGGCGGAGGATCGGAAACGATGGAAGAACAATTTAGGCTCTTTATTTAATTTAATGCTTCTCACCTGATCGAAATCAGCAATAATTGCAAACAAGTAACCTCTATGATGTGCATATATATTTCCATCAGACACTAATCCTCGACAAACACAAATCTTCAACTAATGCCCCTACAAATCGTGAGAATCATTTACAAATTTAAATCCTCTCGGCAAGTAATTAATTATACATTTTGTCGGAAACCGCAATAACCCTTTTCACGCTCCGCCTTTTTTAGGCCACTTTAAACCCGTTTCGGATACCGTTCGGACTGTTTCGTTTTAAACGGAAACTGAAACTGTCCACACATGAGAGATCTGTCGTAAATACGTTTTGCTATTGCTATTTTTACAACGAAATTCTTTTCTCACTTCTCGCGCCAGCAAATGTCGTCGTCACCCTCTTTTAAGAGCCAAAAAGAGTTTGTCTGGTGAAAACACTTTGGGATTTATTTCTAACCCTATATCCTTCCTACATGATAAACTTGATTCCATATGTATCGATGGTAAAACAAAAACAAACGTTACGGTATCTATACACCAAGAGAGCCTCCCAACTGACCCCCAGGAGCTGAAAAAGATTTTCATCCGTTTTCACGAGACCCTTGACATCTCACCCACTGACGTTTCTAACGATCGCTCCACTATTGCTGCCCATGTCAGCTCTAAGCGCCTCTTACACCTTCAGAAAACACGCTCTAGCTTCAAAAATTATTTTTATTCCTAACCCAAGTACAGCTCCATCTTTCCAACCACAGCACAGTTCCACTGAATTCCTCTCCCTGTACTATCAGACCGTCAGAGGATTACGAACAAAAACCTCAGCAGTTCTTCTCAACTCACAAAAACTGCCTTACGAAATGTTTGCCCTTACGGAAACGAATCTTTACTCCAAAATCGGTGACAGAGAGTTGTTTACCTCAGACTTTACTCTTTTTCGTGCAGATGCCCATGATAACTTCAACGACCCTGATGGCCGCGGTGTATTACTAGCAATTCACAACCGTTTCGACCCCTTACCCTTTCAATCGTCGAACTCCACTGACTTTAATTTCACCAGCACTTTTATGGCGTTTCCGAAGCGGAAGCTTTACATTGTCTGTTGTTACATTCATCCATCACAACCCATTCATTGCTAACAACTTGCCATCGATTTTATCGACTCCTTATTTGATATTGCCGACTCCAACGACATTATCATTGTCTGTGGCGATTTCAATCTTCCGCACCTGAAATGGGCTAAATCCGACAATGAGACTCATTTAATAGCTGTAAACCCCACTTCAAATAACGAAATTCTCTTTACCGATCGCCTGGCAGACTCTGGTCTCTTCCAACTTAGCAACAAAAGAAACATCATGGACAGGCAGCTAGACCTTATCTTTTCATCCGATGCTGAAATCGCTACTGCCAGTAACCATCTCTTATCTATATTCGACCCTCTTCATCCACCTCTCTCGGTAACTTTATCACTCGACAATCCCACCCCCACCCTCCAATCTGAACACTCATACTTCTTCAATTTCCGCAAAGCCAATTTTACAAAATTAAATAACCTACTGAGCACTGTTGATTTTCATTTTCTCCGTAATCCTAGTTTACACGTAGACGATGCTTTATCGCTGTTTTACAACAGTATCCTTAGCTGTCTTATCCAATCCGTTCCCTATTTGCCTAAAAAAAATTCACATCTTCCCCACCCTGGTACAACCGCGAACTTCGCTCCATGCGCAACAAAAGAAATAAACGTTGGCATGCCTCTCTTAAATCCCGCTCGGCATCCGATTTTTCTAATTACTTGCTGTCTTACAACGAATTTGCAGAGCTGTGTGATTTTCTCTACCACCAATATCTAAACGGAATTCAAGCCTCTATCATCTCAGACCCAAAGCTTCTTTACCATTTCATCAATTCAAAAAGAAAATCCGACAGCTATCCTTCATCTTTTAATTTTCCCAATGCTTCCTCTAAAGAACCCAAAGTAGTCGCCAACTTTTATGCTGACTTTTTGCTGAATGATTGCCCCCAAACGTCTCTTGTCTCTCTTAGCATAACTCCCGCCTTAGTCACAGATAAAATTCTTAGTTTAAAGGATGACTTCACTTCCGGTCCTGACTTTCTGCCCGCCATAGCTCTAAAAAAGTGTTCATACCATCTCGTCCAAACTCTCACTGCCTTATTTCGTTGTTCAATTTCTCAAGGTGTCTTTCCTCAGCTCTGGAAAATTGCCTATCCCGATCCACAAAAAAGGACAAAAGAAGGAAGTCTCCAATTATCGCCCAATCGCCAAACTGTCATGTATACCCAAACTTTTTGAAAGCATTGTCTACGATACAATATCTTTCACTGCAAATCAATCTTCTCTCCAAACCAACATGGCTTTCGGAAAGGTCGATCGACTTCCACCAATCTAATCGAGTTTGTTTCACAATCCTTGTGTGCTCTTGAGGACGGTAAGGAAGTCGACGTTGTTGCCACTGACTTCAGCAAGGCCTTTAACATCTCTCACCACATTATTGTCCTCAAATTCACTGCCCTCGGTTTCCCCCCTAGTTTTGTCTTATGGCTCAAATCCTACCTTGAAGATCGACAATATATTGTTAACTTCAGATCTTCTTTGTCTAACCCAATCTATGCCACCTCAGGAGTACGCTAGCCAAGTCTGGACCCCCTCCTACAACATCCACGTCTCGCGTATTGAGGCAGTTCAACGAAGGTTTCTTCGCTTCGTCCTTCGTGGTCTTCCCTGGACTAATACCTATGATCTATCCCCTTACAACGACCGTCTAAAATTAATCAACCTACAATCCCTTGAAAATCGCAGGAAGGTTGCTGATAAACTCTTCATCCATGACTTACTTACCGGAAATATTGACTGCCCCTCACTGCTACACATGAAAACCCTTAATACTTATCCTCGGCAGCTACGGTCTATGCCCCTCTTCCGCATTAACTTCCATCGCACGAACTACGGTTTCTACGAGCCAATGTCCAGAATGTTGCGCAACGCCAACTCCTCCCCTTTTGATCTACACCTTAATAAATACAGTCTCCGCAACATCCTCTACCATCGCCCTCCTCCCTCTCTTTATACTTAAGTTTTAGTTTTAAGTTTAGATTGTTAAAGTTAGAATTAAGTTAAAGCTTGTACTAAGCCAATAGGGCGTTAAAACTAATCGTATCTCTCTAATCCCGGTTTTATGGCCGGTGGATTGTAAAAGAAAACCTGTAACGCAAAATGTATGGCTATGGCACATTCGGAGCAATTGCACCAGTCTATTGTTTTGTGATATGGGGTATTATGATTCAGGTATGGTAGAGTCGTTTGGGGTAAGAGTGAGCACTTTTTACTTTGGGTGCAAATACTGAAAAAAGTAAAGCTGCTACATACTTGAGTAAAATATTGTTTTGTAGCCCTACATTTTTGGAACAAAAACAATTATCAAAACAGGAAAAAGTTTAAAAAGTGCAATCTTTTTTTATTGAAAAACTTAACATAGTCAGCATGCGCACTCTTGCCCCGAAGTCAGGGTAAGAGTGCGCAGGGGAGTGGGTAAGAGTACGCAAAACGCAACCAGTTTTGTATGCAATTCTCGTAGTTGGTAATTTCGTAATGACCTTCAAGTAAATTTTAAACAATTAAACGATTTTTTGAGGGAAAGAACTGGTTTTACTGTTTTTTTAAGCAAAAAAATAATATAATGAAAATTTATAATTATAAAAAAATAAAAAATAATTTTTTTTTATGGATGTTCTGCCAATGCCACATTGTAAAAGGTAATTCAATCTTTTGCACAATGCTGAACAAGTCCTTCTTCCTGCCGGAATATCTTCAAGTTTGGTTTCTTCACAGGTTTTTGCTAGAAGAGCCTTATTTTTAGTGCGCACTCTTACCCCAAACACACACTTCGCACTGTTACCCTAGTTCTTTTTTCTTATTTCAAAAACTTTAAATATTTTAATTACAAAGAACTATTTTTTACTTCAAATTAAGCGAAAATACCTATATATGAAGTTTATAAATAAATAGCACATACGGTCATTTCCGTTATCTGAAGTGGGCTAAACATAAAAACTTTTTCAACTTTTTTTTTAAACTGGTTGGTTTAATGGTTGTTTCTTTCTTTTTGTATTTTTACTTATAGTTCAAAACGCAATGCTGCGTTGCTGCGTGCGTTTGATGACTAACAGAGTAGAAACAACGGGCGCATATGGGGCAAAACGAAATGTTACTTCAAGACTTTATCCCGCGTTTGACCGTAAATATCGTAGACGCATGTTCAACGCAAAAGTAGGTCTACTTTCTACTTTTGCGTCCGTTGAACAACCTCATGCTCATTCATTGCGTGGTGAGTGAGTATAGTTCTCTTGTCGTCAGTAGTAAACAAGGGTTGTTTGTGTCAGAATAAAAACAGGTTTGCGTAGAGTAGAGAGGTTTGAATAGGTAAAGAATAGGTATGATGTTTTTCGGTATTATTTCTGTTTCAAATTTTTCGCGATAACTTGCACTGTGTTGGTTTTAAGCATGCAAAAGACACGAGTGCACCACCTTGGGTTTATTTGCGATGGAATTAACAGAAATATTTTTTTTTCATAGCTATCATACTTGGTTCGTTTTTAAAAAGCAAGTTGGATCTTTTCTGCTCGTACTTTTGCAAATATTTTTTTAAATATCTTTAAAAAAAAATTGAATGTGTATGAGCTGATACTTTCCAATTTCCTACCCCAAAACGCAAAGCGTCTTTTCGTTTTGCAAATTTGTTGGGTGCGATGTTTGACGTAAGGTGTCGTAAAGTTTTGGAAAAGAATGACAACGCATATTAACGTACGTACGCAGCAACGCAGCATTGCTTATGCTGGAATCGCAATGTTGCGTTGCTGCGTGCGTACGTTAATGGCCTTTGCCATGCGTTGTCAAAAATTTACCATACTTTACGTCAAACTACGCACGCAGCAAATTTGCAAAACGAAATGCCGCTTTGCGTTTTGGGGTAGGAAATTGTAAAGTATCACTTCAAACACATTCAATTTCTGTTGAAAGATATTTGCAAAAAAAAAACGAGCAGAAAAGATGCTTTTTAAAAACCAACCAAGTTGCCCAGCAATGAAAATAAAATTATTTCTGTTTATTCCATCACAAATATATTCAAGGCAGTGCACTCGTGTCTTTGTGCATGCTAAAAACCAACAACTTGCGAGTTATCGCGACAAACTGAAATAATACCGAAAAACATCACATTCTGTACTCTACGCAAACCTGTGTTTTTTATTCTGGCAAGAAACAGAAACAACCATTTTTCGTCCCCACAACCTACTGACGACAAGAGAACTATACTTACTGACTCACAATGAATGAGCATGAGGTTGTTCAACGGACGCAAAAGTAGAAAGAAGATCTACTTTTGCGTTGTAAATGCGTCTACGATATTTACGGTCAAACGCGGGTTGGAGTTTAAAAGTAACATTTCGTTTTGCCCCATATGCCCCCGTTGTTTCTACTCTGCTTGTCATCGAACGCACGCAGCAACGCAACATTGCGTTTTGGACTTAAGGCGTTGTTGTTAGATTCTTCACAGCTCGTTTTTTGGGTTTCTGTCGACAGGGCACACAGTTGTGCATCCAAATATTTTCTTAAATTTTCTAAAAAACGGAGATAATAGCACTGCGTACTCTTACCCGCTGCGCACTCTTACCCCAAATGACTTTAAGTCTAACTTCTTTGATTCCTTTTCAAAATGCTGAATTATCTATCCTGTGAGAAAGAATCAAAGTTGTAGAATCTAATAAAACTAACTCACTGTACCTACTACAAAACGAATTTAGCAACCTTAAGACAGTTATTAAGAGTAATTCCTTGATTCTTAAATTGTTAACTTTTGTGACCTATATTTAAGGGAACAGTTACAACGAAATAAAACTAAATACCGAATGATTCTTAAGATAACCAAAAAAACTTAGAAGTTAATTGAAAGATAAAAAAAATTCTTTTTCCGGCTGCAATCACACTGTGGAAAAATGTTTACCCCATTTAAACACTATTAGTCGCACCTACATAGGTACAAAATACTCACCCTGTAAAAACAGGGTCGTAGGCAAGATTTGAGAAATTTTTACTGTGCACGCACATGACAATAATTTATTCGCCCCCTATAACCCCACAGGAAGTTGAACAAAATAAAATGAAAAAAGTAGGTAAATGAAAAAATAAGCCAAAGTATGCAGGTATACACAAAAATGCCAATCATCCCCCTCTAATCCCCTAAATAACCTTTACTCAAAGGTCAAAGTAATCACCTCGTTTCGTGCAAAACCTGTAAACTCGCATACAGTCATAACAAAAACGTATTAGGTACCAATGCGTGCTTGTATTTCGGCCTGGCCTCGCCAATAATAATAATAAAAAAGTTAAATAACATTTCAACCCCCACTCTGGTAGTCCTCCCGAAAATTGTTTCCCAGAATTATATTTTTTTTCTTGGTATACTTTTGTGGAGCCTTTTACAACGTTTCCGGCAGACTGACTTACGCACACACCCACGCAGTAAAATTGTAACCGTCGTAAATAAGTATACGAGCATGTCGTTTCTACATACATACAGGAACTGTATTGTGTCAAAAAAAGCAAATATTACATAATTCCTTGTTTTACACAAACAACTACAATTGAAGAGCTTTTGACCCTACAAGGACGAAGAGTCAATGTCAGCCACGAAATTTCGTTTGAAAGCTCTGTCATACATTTTTTTTGCACTTTGTGGGCTTCGCTATTGTTTTGGTTCCTCGAAGGGTAGTATTCGGTGTGAGGTGATCCTTCAACCCCAGAATATCCTTGAACGGGCTTAAAACGAAATAGGTACTCAGAGAATGAAAGTATGAGAAATGGAATAGAATTAGACAGGTGTTTGTACAAGTGACGCGTGAAAAGCTCTTCAGACTTTGAATTAATGTTGACAAGGATATCAAACCCATACACTTACGCTTCGACACGTCATGTGGTGGCTGGAATAGGATGGTGGTCATTTCACCCCTATATGAAAGAGAAAATAATAACATTTTAGATAAAAAGTTAAATAAGATTTATAATTTTTCTTCCTTCTTCTTCCTGCATTAAGTTAACGGTGAAACAATAAAAATGGTGATGAGTTTTTATGAAAGGGCTATAATGACGACAAAAAGGGGTTCTATATAAAAGTTAAGAACCTTATACGATTTTTTTGTATTCTATTCCCAGGTGAGAGATAATAACCACTAGGTTATGGTGGAGCCCCAGCTTAATGGGCCACACGTGGCGCAGTTGGAGGAAAACGTAAAACGATGACCAATAATTCATTTTTACGGCATAATGGCAAAAATTGCCGTAATTTGCTTTGTGATTACATCCCTTTGAACTTTTTGTTGTTGTTAGATATCTGGTTGCAGATTGAATAATTGGAACACGTAAAATGCTTAAGGCCTCTCTTCTATGTACGGTTGTAGGTGTATACGAGTCTATGGTAAAAGCTGAAGAAAAAGCACAGAGTTTGAGTACAGAAAGTTATGTTCGTGAAATAAATGGGTCTTCGTTAATGGCTTTACTTTTTGTTATTATCCGTTAATCTCAAATTGGAAAAGTCGCTTTAAATTAATGCAATTGCTCGCGTAAGTACACACATACACACTTTTATAAGGGAAAGAGCTTCTGTTGTACAAGTTGAGTATGTTACGTGAACCTCTCAATAAAATGCTAAGACGCAGGTGAGCAGTCATTTTTCATGAAGTTGCACTTAAGTCAGCCGAGCTCGTCTTTCCTATATTGCGAAGTAATAATTGCGTAATAGGCAATCACAAAAGTAGCAATGCGTTGACGATTTCGAAAACAATATAAGCACAATGACTTAGCTCTGAACTTATTGACGTTGTCCATTAGAGCGGTCTTATCGGCAGTGTCGAAATTTAACTGTACTAACTTGATTGCATGTCAAAATAGTCCCTATAAATTTGTCGGATTCTTCAAAATGGTCACTATACTACTGACACTACCCTACACTGACGCTACACTATGTTCGTGTGCTGCTGCTAGGTCCGAATAGTTCGAGGCTCACGACGGAGAATAGGGGAGAAAAGGTACGACTGTAAAAGCGATCAATTTCTTCACTCGTCTTAAGTTACTAGAGGGATCCATAACGTTCAAGCCATTACTCTCCTGAAAGCAAAGATCATTGAAAGAATTAAGCTAGAACAGAAATGCTGCGTTGCTGCGTGCGTACGTTAATGTGCGTTGCCATGCTTTTCCAAAACTTCACGATACTTTACGTAAAAGTACGCACATGTCTTAATGTTGCGTAAATTATCAATTCAATTATTGAATAAGTAAGTCTTTTGTAGAAGATTAAAGTTGTTCATCATTTTGTTTAAACAAGACTTTGGGTCACGCCCACATTTGGAGGCAGAATTAACGAAAAACCTAAAATTTTCCAGAAAACCCTAACTTCGACCCACCTTAACCCTTAACTAGGAAACCATGAAACAAAACAATTAGCAAATAAGGTAAACGAGATTTCATTCCAGATTTCGTTCGTACAAAATTTTTAGCCACGCCGCCTTTTAGAGGTCGATATTTCAAAAATATTAAATTTAGGCGTAACTTGGAAATATCTGTTAATATTGATAGTTTGTAATAAGGGGTGGTTTTTTACGCCCCTTTTCGAAGTTTGTATTACTAATAAAATGTCAATAAATAACATTAACATCAGCATTTTACAGTGTGGGATAAATATATAAATACGAAATATATAAATAAATACGAAAAAACTACTTCAAAAAATTGATGAGAGTATACATATACCGGTAAGAAATGATAAAAGTCTTATGAAGACAGTTTCACGAAATAAAGAGATCGCCGATACTGAGGGTGAGGACTATAAAGCGTACTGGCACGGCGCGCGCACGCAGGCGCATCTTGTGTAAAACTCTGAGATTAAGCAAATCCCAGTATTTTTAATGTTGAGCAAACGGGCAAACGACCATATATAGTGAAAGATGCTGCGGAACTGAGGAGGCACAGGTTCGAAAAGAAAATCATTTATTCTGACAGCCAAGTGGCAATAAAGGCCATGGAATCAGATGTGCTGAAGTTAAGGGCAATGAAATTATGCTGGTAATTTCTAGGCGAGAATTCTTCAATTCCGTAAGAATTCCGAAGTTCGATCGCACTTTGAATAAATATGGAGTCTTATAGAACAAACTAGCCTAGCTACAGGGACTATAAAGAACTTGAATTTGTCCATCACCGGATGCGAATTGAAATAAAATGAGTGGCACAACAGCTCTGAACTAGGTGAACTAGGGCCAACGGAGAAAAAGTTGAAAGCGGTAGGATTTTATATGCCACGGTACCCTATACCAAGGGTAACTTCAATGCACATATGGTACGGGCGACAGTACTTACACCGAAAAAAGAAACACTTTAAGTCTCTAAACAAAAGACTTTAAATTTAAAAATTTTCATGTATGAAACACCACCGTGTTTGTACTCTTGATTCAAAAGTGAAAACATTTACTTATTACATTTTAAAACAAAGCCCCTTAAATTTTAAAGTCCTAGCATTTAATTTAAAAATGCTTTTTTTCAGCTGCAGGTAAAAGTTTTTCTTTTAAATTTAAAGGAAATACTTTTAATTTAAATAACTTTTAAAACGTTCACATTCAAATTTAAAGTTAAATTTTTAAATGTAAAAAACGGGGTTTCAAAACTAGTTTAAAAATGTTCAATGCAAAACTAAAAAAATAAATATATTGATCTTGAAGTTCCAGATATTGATATCATTTAGAATTTATTCCTTCTAGTTGTGTGCTTGAATTAAAGTGTTCAGATTCACTTCAAGGGAAAATTTCGAAACCGTCTAATTACATTTTTTATTTTAACTAGAAGGAAAAGAAGTAACAATTTCTCTGCTCTGATTGTGAATTGAAGAAATATTTGCGAATATGTAAAAAGCAAAATTGTTTCTCAAAATATATTTTTATATTTTATTTAAAATTATAATTTTTTAATCATAATTTTATTATAATTATATTTTTTGCCCATATGGGCAAAATATATTTTTCTCCAACAAAACACTTTTGATTTGCAAACTTTTAAAATTAAAAATATTTTTATTATATTTAAATTGCACTTTTTCCCTCAGTGTAGAGGAGTGTGATCGGGAGGCACGGTGACCCGAATAAAAACAGGAGCGAGGGAAGCTGTTGGACTTTTGTTGTGCTTATGGTTCGTCCATCATAAACGGCTTTTTTCCACACAAAGAGATTCACAATTACACATAGTACAAGCACAGTTTAAATCAGAGATCACTGATTGATTCCTTTCTTGCACCATCGTTTGTTCAAAGAATGATTTGTGATGTTCGGGTTTCAGAGGGGCTGAGCTGTCAACTGATCACCACTTAGGACTATTGTAACTCAGGGACTAATCCAGGATCGGTGGCCCGCATACGGTGGGAAAGGTTACAGGTTTCTGACTCTGACTTCAGAGAGTGCTTTGGCTTTGCACAGCGCGTTTCGGAGAAGGTTGAATACAAAAACAAATTCCAACTAACCTCTTGAATGTAGAGGAGAAATGGCAGCTGTTTCTATCGGCAGCATGGCCTCTGCAGGAAATGTTTGTGGAGAGAAGCGTCTTCTGGTAGCGGCTGGGGGTGAGAAAAGAACTGCGTGGTTTAAAACGCAAGAAGCCATCAGAGGGAAAAAGGATGCCTACATTGTGTGGGTCCAATGTAGAAACTTAACTCCTCGATCCCGGTAAAATAAGGTGAGAAGAACTTCCAATCTGACAAGGAAAGGTATGGAAAAAGTTCGGCGAGAGGTACGAACGATTACAGATCTGTAAACAAGATATTTTGGCAGCATATTTGCCGGCTCAAAGTAAGGAAGTTGAATATCATTCAAGACATTAAATCCAAGGACGGTACACTTCTTTCAAATGAGAGCGATGTCTTGCGCAGATGTAGAGAGCACTTTTCGGAGTTGCACTGAAGATGACATTCTTCCATAGGTAGCGAGCTATGCGAGCTGGTGGCTTTTGCTGATAGCAACACTAACCAATCTTACCTAAACTATCATAGAGTTGCGGCCTGTTGAAAGAAAATAATTTGCAAAAAAGATATGATACTTGATTTTCTAATGCATCGTAAGTATCTATAAGAAACTTTACGCCTGAGTCAGCCAGGACATTTTCAGGGTAATTCTATTCAATTGTTGGTTCTTACTTATGAAACTCATTGTATAGTGTGGTCAAATCGTATTTAAATTGAACTCGTTTTACGTTTTGCCAAGAGAAGAGTTTGGGGGAATGACTTTGCGAGGAGCGTACTGAGCATCGCAAGTACCATATGTTTTATATTTGTTATAATATTCTTAAAGCTATTATTATGTACTAGCGGTGTGCCGTGGCGTAGTGGTTCGTGTGTGCGCTTACTACGCTGGGGGTCTGGGTTCGAATCCTACCATCCTCACCTGAACAAAAAAAAAAAAGACTCGTTCTTTTTCACGGTCCCCACCTCCGCGAGGGCTTCTTCTTCTCAAAGTGCCACTCGGATTCGGCAAAAAATTGTAGGTCCCCTTGTATGTGAAGAAATCAACACACACAGCATACATTGTTGAGAAGTTGGCCCTGGTTCACCTCGAGCTGTTGCGCCACTCTATTTATTTGCTAGATTTTTTACCGCACCCCTTGTAAGCTACTTATTTAGATCAGCAAAGAAGAATAGTTGAAGCCCTTTTCTATAACCACTTTCACGTTTTTTTCCTGTTCTGGTTCTGGATCATGGTACCCCCTATATGATTTTTAAATTTATTAATAGCTTCCCCAAAAGGTTGCGGCCTGTTATCGTACTCTTGTGGCTATTGCGGCATTAATGGGCTTTTAAGTAGGTGCTTTAAATTTTTTTTTGCTTGTTGGTGAATATAAAAGCCCATGAAGTATATTTGTGTCTCTACGTTGTAGATTTTAAAATTTCTTTTTGGCTCCTCCATGAATGATTTGTTCCAGTTGTAAATATAGCATAGCATTAGTTCTATCTAATAAGATAATGAACCATGCAAAATCAACTAGCAGCTAGGCAGCTAGTTTTTATGTTTTGAGTAAGTTCATAGCTCGATGTAACGAATATTAAGTGACTCCGTGCTAAAATTGATCTTAAGTTTACTTACTGAGTAGGTTCCTAGTTTTTCAGTACACTTTTAGCATTGCAGTTTTTTAATGTCGCACACTTTCAGGGCTTTGGCATACCCATGTATTTTTAAACTTACCTTTAAGCAGGCAGTGTTAAGTTCGAAGTACGTTGCCAACTGAATCTTTGCTGCTCGTTAAGGGGCTCTGATAAGACTTATATGACCTGGACCCGACTAAAAAACTTTTTTGTCGCTCGTAGGTACATTGCCTTAAACTTTTATACATACATAGGTATATTGTTATAATTTTGCTGGAATTAATATACTTAAGCATTTAAATTAATCAAGGGTAAAAGTTTTATGAAAACAAATCTTAAAATTCTGTATTTACTTTCATGGTAGGTAAGGTAGTTAACCTTCTTCAACCTACGAACGGAGGAAGGAAAAACAAAATTTGATGTCAAGCGTACAGGGTGATTGATTATACCAAATTACGATAGTAAGGAGCGGGGAAATTAATGACCCGTATGGTAATTAAATCGCAAAGTAAACATGTAAATGTTCATGTAAATTGAATTTAAACGGTTGAAAAAAAAAAACATCTTGAAATTCAATCTAATTTTGTACTTCCTTTCGTGTTTTATTCATTAGTCATACATACCTACATACATACATAGTGAATGTACTTATGTGCTGTGTTATAAATGTGTGCGTTGTCAGAGTTCGTTCCAATATCAATCGTATCCATCAGCTTGTCAATTCGATATCCATTCAGTCATCAATTTCTCCTTTGGTATCTATTCATCATCATGTCTTGAGTCTCATATGAGCGTATGTTTGTATGCACGCATATTTTCAATATAACATCAGCGTGGCGCAGTAATACCTAAACCTACATCCGTACATAAATTTCATACAATTGTACATCCGTACGCCAACGTATAGATGTACGTAACAAGATATACTGGATGGGGAGAACCCTTTTTTCCTGTCAAAAGAACTGTGGGAGGAAGGCGCTCAGAAGGTGGAAAAGGAAGAAACGCACACATGCATATAGTATACACATTGCCTGACCGTGCCGGCGGCTAAAGGAAAAGCAAAACTAAAAAGGAAATTAGGAACGAAAAAAAACACCACCAAAGAGAAATAACACCAGAAAATAAATGAAATAAATGTTTGAAAAATTCCCTTGACATGCGCCTCAGGCATACGTATTTGAGTTTCTCGGTTTGTTTTACGAGAATAATTCCAAGAAGACAAAAAGATGAAAGATAAATTATACGGGAAGTCGTAAGTTATTATAATCTAGTCTAGATAGGTACCTACCTAGGTATGTCATATACCTATACTAAAATTGTGAACTGATCGTTAGGTGGGAGGAAGTACATACGAGAGCATAGGTTACCTACTCCATGAAACCCGGCCGAAATTTTCTTGCAGCCGTTTACTATATACCTAGCTATTTGGTTTTTGACTTCTTGTTTTGCAATATAATGTAAGAGAAAGTTTAGCTCCAGACAAAGAGAGTGAAAAAAGCAGTTTTTGGATAAGTAAGGAATAGGATTAGGAGTTGCCAGAGCACAACGCCGTTAATAAATTATAGTGAAGAACGGCATTAGTTCTGTTGAACAAAAAAAATGTTGTAGACAATTCAAACGTGTTTTTTATTAATGTTTGATGTACACATCTCGAAATCCGGACATCAGCTACATCACTCACAAGAGCCACTTAGTACCTTTTTACTTCAATTATTGTATTTCGAATGTAGTATAGTACACATTCCATTATGCAAATTAAAAGTTGAATTTCCTGTATGGATACCTACTTATATGCCCAGTCGCTGCCAGAACTGGATGTCAGATTGCTTTCGTTAAGTGCATGTTGACACGGCAGTGAGCTGAATGAGTGAGTTCAGTGTGTCTTGTATATAGGTATTATATCACTAATAATACGTCTTAAAATATTGCATCTAGCTGCCACATTGTTAGAAAATTTTATTTGCTCAAAGTAGTTCTTCTTATTTCTTTCCATCAGTCATCGCAATTAAAACCGTCAGCCTCTTAGAAATGGTCAAGCTATACTAGCTCTTTATTTTGCTGCTCTATCTATCGTTCTCGGGGAAGGCTTGATAAGGACTGCATCTTGATTGAATTACAGAAGATTATCAGAACTCCCTAAAATCAGTATGCAAGTAAAATGGTTAGTGAGCCTACTCTCGTAGGCATAATCACTTTATGCATTTTGCTTCTCATACAAGGACATCAACACTTTCTAGTTGGTGTTAGATCAACTCTTTTCGAGTAGTATACCTATAGTTCTGGAGGCCTTCTTTGCTATAGATTTTATTTTTGTCGCGAATACCTACTCTTTTCGATTGTAGCAATATGTAGGTACTCTAGTTAATCATCCTCGTTTCATCACCTCATAAATGGCTTTTTCAGTGGGTAGGAAAGGTAGGTTCATAGTTCATAGGCACTACGAGGACCGGCCGCGCGTGCTCATAGTAGTGTGAGATTCTTACTCACTAAAAAACCTCCCATTTCCCGTCAGACTACGACTAAGTTTCCTTAACGGTGTAGATCGCTATTTCTTATGTACCATGGAGCATTAACGATTGCTCTGAGTGTCTTATTTTGAAAAGTTTCTAAAATAGATATATTGCTTGGTTTAGTACAACCCCATATTTGTATACCGTACGTCCAAGATGGTTTTAGCACTTGCTTATATGCTTAGTTTCGAAAATCTTCAGATAAGCCGATTCATTTCTATTAACTTGATTTCGAGCTCGTCGCGTTTCTTTTTAACGTGCGGCTTCCATTTAAGTTTTGCGTCTAGAGTCATTCCTAGATATTTCGCTTCATTTGAGTATCTGATTTGTACCGAGTAAATGAATAAAGGTTTGATTTCTATCTTTTTATAAGTAAAGTTAACATGCGTTGACTAAGTCTCGTTAAGGACGACTAGCCAGCTCTTCGTCCAGTCGCATATTTTGTCTAAAGCGCGCTGAAGTTTCCCTGTTGATAATTCAATTGTCTCATAAATAGAGAGAATAGCAATGTCGTCAGCGAACGTAGCTAAAATTGTTCCCTCATCGTGGGGTATGTCTCTTGTATAAAGCAAGAGTAATATCCTGCCATCGTCACCTGAAAAATAAAAGACGTGTTCTTTTTCACGGTCCCCACTTCCGCGAGGGTTTGATGAGCCCTCCGAGAGTATCAATTGTCTTGAAAAACTTCTCAAAGTGCCGTTCGTCTGCAAAAAATTGTAGGTCCCTTTGTATGTAAAAGAAATTAACACACCAGCATACATTGTTGAGAAGTTGGCCCTGGTTCACCTCGAGCTGTTGCGCCACTCTATTTTGTTTTTTTGCGAATTTGTTTGCTGAACATTTAGAAGAAACATTCAAGCCTTTCGACGGTCCGCCGTTGGCTGACGTTCAAAAAAACAACGCGGAACCTGTTTCGTTAGTTGAACTCCGACAGAAAATAAGCAAACTTGAAAATAATAAGGCCCCGGGTTACGACCTGATCACTGGCGAAATATTGAAAAAACTGCCAAAAAAGGCACTAGTCAAACTACTTTATATGATAAACGCTTCTCTTAGACTTCTATACGTCCCAAGGCAATGGAAAGTTGCTGAAGTCATTATGGTTCCAAAGCCGGGGAAATGTGCAAATGATAAAAAATCTTATAGGCCCATATCGCTTCTGCCGATAATATCGAAAGTATTCGAGAAACTTCTGCTGAAGCGATTACAACCAATAATTGCAGAAAGACGCTTGATCCCGGATCATCAATTCGGTCTCAGACCTAACCATTCCACAATAGTTCAAGTCTACAGAACAACGCATAAAATTGAAAAAGCCTTGGAAGGGGAAAAAATATGTTCAAGTGCTTTCCTCGACGTATCGCTAGGCACGAAGGCTTGAAATATAAGCTACGGCAAAACTTGCCGGAAGACATGTTTAAAATATTGAAAAACTATCTTGAAGGAAGACTCTTTCGTGTTAGGTGTAGTATAGTGAATACTCGAGTCTCAAGCAAATTCGGGCTGGCGTACCCCCGGGAAGCGTCCTCGGTCCGACCCTGTGCCTGCTCTACACAAGAGACATACCTCTAGATGACGAGACTGTCGTGGCCACGTTTGCGGACGATACGGCCATCCTGGCAACAGGTGAATCAGTCGAGTCATCAACGAGAAACCTCCAACGAGCATTGGACAGAATTTGTGTCTGGACGAAGACTTGGCGAATCACTCTTAACGAGAACAAGTCTAGGCATGTGAATTTCACTTACGGAAGGGTTAATAATTTGCATCTGTTCATAAATTCTGCACAAATACCTTATGCAAATGAAGCGAAATTTCTAGGGATGACACTGGACGCTAAACTAAGGTGGAAACCACACGTAAAGAAGAAGCGTGACGAGCTCGAGATTAGGATCAGGGAAATGTATTGGCTTATCGGAAGATTTCCGAAAATAAGCATATATAACAAACTGCTCTTGTACATAGGCAGCTGTTAAAGCCGTCCTGGACATACTATATACAACTCTGGGGTTGTACCAAGCCGAGCAACATGTCAATGTTGCAGACTTTCCAAAACAAGACACTAAGAGCAATTGTGAATGCTCCATGGTATATTTGGAATAGTGATATTCACAGAGATTTAGGAATAGCTACCGTGAGCGAAGAAGTAACAAGCTTTGCTCGAAAGCTAAATGCTCGTCTTCATGTTCATTGTAACAATAAAATGATCCGTACTCTCAATGAGACTCTTAACGATGTAAACAACGAGCGACGATTACAAAGAACAAGACCCTTCGATCTAGCGACGTAGGGTGAAGCCGCACGAATGAACGACTTTAGTAGGTACATTCACTGGATAGCAACCTACCCAATGCGATACGGTAGCGTAAACTACTTGTTAAGTAAACTTAGTTGTAGTCAAGAATTATTATGAGAGAGCGAAAATTTACTACTATGAAGTGCGCTCTGGCAGTTTCATAGTGTCACTCATAAATGGGTGGTCTTTTAGCACGTGGAAATCGGGCATAACCAATATCGGCTACTTCGGTATTATATACCTGCTATAGTGGGTGTATTGGTATCTTTGAAAGATTTTGGAATTTTAGCCTGCGTCCACCCTAATATTCAAAAAAAAAAACCTTACGCGAAAGATTTTGTCTTCAAGGTAAGACTCTTAGATTCTATAGAGTTTTTCTGGTAAGCTAAGCCTTAACTTGTACTTCAGGCCTTCGCGCCACACCTTGTCGAAGGCTTGCGATACGTCGAGAAAAGCGCTAGTACATACCTTTTTTGCTTCCAGAGCTTTTTCGATTTCGTTTGTCGAATAGATAGACCTGGTCGATTGTTAAATGCTTTTTTCTAAATTCGAATTGGTGATCCGGAATCAATCGTGTTTCTTCAATGATTGGTTGCAACCTTTTAAGCAACAGTTTCCCGAATACCTTAGATATTATCGGCAGTAGCGAATAGGTCTGTATGACTTTTTGTCGTTCGGACATTTTCCTGGTTTCGGAACCATTATGACCTCGGCTACTTTCCATTGCCTTGGAACGTATAAAATTATCATAGAGGCGTTAATGATATAGAGTAGTTTGACCAAAGCTTATTTCGGTAGCTCCTTTAGAATTTCGCTAGTAATTAAGTCGTAGCCAGGGGCTTTGTTTTTCTTCAGATTATTTATTGTTTGACGAAGTTCAGCCAATGGCACGGTTTTTATTTAAAAAAAAAAATTTGCAGGAAAGCGTTGTTGTATGCTTAGTTTTTACAAGAAATCTGTCAAGCCAGTAAGGTACAAAATTCAAATATTTTTCAGAAATTTCTTCGCTATTTTATTGGTTATGGTTTTTCTTTTCTCAAAATGCATAGCTCCAAGCAACTATCCAGCATTAAAGCAAGTTATTGTGACCCAGTCGCGCAGTTTTAAAACTAAAATTTATTTTGATTAATCATTAACAGTGCGATCAATGACTTGTGAAAATAAATATGGTGTTAAATTATTACAATTGATGTACTTACTGTGGCGAACAAAAAAAACCTTGTTCCCATTTAGAACATTGACGATCTTGGTTTTTTTTTTGTTTAATTAATAATTTCTCCACGTTAAAAACGTGGAGGATCAAGCTCAATATCCTCACTATATACATCCACAAAACTTTTGTTGTGAGCTTTTAACCTTTGCTGACGGAATGGCAACCCTATGCAAAAGAAAGCATTTTTAAAAAAAAAACCTTTACATTTCTGCCTTGGAAATAAAGAGAATTTTGTATGAGTTGCTTTGCTTCCTGTCTTACTTAAATTTATTGCTTAGAAAAGAAAGCTCTGTTGCGAAAGATTCCTGATTTATCGAATCACAATATCGGATATTTACAGCTATGTATGTACCTATCCATACCTACACATTCAGGAAAATCTTCCACAATCCACGTCACAAACCAGGAACAAGGAACGAAAAAACATCTTGCTTTTACAAGGACGTTTTAAGGGTGAATAGACGACGACGCACAACTCAATATACGATGGTGAGTGAGGCTGAGGAATTGCCACACATAATTCTCCGGCACAGGCTCTCTCCATCTACTACACCCATTTCTCATTATTATTTTTTGTTTCCGTTTGCTTTATTTCCCGACGAAGAAGAAGACTGAAAAATCAATAAATTTCGGGATGATGGAGTTCCTTGGTAAAACTTCTCGAAAGTTTCCCATACTCTCTGTTGCAGGTTCCTCCAGCGTCTTTGCCGTTGTTGTTGCTCTTTCTATTAGATTTTGCCAAAGGAAGAAGCCCGTTTTCACTCAGGGGAACTTTTGGTAGCAGCTGTGATTTGGCGGGCTGATATGTATTTGGATTGGATTTATGGAATAGAAAATAAAGGGTGGCAAAATCCCTTCACATTTAGACGCTCATTGTTCGCATAAATGTTATGTGCTTCATTCGAATTATGTTGTTCTATTTGCGGTTTCTATTTATTTGTGGACCGGGTTCTCCTTGCATCCTTTTGCGTCTTCGATCAGATCCTGTGGTTTTCCCGAGTGATGCTGTGGAGAACTTCAGCTCTATTTTGGGGAGTGAGTATGGGGAGGCTTCCCATTTTCACTTGCTTTAGATTGTTTTTGTAAATCTGTTGTTGGTTATTGACTCCAGTCGATGCAGTACTAAGCGTTGGCACACGACTCAGATATTGGATGGTGGATAACAGAGAATCGCTATTTTTGTTTTGAAACATGGGATTAGGGGGAGAGTTGGGGTTATGGTGGGATAAACCAGATGCAGCTCATCCTCGTGCAGGGGGTAAAGATTTTCAGAATTTCGTTAAGGACAATGAACTTAAACTGAATTGGGGTGGAATGCGATAGCTATCACGTTGAAAAATAAAATCTTATGTGACAGGGGTGTTGGTTATTGTTTTAGATAACTCTGTATGGGAGTCGATATGATCTAATAAAGTTTATCTTTTTAAGACATAGATACCTACCTGTATATACTTTTGAACATTTTGTAGGTATAATGGCTGCGTAACACAGAACTCTTCGTTGGTATAAAGTTATAAAATTAGGAAAGCGCGTGTCGGTGTGTCGAACGAATTATTGATTTAGCTTCAAGGACTTACGCGAACGAACTTGTTGTACCTAGGTTTATAAGAGTTATTTTCAGTAGTTAAACTTATACCTACAACTATCCTTAAGGCGGTGCCCATTTAAAATACCCTCATCATCTCAGTCCTGATGTACGGAGCAGAAGCATATGCTTCAGTCCAAAGGCGGATGTGTGGAAAATCAATTTTTGGTCCCGTCTGCATAAGCGACGAATGAGGTACCTGCAACTTTGATCAGTAGCAAGGCACCGATCTAGCCAGAAGATTCAGAGTACAACGGCTGCGATACCTGGCTGGTTCATCTAAATGGGCACCAATGCTCCCCCCTACAAAATATAGGGATCCTCCTCATTGCAGAGAAGCACCGATGCTCGAACGCAAGTAGAAGCGGCTCCAACCAACTACATGTTAGCGCACCGACCGAACTTGGTGCCAGCTCTGTCTTCGCTAGAGACAGAACTAGCTTGCAAAGCTTGTTGTCGAGGCCCAGATTCACCCCGGAATACAGTGCCAGCCCAATAAATTCAGCGTCACCTAAAAGCTCCTGAGAAGCAAATCCAAAATATTCTTCTATACAAATCTTGACAGTCCTGTTTTATGGAGCTGAATGCTGACCATTTCTTGTTCTTGATATTTTGAAAAAAAAAAAATCTTCCTTAGGTTCCTACATATATGGCTCTGAAAGAGAGGAAGACGATAAAAAAAGATTTGCCTTGGATACGTACGAACGGTAAATAAGGATCTAGAAGTAGTATACGCAAAGCAGCGGCAGTGGCGAAGTCCAAACTCCCTATTTTAACTTCCTACAAATTGCACTACAATCTTTGCTTTCAAAGATCATGCAAAATATGATCGAGCGTCAACAACTTCTCGGGTTGCTGGTCCAAACTCCCTATTTTAACTTCCTACAATTTGCACTACCATCTTTGCTTTCAAAGATCATGCAAACCATGATCGAGCGTCAACAACTTCTGGGGTTGCTGGTCCAAATTGGGTTCCTCCGCAAGTGGGAAAATATAGCAACAAACGAAAAACGTCTGTCTCAAAATAAGCGGCTACCAGACCTGGTCGACGTCTGTTATCCAGGCTCCTATAGCCCCGATGCACACACTTGCGATTTTCTACGCGAGGTGAAGCACCGGAACCGCTGCCATGCTCAATGCACTCTTGCGAGTTTATTGCTCGTTACAACTTGCCATTCACGGTGACGCTGCGGTTTCGCGAAAATCCGCGAGATATTTTAACCGCAAGAAAGACGCGCGTTGACGCAGCTTCAACGCGCGTGTGTGTGCATTACTTAATATGTTCGCAAGTACTGTATTACGCGAAAGCGGTGACGCTGCCGCGCGTCAAAATGACTCAAGTGGGCATCGGGCCATAGGGCCGGCCGAATATTAAACACTCTTTTCTCTTCCAACATGCAACTAGAATGGCGAACGAATTAAATATATGCCTGATCGTTTTATTGAATACCTTGCTCGCTTATCTTTGTTTTTCTCTGTAAAAGCATAACTTGCGGGGGTAAGCTTTTGTGTTTCTTTGCAGGATTTTCATGTGGCGTAGTGGCTCATCAGCGTTTGTGTTAAGCGAGAACTCTTTATCTCCTCCATCGTTTAATTGTTTCGCTCCCGATTTTAGGGGTAGTCCCTTTGATTGCGAGTTTATTGTATATTAAAAAAAAACAATGAATTGTCTCCAGTTACGAAATAAAGTGACCGGCAATAGGGTTTTCGCAGTGAAAGGTCCACGGGACATTTGATCGCTTATCTCACAGAGAAGTTGAATCGCTTCTTGGATCTTCTAAGTGAAAGAAAGGGCTTGATATTTCTGAGGAATTCGATAGAGTTAAGCTCTTCGAAATCTCTATCTAAGCTTATTGAATGTTATCTTTAGTTAAAGATATCATTTATATAAATGCTGGTGGGCTCCAGGGTTCCATATTGTCTCCAACTCTTTTTCTGATTTTAGTAAAGGTCCTTTGGTCCACCACTTTCAATACAATCCACTCAATCCCTGACGACAGTATTGAGTCCAGGAAACCATCCGTTTCTGGGCGGGGTTGGGTATGCTAAACTCTTCACATTTCTAAAGATGGGGCTCCTTAAAAATGACTCCTTACTGTCTTCCGAGCTAAATAGAATTCGGCCGCTAACCATAAATGACACTTGTAACTCTTACTTCCGTAACTTCACGAATAGGGAAGAGGCTTGCACGAATTGTTATTGCTCGCATTTACAGTCCCCAGCACTTATTCACCAAAATGCATCAACATATTTTTGCTTGTACATATACTCGCTTATGTTGACTTAATATAAGGGTAGCCCTGAAAGGCGCGGTTGAGACATAAAAAGGAAAAGACACCTATTTATGTTTAGCCTTAATTATTTTTTTATAGCAGGCTATTCTGCAAAATTTGTCAGTCTCCAGTGGTTTGACCGTTATTTCCAAACATAAACCAAATTTTCCGTATAGTCCTTTCTTGATATTTTGAATGGTAAATGATGTGTATGTTATTTTTGAACAATATGTCACAGAATGGTCCTTATTTTTGGGTATCCGGTAACTCCGTCTCATTTACCAACTTAGCCCAGTTGTCTTGCCAGTACATTTTGATTTAAACCCGACCCACCTCATAACTATGGAATGTTTTGAGCTTAGTAAGAGTAGAGTTATGTTCCTTGTTCTTATTCGCACCCTAAAATCACCCAAAGGATTTTACTCTCAAAGCACTCTTTTAATCCGCCTTTGACAGGGTCAATGATTCTGAACCTTAAAGCAGGGGGCAGTGAGGTTGCTAGAAATGAACACTTCAGAGAGGGGTTTGCTAATCAATTGTCGTCAAAGCCCAATGAAGCAGCGAAAAAAGTTAACTTCTTCTTTTGGCTCGTTTGACTTAAGCGCTGATGGCGTTGTCTAAATTATAGCGGCACCCAATAGACACAGTCTCTAACTGCCTCAAAGTTATAGCTGTCTGTGGTGTTTTTTTTTTCTCCATGACGTGTCGGTGGTGGGTGTTTCTTCTTGATGACAGCATAATACCTACTTGATTTTACCTTCATTGAATGCTAAGCCCATATTCGCCGCTTACGTTTCCGATTCTTTCAATACAGTATGATGCATATGCGAGTAACTGTATGGACTTTTTAAAGATTGTACCTTAGTCGTTCGCGCGGGAGCTCTGCACAATTCTCTAGTCGCCTTGTCTAAATCCTTTTTCGTTTTCAAAGGCGTTGATGAGGTCTTAACCGATGTTGATAAAACAGCGTGAGTTTTCCCTCGGCATCCTGCATAAACTGACGAGTTTGGCAGGGATGTCCAGAAGATGCATTGCCCTATATAGCTCGTCTCTGATGTAGATGCTGTCATACGCGACCTTCAAATTTTCGTATTTCTGGATTTTTCCCAGGATCTGCCGCAGTGTTGACCGATGGTGGACTTTCCTGGCCTAAGCGCACACTTTACACAGTAGGTACAACAGAAAAGATCTTGTATGCGGTTTTGAGGTCATTTTCCACGAGCGAAGAAACAGCTTTAGAGTACGTATATGTACTTATATTAAGTACTAACAAAGGCCTTCCACGAGTTTCAGATATCGTCGTCTGTCGGCCCAATATACATATGAAAACGGCGCGGCGGCTGATAATTGTTTTTCAGACGCCGCGCTAGTTTCTGGATGGCCATAACTGTTTCCATAACAAGCTTTGATTTGATGACGTACGAGTCAAGTGCCTAGAGAGCCGCTTGGCTGTCCGAGAAGATGAATATTGTTCTTCCTCTTGTGTTAGAACTTTGATTTGTTCTAACACAGTAAATGATGGCAAGGACTTCCGCCTCGAATATGGATAAGCTTTTGCCGCCTGTCTCCATTTTAGAACCGTCTGTATTCCGGTTCAAGCTGAGAAGAAGTTGGTTTAAATTTTTTTTCCATTTATCCCTTGTATGGATTACTAGAAAGAATTTTTTCTGAAAGCTAAATTCTGCAAGTATATCGTCGAGAGGCATGTTGAACGTGGCCTCATCAGGACTGCCTCTACCTCGACCCTATCTGAGTCCGGTAATTAGTTGAATAACATTTTTTAAGATAGCTATAGCTACATCCCAAACTATTCGAGACAGAACTATTTTGCAAAACTCAATATCCCACACTGCGACTCCATAATTTTCGTTGAGCTTTAGACAAATAAAAAGGCCGTCTGTATTTTTTCTAACTATCCAATGTTTTGCTTTAATTTGATTCTTGTTTCCTTCTTTTTCTTTTTTTTTATTTCATTTTATTTGTTTTCTGGTTTTTGTTTAACAATTATTATTAATAGATTTAAATAAACTTCTTTATACAATAATAATAATAATAGCTTTTTTCATCTTTGACCTTAAAGTAAATTCTTTTCTTTTATTTGCAATTTAAATACATTTATAAACAATTAAATAAAACACATTCGTAAAAATACAAAAAAAAAATCTACAACATAAAATAACTATAAAATAATAATACAGAACAGTTCAGGGGTAATAATATAATTAAATAAAGAAAAAACAATAATATTGTTTATAGTCTAGGATATAGTGTTTTGTTTTATTTTATTTTATATTCATTTGCTTCCATATATAATATATATAATTTATTTAATTAGTTTACTTTATTTATTTGTTTTGCTTCTTTGAAATGTTGTTATAATTTCCTTTTTTTATTTAATTAAATTAAATTTATCATTTGTTTTAAATTATCATCGTTATAATATTAGTTTGTGTGTGTATCATTTAACTCAATAAGTTATTGTTTGTTGTTAGTCAATTCACGTGTGTGTTATTGTTGTTGTTTTTTTTTTTAATATGCTTAACATTTTATATTTTACTCTAAGTTTCATTTTGGGGTATACTAAGTTTTATGTCATTTTCTGTTTACTACGTTCTTGTGGTTTCTCTTTGTTTTATCAGTAAGGAGCTAAGGACAGTACTAAATATATCAAATAGTTTGTTTTTGTTTTTTTTTTTTTAATTTATGCTAATTTTTTTTAATGTTTTTTCTTATTTTTTTTAAAGATATCCCCCTGCTCGGTAGTTGTATTCGTACCCAGCAAATGGAATATTTCTCGCAGCGAATACACTTTGTGCGGCGCTACTTTGTTGATGTAGTTGTTGGGCAGCGGTCGCAGCATGTTGTTGTTGTTGCTGGTGATTCTGATGCTGTTGCTGCTGCTGATGCAACTGCTGCTGATGGTGGGCGGCGGCCGTCTGCATCAAAGATGGTGGTGTTTGGTGGGCATTGGGGGTCATGTAACCTGCCGCGGCTGCAGCTGTAGCCGCTGCTAGAGCGGCTTGGGAATGTGCTGCAAAGCCGGGCGGTATGCCACTCATATGAAAGTTGTAGTTACTTTGTTGCTGTTGTTGCAGTTGCTGCTGTTGCTGTTGCAAACTGCTTGAACTTTGGTTTTGTGTTGTCGCCCCGTAAGCAGATGTGTTCTGCTGTTGCTGTTGTTGCGTGTGCTGATGACTATGTTGCTGATGCTGTTGCGAATGAGTTTGATGCTGTTGCGTATGATACTTTCCACCAGGGAACATCATATTGGCATAAGTACCGAGGGCTGCTTCAGCGGCAGCAAATTGTTGCTGCTGTTGCATTAGACTGCCGTCGGTATAGGAATTATTGTTACTCTGATGATTTGTGCTAGACGATGTATTGCTATTTAGTAAACCATTGCCGTTGGTATTGTTTGAGTTATTGCTGTGACCGTTACTGTTATTGCTATTGGTGCTTTGGCTATTGGAACTTGATTGATTACCACCACCATTGAGTGCGGGCTCTTTGCGAGCCCCTATATGTCATTCGCCGCTCGCTGTGACGGTGGTCCATTGCCAGGGACTGTTGTAGCCAGCTTTTTGTGTGCTGAAATGAAACGAAGAAAAATTTGGTGATAAGTTTTTTTTTTCGTTTTTAGTTCGTATAACTTAATCTTACAATAACAATAAGACACTTAATGTCAAACGACAAATATTTTTAATTATATAAAAATTATTATAAAAATTGTGGAATTAACTAATTTAAGGCACTGTTAGCTCTACAGTTTTAAAATATTCGATATAAATATCGAATACAAATTTTCGATTTCGACTTAAACTACGTTGGTCTGGGCGATATAGTGACCTCAATGGTTCGGTTACTCTTTGGATAGATGAATCAAATTTTAGTTTTTTTTTGTATTTGAAATTTTCGTATTGGAAGTTGGAACAGAAATTTATTCCACCGCGGTTGTTGATGGCAAGGACTTTAGCCTGGAAAAAGAATAAGTTCTTTCTAAGGCTGACTGCATATACTTTGTCCGAGGGCAGTCTCCGTAAATTCCACATCTAATCCCTGTTTCGTTCTTAATAAAGTCTGTACGAGCCAGAAAATTCAAGCCGTAATCTGCATCTGGTTTGATTTTATGAAAGCCATACTGAGTCTTGCTTGCTGAATGGGCTTTCAGGCTCTATCTTAAGTGTTAAGCAAAGCTAAGTGACATTAGACTGGTTTTACCTTTTTGCCAGTAGCAACTTCGTTAGTTTTTCTCCACCGCACTTTTCTCTTTGTTGCAGCATCTCTGAGCGACATAAAGTGCATATTGCAGTGTTTCTAAAACCATGCTTTCGAATCGGCCCCTAAATAGAGTTGCTACATTTTTGGCTGGCCAAGGATTGAAATTGGTCGACAAGACAACGATAGGGGCCCATAAGAGAGGACGCCCCCTTAAGAGGCACCCAACAAGAATGTAAGCTTCTTCGGGATGATAACGACACGATTTCAACATCACTGATGAGCATCTAGATAATTATTTCATTGAGAAATAAAGCTTCTTTATTTTTAAAATAAACTAAAAGTCACACAAAAATTTACATGTATAATATAAACTACAATAACATGAGCATTGGCTCGAGCTAGTTCTGGTCAAGGCTTGTTGCTTATTTCATCTTAGAAGATGAAGAGCTATGAAGAGCTCATAAAGCATAGATGATAGTGGTCCCGCATATCAATATCCAAAAAGGGACAACCAGATTGACCACATTGCGATCGAGGCAAGGCACTCCTCCGGTAGCGTGGATGTCCAAAATTTCCGAGGGACCAACATTGACTCGGATCACTAACTTGTTGTAGCCAAAGTACAGCTGCGGATATCCCCACAAATGCCAAGTAATGGAAATACTGTGAGGAAGTTTGATGTCGGCTGACTACAATCACAAGAGATCGCCAGGTTCTTCTCCAACCGAATCTCTCAAAAACTTCTACAAAGTCCTATGCAGCCAGCATCAAGTATTGATAGCCAGTAGCAACATTGCCAAAATGCTATCAGACATGCCGCCTCTGAAGTGCTGGATTTCACACGGCCACCATAACGAAACCCCTGGTTTGACGAGGGGTGCCGGCAAGCACATGCAGCTACACAGGAATCATACTAAGCGGCTCTGCACAGAAGGACTGGAGCTGTTCGGAGGAGAGAGGAGGAGAGAGGAACACCGGCTTCTCCGAAGGAAAAAGAGAGAGCACGGGAAGCGCGCCGTTGAAGAGATAAATGAAGAGAGAGAGATTGAACAGTTGCTACAACAGGAATGAGGTTAGAAAGTTTTACCAGAGGATCAAAAGGTGCTGCCACGGGTATAAGGCTCGAACTGAAGCCTGAAAAGATCATCAAGGGATCATCGTTGTAGAATCGCAGTCGGTGCTAAGAATTTGGAAAGACCACTTCTGCAGACTGTATAACGGCGAAGACGAATTAAATACCGCTGTTAGACAGAACGAACCATTCAACCCGGGTGAAGACGTTACCGACGAAGTATACGAACGATACCGCCCACCCGACCTAGGAAGTGAAAGTAGCTGTTTCTAAGCTCAAGTGCAACAAAGCAGCCGGTGCAGACTGCCTGGATGCCGAACTTTTTAAATCCGCCGGCCATGAGCTGTTTAGGAGCATACACTAGCTCATCTGCAAGGTATGGTCGGAGGAAACCATTCCCGACGAATGAAACCTCAGCATTGTTTACCCGATCCTGAAGAAAGGAGACCCTCTGAATTGTGCCAACTACAGAGGCATCAGTTTTCTTAACATCGCATACAATATCTTTTCTGCTGTACTGTGTGAACGCCTGAAGTCGTTTGTCAACAAGGCAAACGTCACACTGATAGACATATATCAGTGTGGCTATAGGCCAGGAACATCCACCATCGATCAAATATTCAGACTGCGGCAAATTTTGGAGAAAACCCACGAATTCCAAATCGATACACACCATTTTTTCGTCCATTTCAAGGCCGCGTATGACGGCATCTATAGAGACGAGCTATCGCAATTTCTAGTTTTGGCATCCCTGCCAAACTCGTCAGTCTGTGCAGGATGACGATGGAAAAGTCACGCTGTTCCGGCTAGGTCGGCAAAGACCTCATCGACCCCTTTGACGTCAAAAAATGATTTAGACAAGGCGATGCGCTGTGATGTGACTTCCTCAACATCATACTTCAGAGAATTGTGCAGAACTCCCGCGCCAACACCAGACGCACAATCTTTCAAAAGTCCGTTCAACTACTCGCATACGCAGACGACGTTGATATAAACGGAAAAACAAAGCGTGATGTCTGTGAAGCCTTCGTGAGGATTGGGACGGAAGCAGCGAATATGGGTTTAGCAGTCAACGAGGGCAAAACCAAGTTTATGCTGTCATCAAGAAAAGACACCCAACACCGACGTCTTGGAAAAAACATAACCATCGACAGCTATAATTTTGAGGTAGTTCAATTCATCAATTCAGACAATGACACCAGCGCTGGAATCAAACGAATGATAACTCTTGCCAATCGCTGTTTCTTTGGGCTAAGAAGGTAATTGAGTGGCAAAGCCCTCTCTCGAGCAACTATAAAGTGTCGATGTATAAGACCCTCATCATCCTAGTCCTGCTTTACGGTGCAGAAGCATGTGCGGACCCCCTCAAAGGCGGATGAAAACACTCTAGGCTGCTTCGAGAGAAAAATTCTTCGAGCGATTTATGGTCCCGTCTGCATAGACGGAGAGTGGAGGAGTAACATAAAACATCGAACTATACGGGCTGTATAGGGACACCGACTTAGCCGGAAGAGTCAAAATACAAAGACTACGATAGTTGGGTCATCTAGAGCGGATGGACACCATCGCTCCGGCCCAGAAACCACCCCGCAGCGACGGCGCAGTAGAGGAGCACCGAGACTCAGGTGGCGCACGCAAGTGGAAGGGGACCTTAGCCAACTTCGCATGCGAAACTGAAGACGGCTAGCTGGAGACAGAGCTGGCTGGCGAAGCTTGTTGGCTGAGGTCCAGGTCCACATCGGGCTGTAGCGTCACCTTGAGTAAGTAAGTAAGATGATAGTGGTGAAAACGCGGTACCCTCCTGTGTAAGTGTAGTGTACAACTAATTATGTGTTTCTAGGCCAGACGCAACTAATCTTGCACTGACGTATAAAAGCAAAAATGGTAAACAAAACTATTTACCCGAAAGGTTCGCAGGTTCTTTTATATTTGTTCCTCGAAGGATTTTAAGGGCCTCCTTGCACCAGAGCCACAAAATGTTAGAAGGCAAGCAAATGTAAGGTTGCTTACACTTTACACTATGCCTTGGGTCTCCACCATATTTGTGATAATAAATGTTTTGTTTTAAAATTTGAAAGCGCATATCTGCTTGCCTAACGAAACGTCAAACTATGTATCCAAAACATTTCGTACACGGCCTAGAAAGCCCTCCGAAGCAACTTCTCTAAGGTTTGAAAGTTTCACCGCACTAGAATGTCTAACTGGGGCAAAAGGTCAGAAGAAATTCATTGGTCCATTTTTTTCAGATGATTAGTCCAAATATTTTAAACCCTTTCAATGAATAAACATAAACATCCTGGATGAATACTCAATAAACAAACGTGGCTCTAGAGCCGGGCTGACATACTTATCTACATTAAGATATGGGTGCCTACATCGTTTAATCGTTCTTTTGAAAGCAACGAGAAGAAAAAACCGTTGGCGTTAGAAAAATTTGCCACAATAGAGGCAAACATAAATATGTACGGGTATGTATATAGTATACCTAAATGTATCTGCTTGTTGATTATGACCTAAATTTCTCTCGATTTCATCTCATCTGGCTGAGGCTATGCAGTTTTATAGCAGCTTACTATTAGTGGCGTGCAATTTTTTTTTTTTTCGTTTTTGCTCAGTTGTAGGTAAGTCTGTTTTTCGTTGCTAATTTATTTCGTGCTTTCTACACATAAATGGCGAATGGTGTTTGTCTTTTTGGTACGAAACACTACACAAGTTGTAGTTTGTATAGATACATACAACATAGATACACACTTTGTCGAACAACCTCAACTTTTTGTGTCTCATAAACATCGGACTAAATCGAGATACAATCAACTGTGTAGATACGCGAGCATAACCTTGAATGGGTATCTATTGATATTTAGTGGCAGTGGTGCCATTTTGTTTCTACTCCGTCATTTGCACTTAATTTAGGTGAAATAAATATACATTAATTATGCACATAGTGCGAGGTATAGGCATCGTGCCTTGGGCTTTACGATGGAAAACAATGTTTGCGATAAAAAGAAAAATAAAAGTTTAAAAATAATTTTTCTTGTATTCATATACTTTCTAATCACCTTTCTCCAGAGTCGTCACCTAAACAGTCAGGGGGCGGCGCGCGGATGCTATTTGATTGGGTTTACAGACCTCAACTATATGGAATATCCTCAGGCACATGGCAACAAAACGATTTTCCTTAATTAACATTTAATAAATGATTCATTAGGGGCTTTCGAGTATAATTTATGATGGAACGCAAAAGTTAATATTTACTTTGACAAGTCCATTGGAGTTGAATTGTCATCATCAGCGTTTTGTGTGCCCTAAATGTTTATCAGTAAACAACCAGCCAAATGGTAGGTGGTGACTCCGGGGAGAGTGGGTCACTTAAAGTAATTAATGCAACAAAAAGGGGCCTTAATTAGTTTTCTTTCCCCCTCTTAATATATTTATATATACCTATATATAAAAACTTTTTGACTGATTGACTTTAAATGAACTGCGAAGAAGAGAGTTCAATGCATGTTGTGATGCCTTGCTTCAAAGACTAGTTGCCTTGTAACAATTTTCTGTTTAATAAGGTTTAGTTGTTGTTTATTAAGAGAGATTTCAAAGTCTATAGACGGCACGTTTTAATTGCTATAGCTGTAATAAAATGCAATATCCCAAATGGTACAAACTAAGCCAACTTTGTTGTCCAACACGGAAATGTTCGGATACCTCGCCATGTTCGACAGAGAATAATTACTATTCTCTGTGAGTTAAATTGTTGCATGTTTACGTGTTTTTATAGGCAAGCTTCTGGCTTGGTCTATTTTTACTGTAGTTATTTTTATGACGTTTTGTTATGTATAAAATGCACGAATAACTGTAAATCGAATAATAATTGCTTCAGTACGTTTTAATTGCGAGTTTACAAATAAGTCTATTCCTTAGGGAATCCGGACTAAATATAGGTTTACTAATTTCTATAAAATCGTAGAGTGGAATTGAAATACTATTGGACGAAATGTCGAAAGAAGAGGCAATTTTTGGGTTACCGGCAGGACATGACCCCGCAACCTTTTAGTACTGGTGGTGCTACCATCTGTACTAAAGTCTCACTTTCATCTTGTAAGTTACTAAACTTACTTGTACTTTCTGCATAAGGAAGACATAAACCTTAAAGCCTTAAACTAAAAACATGAAAAATTAAAAAGGCTAAAAAAGTCCGTTCAGACGGTTCTGCGAAGAGATAAGTTATGGCTTCTAGTTGCCATCTCGAAAAAGTTCTTGCCTCTAAAAGATCCGTTTCTCTAAGGTACGCTAACCGACGGAAACGGCCGACAGACAAAAAGTAAGTCTTTCTTAAACTTGAACTTTTACTAAAAACTCACTTTCTTTGATAAAAAAACTTGGTTCCTCTGACAATAAACCTTCCTTCCAGAATTGGGTGGATCAGTCTGCCGACGGGGGAAAACCGGAAAATTGAGAGGAAAATTTGCATGTGTGAAGTATGTTATTTGTCGTGAAGTATGTGAAGAAATAAACACACACAGGACACAGCATACATTGTTGAGAACTTTGCCCTGGTTCACCTCGAGCTATTGCGCCACTCTATTTTTTTTATGCCGTGAAGTGGGCCATTCTAAACCTGAAGCCAATCAATGCAGCAGGAGAAGATGGCACACTTCCGGCACTATTACAGGAGAGAACAGACAGATTGGCACCTATTCTCGGCAAGCTGTTCAGCTGTAGCTTCCGCTCACATACCGGAACTTGGCGGAAAGTAACCCTAAAATACTTATCTAAGGCAGGAAAATTTTGGATTCAAGTCCGAAATTCTACCGCCCTATCAGCCTAATGGCCTTTATTCTGAAAACATGGAAAACCTGATTGATAGACACATATAGGACACAGGACACAGACCCTGAAGAGTTCTTTCTTAGCAAGTATTAACGTGCCTATCAACCGGGTAAATCTATTAAGTCAGCCCTCAACGACTAGTTTGCCAATTGAAGACTCCATCAATCGGAAGAAAAGCTACCTTGTAGCTTTCTTTGGACATTGAAGGAGCCTTCAATAATACTTGTTTTGAGTCAACCAACAGGAACAGGGCTCTTACAACAACATGAAGTTTTTTCCAATCACCAGAAAGATCTATAAATGGAAGAATAGACTAAACCAGCACCGATGATGTGGAAATCTTGACGTTAAAGTCACGGCGGTGTCCTCAATGCGCCGTCCTCTCACCTCTATTAACGTCCCTGTTGTTGACGACATACTTCAATCCTTGTCGAGGCAAAGAACTGATGTTTGGTTTGACAAAAGCACCGTTTCAGAATTAATGCAATTCGCTGTTTTTGTAGTTCAGAGATGGTGTAATAAAGATGAGGCCTCTATTTAATTTCTATAACGACGGCTATTGTCCCTTTTATGGGACTGAGGAAATGGGATTTTCTCTTACGACCGTATGGTGAAACTATAGATTTCTCAAACGAGACAAAGGCTTCTTTGTTATTATACACACAGGACACAGCATACATTGTTGAGAACTTTGCCCTGGTTCACCTCGAGCTATTGCGCCACTCTATTTTTTTTATGCCGTGAAGTGGGCCATTCTAAACCTGAAGCCAATCAATGCAGCAGGAGAAGATGGCACACTTCCGGCACTATTACAGGAGAGAACAGACAGATTGGCACCTATTCTCGGCAAGCTGTTCAGCTGTAGCTTCCGCTCACATACCGGAACTTGGCGGAAAGTAACCCTAAAATACTTATCTAAGGCAGGAAAATTTTGGATTCAAGTCCGAAATTCTACCGCCCTATCAGCCTAATGGCCTTTATTCTGAAAACATGGAAAACCTGATTGATAGACACATATAGGACACAGGACACAGACCCTGAAGAGTTCTTTCTTAGCAAGTATTAACGTGCCTATCAACCGGGTAAATCTATTAAGTCAGCCCTCAACGACTAGTTTGCCAATTGAAGACTCCATCAATCGGAAGAAAAGCTACCTTGTAGCTTTCTTTGGACATTGAAGGAGCCTTCAATAATACTTGTTTTGAGTCAACCAACAGGAACAGGGCTCTTACAACAACATGAAGTTTTTTCCAATCACCAGAAAGATCTATAAATGGAAGAATAGACTAAACCAGCACCGATGATGTGGAAATCTTGACGTTAAAGTCACGGCGGTGTCCTCAATGCGCCGTCCTCTCACCTCTATTAACGTCCCTGTTGTTGACGACATACTTCAATCCTTGTCGAGGCAAAGAACTGATGTTTGGTTTGACAAAAGCACCGTTTCAGAATTAATGCAATTCGCTGTTTTTGTAGTTCAGAGATGGTGTAATAAAGATGAGGCCTCTATTTAATTTCTATAACGACGGCTATTGTCCCTTTTATGGGACTGAGGAAATGGGATTTTCTCTTACGACCGTATGGTGAAACTATAGATTTCTCAAACGAGACAAAGGCTTCTTTGTTATTCGAAGAAATGGAAGTGGCGAACCTTCTTACAAAGGTGGCCACTTAGCTGTTCTTAAAGACATAGAATCTAAAAGCCCATTAAGCATGCTTCCAGACAATATCGAAAAAATTCAAACAAACTCTCTCTCGGTTTGGCCTTGTCTGGTGCATAGACAGAAAATAAAGAAATAAAGACAGGAACCGGGTGTTGTATTCGTAGAGAAATGCCCCAGGCGGACTATTAGTTAGTCTCGGCAAAAGCTCATTAATTTTCCGAAAAGAAAGTTCTTTCCATCAATTATTGTGTTAAAATAAATCTATGTTCTAAAACAAGAGTAAGATTTCATACCTATTCCCAAACAAATAAGCAGTTTTCAATGCTCTTGACTCAGCCGTCATAAAATCGAAGCTTGTTCGGGAAACAGTCAAGGCGATCCAGAAACTAGTTAAAAACAACCTAATAATGCTTCACTGGATTCCTGCCCGCAGTGGCTTTGATGGCAATAAATAACACGACGCGCTATAGGGCCTGAACCAATCTGTGGTAATCAGTAAAATACTCTTCAAGAACGTTAATAAAAACCCAGCTATAGAATCAAATCCAATGAAAGTAATAGAGTTAAAACTAGGGGGCGGTACTTGGTTCTTATGTTGCAAGACAAAGTGCTAAAATTGACTAAATCCTCTGACGTCCACGCTTACTATTACTATTGGCTCCAATGTGAGGCAACCTCTAATTTACATGGTATTTCAAAAGACCTTTTGACCAAGCATAGAAACTCAAATTTTGGTGTTTTGGTGGTAGACTCTTTGCGAGACAGTTTCTCCGCCTGCCTCATTTCTCTAAAGAGCGATTTAACTGGTCAGCGCGATTCACTGATGTGATCCCCTGCGATTTTTTCCAGATGGAATACCTGAAATCTCGTTTTGCACCCTGCATTATGCTTTATGTGAACGTCTTACAAAGGCTGTCATTGTCAGCAACTGTGATTACCCGAAAATGGTGTGCAAGGACCGCGCTTAGCTTGAACCCTGAGTGTCAACCCTTTAGGAGAACCAAAAAAAAAACTTAATAATCTAAAACCAATAAGTCTGTCAGGTACAATACTGAAAACAGTTCAAGAAGTTTAATTTCTAGGACTAGAAACCTAGAAAGTAAACTGATCAGGAGAAACCCTACAGAAAAGGGAACCAGGAAAGCGACTAAAGCTTTAATGATTGTATTTAGTACTCTACCGGGTCAATCCTGGCGATGCAGGCTGATAATCCTTAGGTGGGTGTATATATCCATTGTGAGACTAATAATCATATACGAAGGAATTCCGTGGGTAAAAGAAATTGTATAATAGTTCTGGATATAAGATATATTAACTTGATATAGAAGGTTTGAAGTGGTGACAAAAAAGAGCTGGAGCAATGACCAACAAAATGGTAAAGAGATGGATCAAGAGCTGATAAAGGAGCAGAAATATCCAGAACCAAATTATAATATTTTCTATAGGGTAGCGCATAACCATAAAAGATTTAAGTTTTAAAGCATGCATCAGCATGATGAAAAACAGCATCCAAACAGGCGTCCTTACGGGGCACTGTGAACCCAACGAGCTCGTGAGGAGACACAAATACTTGGGCCAAGTACCTACCAAATATCAGTTGTAAAAATACCATCACTATAGCCATCTCTCATCCTTAGATTCTTATTCCTCCAAGACAGATCAAGGCAAATCAAGAGCACAAGACACAAGAGTTACAAGAGGATTTACACAGGGCAACGCGTTGTAACGTGACTTCTTCAGCCTTATATTTGAAGAAATTTGTACTTCCAGTACTTCCCCATAAAAAGCAGATAACCATACGTCGAATAGAGGACTACAGAGGACTCCAGCGCGGGCGTCCAGTAAAGTTACTTTACTCTAATGTAGTGTCGTGATCATAATGTGAGAACTTCTTAATCTTTTGAAAGGAAAGGCTTTCGCCGTGTTATTTGTAACCTCTGTCAAAATTGTATGTGTTTTTTTTTTTAAGGCTTTCTTCATTTTTTAAACTAACAGCGACGTAACAGTTCGATGTGAGGGGTGTGAGGACGTCAGGGCTAACCTCTTAGCTCTCTTAATTATGTATTCTGTGTGGGTTGTCATCTTCACATACGCAACGGGGACTTGCAGTTTTTCGGCGAATCGGAATCGAGGTTTTTCAGAAATATTTTGTTCTCGGAGGGTTTTTCAGACTTTCGTGGACTTCAGGGCCGTGAAAGAAACATGTCTTTTTTTTAAGATGACTTGGGCTGCACAATAAGCACGACACTAACATCCACCCAACTGGTGTTAAGTTTTATATCTATTCTATGCAGATAGGTACCCTATAAAGTATGGCGACTTTGATAAATATGCACGTCGGAAAACGCATTGGAAGGCTTAAAACATTTTTTTTTTAAGGCCGGATTTCCGAAGACCTCGACCAATTCCTTTCAACTTTCAACCTCTCCATGGTTGGCAATAATAAAATTGTTTAAATATTTGTCCTCTTCTAAGTTTATAATTATCAAACCGTTCAGCCACCCATGGACAGAGCCCCCCTATCTGTGCAAAACTCTGCGTAAACAAAGTATTTCTAGTTCTAATCCAATCGCTAGGCTGTTGACTCTGAATAAACAGTGCCGCTAGAAGGGTAAATATAAATGCCTCGACTGTATGTGTATATGCGAATTTAAAGTTATGCCAACCAAGACCAACGTGTCGTCAATCCAAGGACAAGTTGATAATAATAAATTTATACAAAGCCTCAAATATTTTTAACGTCTGCAATTTGCGAAAAATACATAATCATTCCAAGGTCAGCCTGCTAGCTCTCTAGCACAAACAAAACAATGTGTATCCGAAAAGTAGCTATGATTATTATTTTTGCTTGATAAGATATAACACATTCGCCTTGGAAACATCAAAATATGTTGTTGTTGTTTTAAAGTTTTCTCAGCGGATAGTTTAAAAGGTGTTGTTGTTTTTTTTTTTTTTAATTTCCGGTGCTGATTTTGATTAGCATTATGGGTTAAGGTTTTTGCACCATAAAAATGACAATATACCTACACAATTAGCACTTAAAAACCTCTATCAACAGAAACTTAATATAATGTTCTCTTATAGGTACTACATTGCAAAAACATGTACTTTTTAGTTGAGTCGGTTGTTTCTCCGACAACAAAAAACAAAAACACAAAAAAAAAGTTCTCAATCGAAATGACATTGGCAACACATCAAATGCAAAGGAGGGGTGAAAAATACGTCAATAACAACAACAGAAATTGTATTAAGCAAACTAGGACAAGACCTTGAATTTATAGCAGATATAATTTATTATGGGATTGAGTCAAAACACAATGCAACAAAGCTAAATACAGGGGGGCGGTGAGCCTGTAAGGGGTTAAAGTGTACATCATTGTGATGTGGGCTTTCAAAGTTAGCTTGTTTGGGGTTCGTTTTTATCTCGAACTAGTACCTATATACCCTCCGCCAAAGTTGATTTATTTGACACAATGATGGATGACATTAAAATCTCTCTCAAATTGATGGGAGGTCATTTGAATATGTCACAGGGCACTTTTAATTTAGATAAGAGAACTTTGGCCTTCCTAGAGGAAATCAAATAGTATCCAGGTTTCGTGAACTATGCGTTGCAAAATAGTTGCAAGCATTTTCAATTTTCTTACTAAAAAAAGGCCTTAGAAGGTTTTGTGTTTTGAAGTGTTATTTTCTACATCAACTTTAACATTTCTCTGTGGTTCGAACAAATAAGAGAGTCAACTGAATTCGAAACATCAGACAGCAGACAGACGAGTTACTTGTTTGACACTTCTAAATGTTGTTGTGAAATTTATGCATCATCCAATAATTCCGATTTTTCAGTGCAGAGTTAGATTAAGATCGGATAATCTCGGATTGAACAATCAGTGCAGCTTTTTAGTGCTGAGTAAACTCCATCAATAAAGTTATCGAAATCTTAGACTCTCGAAATTATTGACCTTACGCCAGCTACCAATTCGCATAGAAAAAAGCAGTTAAAGAAGTTCGAGTTGTTCTCTCTTGTAATTCTTCACAGAAACAGGCAAAGCAACTGCCATTTCACAAAGAAAAAACCCACCAAGAATTTCGAGAATGAGGTTTGGTCCAGGATTAAACTACAAAATTTAACGAGTAAGCCCAGACTTACCCCGTATCGAAGCGAAATTAGCTGAAAATTCATTTCTAGGAATTTCAGTTCTTTTTTGAATCTCAGTTTAGGTCCAAAACTCGAATGATTTCGCACTGAAAAACTATGGTGTTAAGAGGGATAATAACACAGACCCGCCAGAAATGGATTAATCAAATGTTTCAATTGATCTAATCTGATTTCCTGCTTAAGCTGCCCATGCGCAAGGTTGTTCTTCTTTCTGAGATGCAACACGCTTATCAGCGCGGAAAATCCTGCGAAACTGCGCTTCAAAACCTTGTTGGAAGGATTGAATGTGCTCTCTTGACCAGAAGGAGTACGTGCTGGGCGTTTTCGTCGATGAGGGTGCTTTTGATAACGCGGCGTTTGACAGCATGTGGCGCAACTCAGCCAGACAACACGGTGTTGAAACATGAGTTCAATGGATAAGGGCCACGCTAATGCACAGGACGCTGATGACCCAAGCAGATTGTGGCAAGTGCGTCATACCTGGGGTAAACAAGGGCCGCAAAGTCTGTCTCCCCTTTTATGGTGCATATGGTTGCAGATTCTTTACTTCAGGCTCTTAACTTTCCTGGAACCTACACACAGGCCTACGCGGATGATATCGCTGTTCTTTCTGTCGGCTCAAACCTGGGGACTGTGTGCTCTCAGGCGTAGAGATCCCTGGACTTGATCCATGATTGGTGCATTGGGAATGGGCTTTCAGTGAATCCTCTTTAAACTACGGTTGTTCTCTTTACGTCTGGCTCAACCAGTGGTTAAGGTGCTTAAAGGCACTCGATATCCGATGAAGTCAAATATTTAAGTGTAATTCTTGCTAGAAAATTTCTATGGTCCAAGCGTGTTGATTCCAAAACCGAAAAAGCATTGTCCACTTTCTGGCTGTGCAGAGGCGCTTTTGGCAAGACATGGGGCTTATCGCCCAAAAGGGTCCATTGATATATACGGCCATATACGTTTTTTCACGGATGGCTCCAAAACCGGACAGGGATCTGGTTCTGGAGTCTTTGTGGAAAGCAAGAACATTAGACTCCACTACCCCCTAGTTAAATATGCATATGTCTTCCAAGCGGAGATTTTCGCTATCCTAATGGCTATGCGCTATATTGTGACTAACAGGTGGAGGGCAAGAAGCATATGCGTTTGCAGTGACAGCCAAGCCGCTCTAAATGCTTTGCTCAACCCTCTTACCTCGTCCAAGATAGTGCTCGAACTCAAGCATTCTTTGAACTTAGTGGGAAGGCTAAATGCAGTGAATCTTGTTTGGGTCCCAGATCACACTGGTATCCAGGGAAGTGAGATCTCTGATGAGCTTGCCAAACTAGCCTCAGAAGAAAATTTCTCTGGACCCACACCTGCGTTAGGCCTGCCAGTATCTGTTGTCACGTCTGCCATTGATACTTGGGTTTCTCGTGAGAACAGGGCTCGTTGGCGTGACTGCGATGGGTGAAGACAGACTAAACGACTAGGACCGGACATCTGTGAGGGGTCAGCGTTTTTCCTTCTATCTCTCAGGAGAATCGATTGCAGACTTCTTTTAGGCGTCTTTACCGGCCACCAAGCTTTTGCTAGACACTTGAATGTGTTAAGCTTGAGCGAAACCACTGTTAAGAGGACGACGATAGAGAGGAACACTTCCTCTGTAGTTGTCCTGCCTTTGCTTGCATCAGGTGGCGGATCTTTGGAGCTGACGTGGTGAGTGCCGAACACCTAAGTTCTTCTAAATTTATTAATGTAAGGTGTGGATAGTAGAAACCTCCAACAAAAACGTATAAAACGATTTAATCCTTTTATATATATATAGAGTGGCGCAACAGCTCGAGGTGAACCAGGGCCAACTTCTCAACAATGTATGCTGGTGTGTTAATTTTTTACATACAAGGGGACCTACAATTTTTTGCCGAATCCGAACGGCACTTTAAGAAGTTTTTCAAGACAAATGATACTCCCGGAGGGCTTGTCAGACCCTCGCGGAGGTGGGGACCGTGAAAGAGAACAAGTCTTTTTTTTTCAGGTGACGATGGCAGGATTCGAACCCAGACCTCCGGCGTCAGAGGCACACACACTAACCCCTGCGCCACGGCACCCACGGCACCCACAGCTTTTTGATTGCTGTCACCGTAATAGCTTCATCCTCTGTAGAACTTTTCCACTCTTTCTCCAATTGGAAGAATGTAACTTAATAGGTGTGTTCCCTTACTTTCTGTACCATTTTGGTTAGATTTCCTTTTTTGAAGGAGTGGGGGTAAAAATCTCTCAGTGAGCGGAAAAACTGACCAAAAGTAAGGGAACGCTTTGTGCACCAAAAAATGCCCACATTTTAAACGTCAAAGCTAATGTTAAGGAAAAGTTATAGCGATTGATAAAATATGCATGCAATAAGATGTACTTGAAATATTTTTATGATTGTCTGCAGCATAATATTCACTCTCTTTAGGTTTTTTATGTTTTAAGTTGATAAGAACATTCTTTAACATTCGAAACTTCACATAAAAAAGACTCAAATTATAGAAACAGCAAAAGTTGTTCAAAAGTACACATTTCAGGAGTCGCTATAGCTAACACCTAAGTGTCCACCTTAATGTCATCCGCTGTTGTCCAACTCAATTGACACCGCTTTGACACTTTTCATAATTTTGCCCATAGAAATTTCTCGGACTAAATTTCGTAGGGAGGGGAAATTTCGAACTCTCATTTTTGCTCTGTCTCAAGTCCAAAGCTACACAAAAACCGTGTACGGGAACAGAATTTGGCTATTTTTCGGTAGGTTTGGGTCGTTTTGTGTAGTTAAGGGCAGGTACGGGAACACAACTAATGCGTCCTTGCTGGGGATTGACGTACTTACTCCAAAGAGCGGTCGTTTTATTTGCGTAAAACGCTAAAACATTGATTCTCATTTCAATGACGTTTACTGTTCGTATTCGAGCAAAACCTTTTCTATTACTGTTTCCATGACTATTCTAACAACACGTCTTCTTTTTTCAGCTTCATGACTTACCGATTTTAAGGATTTTAAGATTAGTGTAAAATTTCTTAAAACTGTCTTGTCAAATGATGTCTCCAAAAGATTGTGGAGACGCTAATCTTTTCGCGCTTCAGTATACCAGGTTCGGAAAGTGAAATTCCCATACACACAATTTAGTTTCTCTTTTTCCTTGTGGTGACTTGTTGAACTCCAGGTGTTCCAACCACGCTACACAGCTCTTTTGTTACCACCCAGCCAACACACCAATCTGCTTCCAACCACAAACCTTTCTAATTGTTAGAAGTAAGCAGGTACTGACCTGATGCTTCTATCAAAATGTCTAAAACAAACTAAAAGCACTTAAGCCCCAATCATAATAGACTTAAGTGGGATTAACCTAATGTCAAAATACATCGAAAATCCCACTCAAGTTCTGTCAAATGCTCACGATAGACTTCAGCAAACGTTTCGGAAATCGTATGAAATTTGTGTGTATCTAACCAGCTGTCAAATTTCCGTGCTGCACCTCTCACGTCTCATACTTGAGTGGGACTTAACTTAAGAGAGCAAAAATTAACGAAGAACCAACGAAACCGAGCAAACGGCTATTATAGTTGTGGCATATGAATTACGTGTTATGGGACATTTCGAAAAGCCGACTTAAGCCCATCTAAGTCTATTATGGTTAGGCCTTTAGTGTTAGCCTGGAAGTAAAACTGTTTAAGATTGAAATAGTAATCTTAACAGGAATATGTCTAACAGAATCACACAATCATTCAAAGTTAATCAGAGCTGTTTGAAAAGAAAATTCTTGAAAAAATTGTCCTATTGAAATTCTAAGCAAAGTGCTCTTGTATGCAAGTCGATTGCATTAGACTGAACTTTTCGATTGAATGCAATAACGAAAAGTTTTCTAAAGACGACATGTAATTTGCGATACAAGTTAGTGTTCAGAACTTCATGTTTCAAAAACTTGTTATATGCAAAGCAAGCAACTGACCACATATCTATACATGTTGGCATTTGTTCAGACAGTTTGACAACTGAAAAGAGGTTGTTTTGCTTTTAATTTACCAAAAAGCGTTATGATGACTAAATATGTTGCGTTCTATTTCCCACTACCGCACATATGCGGTAGATTACAGGATACAAATTCAATATCACAATACAAAGCCACACTATATAACCCATTAAAATAATTATTTATTCTAATAAATAAACTAAATATTTCTAATTAAAACCAAAATACATAATTCTTTTGAATTCGTCCATCAATTTTGCTGCTAGGACTATATCATGCTGGCGCCAAGGCCATAAAGCACATTTCGTTTCGAATTAAATTAAATTAAATGAAACATGAAATCATGCCTAGAAAATGCTGCTGTGTGGAGGAATAATGCGAAAAAACAGTGCGTTATGCTATTTTAAAACATGATCTCACTCTGTCGCAATTTAATGGGGGCATATTGCTTGTATATGAAAAAGACTCAACTAATAAACATTATAAATTTATAAAGACTAAAGAGTATTCAGTCAAATAGGTCAGAGCGGTTAAACGGCTGAAGTTGGGTTTCTCAAACCTCTTGACCCAAATAGATTAAATAGCCATTTGCCAATCAAACTTTCCCCTTGCTTTCAACCAGTGTTTGACGAAAAATTTAATTGAACGAGGCAATGATTTCCACATCGAATGAAAGCCACAAACATACGTGGCTTATTTAATTAACAAATATCAGCAGAAATGGTTATTAATCATTAGCCATCATCGATCAGATATGAAAAAAAAGGCTGTTTGGCAAATTACATCTCACAGCCTTATATGAGTTTATTGCATTCATGGAATAAGGAAAGGTGACTCTGATTTCTTTGTGCTTTAAGATATCTTTGATGTTTCATATATTTTTAAACATCATTGAAAAATGCTGAAACAAAAGATTTTTCGTTGAATAAGTATAGAGTAAAGATTTAGTCTTTTCAAGATTTAAAAGACTAAAGAATAAAATTATTAGGTACTCAAACCTTTTAAAAATCTTAAGGTAAAGTTTTTTTTTTAATTCTGAAAAAAAGCACACTACCTGTATATGGTTTTTAAGGTTTGAAAAGGATTTCCAAAAAAGTCTGAAAAATCAGGAAATGGTCAGATTTTCATCTTAAGTCTATTTATCTTAGAACAAAAAATGTGGCGTTATTTTATCAGGTGCTACTTTCGGGACGCTAAGTGGCTTTTTCGTTTTGACTTTTTTTGGGTTGCAAAGATTATAGCTCTTAAACGAAAAATTATATCAAAACTTTATATTATTTAATGAAAAGTTATACCGTCACAATTATTTTTTAACTTGATGAAAATTGTTGTGTTTAAAAAAAACACAGAGTGTTTCAGGGTTTTGTTTCTGATTGTCAAAAAAATCTACTTGAAGCGTTCCCATCATTGGTATTTCCGAATCCTGTGTTTGATTTATGAGCATTAAACACAAGTTTATCGCTCGTTAAATTAATAAAAATCATAAAATAATAAATAATACCTTATTTAATAATATCCTTGTTCATATCCTCAACTAGTAAATTTAAGGCATCTAAAAAACTCTGCTATCGTCTCCATAGCTTTTAAAAACTAACAATTCAGATAAAAAAAATTTTATCTACAATTTTATGACTTTACAATAAGACTATCCCAAACTTTTGAAAATAAAGAAATTATTGAGTCCGGCTCACTCATCAATAACACTACCTGATCGACATCAAACATACATAAGAACAGATATAAATGTACATGATTTAAATTCAATTAGGGATTACAGTAAATAAGCCTTTACCTAAATAAAGTTAATGTTGAAGTACCTAGCCTCGAAAATGTTCTTAAAAAAATAAATAAATAAATAATTGAATGAAAAATAATCACCAGTTGAAGAGTTATAATTTGCTACTATCGAAAAAAACGTAGTTTAAAGTTTTTCTTAAAATTCTAAAACACTTCTAAGACAATTCTAAGTGCACACTTATTTAAGTAAACAGTTTTTGTCTTTTTATTCCTGGGCTTTTAGTTCGTTAATTGATGTGCAAAAAAAAAGAGAAAAATGCTCTTTCCCACTTTGCTCTCAACGTTTCGTCGTTCTTTACGAGATCCTTAAGGGATCAATATTTATTTATGTTATTTAATGTTACTTTTGCATAATTAGTTGATTTTTTTGTCTGTGTGTTAAAAAATTTAAGGTTCTCTGGTTAGAATTAATAAATTAAAATAAATTAAACAATCAAAAATAAAAGCAAAACAAAAAAAAGACATTTTGTCGTTTTTACCAACAAAATAAAAACTGTAATCAAACCGTTATGTAAAAAAAATGCCATTGGCTGCGTTCTATTTTTTTTTTTTCACGGACTTTATAATTCATGTATTCAAAAGGTACAGGTGCGGATGGACGGGCGGACAACGAAGTGATACACTGAGAGGTCCTTTTTCCATTTCTGGATAGACCGCTAAAAAAACATAGCATAAATTGTCAATTAATAATTAATTGACAATTTATGCGGGCATCGTAAACTGACACAACTTTACTTGTATCTTCATATCGGCGAGGCTATGGAGAGCTAAAATCTCACCATGCATTCTGCATTCGATGACACATGCAAGCAGAACGTAACTGAACTTAGGTCTATTTGGAGGCCGGGCTAGTTGAACAAGCCAAGCCTGGGATAACTCTAAGGATTGACCTAAATTTTGTAAGTACCTATCGAACAAAATCTCAATAAAAAAGTAAATAAGAAACATGCAAATGCAAATACGACCCGCTTAAGTTTTCATAAATTAGTTAGTGGCTTAAATTTGCATTTATGCATATTTCTAAGCAAAATAAATACATGTGCCCCTGTAGTAAGCCATTTCAAAAATCTTTATGAGTCTAATTGGCAGTTGTCTAATTGAAATGACCTTTTCAAAGCAGTAGCTTAATTTATTTTGCGATTTACCCACACATTATGGCTCCCACCACGACAAATGTCAAATTTCCTTGACCCATTTCCATAAAAAAACGCCAATTTGAATGTCTGTTTCTGTGATGGGAATAGACCACCAACAAGATATATTTTTTTAGAGAAGCAAGAGTTTTAGACCATAGCGTCGGTCGGCTGTAAGTTTTAAACACACAATACGGCGTGTTTTTTTTTGTAAATTTTCAATAACTCACTTCAACAAAGTTCAAAATTAAATAACTACCCATACATGAAAAACTGAGCTTTGACAAATGACGCATTGTGTTACATAAGAATATGAAAACCAAACAGGTGTGACGTTTGTCGGTTGACAGCTTGCAATAATTTTTAATTACCCGATTCAATCTGATAGGTTAAAAATTAACCCTGACTTATGTATAAGGGTATGCCTTACACTCGATTGGGTAATCTAAATTTGAAAGTATGTTTTAGCTTAAAGGAGGGCATATTATGGTGCATACAAACATACGTTGACAGTTTATTTACGTAAACATGTTCACATAGACACATCTGTCACAAAAGTGTTTGGGTTAATTTGACATATCGTGACGGCTATGATAATTGGAAGCTGCGCATAATGAATTAAGGAAATCAATTGTCGGTTGAGTAAGGAAAATATGGGAAAAGTTGACTGCGAGACAGATATGTCAGACGTTTCTTAGATGTCAAATTCAATTAGATTAGCTGCCGCGTTTGGTGTGTTGCAACATATGTATAATGAAAATAAATGGGCTTAGATTTTTTTTTAGATAAGGATAGTTGAAACCTTTGAGTTGTCAAACATAACCTTATGATCTATTGCAAAGCCTTGAGAGAAGTAAGGGTTTGGTTTTTCAAATGTGATGAGTTATTATATTTGTCAAATGAACGGAAAATTTCGCTTGGGGAAGTTGAAAATCAAAACAAATAAATTTCCACTGGGGACCTCATCAAATCAACGCGATAAGTGTCATCGAACCTACAATTTTCACTTAAGACACCAATACACCAACATAAGAGTTCATTTACCAATCGATGTGGAACATCTAAATAAATGGTGATTGATTGATGCTCCTTCAAACATACCATCACCATTCAAACGTTATTTACGAAATTCAATTGTTTCCAAAACCCCGTATGTTTCCCGTATGTTTTCCCCGTGTTTCCACTTTGCCATAAATAGAGAAGAGGAAGTCTCCTGGGGAATCAAGTGGAAAAATAAAGATTAATAGAAATCCTCGAGTCGATTTGCAGAATTAAGTTCTTTGCCTGTATTAAACTAACTGCACCCTGTCATCATCATCTCTGTCGCTCTCAGTAGAGGCAGACGAATGTGGACATGAAAATTAAAGGCAGACAAAATATTAAGTCTAATTGTTTGTCCAACAGAGTGCGCTGGTGGCTGCTTGGCATTTTTTCAGACAAGGAGTTTTAGTTTGCAGAAAAAAAGTTATATAGAACGAGCAAGAAGAAGGTAAAAGAAATTTGACGAGCGCACTTAGTATAAGGCGTCATAGGATGAAACATTCATCTTTGAAAATATATGCGTGTATATGTGTAGGTATCTAGGATTTGTGTAACAGGACTAAGGTGACTATGTTTGCAAACCTTCCAATTTCTTGAAAAATGTAGAAAAATCTTAAATATTTTAAAACGGTGTACAACATCATGGTCTTACGAAAAGTTGCTGTAACGTTCTTTTTTGGTTAGATCCTCCAAAGTATGCTTGAAATTGGTAAAGTTTTTGCTAAATCAACTTTGAACCGATACAAATTTATGGGAAAAGGCTTTTCAATACCGTTATTAGAAATTTCCCATTCGAAACTTTAGAGGTTTTCCTGTTGAAAAGCCTTGAATTTGATCAAATACTGAAAGCTGTCCAAAACTTAACTCATACGTTTATTTTTGGTTTTTTTGATAAACAGATATTATGGTCTGTTTACAGCTAGCATAGACCTTAAGACACGCTAGTCTCGACCACGGCGGTTGTAAGCATATTTTTACGGGGAAAAATAGGATCGAGACACTCTTATACTTTGTGTCCAACAAAATTCAATCCTCTATTAACATAAATCCTCTACTTATCTCAGTTAAATCTCTAAATTAACAAAAAAAAATCCTCTGGGCAATTGTTTAGGTATAAATCCTACCTTAATCACAGCTTTATGCTTGAAAAAAGGAACTGAAACTGTCCACGTATGACACATACGCTTTCTATTTGGATCTTCACTCACTTTTGAGAGCCATAATGACAATAAAAGAGTGTCAAATTAATCCTAAATTTATCCAGTGTAGACTGTAGTGTAGACACTTCGGGTCGGGGTTTTTATGTAATCGTCTCCCGCTTATCACAGTTTTATGTTCCGCGAAGACATAGTAAAAACGGTCAATGAAAACAGCGAGTTGGCTTTGGCTTTGTCTGAAGTTAATAAATCCAGCTGTAGAAACTATTATGAGTAGGAATAATAGTATCGGTAAACGTCAAATAGGTTTACAATTTGTATACAATATCACAAAACACAGGCATGGCAGCTTTAAGTGCATGAGACAACTTTTCAAGGAAAGAACTTGGCAACACTTTCGAAACATCACAAGTATGACTTGTTTAACTCAGTTAAGGACTACGATGACCTATACCGAGGTATCTACTGCTTTCTGCCAATTCATCAAACGATTCCGTCCCTCAATCCAAATCCTACTGGGACGCATTAGCATTTTGACAACTTTATCCTGACCACATCCATTACTGTAATCGGAGTTCTCTACTTACAATTGTCCCTCATATCTGCCTTGCTTTAAACTCCTTTTCCTGCCTACTTGCCTACTTAACCCCAACTTTTTAGTCACCCTGTCGCGACCATAACTCCAATGTCCCACTCCGTGGGCGGTTAACTTGGTAATGGTTTTATGTAAAACACATCAAATCGTGCACTTAGACAGTGTTCTAAGGTAATAAGGGATGCGTGTCACGTACAGATCTGTCCCAGGAGAGCAATAATTGTGTAAAATGATCTCATAGCACTCAAAGTGGTGGTGGTAACGCGGCAGCGGCCGTCTTCGTGGCATTTGTCCCGCGTTGTCTGTCAAAAGGTGTATTCCCTGAATTTTTTTTTACTAATGTGTCTGCTGGTTTCTTTTCGGTTTTCACTTTATAAGGCTTCCACGTTCCACCAGACTGGAACACAGAGTAGGTGAATGGTTCCTTTTTTGTTCGTTTGTATTTGTGTATTGGCTTGGTCGTTTTGTTTGTTCGCACTTTGTTTTGTTTGGCATGTGGCCGGTCCGCTCAAACAAAAACCAGCTGTCATGTGAGTGTCTAATGAAAATACATAGTTTCGGCGGCAACAAGACAAACTGAAGCCACAATTCTTGTCTTTTCTTTCAAATAGGAAGGCGCTTGATTGACATTTTTAGTTCTTTTATACCTACCTACATACAGGTAGGTACGTACCTACCTTCTTTTTGGGATGCTGCTCGCTTTTTGCTTTGGAAGGTTCAAAGTGTGCCACATAGGATATTTTTGTTTGTTCATAATTAACGTGCGAAATGCTTAAGGTGGTAAGTAAACAAAGTTGTGTGTGACAGGACGGCACTCAATTTGTCGATAAATTTTGCATTATTAATAAAACTATGCAGAGAGGACATTTTAAAATGGGATTGTGAGTTCCTATTTAGAACGTTGTGAAAAATTTAGCTAACCTATACCATACGTGCTATCCTACCTAAAATTACGCTCTATCAAATAGACAATTTGTGAATTTGAATTTTTGAATGGTTGGTTTCATTGCTAGAAATATGATTAAGTATACCTAAGGTAAGTTCAGAGTACCTAGGTACCAACCAACAATCCTTTTTTGTTGGTTGGTTGGTAGGTACTTACCTAATATCAATCCACCATAATGGACTGACCTAACTGCGGACTTTTCAGATTGACCATCTGACAGGAGCAGATGTATTGTAAAACAGACTCTAATTGTCGGGTCAAATATATTTTTCGTCTTTCCGAAACGAAATGAAATGGAAATGATTTTAAACTCTGAACTTAGCTTAGTACACGGCGTGGGTTAATGTCCCAAAATCTATCAACTATAATGGAAAAAATAAGAAAAAAGATCGGTGCCGCAAACCAATTTTTTAATGAAATATGTAGGTATATAGTTTCAAACTAGTAGCAACGATTTTATAAGCATAACTAATAACATACTACACAGGACCACAGGTTTCGATTCCAATTCAATAGCGTCCAATATGAATTCAATAATTCATATTCCTACCAATATTCAACACAAAATAAATTCATATACGATTATGCTTATTCTATCAGGGATTCTATAAAAAAACCTAACCGAACGTATCGTTGCTTATATTACAGAACAGCCCCTATGGAAAATCTTCGCAAAATTCTATTTTATATTGAAGTAGGAAAAATTAGAGAAACACCTTTTTTTTCTGTTCGGAGATTTTTTCAAGGAATTTGCTGCAGGTGAAGGGAAAGAAAAGTTTGAATGAATATCATCATTTTACAGATTTTGATAATCTGTAAAATGATGATATTCATTCAAACTTTGACCCTACATTGATATCAGCAGCCCAACATGCCTACACTAAAGGTAAGGGTGTTGAAACAGCGCTGCACAAAGAAGTCAGCGTTATTGAAAAGTCACTTCAAGACAAGGAATATACCCTTGCAGACTTCCTTGACATTGAAGGTTCTTTAAATAATGTCAAGACCTGCGAATTTAAACGAAATTTTGAAAATCTTAACGTTGAGCAAGCTCTAATCAATCTGATTTTAAATGTGCTCAACAATAGGGAGGATCAATGCATCCATAGGCGATAGTGTTGTTAAGGTGACTGCCTCCAGAGGCACCCCACAAGGAGGAGTCATCTCACCACTTCTATGGGTACAGGTAGTCAATTACCTACTTAAAAGACTGGGCGTGGGAGGTATTCACGTCGTGGCTTACGCCGATAACCTTATTATAATGATCAAAGTAAAACCACCCACCCCCTCTCAGCGAACTATTAGGGAAGGCTTCTGCGAAGCTTAGTTCTTGGGCAAAGCAGTGCGGTCTGGGTGTCAATCCACAAAAAACCGACCTCGTGCTGTTCACTAACAAAAGAAACATTGAGGGGAACTCTCTTCGACTCTCCGATAGATGCTACTTAGGGTTGATTCTTAATAGGAAACTAAGCTGGAAACTCACCGTTGAGGAAAGAGTAAGGACAGCCTCAACCGCATTCTATACTTGCAGTCGCATTTTCGGGAAAAATTTTGGGTCCTAGACCCAAAAGAATCCTTTGGATGTACACTGCAATTGTTAGACCTATTCTGACGTATGGATGTTAAGTCTGATGGCAAGCAGCTGGAAAAAGCACAAACCTACGCTACATGACAATAATACAGAGAGCTGCATGTATTGGTACGACATCTGCAATGAGAACGACACCATAACCTCAGGGCTGGAGGCAATTCTCAATAGCCCAAAGAATCTGCTGCTACCCAAAAGAATCTGCTGCCAAAAGCGCCTTGAGGTTCAGTAAATCACCTGAATGGATCCCAAGCTCATGTGGTCATGTGCAGATTCTTCACAGCGATATAGAAACCGACACCTCCTCTGACTACCTTACCCGCTATTTTGACTTTGAAAATAGCCGAAAATAGCCTGCCTTTTAATGGCATGTTTCCTCAGGGATGAATGGGAATGGGGGGAACCGCCCGCTAAGAAACCAATCGATAGCCATAGAGATGGGTCAAAAACACGGGTTCGGATTTCTACTCTGAGAACCCACATATAGAAAAATTCATAAGATTGCCCGATTTTTGCAGCGTCTTCCAAGCGGAGGTCCTTGCAGTCAAGGAGGCTGCCAGACTACTGTTAATAAGGGAATGCCACAGGATGATATTACCATATTTATAGACAGCCATGCAGCCATAAGGGCAATAGCTGCCACTGAAATCAAATCCGAACTTGTTAAGTGTTGTCGCAAAGAGCTAAAGGTGAGACTCTGCTGGGTTCTTAGCCTTTCGAGGCAATGAAAAAGCCGATGAGCTTGCACGACATGGTTCAACATAAGAACCTCAACAAGCCCTTCAGTTAATCAAACCCCCCTCTGTGACCTAGGAAGGCGGGTGGAAAACAAGATCCGGATGAAAACAAATACAAGATGGGCATCCTTGTCCACCTGTGAAATCTCAAGACAAATGTGGCCTAAATATGATAAGTCCCGAGCTAACGCGCTCATCAAGAGCAATAGGCAGACTCTATCGTTAGGTTAACTTACCCGTCACAATCTTTTGAGACATCATGCTATGAAACTAAATCTCGACAATGACGACATCTGCAGAGGATGTGGCGATACGGATTGCTGCGAGGACACACCACACTTTCTGTGCCACCATCCCAGGCTAAGTCAGTTGAGGAAAAGAACTTTAGGAAGCTACTTCTTCCACGACATTTCAGAACTTTCAAATGCACCTCTAACGTCTCTTTCCAGGTAGGTTAAATCAACAAAGTATGGCTCAAGAAACTTAACACGGTGTAAGAAGGAAGCGTAAGCATCCAAACAGCAAGGATTATCCCCCACTTGGTATCACAATGGGTCACAATGGACCTAAGTGCGATGAGGCGCGGGTTATCTCGCTTCATCAACCCTACCTAAAACCGATTCACCCCTCTTGTTAATGTCTTTGCTGCCCCTTTGATGGGCATAAGCATCCACCGCAATGACTAGGTTAGCTTTGGTGTTCCTTGCGTGAAGTTCCCAGTCCCATAATGCAGTCGGTGGTTGATTGCCCTCTTCGTATATCGTATGGCAGGTACGCGGATGCAAGAATAAGTTGTGCCTCATTCCTGTGGTCGCACACCGCCACTGTTAAGTCGCTGTTGCTGATATGACTGTAGCATTATTATCTTTCTCTATTTTGGGCAGAGCTATTTTCCTCTCATACAACAAGAGTTATTATTTTCTTTTCAGAGCTAGGCATTTTTTTATGACACATAAATAGCTCATATCTAAGAAGGCTCTTATAAAACTTTTAGACAAGACAACAAGATAACGAGACTGAAGTTCCAAAAGTTTTACTCTTGGAAAATCTTATTAGAGCTTAGGTACCCTCTTTCAGTTTTTGGGCTTAGTAGGTAGTTTATAGTACGTATAAAGACATTCAATATATTAAGAGTCTTTATTCAAACGGCTTCGTTTGGAAGAAAGGATTTGGCTTCAGCAGTTGAGGGCATAAAGACAAAGAAACTGATCTTAATCAGACAATTTTTTTTTTCCTAGAAAGGGCTAAGTCGGTTGACATGTACCTTGGCGGATATGGCATCTTGGGGGATGCCCTTTCAATAAATTCCACTTATAACGACTTATTTTTGAAGAAAATAGATCGACATATAATACGTTAGTACCCTTCGCTCTAAGGATCAAGGTAAATAAATATGAACGCAGGTAACTTTTTTTTCTGGATGAAGTGATATTAAGAAGACCAACTGGGTGGAGAGTTAAAACGTTAATTTAGTCCTACCGAGGAACAGTCGAGCTGAATTTTTTTCGACAGCAGTGAAGGGAAAAAGCTACAAATGTTTTCTGCCACAAATGTTGGGACGTTTTGAGAGTTCTTCCTTGAAGTTACCAACAAAAAACATGACCCCATCAACATCCATCCAGGGTTTCCAGGCACTGAGTTTTCTCAGAAAACATGAAACTTGTGAAGCTGGGCTTCACCTAGAATTGTTGCACCCTTTGTTTCTATTTTTGTATTACGTTTTTTTCCTTCATATAAATCCAAAAAATGTACATAATTCCTTAACTTTTAAAATATGTATACAATGCTGTCCCTTTATTCAATTCCCGTCCATTTTTAAAAGTTTTGGGCTTTCAAAGTTACGGATATGCATGACCAACAACCCATTTATCAATTCGATTCAGTTTAATTACAAACACAACTCATACCTCAATCCATAGGTGAATTTCGTGGATCACAATTATGTGAGCTCAGCCTGTGATACCGAACCCTTTGGCAAATCAAATCATTGTTCCGGCACACTCCGAGCACGTATAGGTTCATAACGCATCGTAACGAAGAATTTCCAATGAAAATTTAATTCTTTTAACACGACACTTCTCCGGTTCGATGTTACGATGATGATGACGCGCGTCAGTTTACAGGATAGGGTTTCACTTACAAAAGGGTTGGCATGCCAAATCATACAGGTGATACGGCCGGCACGTGGTACGTAACCAAACACCCCTTTAGAAGTGCAGCACGAAAAAAACGGCATCAAAAAACCCATAGAAGGGTATACGAGTTCGTTGCGCTTCAGAGGAGTTTTCATATCCTGTCCTCACACCTCATACCTACCGTTCTATCAATCCCCTCAACGAAAATGGCAATCCTTTTACACTCTGTGGCAAGTCTCCCAATTGCAGATAATTTAAAACGTTTGGCATCATTTTACAACAATGAAAGCACGCGTTAGCCGCGCCAGTTGATGTCTGGTGTTGGTGACGGTGTGAGGCCCATTGCCATAAGGATCAAGGGTAAATTTGCATGAATTTTCGGATGAAAATATATGCACAGAGAGGGTGACTCTGACTCCACCAATTTGGTGTTACGTTGGGGGAAAGTTGAAGGACTCAATATCAACAGTCAGCTCTTAGGTGAAGGGGTGTGGGCGGTCGGGGTTTTTGAATTTCACTTTTTACTTTTTTTGTATCTGAACGTGGAGCTTGGCAAATCCACTGTAGAGTGAGGTGCATTTTTCCAGCATTCTTTTGCTCTATTACACGGGGACGAGGTCATTGAAAGGATGTACCTACCCGTCCGTCTGTAGTAAGGTTCATGAAGAATGCAACTTGTTTGAAGAACTTCATACCGCCGTTCAAGGGTATATACACAGACTCTCACACTTTAGTGTGAGAAGGGAATTCGATTTGTCTAGAGATGCGACTATGTATCTAGCTAAATATTTTCTTTCGTTTTTTATTTTTCAGCCAGGAATTGAGACAGACAATGTGAAAAATCAAGAATTCTTCTAGCTGCACGTACCCAACCCATATCTCTATTTATTTTCAAATGATTGCCTTTGTAGTCGCATTGATTGGATGGAACGGTGATGCCCACCCTGCGGGGGTGAATAAAGCAAACTAAGGAAAATGTTGGCTAATAAACGTGAAATGAGGACGAAAACGTGCAGATGTTGGCGATGCAATTTTTGAAAAAAGTAAGGGTGAGAGTTATTGAATTTTCGGTTTTATTAAAAATCTTATAAGACCGAATGCTAGAATGCCAACATGGACGGGGTTCTATATTTGTTTTTCTTAGGAATTTAAATATTAAAAATTTGAAAGTGGATGAATATTTTGTATGTTCCTGCAGCAAGGGAGCGTAAAACCAAAATGGCAGACAAAATAGGAAATGAAATTGTATAGCTCGGGTTGAAATAAGCTCGCTGAGGGTAGTCTAATGATGAATCCTATTATCAGTCATGAATAGCTAGCATAACTCAAGGCGTTCGATAACCGTCTCAACATTGTTTTCACCCAAGTCCTAAGTACGTAGGTTTCAGGTGCACCTGGAAACGCTGCCAACTGAGATTTAAGAAACGCTGCACTATTCGTAAGAACCTTGAGTCGAAGCATTATAGACAGGCTTCCTAGACGGGTAACGAATGCCGAGCTACATTCAGGAATACATCTTGAAAAGTGCAACAACATTTTGGTTGCACCCAGTCAAAAACATTTTGGATCTTAAATTAGTGGAGCATGATTTTCCAGAGAAAAGGGGGTTGAAAACCTAAGAGGCTTTTTTTCTCTGAGCAGACAAGCGTGGTATAGATAACGCTGACGAAAGGCTTACAGCCGGGTCGCATGAAGACTTGAATAAGTGGCTATCTATTGAGGTCCGCATTAAGTCCTTAAAAAACGGGAGCTCTGTATGTGAGAAAAGTTAAATCACTGAAGAGGAGTTTTTTTCGAACACTTTCTAGGTATTTTAAGGCTTTCAAGACTTTGGAACTATCAAGTAAAAAAAATTGGATTTCAAGGAGCCGATGAAATCGACCGGTGGCTTGTCTCAATCAATATGAGATCCCGGAGAAGTTTTTTGGCCAAAGAGGCCATGTTATTGATGAAGCTTGAAGGTTTTAATAACACTAATCGTTTTAACATATCAAAGTCCAGTAGGTACCTATTTGTGCTATAAAACAGATCTTAGGATGATCTTAGTGTCTAGACAATTATTATTATCTCATAGGTAGGTATAACCTGGAGGCACTAAAGTTAATGCCTCCAGGTTAATTCAAAGATTTAAAAATAAAATTGTAGGTACCTACAATAAACATTGAATCATCTATACAATGGTGCATTTTTTAAGCAAATCGAGAACGCATATTCTCATGGTTGTGGACGGTTTTCGATATCCAAAAATGCTGCTAAAAAAAGACATCTTCAAAGGAATACAGTCCCGATTGCAGACATAAATCTTTTTCATTTGCTTAAATTCCACCCAAGGATATACAAAGTACAAACAAACGATCTGCCTATTATAGTAAAAACAGTTAGGTATATCCTCTTTGTATGAAAAGCGTACCAACACTCCATCGATGCCACAACATGCATCCCCTGAAGTCCATTATCCTTTAATTATTCGCAATTTATTTCACATGAGCTACAATCCACGAACGTGACAATTTGAAATGGAAAATTGAAAAAAAAAACCCAACTGCGAAAGGAAAATAATCAAATCTGCATGCATAATGCAAAGAATCCATTGTATCCCACCACCAATTCATTATGCATCCCATAATGTAGGAAGGCATGGTTGAGAGGGGCTAACGAACAAAACGTTTCATTAAAAATTCGCATGCGAATTTGAAATTTTATAATTCACTGCGAAAAGCGATAAAGAATCTGGCAAAAAAGCGAACAAAAATCGGTAACAGGGCGAAGAGTATCAAACTCGTGTGTAGGTATATAGAATTACGTATTATACCTATTCGTATAGCTATACATATATACACGAAAAGATTTTCGCCTTGAGTATGTTATTTCGTTTGTTGTTGCTAATTAACTTCATTGCAGACTATCCAGTTGTATTCGAGATACTCACAATGTGCTAAGATACATATTGTTATATCTACACAATTTCGCAATAATATGCACAAGCAAATGTGTACAGATACTTTATTTCTCTTTTTTCTGCTACTGTAATTCTATATCAGCTTTTAATTGGCCTCATTAGTACTTCAGAATGTTTCTCGTCAGCTTCTAAGGCACCGTAGATGCTTTTTCACATACCTACCTACGTTCACTTTGAAAAAGATTCATGAGAGATTTCAACATGCGTATAGTGTCTGAAACGTCTATATGCAACAGACCCTTATATAGCCATTAGCATCTTTACCAGAGGAGACCTAGTTCTCCTTTTAGGTTTCTTTGAACGTGCGAATCCAATTTGATTTACTATAGAAAGTCGGTTAGGTATATTATTTTTTCAAGCTGTGCCCGAACGGACATAAAATTCATAATTAGCATTTAGCGAATTCGAAATTTTTAATGAACCATGACATAATTTTCAGCCTAAATGTATGAGATCATTATTATTTTCTTAAAAAATGCTTCAGACGATTTTCGGATGAATTTAGAAATGTTTTCAATTTCTGGAGCTACAGAGCCGTAATAAGGCGACTTGACAGGTGGCAGACAACACGAACGGTCGCCCAAAGACACAAACAAAATCAGCCGGATAGAACCAAACGATCAGCAAAATAATCCTGCACCTGGAGACAGAAAGAATACAAAAAAGGATCTAAAACTCCGCTTTTCTTATGCGATATCTTGCAGCACGCAATAATGTACATATGTACTTCCAGAACGCACTTTTTAGAGTTGCATGCAAAAGAAAAGCAATAATTAAGTTAACACTTCTTGCCACGACTAACTGAAAGAAAATGTTGCCTTGAATTTACAATTTGGCGTCTCTAGAAATAGACAAATGATATGCAACTTCTGGTTATATGTTAGACTAATAGGGTGAAGCCGTCTTCAAGCTTATGCGCTGTACCAAGATGTGGATGTAGTTCAAAAAATTAAAATACATTGACTCGGGAACATCGAGCGTATGGACAACAACGCTCCATGCAAGCGGGCCTTCGAATCCAATCCCCCATCAGATTCGAAACCGCCAGGAGAACCTTACCTCTGTTTCAAGCCATCCTGGATGCCAAAGAGCTTTGACTGGACAATTAGAAAATCAGCGTGCCCAAAATCGCAGAGGTTAGAAGACTGCTGTTAAAAAGCCACAGGTTCTCCGTCAGGTGCTCGATAAATGAAGCAAGTGCTCCCAAACCATAATGAAATTTGCGAAACAATAAATGTATAACTAAATTAGCACCGCAGTACCTCTTCAACGAAAAAAGGGTTGATATTTTTAAGGGACCTCCCGAAGAAAGGAGCTCGAAGATGTTGATGCAGAAGAATTATTTAGTGGAATTTCCAGTTCTAGGGAATAACGAATAAATAAGAATAAAGTTCTAGGGAATAATTAAAAAAGTTTTGATAGATCCGCGTGGTAACACAATGAACCTTTGCCTATGCCTAAGTTTTTCGGTTTTCTAAAATGACCAACCAATTTTACCCTACCCAGAGAATATTAATTTTATTGCATTGTTTGTAACATAGTAAATAATCACCGAAGACAGATACTTACAGATACAATCAAGACCGACAGCTCACAGCTGAATTGTTTAAGCCATCCGTGCACCAGACCGTATGAGTGAAGTTTTAAGGCCTTTAAAATCAGGCAAGCTGAAACCTCGAATTTACTTTGGTTCTCATTTTGTACAGATATAATATGAAAATTTTCAGGATCTGCCCACAGGCACGCACATAATTGAATTGAATGTAAGACAACCTCATATATATAAATGTAATTTAAAAATGTCGTGCACAAGAAAAAAGCAATACATATATCAGTGGTGGAAATTCGAAAAATATTTATAATCAAGATACAATATTTCTAACAAATTAGAAATAATTATTAAAAAATCTAGATACATAAACATTAAAGCAAAAAAAGAACTATATTTGAGACCTTGATATGGTAATATGTCCCTATGTGAATGTCCATTGTCCAGTATTAAATGGTATCAAACCGAACTTATTCTTCAGAGAATAGTTGAGTACGAAATACATAAAGACTTCTTCTGCTAGCAGCGTTGTCAAATTCGTACGGAAGGTGGATAACCTCCTAGCCTGAACTATCCTGACGTGAACGTGAACTATCTTGACGTGAAAATTAAATATGTATAAATCAAACGAAATAAATAGAACAAATTAATTAAATACATGTATAATTATTCACTAATTTTTATTACACAAAGTTTGTCACAAAGTTTGTACACAAGTCCCACAAAGTGGGGTGCCGTGGCGTAGTGGTTAGTGTGTGTGCTTACTACGCCGGAGGTCTGGGTTCGAATCCTGCCATCGTCACCTGAAAAAAGGACTTGTTCTTTTCACGGTACCCACCTCCGCGAGGGTTTGACATGCCCTCCGAGAGTATTAATTGTCTTGAAAAACTTCTCAATGTGCCGTTCGGATTCGGCAAAAAATTGTAGGTCCCCTTGTATGTAAAGAAATTAACACACCAGCATACATTGTTGAGAAGTTGGCCCTGGTTCACCTCGAGCTGTTGCGCCACTCTATTTATTTTTTTTTATTTGTCACAAAGCATTGACCTACGCCCATTATTTTTAGAAAAACATTTTTTTTTAGATTTTCATCTTTCAATTTCCAGCATCAATCTTAGATTTATAACGAGTTTCCGCATGATTCTAACAAAATAATACTTAAAGGATCTCATTTTTAGGGCATGCCTATTTTTGCGGGGGTAGCCGATGCAAAATTTTGGCTAAGGAACAGTTCCTTAATTCAGGCCAGATAACTATGTATATAATTCGGTGTTATAAGGTAAAAAGGTATTTAGAAAATCGTTGCAGACGTATTACATATTATTATTATTACATTTTTATTGTGCTTCTTTCTTTAATTAATTTATAGTTATGTGATATATAGTTACTTGCCAAACACCAAAAGTTTGTTTTGAACTTACCTGAAAAGAAAAGAAAAAAGATTTTTCAATAAAATTTTCAAAAAATTTATCGAACTAAAAAACAGCATCAATTTATATACCCAGAATGAATTTTTTAACTGCCTATTTAAAAGACCACATAAGAGTAGTAAAAAAAGTTAGCAAAAAAATAATTTTCTGTAAAATATAACTTGATCCGATTATGAATAAAATATATAAGCAATCTATTATGTAGAAATTAATAATTAATAATAGGAAAGTATAAAGATGTTACATACTCATAAGAACGATAGTACACAATCGATAGCCCTAAACGATAGCATAGCACACCTTTACACCAGCTACAAGAAAGTTTTGTTGTCAGGTTCAGGTAAACTAAGTTAGGAAGAACTAACTTTAAGAAGCAAAGTGCTTCCTCGAGCAAAATTGTAAAATTGCATTTGTCGCTCCCATAAAACCCATAGTTAATCAAGCTTAGTTTAACTGTCGATGGCGATTAAAAGACTACTTCAAGGTAAGTTGCCTTGTCCACTTGCGAAATTTCTAGGCAAGCGTAGGCTTATAATAATAATTTTCTGACTTACGGCTATGGCTGCCCTGAAATCCGTAGCATATCGTTACCAGCAAAAATTATAGGAAGGAGAAAAAAAAGTTTCCCATGCAACACAAACGTTGTTGAGTTAGTGCGGAACATGAAAACCCTGCCCAGAAGCAAAATATTTTATTCCCGCCTTTACGGAGAAAGCGATGTTATCCGAGTACTTATATTATTAATATAATTATTACTCTGTTTTAATTAAGGAGGGTACGGAAGTTAAAATGTGTAAAATTTTGCCCGTCATTAACCCGAAAAACGGGCGTCAACGAAGAAGATACACATTTTGAGGCAGACTCAATTATTTACTTAAGGTGGCGCTGCATTCCAGGTTGAACCTAGGTCTCAGGAAACAAACTTCACCAGCCAGTTGTAGACAGAGCTGCGAAGAGGGTACTGATTTTAGGCCAGACTTACTTACTAACTTAAGGTGGCACTACAGCATGGGGTGGACCTAGGTCTCAGGAAACAAGGTTTGCCAGCCAGCTCTGTCTACAGCTAGCCGTCTCCAGCGCTAGACGCGTAGTTGGCTGAAGTCCTCTTCAACTTGCATGCTCCACCTGAGTCTTGGTGCTCCTCCACTGCGCCAGCGCCGTCCCCGCAGGGTGGATTCAAAGGTTTTCCAGGCCGGAGCGTTCGTGTCCAGCCGCTCTAGATGACTTAGCCATCATAGCCGTTGTACTTTGACTGTTCAAGGTCGATTTCGCTGTACAGTTCGATATTATATCTACTCCTCTTATATCCGTCTATGCAAACGGAGCCATAAATCGCCCGAAGGATTGTTCTCTCGAAGAAGTCAAACGCTTTTTCATCCCCCTTTAACAGGGTCCATTTTTCTGTACCGTAAAGAGAAATTGCTATATTCAATCCTGAGAAAGAACAGCCCAAAGATATCATGATTTCAGCGCTGGTGTCGTTGAGTTCTTGGTGGATTTTATATTATATGTTCGTTTTGGCCTGCCCGGAATATTTTCCTTACCGTAACCATTTCCAAACGAACTATATTGAGCTTTTAGCTATGCACCACCTGAGGGGACCCCAAAGGCCCAGCAACCCTAAAAATTGATTCTTAAGACATAAGACTTTGTTGTTAATAGTGGATATACTTATTGTCCACAATCTTCTAAGACCACGCTATGAAATATAATCTCAATAGTTTCCGCATCTTCTGCAGATGCGGTGCGGATTGCTCTGCGAGGAGACACTTCACTTTCCGTGCCAATGTTCCAGACGAAATAAGTTGAGTAAATAAGGACGCTACTGTTAACAGGACATACAAACTGTCTTTCTTTGTCTTATAATACGATTTTATTTGCTTGTAGGTGTCGGGTGGCGTGGCGTAGTGGTTAGTGTGTGTGCTTACTACGCCGGAGGTCTGGGTTCGAATCCTGCCATCGTCACCTAAAAAAAAAAGACTTGTTCTTTTTCACGGTCCCCACCTCCGCGAGGGTTTGACAAGCCCTCCGAGAGTATTAATTGTCCTGAAAAACTTCTCAAAGTGCCGTTCGGATTCGGCAAAAAAATTGTAGGTCCCCTTGTATGTAAAGAAATTAACACACCAGCATACATTGTTGAGAAGTTGGCCCTGGTTCACCTCGAGCTGTTGCGCCACTCTATTTATTTATTTTTATTTGCTTGTAGGTATATATTTCTTTATACTTATTCAACTATTTTACTGTCTGTAATAGATTTTTCCTTTACTGTGTTTAAACACTCTTTTTTTCATTCACGACCATTATTTAAGGGGTATTATTTGGAGTTAGGCAAATCTCTCTCTAGTTGTCCGTTGGATCATTACAAACGGACTTCTTTGTACGGCGTTTGCCCCTAATTAGGCTTATCGCACACTAGCAATTTTTTAAAGCATCAATAGTTTACTCACAATCCACGAAAGCAGCGTTCACATGAGCAACTTATTTAATTCGCACAGGTACCTACCAGTGTTGCCAAGTTTTTTATGAGCCAAAGCACCGTTCCTAAAGTTTTCAGCGTTAATTTTGATACCTTGGGCACCGACATTTTTTTTTCAGATTCTCACAATAAATACCAAAAGCTTCCAAAAACAAAACATTTTATTTAACTCCATAATGAAATAAAGTTGTTAAGTTTATAAATTATTGCAATTTCTTTCATGAAAATTATTTTTAGTCTAGTTTTAACGATAACGATTGCACGAATATAATATAAATAATAAATTAACTGATGAATTAATATACAGTAAGAAAGCTGTTAAATAATTATATAAGTTCAGAGGGATACGTATACGCCTGTAAGGTCCCAATTTTGCAAATCACGCTTTCGGGTAAATTGAAGCTATTACAGCATTTTTGATTTCTTTGCAAACCAAAGCGAATTCGAAGATTGTAAGATTGAATATAAATACATAAGAAGAACATGTCATTTTATTCATGATATAATATACATCATGCGAATAGTATCAAGGGAACTTTTTCGTGGGATGTTTTGAATGGCTTCATTCAGAAAATATTTGCAATGATAGGTTTCAGCGTTGAAATTCAGCGCTAGAAAGCACTAAAAAATAAATTATTTGAGCACTAAAAAAACGCCCAAGCACTGAAATGACATTTTGGGCACTGAAATCATTTTTTGCGCACTGAAATTAACGCTGATAGCACTAAATTGGCAACGCTGGTACCTACACACACACAAATCCTCTTAAAATATTTAACTGTTTGCTCTCTTAAATATCGCCGAAGTGAAAGATATTAAAGAGTTTTATGGCAGCATTCAAAAACAAAGCTGCATGTGTTAATAAAGTCATTTATGACAACGTGCAACTAAAAAATCTGTTGCAAAACACAGATTTAATTTAAAAGTTGCCGCAAACTGGTTTCGTGTCCGTTGCGCATGTGTGCGCATTCCCGTACAAGCTCATAGCACACAAAAAAGCAATCGAATCGTTGCGTGACTAAAAGTGCCATGTGTGTGATATGTGTTAGAGTTCTCAGACACCCTGAATATCAACATTTTTTTTTGTTCAATGGCTATCGTATTCAGCGTCATAAGTAGGTAGTGTATTTTAATCTTTTAATAATGTACAGTGCGAATCATTTGATTAGACGCACAAAAAATAGTTTCATAGATCCTGTTTTTTTTCTTATTCTTTTCATCTGTGTGCAAACAAGTGTATTAAGCAGAAAGGCAAGTTAGTACTGAGTAAATTAAACATAAACACATGCTTCGTGAGAGACACCTAACGGTGATTTTCCAGCCTTTTGTCTCCCATGTGCAAAAATGACTGCAATTTTTCGACTCAATTGATTAGACGCGCCGGTAAACATAGTTATTTAGCAAAGAGTCACTTATCGAATCGGTGTAAAAAATTTTTTTGGTATAAAATCGAAGTGTTTGCCTTTAATTAAAACAGAAATGGGGAAAAAAAAAGTTTTAACAGTAGCGGAAAAAGCAAAAATCGATGCTTATCACTCAGAAGGTTTTTCAAACCGCGAAATAGCCCGGAAAATTGATAGAAGTGAACATGCGGTGCGAAATTTTTTAAAAAATCGTGATTCCTACGGCAAAAAATTTAAAGGAAGAAAACCGAAAGTCCTAACTCCTCAAGACACGCGAAAAATTCTAAGGTTAGCATCTAATTCGGCTCACTCCACCAACAAAATAAGAGCCCTGGCTGGGGTTACCGCTAGCAAATCCACCGTTCATCGTGTCATCATGAGTGCTCCACACCTAAAGTATAGCAAATTAAAAAAAAACCACCGCTTAATGATGTTCGAAAGCAACAGCGATTGCAATTTGCGAGGGACCACATGACATGGGATGTGCAAGATGGAGTTGTCTCAAATGACTGGAGAAAGGTGATCTTTTCGGATGAAAAGAAATTCAATTTAAATGGACCGGACGGCTACAACTTTTATTTTCATGATTTGCGAAAAGAACAACGCTTTTTGACCCGTCATCATTCGAGGCAGGGAGGTGTCATGGTGTGGGGTGCTGTTTCTTATTACGGTGCACTTGAGCTGGTGATTGTGTCGCATAAAATGACGGGAGAGTCTTATAAAGCTTTGCTGCAATCGGCTTTTCCCGCAATTCGAGAGCTTTTTGGGCCATTGCAATGGATATTCCAGCAAGACAATGCGCCTATACACAATGCTCGTGTGTCATCCACAAAATCCTGGATGTCTGGAGAAAATGTTAATTTATTGCCATGGCCACCATATTCACCCGACCTCAATATTATTGAAAGCGTTTGGGGATGGCTTACTCGCGAGGTCTATGAAGGAGGCAAGCAGTACGATAATAAGGAAGAGCTTTTTGCTGCAACACAAGCTGCTTGGTGCAAGATTTCCTTGGACTACTTAAAAAGCTTGTATGGCTCTATGAAAAACCGAATTTTCGAAGTGATTTCGAACAAAGGGGGGAGTACTAAGTACTAAACTTTAAAGAAATTTTAAGAAAAATTAAACCCAAATATAAAACATTTAAAAATTGAAATCTATTGTCTTTTTTTACGAAGATTTTCTAGGTGCGTCTAATCAACTGAACCGAAAAATTGCAGTCATTTTGGTACGTATGAGAAAAAAGACTTGAAAAGAGCCGTTAAGTGTCTTTCACCAAGCATGTGTTTATGTTTTCATTACTCGGTACTAGCTAAGCTTTCTTTTAAATGCGATTGTTTTCACACAGTTGCAAATAAGAAGGCAAAAATCAGGATCTATGAAATAATTTTAAGTGCGCCTAATCAAATGAATCGCACTGTATGTATGTATTAGTAGGTATAAAACTTTTATCTTATATAAAGTATAAGTCTTTCCTATAATGTTTCTTGTTCTGCTTTTATTTCAAACGCAAAGAAATTCTTGACACTTAATGCCTGCTTAAATTTATACAAAAAAGGTCACCCTTGTGCCTTACCGGACTCAGCACACCTATACCTGCACATGCAATCCATCAAAGTATTAAAATTAACTTTCGAAAAACCATTTAAAATGGAAATTGATCGAACCACTTTATGAATCTAATTGACTGACACGAATGCTCCATATAAATACAATCACACCGTTCAGCTATAGAAGACTTTATTTATGCATAAAACTCATGGGGCTCACGTATAAAGAAAAGCCAAAAAGCCACTTAAAAAATTGTAATTGGTGTCTGATTGAACGTCCACCTCATTACTTATTAATCTGCAAGTCGTTCAATTGGAGTGAGTCTATGCGCATTGTGGTGGCTTGGGGAAAAATGTGACTTCTGCCCGTCGCCCATTGACGCAACCGATTTGGAGATTACGCTTTAGATGATTTCGTTACGACACACGTCAGAGCGCAAAGTGTCAATTTTATTGGGTGTCATCCGGCATGACGCACGCAATCGCATATGTCACAACTTAAGAGCATATCTATTGTTATTGCCTACACACTTACTCGTACAGATATTATATTGTTTGTTTAATTTCTGTTCATTTGAACATTCTGGGATGTTTTCCAATAAAACTCACACGGGTTTGTGCCCTCAAGTGGCGGATGTACAAATATTTGATGAGAAATGTCTCTTGAGTACATCGTTGTATAAACACATAGATGCGTGTTCATATAACAGGCGAATGGCCGTAAAGGGTGTGGTGTCCTTTTGTGTATCGTCGTGACATGTGTACAAGTGTTTAGATACATTAGTTATCCAAGACATTTTATTTTACCCAGATGCAAGTGAAAATTTCAAAAAAAAACTTATTACAAAACTGGAAGCTGCGATACCTATATCGATTGGAAAATTTAACGATTTCGCCTTCTCATTTATATACGTGCTGCGCAATATTGAAAGTTGAATTTATTGGAAAATTCAAATAAAACCCTGAGCAAGACTGCCTATAGTAAATCGACACAGAAATTATTACCCGAAATGTGTATTTTATGCGACGAATAATGGTATTCTGTTGTACTTTTTCTTTTAAAATAATACCCACCTACTTGTATTGTATACAATATGTGGCCCGCCATTCGATGAGGAAGACAGCCTTATTTGGATTCAAGTTTATCGCTCCTCGCCCCGAGGGTCATAAATAAAGATTATAAATAAATAAATAAATAGAGTGGCGCAACAGCTCGAGGTGAACCAGGGCCAACTTCTCAACAATGTATGCTGGTGTGTTAATTTCTTTACATACAAGGGGACCTACAATTTTTTGCCGAATCCGAACGGCACTTTGAGAAGTTTTTCAAGACAATTAATACTCTCGGAGGGCTTGTCAAACCCTCGCGGAGGTGGGGACCGTGAAAAAAAACAAGTCTTTTTTTTCAGGTGACGATGGCAGGATTCGAACCCAGACCTCCGGCGTAGTAAGCACACACACTAACCACTACGCCACGGCACCCCACATATAAAGATTATTGATATAAATAATTTATGGTGACTATTACGAAAAGAGCTCACGCTTGTTAAAACTTCTGCTGCTTTATGGCTCTTGAGCATTAAATTATGGGTAGTGCCCAAGCTCAACACGAAGACAGTCAACAACATCATCCATACATTGTTTATGAATATTTTAATTAAAATTGATTTTTAGTTCGAGGCTAGTGGCAAGAAAATTACCTAAGCTGTGAACTTTTAGAAGCGCCTCAAACCCCTTAGTTTAAGGATCTACCCTTATATTTAATCGATAGAATTTATTATACCTACACTTCCTATGTCGATTCACAGTCTGACATTTAAAGTTTAGATATGAATTCACACCACATGTTAAGACCCATACGAAAAGTATGAGACCACAACACGGACCTATATGTGGGAAATAATAAATTGTTAATTTACAAGACGGCCAATTCTACTAGTTTTGTTGGAGGAAATAACTTAAACTTTCAAAAAGATGACATTAAACTGAACTGACTAAAATGCAAAAATAGCAAGGTCAATTGGTGAACGTTCAAGGTCCGTACTTTGAGAAGTTTAGGAATCGTTGAGTTTCATTTTAAACAATTTCTTTTTCTATTTTTAGATTTGATGCCTGTATTTCCGTAATGAATTCAAAGACTCTGGTGTCCAAAGTCAAACGAGTAATGCGGTAACCTTTGTTCATTTTTACACGAGATAAGAACTTACTCCTTAGTTCCGCCCTCCTTCAGAATAGCGATTCTAATAGCAAAAAACAAAAGCATTGACAAGAACTATTATTCGCTTGATCTCTATAATCAGCCATTCTCAGAGATTATGGTGGTTGCAAGGAACAGGAAGTCCACAACTATTTTTAAGTTAAAACTGTTTTTTGTGAAAATTTGCCTAAGACATTGATGTCAGTCCCGCTGAGTGAGAAGTGAAGACAAGGTCTTGCGAAGGTCTTGTAATAATGTCCAGGTTATATAATCATCGGCGCGCGCATTCATATTTCCAGTGATTCCTTATAATTTCTGGTATTTTCTTTATTTTCTAATATTTTATTTAAAATTTTTTTCACAAGTGTAAGTTGGCGAGTTTCGCTCAATATTATGTATTCTTAGAAAGTCAAACGACAGCGCACCCACCTTGTCGAAATTCCGTTCTAATATTTAAGGTGTACAATACAACCAACGTTGATGATGCATATGGATTTTTCTTTATACCCAGTTTTTCAGACAATCTTATGCCTTCAGCCCAATGAATCCGTTGCATCCGTTACGTCGTAGTACACAACTGACAACTCAGTGAAATACACACGCTCTTATGAGAAACGACGTACATCACGAAGTTCTTCTATGGACCGCTTCCCATAAGAACGTGTATATTTAACTCAGTTGTCACGGATTCATTGGGCTGAAGGCTTTAGGAACGAGGCTTTAGATTCTTATGCGGGAAAAAATCAAACAGGAAAAAATATGGTGTTTAAAATGTTTGCTTTTTTCTAGTACTTGCTGAATATTGTGAATATCTGATACATAGTGTCCAGGCCAAAAAGCCACACTGAGAAGTTCCAATCTGATGAGCGCAGACCTCAATTAATGTCTTAAGCCTTAAACATATTCTGTTCCTCGAGAATGAAGCTAACACACAGGCAATCTTACCTCACGAGCTCGATCAAGGTGTCAGACCCTGGTCGAGTACCTACTCGAGACACTCGAGACCAGATGGACCTCTTTTTCGCCCTACTCGTGAGACAATTATAGCGTCCATTATTATAGTTCAGCGTGAAAAGATAATATACTTCCTTTATAACTGATACAGGCTGTAGCTCGGAGCAAACTGAAACAAGTTGAAAGATGCCTGTTTTATGGCCGTTTCACATTCAGCGCGAGAGCGTCAAACCAGAAAGGTAGCGACAACACGAGACCAGAGAAATCGTTTGTTAATACACAATGAGAGTAAGAAAACTGTTTTGACTGCACAATGACAAAACATAACATATTTGAGCGAGGGTTTTTCAAGAGCCCTCGGCAAGGGTTTTTCAATTTTTCGAAAAGCCCGGCGAGCGAGACAGCGATCACGCCGGTATTGTGAACCACCCCATACATTGTCATTGATTGAAATTCATTTGACAGCTCGCCCGAGACGCTCGCTCGCTCTCTCGTTCTTTACGTGAAACAGCCATCACATCAAGAGCGAGAGAGCGAGCGAGGATCTCTTGAAATTCATTTGGCAGCTCGCCCGAAACTCTGGCTCGTGTTGATTTCTTCACATCCAGGAAAAATGTATTGGCATGGCATCGAAAAATTTGTGAAAACTATTGATTGAAGCCGTCATGCTGTACATACTATATACAAGTTTGGGGTTGTATCAAGCTACGAAACATGTCTGTAGGGCTTTTCATGCTGTGTGCGTTTCAGGTCTTTTTACACTCATGGAGACGAGGGAACCTCAAATTTTTTGCCGAGTTTCTTCATGAGTCATGACCAATGTAACTTCGTAGGATATTTTAGACCTTCGCAGAGGTGGGACCATGGAAAAACTTATATTTCCTGAGTTCGAGATTTGTACCTGCGATAACGCTTACCGCACTGCACCACGGGACTACATATCTTAGGTTAGGTTAGGTTGAAGTGGCTGACGGGTTCCAAGAACCCAACTCACTTAGACCTATGTAGGTTCATTGAGATACCACGTGGATTTGGACAAAATTGCCTACTCGTTGAACTATTTCGAGCTACTAATGAAGCGTAAGAGACGTTTTCGGTCAGTCGTACTAAGATCACTAAGATCGTTATAGAAGAGAGCTCCAAGGTGAAGCTTTCGGTTCTTAGCGAGAGCGGGGCATGTGCAGAGAAGGTGGAGAGTGGTCTCTTCCTTTTTCCTCATCATCCATGCAGCTCCAGCAAAAATCGTTAGAAAAGACAACAAGCTTTGTCGCATGCTTGCCTATCAGACCGTGTCCTGTAATAACACCGATTTCAGCACCCATGTGCGATCTATTAAGAGCTATCAAACTCCCAGAACGTTTAAGATCTAGCTTAGGCCAAATCTGTTTCGTTACTAGACAGGTACTACCATTTGTCCATCTGAGATTTGTTCTTTCTTATGTATCCAGTTTTATCATGAGTTTGCATGTCGAAATTGGAATGCCTTTATAAGGCGAAATTGAGAGAGTAGTTCCAAGTTTTGCGAGTTCTTCAGCCTTACAGTTGCCTGGAATGTCACTATGCGCTGGCACCCAGCACAGGAGAATGAACTTCTCTGACAACTCCTTTAGAGACGAACTTAGGCTTCTTTAGAGTTTATAGAAACCGATTCCAGGCACTTGATAGCCGCCTGGCTATCAGAAAATATACGTATATCCTTGGCAAGGATAAGGCTTCCTTAATCGCCATGATTTAGCTTGGAAAACACTACAATGATCCGGAAGACTGAAAGAGAGACTAAGATTTAGTTTTTCTGTGAATAAACATTCACCTACCCCATAATTTGTCTTTGATCCATCAGTGTAAATCGATTCACATTTCCAGAGGCACAAAATCATCGCAAGAAGACCTTGGGGGATATTTGTCTATTTGTCTTGTTCTTGTCAAATTGTAAGTGGGGTATAGTGAAGTCTATGTTCCTAAGAGAAGATCTGAATGTGTTCAGAATAGCGGAGTGATCTATCTCACTATCGGTCCACTCACCTAGAGGCGCGTAGCCGTGATAGCAGGTGTTTGTCTACTGAAAATATCAAGGGGCATTAAATGGAACAGAGTGTCTAGTGCTGCTAAGGCAGTGGTGCGAAGCGCTCCGCTTAAACATAAGCAAGCTAACCTTTGGACCTTTTTAGCTTGTCGCTGTTTACCGCTTTATTCAAAGTGGATCACCAGACAGCCGTTCCATACGTCAGTATCGGTCTGACGACCATGATATATAGCCAGTGGGTGGTTTGGGGTTGAAGTCCCCGCTTGTTGCCGATGGCTTTTTTGCAGAAAAAGAGTGCTATCGCAGCTTTCCGGACCCAGATAATTAGCTTCTTCGGAGAAATTTAAGCTAGTGCCCTTAACTTACATCTTATTGGTAAAATCTGTAAGAATTTTACGCATTCCATGACTTAAACGCACCTTTCCATTCCGGCATTTACCGAAATTTTTCTCCGGTTTTTAAAAAAATAGAAATGATATCGTCTTGGGTTTTTGAGAACCTGGTGGACGACCTCGAGGCTCCAGATGATTTCCCTATAGCTGTCCTTCAGACAGGTAGGCCTAGATCTAGTACACTAATGAAGAGAACCCTAAAAGTTAGCTCTACTGCGTATAATACAGGGTGGCGCACCTATTGTGCTACAATAAAAAATTCAAATAAGCTTTTTTTTAATTCAATGACTTGCATTTATTTATTTTTTATTACATAGAAAAGTCAATTATATTTTATATTGCTAATTGTTTCTGAAGATAATATAAACCTGAAATGACATCCATGCGTTCATTCCGCACATACCTACGACTTGAAAATTGTTATTCATTGCGACTTGACGGCTGTTTCACAACAAGAGCGAGAGAGCGACCGAGCAGAGAGGGCGTTCTAAATATTTACAAATTTTCAGGAGCGTATGGCATTGCACTGGACGAACAGCCATTCGAGTTTTTATGTCTTTGTTTGTAAATATTCATAGGTATTTGCAAAACCTGTGTAGATCCAGTTTCAGGATTAGGTGGTAATTATTCCACTGAATTCTGGAAGCACCAGAAATGCATTGGATGTCGTTGCTTTTTAGAAATCTGTTCCTACGCTGTCAATAAGCTAAACAGATTGGAAGTACATACGGTATGGCTTGAGTGTAAAAGCATGCGAAACACGACAGGTATTTTGCTCAATCAATCTTGTTACTTCACATGTATTTTCCAAAAACGCCCCCCGCCCCGCGTGATTTGAAAAACAAAAACTAATTCATTAATAGGCAATTTGCCTAAATACACTCCTATAAAAAAGCCACATGTGTTGTCATGAATCACAATCTGCAATGTTGCCTATGCATCGTTAGCTATTGCAACAAGAGGCGATGCAGTAGGTAGGTATATAATTAAACGTTTAGCACTCAAATTAAGATTCGACCCTAAGTATCACGTCGTATAATAAAAGATAAAATCTTTGTCCAGAGTGTTTCGTAATGTCTAGTTGTATTAAAAATTATACAACGACGCAACAAGCAGTTGAAATTTCCTTGCATTAATTGAACAAGGAAGTTGAGGAAAAAAAATTCGAAATTTTCTTTTATATCATAAACACACATAAATATTCATGCATAATAGGTACTAGGATTCTCATTAATAAATCATGCTTAAAAAAAAAAAAATACTCGCGACCCTGCCAGGAGTCGAACCTGGAATCTTCTGATCCGTAGTCAGACGCGTTATCCATTGCGCCACAGGGCCTATGCGAAGACCGCTGTTCGACTCTTATTCTAAACGCAATCCCCGGCACTGATCGAGTTATGTCAGGGTCGCATTTTATTCATACATAATCGAGAAGACACCGACCACAACGCACGTACGAAGAGAAGATGATCACGACCCACTTTAATAATTTGGTTTCGGTATGTTTGTCCACATACGAAGATCAATCACGTCACGGTGATCTTCATAATGTATCGACCAAACAACACAAAATTATGAGTTCATTATGCGTGTACTGTCAAATGATGGAAGAAACTCGTTTCACTTTGCTGATCGGTGATCATGATGATCATCATTCATGATTCTCTTTTTTTCGATCTCTGCCTTTTGTGCATCTGCAAGTGCCTTGGGGGAATCTTCATTCAGTAAAGTGGCGCGCAGGAAAAGCAAACATTTAGCCTCATGTAGGTATGTGCCTATACCTACATAAATTTTTGCAACAGAGAAGACCCTGAGAATTTCATTGAATAAAATAAATCGAATGATCGAAGGGAATCTTGTACATACGTAATACGAAAAAAATCTGTGAGATACATTGGGTATCATTCAAAAAGTGGGAAAAAAGAAGAATGCGCGTCTTATTATCTTCCATTACTGACCAGTGCTCCCAGAAGAGAAAAGAATTGCGTAGCGAAACTTAATTTGCGTTGCAAAACTCAAGAATCCAAAATAAATTTTTTTTCAAAAAAAAAAAAAAAAAACTTAGGCTTTATTAACAGTAATAATAGGAATAGTAATAATTATTAACACTAATACAAGTACAGTTAGTAATTTATACATTTTACAAAACTATAAGCAAATTAGAAAAAAAAACAAAAACATTAAAGGCATCACTTTAAAGACGCTATTGCATGCAGGCATTGTGTTAAAAAAAATAGTTTTGGTCATAAAATTATAAATGTAGTATCTTTGTACCAATAGCAGACTTAATATCATATAGAAGTGCCGGCAAGTGTTAAAGAATAATACCACATGTCATCTACCACCGGCAATTATATGAGGATTACCGGCAGATGATGAAAAATAATTCGAAAAGTGGTTACACCCAATGAATAAAGAGACAAGGAAGTGGTGTTTTGGGAGAAAAGTGAAGCATCTTTTTAAGTTGTGTGAGTGGGGACTACCTATGTGTTTCACCAGGCATGTCATGAGAGACGGCCCGAGGTCCATAAGTTTCTGGGAACTGGCTATACTTTTGTTTTACATTCCTGAGTTAAAGTGACATTAGTTCCCCGATTCGTGACGCACAACTCACATGTAGATACCCGATTTCAGGGGACTAATGTCAAAATAAATGCTTCACTCACACGCACTGTATATGTGAAAAAGAGCTATTCCTTCTCTCTTAATTCAATGGTTTTACCAGACATATAGGATTAATTTTATATTAATATACATATAGGATTAATTTTACATTAGCACTCTTTTTCTGTGATTTTGACTCTCAAAAGAGAGTTGCGATGTCATTTTCCAGGAGTGAAAAAAGATTTTCGTTGCAAACATGCCAAAAGAATTCGTAATTCTGACATATTTGTCATACGCGGACAGTTTCAGTGACCTTTTTCAATTTTCAAAAAAGATTGTTCGAAAAGGATTTCAAGTGGTCTGTGAAAAGGGTGAATGAGATTTATGAGGGTATGAATTTTTAATCGCTTGCCGAGAGGATTTAAATTTGTAGAGGATTTAACGAAGATTTTTATTAATCGCGTATTAGTGCCCGGTGTAAACATGGTATAATACAGTTTATGTTTTTTTTTTAGATTCAAAAATTATGTTTTTAAGTAACTTTTTAAAACATAATTTTTTAAATTATGATTAAAGAAAAGATTCGACACCCATATTTCGTTTCTGTTTGAAACCAACCATTTCGCGGCCTTTATCTGATTTATCTACGTCTCTGCTTGAAGTGAGTTCGTCTTCTTTGTCGAGCTCAAATCTGACAACATTTTACAATGTAGTTCCAAACCCATTCTAGATTCCAGTCGAAATCAAATACTTACTTATCCGAAGAAATGGGTACTTTTTAGGTACGATAGAACAAGAACATAAAGTTGGTGTTGAAAAAAGAGTAAAGTTTGAATACACTTTATCCACTTTTGGTAAATTTAAATAAAACAATAATAAATTAATCGTTTATGTTTTTATCAAGAAAAATTCCAAGACTTTTGTTGACACTCCGTGCATTAAAAAAAGTAGCGAAATTGTCGTTTTTGGGGAGAGTGCGCAGCAAATTGGAAACCGCGTAGCAGTTTTGCTACGATCGTAGCAAAGTGGCAGCGCTGTTACTGACTGCATTGCATTTATTCGTCGTGGATATAGGTAGGTAGGTCGTATAAGTATAATATACTTTTTATTCTCCTTCGATGTGAAGGTGATTTCATTTAGCTTTTTCAGGAAGACCTTTGGAGTAGGTAGGTATACTGTGTGCCTGTGCATTCTCGTATTAAAAACTTTTCGCGCGTCAATTCTATATGCCTTGTACCTAATTTAGATTATGTACCACCACATATAGGTACATATAGAGACACAGTACAACCTTCGAATATGTGTATTTTATTTGGGTACATTATTCAGCCTTTTCAGCGTCGGAGATTGCATTAAGAAGACTGTCGTCTACTGCGCGATATCTTTCACATTTGCATATGTAAATGCAATTTGCACAGACTAATGGTGAGTGTGTTCTACAGTGTTTCTCAAGACTCGTTCAGGCGTTTTGTATAGCTCTGAGGAACAGTAATATAGATACATGCATAATTTACAATACCTACCTATATAGATAGTATTGAATTTTAAATTAAAATAAATTATATTGAGATTTGGATTTTATTTCTCGTCCTCATCTTTGTAGTCATAGCGCCTGCAGCAGTACAAATTAAAAAAAGGAATTGGAATTTTTTTTTCGAAAGGCAAATTGATAGAGATCTTCAAATCGGATTATTACCCCTGTTCTGTTCGATGGATTGCATCGCATTCTGTAATTCATTATGATGAATGTTAAGGCCGATTATGTTGCTAAGCCGGAAAAAGGTCATATAAGAACAGTTGGAATGTCGAGATAGTGCCACTTTAGAAAGCATTTCAAAATGGTGTTTTGACTGGCTATAGTCAATATTCTTTAAAGGTGACGAGGAGAACCATGTGGAACTAATAAATAGGTAAGTATGTTATGATGTTATGAGGAATAAAAACAATCGACGAAGGTGCCTTACTGACTCACCCTTTGTATTCAAATCTTTTTCTATAAGCATGTGTCATAGATAAGGAACGTCAACATCCAAAAATATAAAAGACTACACTTAAAAGCTGAAACTTCTAAAAGGAAAAACGATAAAACTAAAGCAATCATTTTTTTACATGACAACCGGATCTAGGGCCCTTAGGGTATTTTCAAGCTAAATCAGTTTCCTTTTTGGAAGCAAAGAAAGCCGAATCAGCTTTTATTTAGGTATATATCTTTATCTAGGAACATAGTTTCAATACTGTGATCTTCATATTTTCCTCAATGCCTACTTTATTTCTATTTTTTAATTTACTAACCCCGAATTCCGAAAAGCGAAGTTCAAGGTAGGTACTTTTAACTTATAGATACTACGTACTCATTTTACATGTTATATTTAAATTATATAGAAAATGTGCACATTACCGGTGCGTAAAAATTTTATACTCTATTCTACAGGAACAGAGTATATTTAGTTTGATACAGGTGAAAATCTAACATAGAGAAAGAATAACGATATACCCTCAAGCCCTTCAGCGCGTATGATCGAGATTGAATTCTGAATCGAAGGTTCATGTTCGTCCGTTCGCATGTCACCAAATTTCAGGCCTTACATTTTAAGCTAAAATTCTCAAATTTTGTAAGTATGCTCTCTGTCATTCAAAGCAACACAAGTGTTTAAAATTTTCAAATTCGCCTACAGACACGCAATTAATCGGTCTAAATGTGCAACTACCTCCAGTGTTATTAAAACTGTAAAACAACGTGAAAAGTTGAATCAAATATTACATTAAGCATTTCTAAATGATTGTAAGACATAAAAAAATGGCCTTAGTAGGCCCGGCATTCATTTAAAGCGTCATCCTTAAGATGCAATTTAACAAGATTTTTGTGTCAAATCGAGATTTTTTTCTTTAAATCTTATGTAGCCTGCTTCTACATTTACTTTACAAAGTTTTGAGCTTTGCCTACACTTAGAGGCAGTATTCAAGAAAAACCTATAATTTTCCATGGAAATTAGTCATTTCATTTTTAATTTTCCATGAAAAACATGGATTTCAACTGCTATTTAGCCTTACTAAGGAAAGAATAAGAAATAAAGTTTAGCACATAAGGCACACCGGACACTATTCTAGATTTCGTTCATATAAAGTTTTTGGCCACGCCTATCTTTGGGGGATCAATTTTACAAAGTTATTGACTTTTTGCTTACATCTCAGCCGCAAACTTTAATATTTCTATGCTAATATTGATTTTTAGTTACAAAAGCTGGACATGCCACGCCCCTTTTAAAAACTAAATTACAATTTTTTTTTTTTTAAATTTTAGCCCCCTAAAATGCGCACCTAAGCAAAGTCCAAAAATATATCAAATTTGCCAAAGAGTATATGAAAATACAAGCACATTTAAAAGAGAAATTTTGAACAGCCATGATTTGAGTGAAAACGGCGGCAATTTTAATATATTTCAAAAAATCCCTATTTTTGCGCAAAATTTCAATTTTTATACCCGATCCAGGGTATATTAATTTTAATAGTTTGTAACACAGTGAAATAGTCAGTGTAGACCCCTCGGGCCTCGTAGAGAAATGATCGAGACCGATAGATGAGTCGATTAAGCCATGACCATCCTTCCGTCTGTCCGTGTGAACTTTTTAGGTCTTTGAGCTAGGTGGCTCAAACTTGAAGTGTATCTTGGTTTTTATCTTGAACAGAAAAATTTTGAAAATTTGTCAAATCCGCCCACGGCCATGTCTACTACTGGCTTCAATGCAAGACAACCTCTATTTCACATTTTCTTTCAAAATGCCTTTTGGTCAAGTTAGACATGGTCACACCTATATAAGTCCAAGTGAGTTGGGTTCTTTGAACCCGACGGCCACTTCAACCTAGACAAGGCGTAGGAACACAAATTTTGGTACAGAGCAACGCCTTTAAGAAGGCTTAAACTGGACCGCCCTGACATGTTAGATATTTAAGACCCCGATTTCTTGGAAATTTAAAGACATTACTATTTGCTAAGTTTGCTCCATACAAAGTTTTGAGCCACTTTTAAAGGACGTTTTTAGAAAAAAACAACTGTTTTCTCCGAAATAATTTTCGCTTTTAACGCATTTTTTCATGATTCTAACGAAACTACAATTAATTGATTTTAATTGACTTTTGGGGGCGTAGCCCATAGAAATAATATATGAATTTGGACCATAAGACCTTAAGATTTAGTGTTCCACGGTATATAGGCTTGGGTATAGATATAGAAGGTAATAAAGACGAACTCTTGCACTTACTCACTTATTTTTTCTTCCTTAAAACCACGTTTTTTCGCCATCGAAATATGTACAACTTTCCTCCAATTTTCATGAAAATCCGACAATATTTCCTCGTTTTATCGCGATATTAGTGAAAAAATTCAGCCATCAGGGTTTACTCAAAAGTATCTCTATCAGTCAGGCTTGACGCTTCTTTTATTCCATCGATTATTCCTTATTATCTCTTTTTGATTTTTTATCCAAGCACTATTAGAACTGAAGGTATTAAAAAAAAGTGTTTCGAGGCTCCGGAAAATTGGTAAAAAGCCACATTTTCGCGCTTTTCTCGAGAGCACAGGATTTTCTTTACTGATTTTTTTTTAGTTAAGCAACGTCCCATCATACTTAACTTAAAAAAAAAACTTTATTTTGCACTCTAAGCTGCATTCATATCATATGAAAATTCCACTCTACCATAAACTTGAGGTGTACAAAAGCCAACAATAAGAAAGGTCGATTTTTGCCCTTCTTTTCAACAACCAAATGGCCTCGTCTTTTCAAAGAAAAAATGACAAACTTATCTTTTAAATTTCAGTTATGTTGAAGAATACAGAAAATCCATTAAAGGAAGTATGTAACTACAAAAGAATTAAACAGCATCACTTATGTATGACATAGGACCATCTTTCTGCATTTAAAGAATCAAGCTGGTGTTATTATGCGAATCTTCATCTCATCTCTAAGTACTTTATTGTGCAGCACATCATTTCACCCTCATAGTTATATTCAATCGCCCAAATGAGTTATGCAGCCGACCGTAAGTATAAAAATATGTACATAAATCGCTACTTGAAATTTATAAAACAAAATTCAATGCCAAGATAAATATCTGTAGAGCAGCAATCTTTCATGGAAATCTTCATCTAAATCATATGACCACCCCTGCACTAAAATAGGGATACCGCTTTCTCATTAGTAGATTCCAAAAACGAAAACCAATATCCGCGCTCTGCGATTACGACAGGGAACATTTTTAATTACTCATAGTAACTCCCGCACGATGCGTATGATGAACATGGCCCGCAGCTGTTGATGATGATAATTTAGGGCCAAAAAGGGATACACGTAGTATGCCTTCCCCCTTCCGATCAGGGAAGTCATGTCTTTCATTCAGTTCTCTCAAAAGGAACCACTTACCTATACACCATAATATGAGGGTCGAGTTTGGTTTGCTTTCAGAAGAAAACCCATTTCGAATGCTCACACCGTCATCACAGCGACAGCGCACTTCCGTGCTCCATGCCGAGTTGTTTCAATTACAAAATTTCGGTCTTCCAATCAAGTCCATGATTTCCCTCGTATTTTCTCATATTATTCGTGCGTTTGAGAATGCTTCCCCGTATCTTTATATGTCTTTCATGCTTAATGCAATGGATCCTTTGAGATTCATCAGTGCAGAACGCACAGACGTGCCAAAGCGTAAATTGCATATTTTCAAAAATATATATCGCCTCGGTCTTCAGCCCTCAGCCGGAGCCCTGCCCATTTCATGGTTGTGCTTGTGACTTTTCTTAATTTAAGTTTTGTGTTTGGTTTTATTTTCTCGTTAATGTATCTTGTTCTTGAGCTGGTATCCAACTGTCTGGGCTTTAATTTAGTGGTTTATTGTATCTTTTAGACCATGAACCATTGCCTGAACTCTGAGGTGAGTGCTAAGTGTTCAAGTCTGCTGGAGCTAGGAGTGGGAATATGTCACGCATTAAAGCGCGTGTTAAGATGTTGTGGGCTTCTGTGGGAAACATGATATATCAGTGGTGATGATTGCGAGCGTAAACTGACACAAGGTTATTCATTTGTATTTGGTGTTTTTGTTTTATAGCAGGCTAGACTTTTTTGCATAGTGGATTTGCTGATTTTTAATGTGCCTAACCAATTGTCGACACGCTGGAATTGCGCATCTAATTGCTTTGTAGGTCAGGATTTATTCAAAGTTGACTAGAAGTTACTTTTGGCGGAGTTCCTTTTTCCCTCCCGGAGCATGAATTGGTTAATTTTGGAAAAAAGGTGATTGTTTGGAGCTGCTTTAACTCTTCAAGTAAGAAACCATCCGGCAGATGAAGCCAGGAGCAGATGTAAGACGGAGAGACGTTTTTAATTGCACAAAAGAGTTCAAAAGTTGAGGTGTTTTTACTAATCGAGATCTCAACCTTGGATGATCACATTTAAACCAAAAACTCGGTAGGCTTGGCAAAGTGGACGGACAGTGTCGGTCCCGGAGTCACTCTGTCAAAGTCTGAATTAGTGATCTCAGGAAGGTATAAAATATAATCATCTATTACTTTCCAACATTCAGGCACGTTCAACTAACCACGCCAGACACGTTGGGGCTTATCTTCTACGAAACTCAGATGAAAAATGAATATGCAAGAGAGTGCCTTCGCTTGCCCTATCCTATATTCCCGCAGAAAGGTTTCAGGTTTAAGCTGAGGACTCGCTAGCCCCGGATTGTGCATCCTCCTCGTTCATATCTTGGAAGAATTGCCGGCGCGAGTGGACCTAAGGCAAAGGATATACCTACAACTCATGGCAATATGGGGCATAATACCAGAATCTCGAACGCCCACAATACTATTTCTATAAATTTAGACAATTTTGACCCCACCTAGACTTTAATATCAACTACAATACTAAGATTCCAAGCAGAAACACTGGACCTGGTAGTCAAAAAAGGTCTTCTCACCGATTCTGTAACTAAAAAGCTACATAGAAGGATGAAAAACAGCGATTGAATCAGGGGCAGAAGTATTTTCTATAGTTTACTTGATTTGTGCGTGCACCGCCAAACGAATGTTGGATTGGAGAACTCAGAGCGGTTCTATACTCGCAAGATTGCAGCCCTATATATCTTTTTATGTAGAGAGCCTAGCTGAATTTAGGCCTTGGAATTGCCAATAATATACGATCCGAGTTCGTTAAGCTAATGCTGCGGATCTCATTATGAGTTTTGTCTAAGGTGCCATACATCCCTGTGCTGGGTTCCGGGCTATAGGGATATTCTGCAACTGCCCACGAGAGCTGTATACAAAAGTTTCTATTGCAAATCTTAGTAATGTTTCGTCGAGCTCGACCTAAGAAAAAGAACAACAACCTATCTATCTATCTCTCAGTAGAAACTTCATAAGAACAGTCGTTTGTGTTGTCACAGGACACTGCACTATTGGTGTCATGGCTACACGAATGGGAATCTTTGCGAACGACTTCTGCAGAAGCTGTAGGGATGAAGAAGAAATAGAGTCAATATAACACTGTCTTTGCTACTGTCCAGCTCTCCAAGAACGACGACTAAACTTTTTAGGAGTCAGGTTGTTTGATAGCCTGGACGAACTGGCAGGAATATCACTACTGGACTACTAGTAAGACATATGTCCAACCATGTTTGTCTACCGTACAAGGGCAATAACAATGGGCCAATCTGGCCACCGACCGAACTTGCACCAAATGCATACAACCCTTCCAACTTACCTAACCTAACCTATAAAGCGTTGACGAACCGTCAGCACCAATAAAATCAACTTAATTTCACGTTTATACACCGAAGCCACGATACACAATGCCAAGCAATAGACGAGGTCTTTCTTCCAAACAAACCTAGCCAGAGCTAGATAGCAAGGAAATAAGAACACACATTACAAAGATATTTGGGGCAGTCACGGGAGACTTAACCTGCTTGAGAGGCATGTCAGGTGACTTTTCGGTTGGCGCTCTCTTCAACGATTTCTTAAGAAGCAGTTACAGAAGTAAAAAATTTAAAGAAACCATTTTTCATCTTTGGTGTAGCTAAGCTATCCTGTCATGTCGGTTCGGTCTTGTGAAGAAAAATTCTATAGGCGAAGACTTCTTTGAAGTTTCTAACTATCAAATAGACGCGAATTGAAGAAGATAACGAGTTTTATCTCCGGATAAAATTGGTTGAATTCCTAAATGACAAACCACATATCTCGTCGGCATAGGTTATCTAGGCATAGTTCGGTTAACTGGGGAATTTCTTTGAGATCACCGCAAACCCTGGCCTACACTATTTTTTTGGCCAGTGTTTGCTGTGGGTTTTACACCGAATATGATTTACTCCTAGCGTCAATACCCTTCGGCAGAGGTGTCCACCGCCACTCGTTACCACACCCTTTTTGCCCAATCGAGAAGAAAAATAATAGGCAAATACTTATTCGAAGATCTTTATTCTAAATGGTCAAGCAGAACTGAGCTGAAACAAAACAGGCACCTGCAGCTCAGAAGAACCATCAACTGAACTCTCACAACCGCATGCATACTGTGTGCATTTCTGAATGGCGAATCAAGAAGTCTCTCATGACACTACTTGAAACTCTCGGAGATTTTGACGGATCCTCGGAGAGGTGAGCGTGCAAAAAATTTTATAACCTCAGTTGGTTCCCGCAAGGGCGCCTCACATTGGTAAGGTAACGGGCATAGTGAACTCGCGGATCCTTGATAAAACCGAGGAGGGTCTGACCCCACGCATTGGCCGGCTTATACGGTCGGCGTCCCAAGGGAATTGCACCTCCAATTCTTTTATGCAATTCTAGAAAGGGTCGTGCGTATGGTTGCCAGACCACGGACATTTAAGGCTGTGCATTTGGAAGTGACCTTCGGGTTTCGATGCTTAACTCTAAGCTATATTCTGGTACCATGGGAGGCAGATTGCCAAGTTTGTGCTAGTTATTCGTCTCCAGTCGTTTTGGCCATTTCTGTCTAAAAGAGGTAGGCCCACATCATATTGGCTGTGGTTTCCAAAAATCGCGGGAATATTTGCTGATCTAGAAGTCCTGCTTTCCTATGCTTCTAAACCAGCAGAGCTGTTAGATACGCATCGTTCTAGCAAAGAAGAAGTTCACGCCTTAACGTGACTTCATATTACACTGGACGACTTCTTGTGCTGGACAATACAAGAAAGATCCTGGGGCGGGTAAACGCTCTTCTTAACTGTCTCCTTGTGGAATTGTCAACGGTGAGATTAAGCCTAAGAGCCAGGTGCTCACTTTAAGCGTTTTCATTTTCTTTCGGCCTCGATTGGTAAATGTACCCAGGACCTCGTGCACAGTATTCCGACACACAAACCACCACTAGAAGATAATGAATGTTGTCTCTCGGTCACATTAGTAAAAGCCCTAAATGAAGAAAACCATACATCATCGGAACCTTATCTATCAAGCACTAGATATTCGTATTAGGGTTTATTTACACGAGAAACAGAACAGCCGCCGTCGACAGTTGAGACACGCTCGCAAAAAATTCGGTCTGAAAAACTGTCTTGCCTCTGCAAAAAGGGGCTATGAAAACAAGTCGAACCGCAGTCATGGAAGGGCATTTTTTTAATTAACTGAAGAAACGGCTAGAAAAGCGATCTTCAGGGTGGCTTAGGAGGGTATTGGGAGCAAGAAATGATTTGAATCGTGGGAATTTTATGTACTTCTTGGAAAACACTCCTTTCTAGCAACGTTCGATAAATTTAGCTTTAAGAAGAACTTCCTAGAAATGACTCAAAAACTGATGATAGAACTGCGGTGGAGGATTGTTTGGACCAAAAATAAAATCCTTAGAATCTGTAAGTAGTCAAACATACCTTACTGAATTTTGCAGGGGCAAAAATATACGCTATACACCGATGTGACCAATTCAGTCTTGTCAGAAAATACAACAATTCCGAGGTTGCAATAATTTCAGGCAGAAAAGACAAATCCAAAATACAAATTTCCTTGGAATTGCCTTGCATCTACATAAGATAAACGTTCTTTGTAGTTATAAGAGGTTTTAATGAAGCGTCCACCTCCACATTGTGTTGGAACAACTTAAAATAGTTTGGACCCAAATATATAAATTTGACGAATCGCGAAAAAAAGTTGTGTGTTCTAGATTCAAACGAGATTTGGTCTTCACAGATTTGGTCCTCTAAGAAAATTTGTAAACGGATTTTCTAGATTTTGTCCATTCTGGATTTTTGTCGGTATAGAAAATGGGTTGGCTTTAAAAAGTATACCGATACCGTTGATTGTTTTGTTCTTCACCATTTAACGGTGTCACACGAAACATAAGACATAGAGGAGAAATGGAGGCCCAAAAAGAGTGGCGCTTTCCTTTGTCGTCATATATATACCTACTTAGGGGCAGTAATTTTGTACTCGTTCTCTTCGTGATGTCTATGCTAAATAAATTTCTAGATCGGTTAAATCTTCTTTGTGCATAGCGTGACAAATATATTTAATAAGCGATATTGCTGGTTTTTTTTCATACCTTTGCATGTGAAAAAAATTTCGTCCAAAAATTTGAATCTCACCGAAAAAAATGAGATCATAAAAAAGTATCTCAAGCTTGAAGTAATAAAAATTTCCCCCAATTGCAATTGGCTTGACATTCATGTTTTATACATACTACTACAACCTACCGCAACGTTTGCATCTACACGCGAGCTTACTTAGAAATAATGCAGGTTTAAGTAGGTATGCCATCACGTTACTTCGATCCTGATTGTCAAAGCCACACATGAACGCGAAGATTGTATATGGCCACTCAAATTCTATGACGCGCATTACTTAGCAATCACCAAGCCAAAGCCAAGTTTAGAGAAAGACAGTACCTTGCCGTGGTTTGCCAGCGATTATCATAATGGTTCATGGCTTCAACGTCATCATCTTCATCATCAGCCAGAGCCCAGATACAGTATACCTATACAAACAACCTGATATTGTTGTATACATATATTTTATTCGGGATGAGCTTAAGGGGGAAGGAAAATAAAATTCTATTCTAGTGAAATTCATAATTTTATTCCCACAGAACAACAACAGAAACAAATCCGTCGAATACCAGGAGGAGAGAGTCCAGAGTTCAATGTTCACGAAGAAGTACAACGCGCACACAATGAGCAATGGTTGATGGTTTGGCGCGTTTTATTTTATTTTTCCTATTCGTGTTCACTGTACTATAGGATGAATATATCTTTTGTCTGTTGGGAAATTACGTAGGTACCTATATATCTGAGTATCTTTTGTTTGTAAAAAAAAAATTCTCAGCAACGACAACTGCACGTTTTCTCAAGAGCTTCATGGAGCTGCAATTGAAGTTAATCACTTTATACGTAATTAAATTGAGAATAAATGCACTTTTCCTTTAAGTAGATCCTAAAGAGTGTTTGTGCTGTATAGATGCTTTTGCTCTCCAAAGGAAAACTAGATACTCATACCAACCTAAAATCAAGAGTGACTTTGCTTTGAAAAACGAAACCACAGAGAACTGTGTACCTATTTAACGAACAGGAATTGATGGTGCAGCACAACCCGACTTGGTGATTGTTATGGGGCTCTCCTCTTGCCTGTCGATTGTTCTATACACAAGGAGTCAAGGCAGGTTAGAAGGATCCGGTATCGAAGGACTACTGGAGGATAGAAGTTTTACTTCATGAATAACTTATCAAATGCGAATGTCGCTCGTTTCAAGCAATAATCGTTTGTTTTCTTTGATCGTTTGATTTCTTTTTTGTTTTGATTTGATTAACTATATATAATACGAAGTAATGTTGAGGAGCATAATTTAAGATTATTCATCGAGCGAACAAGTCACAGGATTAGTTGGACAAAAAAGGTGCACAAAAGTAGGAACGTATAGTTAATATAGTACATATACTATTCTGGGTTCTATTCTATGCCTAGTTACCGACTTTAGCCTTACCTACCCCCCTATAGCATACATTGTGATTGTAAGCATACCCTAGATAGCCTTAGTGCTCTCTTTGTAATATGCTAGGTTAAAGGCTTAAGCCTGTTAGCTAGAAAGGGTTGGGTTAGTTTGCTGACTTGATGAGGAGGAAACGATCCCATGGAAGGCGCATGTGGATTTGGATGAGGCCACTTTCTTCTTAGGCGTAGTTTATAATAAAATATGATATGATAATGAAAATGAATAATTATAAAATAAATACCTCCTACATCCGTTTAATAAACTATTTTGTTAAAAATTGAGACTCTTCACACACAAGGTTGAACCTGATTGTCAGAGGATAACACTAAGTCATCATCCTACTTAGGGAGATGCTGAATCATGATGGTTATTAGGAAGCGCTATGCAAACGAATTGTCGTTGCATTAAACAACCGAAAATGTTTAGTTGACGAATATAATACTCAATTCATTAAAGAGTATTGCTGATTCTTAACCTGACAACTTGACATAACCCGAGTCCGAGTACATGCTCATTTTATCCTGTATATATACGGTATTGCTATTATTGACAGTAGATAGGGTTGCGTCCTTTACTGCATTGACCACTTCTTGGAGTTCAAAAGTCACACCATTTTATTGATTTCCCCATCTATATGTGTCTTCAGAATAAGGGCGCGCATTGGTGCCCATGTTTTTTTTTTTTTTTTAATGCTAATTTGAGAAATTTCCTTATGGACCCTTCTGTTCCCACTCTTCTCTTATAGAAGATAAAGGTGTCTCAAGTCAAGCTATAAGTTTCATAGTCAAAGTGACCGTCAGTGTGGCCCTATGCCTAGAAAGTCGCATTTGATTACACTTCAGCACATCCTGAGACAAACAAGGCCGTGTGTATATACAACGTAATTTCGGCAGGCAATGCACTGTCATCCGATTTAACAATAAAATAAATTTTAAACCATTTAACGCGAAGGTAAAAAATGCTCAGAAATTAGCTATGTATATCTGCCAAGTTGAACCATTTTTCAGCACTCGCCACAATTGTAGCGATTATTTATAGCTCGATAAATCGAAAACGCTGGTTTAGTTGACAGATGTCTCATGTCTTAGGGTTATCTGACAAGTTTTCGAGTGTGGACTTAGATGGCCATTATCGACACGACTAAGTTTGCCCTCGTGAGGTGTTGTGGCAAAGCGATTAGTCATCATCTAACCGGGAAGTCTCGGTTCGATTCCCGCATGGCTGATTTAAAAATTAAAGACTTGTACCGTTAGGATTCGGCAAAAAAAAAAACAGTTTTCCATTATGTGTGTGAAGAATACATGCAAATAGCATACAGTTTTAGTAGTGAAAGGTTATGGCCCTGGCCCCCGGTTCTCATAGAGCTGTTGCGCCTTTGTTTGATTTCCCACGAAAATGTTTTATCAATGTTTGCGCTGACAGGTCAGATAAATTTCAGTCTTTAATCCTTTATTTCCAAGGGTATCAAGTTTTTCAAATATGTGAATATTTTTGATAATAAGGAATGTGAAATATGAAAAAAAAATTTTTTTTGTACATCTTTTTTGCGTAGTGCAAAAGTGGTCTCACCACGTAACCACTAGGTTACTAGGAAATTTTCAAAAGCTGTGAAAGAGTATAAAACAATTTTTTTGTCACATAGGCAAAGGCTAACATCACAGAAAGAGCAGAAGGAGCTTGTCCGATTAGGTTCAGATAATTCTTTATTATAGAATATATAGGTTTCACCCTGAGACCACTAGGAAGCAAATGGTTAAGCCTTCTTACGTAGGTCGTCGACCAGTTCAGATTAGTTCCCATTAAACAGGATATTAAGTCAGCGACAAACGCAAACAATTTTTCCTGGTCTAATCACTAGAATAACACACAATTTATGCGGAACCGACTAGAGTCCTTGTCAGGTTTTAAAAACCCGAATCGATTTTTCATTTTTTGGTTTTGGCGATTTTTTTTATTAGCCGATCTTTACTCTATATTTCCAATGTTTTCGGGGTCCTTATAACTTATGGGGTTCTTAGATTTAAAGCAGCTTTTCAAAACCTTTGCAGTCACGAACGAATAACAATAACGAATAACAAACACAACTGCTAAATAGCGTTTCCGTAAGAATCGCACTCGCAAAAAAGCTTTGGTACCAAATGCATGATGGTCTTCAGACCCCTACTCTGGCATTGAAATTTAACAAACCGCACTCAATTAAAGTTCAAATAACACTTAAATCTTTCCGCAAGTTTAAAAATTCTTGGCGTTTTAAAACATTAATTTCCCACCGGAGACCCTGTAGGGAAGAGCGGGGTAGGTAGACTTAAAAATGTATTTCTATTTTTTTCTTTTTTGACTATGATAGGTACGACAGAGATTAAAGCTTACATCGAAAAAGTTACTTTTGGCTTTCATAAAAGTGGTGGTTTGACTAGAAAAAAAGTCTTTAAAGACCGTTTTGTCTTACTTTTACAAAAGCATCTCTAATAGGCCAATTAAGCCCTTTGCTGCGTAAAGTCGGTTTTCGCATTTTCGACCACTCAAATAGCAGCAGGTACTGGTACGAAAGGTCCTTTAAATTCTGATCTAAATTTGTTCATTACTTAGCCAATAACTCTCTGATTCTGATTTGTATGTGCATAGTTTTCGAATAGTTCAGCACGAGGAGTACTTTTTTTTAATTTTGATTAATTGTGATTTGTGTGGCTCTAGAAAGTGCAGGAATGGACATGCATTTCATGGCACACTTTTAAAATAAACGCCGGCGGGTCGACTTGCCCCTGCACCTAACTAGCCGCGTTTTCCCCTACCTTGTGGAATGTATTTATTTACTTAAAAAAATGGTAGGTATTTTAGGTGGTGCGATGTTCGCCGAGTAAGTTAGTAAACTATTATCCCACACGAAAGTCCCACGGGTGTGAGATGAATTTTAGGAAAATTTCTGAGCTCACTTTGTGTCAAGTCCCTGAAGACCATATGCCAAACATGAAACATGCCAACAATTTCTAATTGATTTTTATGTTAAGCTGCCTTTTATGCACTTTATTATTAACTATGTATACATTTTTTTATAAAAAAAAAACAAAATAACAGCAACTCACAAACTACACATTATAAAGTTTTTTTTTTCGTTTCCACATTATACCTAGGTACTTATAAAGTCCACTTTACCGTCATCTAAAAGGGTCACTTTAGTGAATTCAACGGTGCAAAAAATTGGTTTAAAGTGGACCATTCACTCATCATCGATTTCAGGGAAAGGGTAGATAAACATTATGTCAAACAAATAAATATTTTATAGGTATGTAGCTATAGAGTAAGTAAAAACTTAAAACTTGAGCTACTGAGTCAGTCAGAGTCTTTAAACTTGTTACAACCGGCGCGGGCGCCCAGCTATCGCATCCGGTCTTTGTTTTGATTTCGTACCCCATAAATCTAAGTAAGATAAGTGAAGACAATTGCTGTTGCTGGTACCTATATAGGAATAGGTACTAAGCTCGTGTTTTTTTGGCGGAGGTAACCGAATGCATTTTTTACGATTTTACAGCACAGACCTATCCAAATAAAACTTTAAATATGTTAGCATTCAATAGGCCATGCAGATGACTTTAAAGCATGCTTTATGGATAAAAATAGGAATTTTAATGTTGTTATATTTTTTGCAATATTACTCACAATTTTTTTTTTGTTATGTCAGCTTTAAGTCGATGGTTTTTAACAAAAATTTTCCCTGAGGCGAATTTGTCAAACCTACTGTACTCCAGTCAGCCTTGAAACGATGAAAAAGCATTATGCACACAATCGACAAATATTTACTACAGTGCTCTTGTTAGCAATCAAAATGGGTCAATAAAAACAGATCGGCATTAATTACTCTTATCTAACGACACACGTGCCGTTTAAATAATTATTATGCCTGTATGGTAGACATTCAAATGTTATTTTTATTATAAACAAAAACCACGAATAGTATAAAATGCTTTTTTGTACACTCTTGCCACGTAGACAAATCTTAGCAACCAAATATCAACTGGCCCTGTGGCGCAATGGATAACGCGTCTGACTACGGATCAGAAGATTCCAGGTTCGACTCCTGGCAGGGTCGACGGATTTTTTTTTTTTTAATTTAATTATTTTATTTGGCAACACGAATTTACACACACAATACACATTCTAATTAGTTTCCAATTTTGTGCAATGTTTCAGTTATAGTTTTTTTTTATGAACTAGTGTGGTGGGCTACATTCTAATTTTACTTACAATGACAATTCAATTTGGCTTTCGAAATTAGTGCTGCCAAACAGAATATAAGTAGCTAAAAATAAAAAAAAATTGAAATTCTTGTACTTTTTTCGGTTCATGTAGCAATTTAAAGATATACGGGGGGTAATGGGCATCTGTATATGAGTGAGTGAATGTGCAAACACATAAAAATATATTTATTATTTTTTCATTGTGTTGTCGGTGGAAGTATAATAAAAGTATTGTGCGTGTGTGATTTATTGTAAAAAAGGGGAATTAATAAAATTTATATTGTATAAAGTTTCGTGAGATACAATTCTGAAAATAGGGGTCAACACATTATGTGATATGAAAAATGAAAAAAGTGATTTATGTGAATGAGATACGAATATGGACAAAAAAAAAGTGTTGATGGCCAATTATTATTTTTGTTTCGTCTGCTTAATAAGAGAATTTATTTAAATTAATTACGCGATGTGCATAAAGCTCGAGCTTGTATAGTTTTATGTGTGATTTATATTGATTGGTTAATAAGAAGTCTGGGCATTATACGGCCTTGGATTAAGAGAAGACATAAATTTCAAAGCTTAATATAAATAATGATAACTGTCTAGACTAGAAAAAATAGAAAAAAGTTTCGTCTGGCTTCAATATCATATAAGCACCCGGATGCGGGAGGGGGGGGGGGGGGGGGGGGGGGGGGGCAAGGGGTGGATTTCACCATCAACCATCAAAATTTTTTTTTACTAGGAAATTTAGACAAACGCAACTGTTAAATTGTATTTTGTTGTCTGATTTCATGGCTTAACAACCCCCCCACCCCTGGAAAAAAAACCTTGCTGGCGCCTTTGGTCAATATGTTACTTTACTAGGGAAGAAGGCATAACTATAGGTACTTTTTTGGTTGTGAGGTTACTTTATTATAGGACTTATGAGTTTAAGAGTCCCATCCTATGCTTTTCGTACTATCAGATCTATACCTCAGCGCCATCTTGGTTCCAGGTAAAATGGCCCTTCTACCATGAATTCCCTTCTTATGAAGTATCTAGCAGTGGGTGAATATGATCTTTTGTCACCTGTTTGCCACTAGATGGTTATGGCTTGCTATGTACCTGACATCCTCAAGTTATGTTTGCAGGATTGGAGACGAGGAGACAATTTGGAGATAGGGTAAGCTTTGTGTTCTTGTGCAACCGTTCTTGTTCAGCACGTTCGACGAGAATTTTTATGCTGCGAGATTATAGACAAGGAATTTTTAATTCACCTCCATTCGAAAAATATATCGGAACTTCACATCATTTTTTTGACAAGCCGTTAAGGAATGGCGGTTGTTGGCAGGCAAAGTATGTAGCTATGACAACTATCCTCACATCCGGTGTAGCAGATGCTTTATTTAATAGGTTTTTCGATCTTAGGTTTTTCTGTATAGGGTAAATTATTTTTACCCTATTATTTTTACCCATTTTTAACTTTGCCTTAAAAAAAGCAACCACAAAACTAACCTGAAACGTTAAAACACCTCAAACCAAGATCCTAATTTATATAATTCGCGGGTTGAGCTCTACCATCGCGTCGTCACCTGAAAAAAGACCCTTTTTCGCAGTCTCCACATCCGCGAGGGTCTGATAAACTTTCAGAGAGTAACATTTGTCTTGAAAAACTTCGCAAAGTGCTGTTCCGATTCTGCAAAAAATTGTATGACCCTTTGTATCTGAAGAATACAACACACACAGCATACGTGGTTGAGAAGTTGGCCCTGATTTTTTAACTGACATGATTTACAAGACATGTTGGCAAAAATAAAAAAACTAAAAATACTTAGTTGGTTGGACCTAGTATCGAACGCAGGACCTTCCGATTGTAAGTCCAAGGAGATTCCAATTCGGGAGCTCAAAAAACGTACTAAACTAAAACGCGAAGTCTTAACGCACTTTGATGCAAATCACAGAAAATCCTGAAGGAATGTCGCAACTCCTTTTTATACCCGACCCAGGGTATATTAATTTTAATGCATAATTAGTAACAGAGTGAAATAATCACACGCCTAGACCCCTTTAACCTTTTAGAGATATGATCGAGACCAACAGATAAATTGATTTAGCCATGTAGTATGCAGTGTTGAGGACTTTAAAATTCAGCTAGTAAACTGAAACCTGCAGTGTATGAATATTGAACAAATTTACATTTTATTTAGAAACGCCTTTTGGTCAAGTTGGACAACGCATATGAACTCAAATTTCGGTGCAGAGTAATAGCGGTCAAAAGCCTTCAATAACATAAAAATTGAACCGCCCTCACCATTGACCATGCCTGCTTTTAACATGTTTAATCTTATAAAAGTTATCTTATCTTATTAAAGAATCTTATTAAAGATATTATACCATTTGCAAGGTTTGTTTCATACAAAACATTGAGCTCCGCCCACTTTAAGGAGGCGTTTTTAAGAAAAAACTGTTTCTTCAAGTATAAATATTCGCTTTTAATGCATTATCTCATGCTACCAACGAAATTAGAATTGATTGATTTTAAATTTCAGGCCACTATGAATTTAGGCAAAAAAAAAAAAACTTTTAAATCTGGTGTCTACGGGTAAAGAGGGTCGGGTTCGGGTATTTAGAAGTTCGTTAAAGCCGAGCTCTTGGACTTACTCACTTTTTTTAATTAAAAATGATTTTTAGTCGGCATCCTAACCCGACTTTCCAAGGCACCCCCAGGTACACGATGGGCAGGAGCAAGTGGAAGCCTACTTCAGCAAAGTGCTATCCCGGCCGAAAAGGAGCTACTGTGTGACCAGACAGAGGAACTCCTTGCTCTCATGCTGCCGGCGAAACATTTCTAAAAATAGGTACCTGAAGGGCTAGAAAGTTCATTTGCGTACAAACCACGAGGGATTTTTAATAAGCAGCTTCAGTTCAAAAATCCTAAGGGTCAAGTAGAAAGGTGGATAGAACGATTGCGGACTTACAACTTTGACCTACAGCATCGGAAAGGAAGACAACACAACGCAGACGTACTATCCCAGAGACTATGTGAGCCCAGTTGCGAACATTGCTTGCAAAAAGAGCAGATTGACGAAGGGCTCTCCAGAAAATAAGAGCTGAACCTACAGAAAGCTATGAGTACTGAAGCACTCCGTAATGCACAACAACATCCTGACATCGAAGCGTTCCTTGCGTGGAAGGTATCAACGGAAAAGCCGAACGAAAGATACAACCCTGAGAAGAGTCCTAGGCACAATGGGTTCAATAGGACTATCTCGTCATGTACAAGATGGTGCTCTGCGGAGAAGTAGTGTTATTCCGAACGGAAGATCTTTCAAGGTGCAGCTTTTGGTTGCGCTTTTATTGGCTTAGTGCAGGAACGACAAATCTCCTTACTTCTCGCGCTAGTGTTATAGGTTTGTATTATAAGTTTTAAAGGTTTGCCTTTCCTGAGAGAAGAAAGTAAAAAGAAAAAACGACGTAGATAGCTCGAGAGCGTGCCACGTAGGCTGCTAACAAGGGACCCAGAATGTAAACAAGAGCTAAAATGTACATATTAGGTGCACCATTTAAAGGGATTGCAGTTTGAAAACACTTCGAAGAGGACTACGTGGTGGTGGGTCTCAGAGAAAGGATCAACAATACACACCAATGAACCAGAAAAATAAATAAATAAAATAGAGTGGCGCAACCAGCCGGAGGTGAACCACGACCAACTTCTCAACAATGTATGCTGTGTGTGTTAATTTCTTCACATACAAGCGGACCTACAATTTTTTGACAAATCCAAACGGCACTTCGAGAAGTTTTTCAAGGCAAGTGATACTCTCAGAGGGCTTATCAGACCCTCGCGAAGTTGGGGACCGTGAAAAAGAACGAGTCTTTTTTTTCAGGTGACGATGGTAGGATCGAACCCAGACCTCTGGCGTAGTAGGCACGCCACACTAAGGAACCAGAAGCATTACACAAATTCGCAGTTCGAAGACGATGCGAGAACAACAGACCTGGAATTCAAAGAAGTCGGGTATGGCTCTACAATCCCCATGGTGAAAAAGGTTAATCGCCCAAGCTGTAGTAGGACTGGCAAGGGTCCTTTACCAAGTAGTTACGCGAATTAATAAAGTCGTCTCCCAAAACCAACGAAGATAAAGAGCGAAAACGGAAGTTATCTATGTGGCTCGCTTACTAGGTACATCGCATCGTTGCAGCGATGGTGTGCTTATCCGGGATGAACAAGATTAAGAAGGGGCAATGTATTTTTTTTCCGTGGGTAGGAAAAACCTTCATAGGCACTACGAGGTTTATGAAGGTTTTTCCTACCCACGAAAAAAAAATGCGGGCAATGTATGTCAAAATGACGATTTTCAGAACATATATTGTGTTCCCAACTTTAGGCGAGAAAGGAATAAACGCACCCATCGACTTACTCTTGGAACACATCCACCGTTGAACTGTCATTCGAGTTAGCTGACAGCGAACTGATGTTCGAAACTCGAATTAAGATATCGAATTTCCCTTCCAGTGGAAAAGTACCAGTAAAAAATTACCAAAACCAGAGTGATATGTATTGTATATAGTGGTGTGTAAAATAATAGGTGTGTTTTTGGTTTGAGAATAATAGGTTAGAAGTCAACTGTTTGCCAACAGTTTGACTTCTCAGTCACCCGCTCTTGATCGTTGAAAGTCTGACATGTGATTATTCTACTAAGCTTTTATTTCGGAAAGGCATTTTCATAAAATTCATAGCTATTTCGTTAGTGTATAGAACCATTTTTCCAAAAACTGCACCTTCGGTTTTGCACACCACTGTTTGTACTGTAAGTAACGAAACGGCCGACTTGTAAAAGCTTCTGCATAATGTCAAGTCACTGACTAAGTGTCAGAGAGTGATAAGCGGTAGCTTAGTAAAGAACTAAATAAATAATAAAATTGTAAAAGGTGCGTCAGGGTTGTATCATAAACATAATCATAACATGTCACAGAGTTTGGTTTATTTCGTAAAAGGCGGATTGCTGACCCTGACAGTATTGATTGTTTTCTTATCGTTGAATTGTGAACATCTGGAGCTAACGGGTGATTTTTTAGCTGGTTTGGTTTTGGCAACACTGGTTTTGACAGCTGACGTGTGTTTAGTACCTTGTGTCACTGTCAAACAGCTTCAGTTTGGTTTGCAATTTAACCATGGATCGTCTTACAAATGAACAACGCTTGCAAATTATTGAATTTTACTATCAAAATTCGTGCTCGGTTCGAAATGTTCATCGCGCGCTGCTTCCATTTTATGGTCGGCATTCTCGACCTTCTGAGCAGTCTATTCGGAAGATTGTGACCAAATTTCACCAATTGGCCGCCTAGATCGTGCGATTTGACACCATTAGATTATTTTTTGTGGGGGTATGTCAAGGCTAATGTCTATAAGGACAAGCCCGCTTCGATTGACGCACTGGGAGCCAATATCCATGTATTCATTCGTGAGATACCGGCCGATATGTGTGAAAGAGTATGCCAAAATTGGACTCAGCGGCAAATTATCTTTAAACATTAAATTGCAAGGTTCAAACTATCGATTCAAATAAATATTTCATTAATTTTTTCGAATTTTTTGTGGTTTTTTTTTTTAAAAGTTCTCAACCTCTCAAAAAATCACCCGTTAAAAGGTTCACTCGGTGTCCTAGTGCGCCATTATTGCACCACCGAGCACACTTTTTTCGCTGTTCTCCGTCCGATGAAGCGAAGACAATAACCCAAATACGGCGTGCACTGTATTCGATGACAGCCTGGTGCGTAATTTTGTGTTTAATAGAAAATTGATTTTTAAAGGTCTGATCGCACTAAAAAATGTGAGTGCATTTTCTGAGCGCACTGGGAATAGTTTCAACGAATGATCCTTAAAGGTAAGAAATAAATGAATTGAAATGAAAATGTTGAATTTAAATTTTAACTTAAGCATGTTGTTATTGGTAGCCACACTTTTGTGTTCTGGATACTTTTGGGGAGCTTGCATTTGTGTTTCAAACACTAGTTTTCTTATTGGAGGAACAGTAATCACTTAATGCTAGCATCTGTATAGCATTAACGTTCCTGAAATGTTGTGCTTTTTCACTTTTCCAATATTAAATTTAGCTCTGTGTGGCTTTGCCACAATATAAGCAACGATACGTTCGGTTAGCTTTTCTATGAATAAGTTTTGTTTGAAAAATAATTTTTTATTAGAATAATAATAATGAAATTAGAATTGATTGATTTTAAATTTCAGGCCACTATGAATTTAGGCAAAAAAAAAAAAACTTTTAAATCTGGTGTCTACGGGTAAAGAGGGTCGGGTTCGGGTATTTAGAAGTTCGTTAAAGCCGAGCTCTTGGACTTACTCACTTTTTTTAATTAAAAATGATTTTTAGTCGGCATCCTAACCCGACTTTCCAAGGCACCCCCAGGTACACGATGGGCAGGAGCAAGTGGAAGCCTACTTCAGCAAAGTGCTATCCCGGCCGAAAAGGAGCTACTGTGTGACCAGACAGAGGAACTCCTTGCTCTCATGCTGCCGGCGAAACATTTCTAAAAATAGGTACCTGAAGGGCTAGAAAGTTCATTTGCGTACAAACCACGAGGGATTTTTAATAAGCAGCTTCAGTTCAAAAATCCTAAGGGTCAAGTAGAAAGGTGGATAGAACGATTGCGGACTTACAACTTTGACCTACAGCATCGGAAAGGAAGACAACACAACGCAGACGTACTATCCCAGAGACTATGTGAGCCCAGTTGCGAACATTGCTTGCAAAAAGAGCAGATTGACGAAGGGCTCTCCAGAAAATAAGAGCTGAACCTACAGAAAGCTATGAGTACTGAAGCACTCCGTAATGCACAACAACATCCTGACATCGAAGCGTTCCTTGCGTGGAAGGTATCAACGGAAAAGCCGAACGAAAGATACAACCCTGAGAAGAGTCCTAGGCACAATGGGTTCAATAGGACTATCTCGTCATGTACAAGATGGTGCTCTGCGGAGAAGTAGTGTTATTCCGAACGGAAGATCTTTCAAGGTGCAGCTTTTGGTTGCGCTTTTATTGGCTTAGTGCAGGAACGACAAATCTCCTTACTTCTCGCGCTAGTGTTATAGGTTTGTATTATAAGTTTTAAAGGTTTGCCTTTCCTGAGAGAAGAAAGTAAAAAGAAAAAACGACGTAGATAGCTCGAGAGCGTGCCACGTAGGCTGCTAACAAGGGACCCAGAATGTAAACAAGAGCTAAAATGTACATATTAGGTGCACCATTTAAAGGGATTGCAGTTTGAAAACACTTCGAAGAGGACTACGTGGTGGTGGGTCTCAGAGAAAGGATCAACAATACACACCAATGAACCAGAAAAATAAATAAATAAAATAGAGTGGCGCAACCAGCCGGAGGTGAACCACGACCAACTTCTCAACAATGTATGCTGTGTGTGTTAATTTCTTCACATACAAGCGGACCTACAATTTTTTGACAAATCCAAACGGCACTTCGAGAAGTTTTTCAAGGCAAGTGATACTCTCAGAGGGCTTATCAGACCCTCGCGAAGTTGGGGACCGTGAAAAAGAACGAGTCTTTTTTTTCAGGTGACGATGGTAGGATCGAACCCAGACCTCTGGCGTAGTAGGCACGCCACACTAAGGAACCAGAAGCATTACACAAATTCGCAGTTCGAAGACGATGCGAGAACAACAGACCTGGAATTCAAAGAAGTCGGGTATGGCTCTACAATCCCCATGGTGAAAAAGGTTAATCGCCCAAGCTGTAGTAGGACTGGCAAGGGTCCTTTACCAAGTAGTTACGCGAATTAATAAAGTCGTCTCCCAAAACCAACGAAGATAAAGAGCGAAAACGGAAGTTATCTATGTGGCTCGCTTACTAGGTACATCGCATCGTTGCAGCGATGGTGTGCTTATCCGGGATGAACAAGATTAAGAAGGGGCAATGTATTTTTTTTCCGTGGGTAGGAAAAACCTTCATAGGCACTACGAGGTTTATGAAGGTTTTTCCTACCCACGAAAAAAAAATGCGGGCAATGTATGTCAAAATGACGATTTTCAGAACATATATTGTGTTCCCAACTTTAGGCGAGAAAGGAATAAACGCACCCATCGACTTACTCTTGGAACACATCCACCGTTGAACTGTCATTCGAGTTAGCTGACAGCGAACTGATGTTCGAAACTCGAATTAAGATATCGAATTTCCCTTCCAGTGGAAAAGTACCAGTAAAAAATTACCAAAACCAGAGTGATATGTATTGTATATAGTGGTGTGTAAAATAATAGGTGTGTTTTTGGTTTGAGAATAATAGGTTAGAAGTCAACTGTTTGCCAACAGTTTGACTTCTCAGTCACCCGCTCTTGATCGTTGAAAGTCTGACATGTGATTATTCTACTAAGCTTTTATTTCGGAAAGGCATTTTCATAAAATTCATAGCTATTTCGTTAGTGTATAGAACCATTTTTCCAAAAACTGCACCTTCGGTTTTGCACACCACTGTTTGTACTGTAAGTAACGAAACGGCCGACTTGTAAAAGCTTCTGCATAATGTCAAGTCACTGACTAAGTGTCAGAGAGTGATAAGCGGTAGCTTAGTAAAGAACTAAATAAATAATAAAATTGTAAAAGGTGCGTCAGGGTTGTATCATAAACATAATCATAACATGTCACAGAGTTTGGTTTATTTCGTAAAAGGCGGATTGCTGACCCTGACAGTATTGATTGTTTTCTTATCGTTGAATTGTGAACATCTGGAGCTAACGGGTGATTTTTTAGCTGGTTTGGTTTTGGCAACACTGGTTTTGACAGCTGACGTGTGTTTAGTACCTTGTGTCACTGTCAAACAGCTTCAGTTTGGTTTGCAATTTAACCATGGATCGTCTTACAAATGAACAACGCTTGCAAATTATTGAATTTTACTATCAAAATTCGTGCTCGGTTCGAAATGTTCATCGCGCGCTGCTTCCATTTTATGGTCGGCATTCTCGACCTTCTGAGCAGTCTATTCGGAAGATTGTGACCAAATTTCACCAATTGGCCGCCTAGATCGTGCGATTTGACACCATTAGATTATTTTTTGTGGGGGTATGTCAAGGCTAATGTCTATAAGGACAAGCCCGCTTCGATTGACGCACTGGGAGCCAATATCCATGTATTCATTCGTGAGATACCGGCCGATATGTGTGAAAGAGTATGCCAAAATTGGACTCAGCGGCAAATTATCTTTAAACATTAAATTGCAAGGTTCAAACTATCGATTCAAATAAATATTTCATTAATTTTTTCGAATTTTTTGTGGTTTTTTTTTTTAAAAGTTCTCAACCTCTCAAAAAATCACCCGTTAAAAGGTTCACTCGGTGTCCTAGTGCGCCATTATTGCACCACCGAGCACACTTTTTTCGCTGTTCTCCGTCCGATGAAGCGAAGACAATAACCCAAATACGGCGTGCACTGTATTCGATGACAGCCTGGTGCGTAATTTTGTGTTTAATAGAAAATTGATTTTTAAAGGTCTGATCGCACTAAAAAATGTGAGTGCATTTTCTGAGCGCACTGGGAATAGTTTCAACGAATGATCCTTAAAGGTAAGAAATAAATGAATTGAAATGAAAATGTTGAATTTAAATTTTAACTTAAGCATGTTGTTATTGGTAGCCACACTTTTGTGTTCTGGATACTTTTGGGGAGCTTGCATTTGTGTTTCAAACACTAGTTTTCTTATTGGAGGAACAGTAATCACTTAATGCTAGCATCTGTATAGCATTAACGTTCCTGAAATGTTGTGCTTTTTCACTTTTCCAATATTAAATTTAGCTCTGTGTGGCTTTGCCACAATATAAGCAACGATACGTTCGGTTAGCTTTTCTATGAATAAGTTTTGTTTGAAAAATAAAGTTGTGTAATTATAAAAGTAAAATTGAATTTTGAAAAGTAAAAAAATGACAACCATTAACTATTCTTCAAACATTAGAATAATGGCCCGAACTATGATCAGTTCGGCATTAAAAAAATGTGACACTATATAAACAACGATATATTAAGTTAGCTTTTTAATGAATTTTATTTTTTTTTTTTTTGACGAAGCCCAGGTAAGTCTACTACAATAAATTTATTTAAAGATCCGAAACCGAAAATGGTAAGAATAGTGCCCGGAGTTTTTAATGCAGAATAGACCTGCTTAACTCAAATAAAAAGTTTAATAAAGAGGAAGTAAATTTCGAAAATTATTTTTTGCTACCAAAACTAACTACTCAAACACCCTGTACTGAAAAAGGAAGTCACAGTAAAAAAACCTGAAACAAAGGCAATTTGCAATTAAATTTGGAAAAGTAGATACCGCGCGGCAATTGATTTATCTTTTCATCGCTGATATGACGATATTTCAACTTGAAAGTGTGCTACGTTTTTTTTTTCGTAAACAAAAAAGTATCCCGTGGCTTCGATTGCGACTACATGTCAACGTCAAGTGCAGATGTGGGAAACATGTTGCATAACGAATTTTTAATGTAATTGCCAGCGTAGTTTGTATATATTTTTCTATTTTTACAATTAAGGAATGGTTACTCATCATTATGACCTCTAATTGTATGAAAATTGCGAAATCTCTTACGTCTATCTATAAAAAAGTATTTTCAGTCATAATCCCTCTTATGAGTTATGATGTCAATTGAATTATATTTAATCATAGTCGTCCGCTGCATGTACGGATAGTTTATTGGTTAATCTAAAAATAGATAATTCTTCTTTTTTATATAAATTTACGATCGCACTTACGCCGACAGTTGGTGAATATAAATCAAAGAAGTGTATACAAGTTCCTCTTTGGTTTTGTTATTTTTTCTCTCGAATACATTTTTGGATGGATTTCCATATATCTGTCGACTGGTAACAGCTATTTGAAATGTGATACTAAAATTGAGATGCCGTGACAGGAAGGGAGGATCGTATTGTTTACACTTTCTGTTCGCCCTCTAAGGGTGTCTGTATAGTGCATATTTTTACTGAAAATCTCATCTTATGGATGTGTAACCACAAAGTGCATTTGGGAGCTGAAAAGTGCATCGCTAATGGACGTTGTAATTGATGTTGAAGAGGTGATGGTCGTTGTTCATGGGGAAAAAACTATTTTCATGCTCCATTTGTCTGGCTTGAGAGCGGGATTGGTAGAATTTATTGAAAAATTTAATGGAATCACAAAAAAAAAATATAAATCAGAACCTTACCCATGGGATTGGGAGTTAAGCTGTTGGATGGTGTTAATAAAATGCGCCCCATAAAACGCTGTCTCTTCGGCAATGCAGGGTCAGGAATAGCTTAAGCAACACTATGTTTAAGAGCTGAATATTATTTTACTCATATGAATCACATGAACATTGTTTCGGACTGTTTTGTAATTCGAAGAATGTAATCCAAAAACTAGATCCACCAAACAACTAGATTTTAACACCTAACAAAGTTAAGAGTCATTCGCCCTACCCCTAATACCTTCCTATTTTTTACTTGTACAGCTCGGTATTCCATCTGTCGCAGATTTCTGCAAGGCGGTCCTTGTCATAGGTGGCACCAGACAGACATTTGGTATGTTGTCTGCCATCAAAGTATGGATAAGTAACGGAATAAGCTTAAAGTAAAAACTAAAATCTATGGCTGTTCCATTTGAATGTCGGGTCTGTACTAAAATATAGGTGCAGCACCTGGAAAGTTGCACCCGGAATTCGTTTATATCTTCGTCAATCTTTTCTGAAAACAGTCAAGAGCCTATAAAGACTCTTAATTCCCCAACGAATGTAAGATTGCAAAAACCTTGATCTTCTTAAAGGCGGCAGAGGACGCCCTAGGCTGCTGTGAGAAGAAAACCCTTTAGGTGATGTTGGCCCCGCTTTGGAGAGTTAAGAGAAGGTCTTATATTGAACTGTATTGAACAGTCAGAAGAATCAGAATACAGTCAGAATGCGGATAAGTTATTCAAAACCCAGCTGGGACCGTGAAGTAGAATAGCACCGAGACTAAGGTGGCGCACGCAAGTGGAAGGGTACACCAGGAAATTGCAAAACTGTTCTGAAGACGAATAGCTAGAAAAAGAGCTGACTGAGCGAAACTTGTTGTTTGAGGGTCAGGTGCAGTCTAGACTGCAGAGAAACATACCGTAATTAACTAAGTGAAGTTTTATGCCCAAGATTGTACCCAGAAAAAAGCATTGGAATTTACGCAAAAGCTGATGATAGGTTATATTTTCAGTAATTTGGTTCGGGTTCGGGTTCACATCACATTAAACTCGCTTAAGACTATCCTTATTATACATTTTGTCCACAGCGCATGCCATGAATATGAGTGTCGAGAAACAAGCATTCCTTATATATATAGCACGGAGCCAGCGCAGCGTTCACAAACTCCATCAACCATTTAAGTTTGTATTTCGAAAAGTTTACAACATTTCGCTTGGAAAAAAATGATCTATCCGTGCTGTGCAGCGCCACAACGCTACTCAGAGAAATAAGTACTCAACGGAGCACTGAATGAACAAAGAACATTTTTCTTAGATGGCGCCCAACGACGATGTTTTTTTTTTAATTTTAGTGGCTTTATTGTTGTTTATTTAAGATCGGTTTAAGGTATGATTAGGCGAACAAGGATCAAAAATTTAAAGGATCTGCATGTGAATTCAATAGGCTACAAAAATCTACAGGACTTCTAAACCAACCTCTGTACATGAAGTTCTATTGTCCACCTCCATATTGTGAGCACCGCAATTCTAGATTGGGTCCGATCACTTTCTAAGGTTGTTTGGGGTAGAAAACGAGACGTGGGTTGGGGGTGTTTCCTTGCTTTTCCTTGCACCCGGATATGGCAGAATAGGATTTCTCCAGATGGAAAGAGCGCAACGGTGGCGTCACGGTGGTTTCAGCCAGGACGAACTACTTAGTTAACATCAGCATATTTGAGCTTCTACGTAATATTCGGAGCTCAGGCCTATAAGAAGCTGGTTTGCCCGCTCGCCTTCCATGGAGCTACTCAAAGGATCTCGACCTCTCATGGTCAGCTTGACACATCATGGCCACGTTATAAAAACATTAGTATCGACAAGCCTCGGAATTAGACAGATTTACTGTTGACGCCCTATGCAAACGAATCAAACTAAGGTGAACTCTTGCCAACCGCTGTTTCTTTGGGCTAACAACAATTCACTACCAAAGATCACTCAAATACAAGAATCCTTCGGTTATGATTATTTGCCCTGGAGGCTCCAGTCCATAAATTAATCGACGCTTAGTCAGAAGCAAGCAGAAGGGCAAAGTCATGGAAGACTAAGGCAAAGTCATGTGGAAGAACCACTACAACATCCTGATGTACGAAATTGGATGGGGCCTCGTGCTAAAGTTTGAAACGGCTGGAGGGGCTTACTAGTTTGCGGTCGAGTGGCTAGCCCTTTCACGAGCGAAGCTAAACAAGTAAATGACTAGCTTTGAAAAATGATTTTGAATGGCACCCAACAAAGATCTTTATTTTTTCAGCTTTAGCGACATTTTTTTTTATTTATCCAACCTTAAGTTTGGAAAGGCTTACTACCTAAGGACCAGCGGCATGCCCTTTGACAAACGAATAGAAACAAGTGAGTAAGTGCCACATTTTAAACTGTTTATTTATTTGAACAAAAATGATCTTAAATGGCGCCCAACAAAGAAGTTTTTTTTCAGCTTACCCGAATTTTTTTTGTCTTATATAGATATGCAATATCGTTCAAGTCTGTATGATTGGGCGAGTGAGTTATGATACAGCAATATTATCAAATAGAAGAACGAAAAATTGCCTTTAAATGCATTAAAGCAGAGAGGTTATGGTAAGAAACCCTGTGAAGGAAAAAAGGTGCCGAATAGGATTTCGCGTCAAGCCACCACTGTTGCCGAGACGTGTTAAGAATGAGATAGATACAGAAAAATCAACTCATTCGGGTTCTTTAAATAAGCATCGAAAATTGAAACCAAAAATGTGCCTCCGCAATAAAGTGGCGCCCAATGAGGAATTTGAGTGAGATATAAGATGTTTTAAGAATTTGGCCAGCATCAAAGGCACTATTCATCGAGCGTTACTTGCATGTCATTTGTAACTACTCTCCCAACGCAAAGACATTATAAGTAAACGTAAGTTAGGGAGTGAAGAAAAGATAAAGAAAAAGATGTTTCTATAAAATAGATAAAAGACGCACTTGACACACAGCAAGAACACAGCCATAATTTTGAGTTTATTTCGCTATGACAAACGAAGGTTAAGAAGTAAGTGTCCAACTTCAGGCTGTACATTTATTTGAAGAAAAAAGATCTAAAGTGGCGCCCAACGAAGGTGCTACCAGCTTTAACGAAATTTTTTCGATTTATATACAAAATCATACAATGCGCAACTAATTCCTGCTCAGGAAAGACCTCTCCTTATAACACCTAGAACCTACATATCAAAGCTAGCTAGAGAGACAGAAAATGTCCTTGTTACCTTTAGCTTAAGCTAAATGAAGCAAAAGGAGTCTCGGAGGATTGATGAAGGCTTTAAATACCTCATATTGGTGCTCTGCTAATGAAGAAATTTCAATTGATGAGTAGCTATAAATTGACTTACTCGGCGAGGGAAAGAAGAGCAGCTGGGCATACAATGGACCCTAGCCTGTGAAAAACATAACATAATATGTAGTGCAAATGGAAAGAAAACATTTTGTTTATGTGCGTTCATGTACGTGCATTTGTGTAACAGGATGAATCTCAAAAACGTAATTTGTGTAAGAAAAGCTGGGCTTTGGTTTTATTTTATGTTTGATCATTAAGGTTTAGCCTTTATGCCACAAACTTAATATGTAATTTTTTACGGGTCATTATAAACTTAAAAAAAAATATTTTTTTTGGCCCTATAAAATCGTCAAGCCCTAGTCCTATCCCACCCTTTAGCTTAATATTTCGGTTGACTAAAAAAACAAACAAGAAACATAAGGTCTGTACTCACTTTCCAAAAAGCGGATGCCATAAAGCGGCATTCGGATCCGTCATCATTTCTTCTAATCCGCTGGTTGTGCTGCCAACTTCGGACATATCCTCACAGTTCAACAAACGTCGCTGTAGTGCAGCCGGATCAATCAAGTGTGATCCGGGCTTCACCTTCAGCTTCGCCTGTTGTTGCTGATGCTGTTGATGTTGTTGCTGTTGCAGTTGCTGCTGATGGTGATGCTGCTGCTGCTGGTGTTGCTGACTGGCTGACATGCCGCCATGCATATTGGAAGCTGGGTGATTGTTACGATGTAAGGCTGTTGCATGGCTGCCGCCATTGCCACCACCACCACCATTGCCGTTGAACTGCCCAACACCACCACTGGACCGGCCAGCTGATGCTGCTGCTGCAGCGGCAGCTGCGGCTGATGCGAATTGAAATGGATTTGCACCAGCAGCGGCAGCTGCACCAGCACTTCCATTGAAGCCAAAGTCGAAACCGGGCATGGCCATTAGGTTGGACATTTTCGCGTCAGACAGCCGTTCCGGTTGCAGAAGATTCGACAACGACTTACAGGTGACACGTGGCTTTTGTTCTGGATGATGTTGCATCTGCTGTTGATGCTGGGATTTTTGCTTGGCGCGATGCGCGGATGTCGACTCTGTGCTGCCGGCAGCCGGTGGTCGATAGAAAGGATTCGGAACCGATCGCGCCGATGACGAACTTGATTTTTCCGGCGCGGATAAATGCCGCTGATTAGACTGAGAAGCATGGTGATAGGGCGGGGGAGGATTTGATGCGGTTTGCTTCGGGTTCGGAACGCTGTAATGATTGCGTGAGGCGTTGATCTTCGTCTCTGTGTTGTTAGATTTCTTTATATCTGCCCGTTGCTGCTGTTGAGCGGCGAGGGCTGCAGCAGCGTTCATTTTCATCATTCGCTGCATTTGGGCTTGAGTCAGTGCCTCCTGCCACATGGCCAACTCGAGTGGGTTTTGGAAAGCTGCTGCAGCAGCCATAGGATTTGCTAGGCCAGCTGCTGCTGCGGCCGCGGCTGCCATCGGATTGAACTGCGGAGTTGGGAAGGCGGACTTTTGATTTTGCTGCTGCTGATTCGTGTGAGTGGCGTTCTGTTGCTGCTGTAACAGCGGCAGAAGTTCCGCCAAACCGTTGCCATTTTGAAGTCCTGCCATGGCCTTGATGAAATCAGGTGCCATTTGACCGAGATAGGGAAGCCACAGCATTTGATTAAAGGCCGCCATTGTCGCTGCATCGATGTCACCCATCAGGGGATTCATAAAGTTCTTGTTCTGCTGAGAGAGGGGCGCAGGCTGCGGAGCAGACTTTTTACTAGAAACAGTGATATCTGGCGATGGAGTGCAGACGGGCTTCTCAGTACTGCGGTTCTTGGCGGGATTTGGTATTGCCTCGATGGTAACCTGAGGGATAGGAGGTGTTTTCGCTTTAGGTCTCGTCATCTCGACTTGCTTCTGCAGGATTGTCTCCAGCTGAGCCATGGATATAACCAAAATGTCAGGATCTTGAAGAATAGCTGGATAGGCGAATGCCTCCGGCAGACGCAACTCTGGTCTCGTGGTCAGCAGGAGTGGAATTTCCCGGGCAGGAGAAGCCAACACCGCACTTAAACGATCCTTTGGCACAAGAATAGGATCAGGTACTTTCCATTCGGGGTTTCGAATAAGTAAGCGCAGCTGAGTAAGCGGATCGGGATCTTTACCTGACGACAGCATCTCAATAAGGTTCTCGGTGTGGGTCTTCTCCGAGGATTCTTCCTCGCTCTCTTCGCGCTTAATGCGTTTCTGTAGCGGTTCATCTGGAGACTCGTCATCGATGGCTACTGTCTGAACGCGCTTCGCCTCTTCGGAACAGCTGACAGTGGGGCTTGCCGACTTTCTATGCTTGCCCAGGTCTAAGGGTTCTTTTTGCTGCTTCGGCGGTGCACTGGGTATCTTTATTGGCGTAACCGTGACCGAGGAGCAAATTTTCGGACTGATCGAGTTGCTTGAGTTGAGCAGTTGCTCGAGGAAGACATTCTTCGACTTGGAATGCACTAAGTCTGGTGAAGGCGGTACCGCTGGCAAACCGCTAGGCTGTGGTGATTGAATGGCGTCTGAGCTCCTCGAATTGGGTCGTTCGAGCAGCGCCGGCTGAGGTTTCTCCTTATCGGAGGTGGTTTTCTTGCACGTCAGGTCCTTTGGCATTTCATCGACACACGAGTCGGGCGACACAATGGTCACGGTCTCGGCGGGTTTTGGCTTTGCGGGGGAGCTGTAAGTCTCTTCGGCAGATTTCTCCAGATCCTTGATGGTGATCGAAAGTTCTTCAAGTGCATGGCGATTGAAGGGATCATTTTGAGTGGTCGACTGGAAGAGCTCTCCGTGAAGACCCTCGATTTCTCCCGCCTCGTTGAAGGACAAGCACTTGGGCGACGCTGTCAGTGATCCACCCAAACGTGAGATTATGTCTGCAACGGGCTCGGGTTGCAGCAAGACGTCATCGTCTTCGTTCTCGAAATCATCTAGGCATATGGTCTCTTTTATCGACGGTTCGTCACCCGATATGTGATTATCCTCGCAGCCCTGCTTCACCAAGGAGTCTATGAGCTCGGCTCCACTCATTGCGTTGTCGCTGCAATGCTGCAACAGATCAGCGTCGTCCAGCAAGTCCTTGAGGTTTTTGGTATCTACATCTGAGCCGTCAAAGCTGTCGGAAAGCACAACTGGATGGTGGCTCACGTGATTTTCATGGTCATCGCGCTCAAGATCTGGCTCTTGATCCAGCTGTTCTTGATCTTCCTCCAGCACTGGCGATGTCTTCTGAATAAAAAGGCCAGTCTCCGGGCACAACTGCAAAGCACCAGGGTTTCCGCCCTGCATAAAATGAGGAATATCGTCCAGCTCAAGATCATCAGAGATTTGAGTGAGATTCTTCGACAGCTCTTCTTCGACTGGTTCGTTATTATTTGGTTCCATTTGTTGCACAAGATTCCTTTCTTCGTCGGCATCATCGTTCAGTTCGATCTCTTGCTCTTGGCCGAGCTGTTGGTGGTCAGGCTCCTTGTAAATTTGAGGGCTTTGCGGCGGTAACATTTCATGCTCTTCTTCTGCTTCTTCATCCTCCTCCTCCTCCTCGTGTTCATCAGTTTCTTCTTCTCGTTCGTGATTTGTGCTTCCGTATACTATATGATTTGGTTCTGTTGATATGATTGGATTCCCCATAACTGCAGGAGGCGTCGCCACCTTCTGCTCTTCCAGCTGTTTCTGGCGTGCTGCCTCTTCTTCGGCATGCTTTCGTTTCTTCTTCTTCTTCTTTTTCTTTTTCTTCTTCGCTGCGTGGGCAACTGCTCTGTCTTTGGCCGCTTGCGAAGACTGCACCACTTTGAGTGGCTTTAGCGGCTCAACCGTGGGTTCAGCTGGTTCTGATGCTGGCGGGCTGGAAGGTGATGGAGAAGGCGATGTTGGTGGAATTTCAGGAACTTCATGGGCTTCAGCGGCGCTTCTCATTGCTTCCTCAACGCGTTCCTGTTTTATCTTGAGCACAGGATTTGGCAGCAACTTCGCCACACGTGACGACGTCGGATCTGTCCTTGGTATCGCCCGCCAACCGTTCGCTGTTTTAGTCAATCGTATACGGTTGCGCTTGTCATAGTCCTCGCAACGGACCTCTACAATCCGGGTGTCGTCCTGCTTCACCCACAAAAAGATCGGATTGACACGTGGAACATTTGTTGCTTGCGTTGTTACCACTGGCACGGGTGTGGTCACTTTCCGAAGTGCCGATGTGGTTGGTGTCTTCGGTTCGGCCTTAATACGAACGTGTGGCACTGTCCCCACGCCTGCCTTCTTTTGTTTCTTCGTGTCGGTCATGAGGTGCGCGAACTTAGACTTGGGACGCGCCTTGGGCTGTTTGGCTTTGCCACCTTTTGGACCACGTCTCCGGTGCGAAGGATGCGTCTCGAAGACTAAGAATATGTCGCGTGCCACTCTCCGGCGATCCGACTTGCGATGCGGTATAGGGCACAGCTCAGAATCTTCAATCTCAGTCTTTATTTTTCTGTCGCGCTTTTTGGGACCGGTTGTGGTCGCCGCTCCCTCTGGCGCCAGTATTTGTTCTGGCAACACCGTGGCAGAATGTTGCTGAGACATGTTTTTGCCATCGTGATACATGACTGTCTGATTGTCTGACCCTGCGGAGGTGGCTACACTGGTCGATGGTGCTTCTTCGAATGTGGAATGTTGCGCGTCTTCGTCTTCGTTCTTGTCATCCACAGGATCTTTGCTACTAACTGATAAATTTCGACTAGATGATAATGTTTCTGTTGCGGGCGATTCTTGAGTGATGCTGCAACAGTTGTTCGTATCGGATCCTGGCTGCAACTGTTGCTGCTGATGGGACTTACGAATCGGAATGAGATCCGGCAATGGCGGTAGTGTCGTCGACAGCTGTTGCTCACCTACATCACTGTCACTGCTTGTTGACAGTTGGAAGCGTTCCTCAGCATTGGTTGAGCTGTCAGATGTTGTCTCGATTGTTGGAGGATCGCTAGGACGGTCCGTATCCGCTGGGCACAACTCGGGCGGGGAGCGAGTGCCACTTTCGTCCGTCGCTGTGACCGTTATTGCTTGTAGAGATGCCGGGGATGGGGGTGGTGATGATGATGTCGCAAATGTTGCTGAAGTTGGTGATGTTGACGAGGTTTGAGGTGATGTTGCTGACGATGCGGGGAGCAATGTTGATGGCTGTGTCCATGATTGGTTCACACCAACAACCTCAATGCTCATAATTTTTGGGTTGTTTTTATGAATTCCTAACCGTTTGCCACTCTATACATGCAATTCGCATTGCATTTCCCGTTTTTAGTACAACAAAACGGAAATAACAAGTGAAAAACGAAACAAAACTTTCTAAAAATTTCACAACAACAAAACCGGACACATACACACGAGAAATTACGCAAATCGGAGAAGAGAAGTGAATTTTCACTGGGATTCCAATTGGAATTCGTTGCAAATCCCAAATTGGAGGGAACCCAACTGGAAAGATGCACTTTTGGGACTTTTTTGACACTTGTTTATTATTTCACAGAGCAGTATAACTTAGAATATTTAAATATTTCTTGTATGATTGATATTTCTGTTGACACTTGTCACTCTCTCTTCCACTAATCCAATTGGGGTAAGAGAGAGGGTGGCACAATTCACATTACACGACTGCGACGCACACACTCGCGACAAACGCTCTCTTTTGTATTTCTCTCTCTTTTTCTGGGCACTCAGCTGTTTTGTGATGGTTTTATTTTGTTTCGACGGTAAATAGATTTTTCGAGTGAGACAACGAACTGTAGTCGCGCTAGTGATTAGAAGAGTAGCACTGGGATGCGCTTTACTGACACCTTGCACACTTGGGCATGGTTTTCTCGCTCTCGCTTGGCGAATAGAGAAATTTTTATTTATTTACTAAATTTTCAGATCAGAGCAATCTCACAGATTTTCATGGATTTTTCTTTTCGTTTTTTTTTTTTTTGCATAAAAATTTTTCTGTTACACGAGGGAATTTTACTTAAATTTTTTCTAATATTGCACTGGACTCAGGTGAAAGGGCCGAAAAACACAGGGGAAATTTAAACTTTATGGGTAATTTTTGCTTTTTTATACTTTCTTTTCTACATTTGATTTTTTGAAAGAATTTTTTGCTGTGAAAACTCTTATTTTGTAACTTAATTTATTGATATTTTTATTTAAATATTTCTCAAATTTTTTTTAGTGAACTTTTGTATTTATTTTAATTTTTTGAGTGATACTACACCCAACACCACGGGTCTCCGTACGTTCACGTTTGACACTTGTAATTGATTATTCTGATTGTGTGGAATAGCACCGAGAATACCGTATGAGTGGTGTTTCGCCCGTTTATTCACTTGTTCGTTCAGTATCACTCTTTCTCTCTTCACTTGGTGTGTGTATTCAGATTCACAGAAAACTTGTTGTTTTTCTTTGATGTTTCCTCGTTTTTGCTTTGGAGAGTGCTTCGCAATGTTTTCTCATTGAGATGCATTAATGAACGCGCGCCGAACCACCGTCGTCGTCACATTCCATTGTACATTTTGGAAGTTCATCATCGTTTCGCTGTCCGTTGAACACTAGTCAAACACGGCGAGCGATATAATTTCGTTGGCGCATTGGTTGCTCTTTCGATCGGAATGTGTGCACGTGTGTGTTTGATGCACTCACACAGGTAAACAATTCTATGTACGTAGTGGTGAGGTTGAATTTTTTTTTTGAAAGAAAAATAAATGGAACATTGGCCCCCGAATGAATTTCTGTTATCACTAGAAATGAATCACGACGGGTGCATTTTGACAGTAGCACTGTGGAGTGGGGTCGTAGTAGTTTGTGTGACGTCAGTATCGGTAGGCATTCCGTTCCGGCATCCGGTTTTTTGGGAGAATGACATTTTGCCACTGGTTGGTCGTTGGTGTGCTGATGATGACAGTATTTGTAAAGGAAAATGTAATGTTTTTTTTCTTTAGTGAAGCGTGAAGTAGAGGTTGTGTGTTGAATATAAGATTAGTAGGAGAGTGTTGCCAGTGAGAAGAATGTACTTTCTTAATATTGCTAGTCTTCTTGAAAGAAGGATTTGGTCTGAATACGACTGCCATTCAACCAAAGTTTTAATACACTATCCAGGGCATATTATTTTTATTGCATATGGTTTGTAACATAGTGAAATAATCACTGCAATGCTTTTAGACCTTTAAAGTCCGAAATACAGTTTAAACCAATATCTGTTAATCCCGGAGCAAAACGCATGTGGAATAAAGCCAACAAGCAGTATGTTAGTAAAAACATAGTTACACCGTCAATAAAGTAGTCGAAGTCATTGACTCTCTCAAATATCACCACATAGAAACAAAACAGGCAAAAATGTTTAAACTGTTCTCGAGAAATTGATCCGAGATTAACTCCTCAAATTTGGCGAGTTAAGCCGAGATTAATTCTGGATCGAATATGACTGAAAACCTCAGTCCTTCGGAAAATCTCAGTTTAACTCCGAAACTTGAACGGAAGCGCGTTCTCGCCATGCCCACAGTTGACATAAATGTAGGAAAACCTTAAATTTACATTTTATTCCAAAAGAATTTCACTCAAGTAACACCAGGCGGAGGATCTCAAATTGTGTACAGAAATTTTCAACTATTTACACTTTTGGACACTAACTGATCTTTGATGTTCACTGATCACGGTTGGATGTTGGATCGCAGAAATTTTGGATCGTACCCATTTTTACCCTTCTAGAACTTTCAAACCTTGCTTTTGCCGAAAATCATTGATTCTCAATCGAAACTTGAAAATAAATTTTTCGTTTTATTTTAAGTATGAAAATTTATAAGACAGCCACGCCCACAATTGATTTAAATCCAAGAAAACCTAAAATGTATATTCATTTTCATGTTTTTCATTTTTCTCACGTTAGAAATTTTAAATCTTGATTTTGTCGAACACTCGTTCTGAATCGAAAAAATTTGTATGACAAATTTCTATCAAAATAATTTCAATTCGCTTTTTTTATGTTTAAAACGATGATCTCAGCCCCGTTTAAAATAACATTTTTTAGACTTAACTCTTATTCTTAAGATTATTTTAAATTTTTCTATGTTTAACCAGTTTTACCTTGAGAGAAGCTTATGATATTTTTGAAGTCGAGTTTCACTTGAACGTTTATGTATATCTTCGAGGAAGTATAATTCACCACAGGTTTTATTTTTCAAGGCTGATAGGATTTAAGAGGCTTACGAGAGGATGGATTAGGGTTTCACCGCCGTGTTTTTGTCTCTATCTTACACAAAACCAGTTGGTGGAAACACCAAGTCTCTTCGCACATTTCCTTACCCAAAATTAGGCCGTAAGAGTGCCATCTTCATTTTTAAGATTTTTCTGCTTAAATAATCCTTAACCTTCGTGCAACGTAGCTCTGACCTACTGTCTGATATTCGTCTACTTTGCAGTCATCTGGAATGTGCATACGGCCTGAAGACCCATCTTTAATTTATTTTTTCCAGGGCATTGCATTACCGAATTCGTTCGTAGTTTTCGTGGTTCAAAGGCAAAAGTGTGTTTTTACAAAATTCTGCAAAAGCAACTTTATAAAGGGGCACAGTGAAATATGTATAGAAGCGTATGCTGTCCCCTGTGACTCCCTGCATGCTTTATTACGTTTGCTTTACCTTTAGGGTAGGTACCTAAGGCTGCTTCAAAAAGCAGAATGAGCTGAATTTTGAAAAGTTTAATTTTGAATAGAGAATTCTTTTTGAAGAAGCTGAATTATGATAAACAGATTTTTGAAAGCAGATATTGTGACCCACTCTTAGGTACGTACTAGTACCTACTAGGACCCTACCACGGCAACTCACATCCACTTTGTACTTCTACAAAAATATTTCTTAGGTACCGTAGATACCTACATACGTACATTACCACTGGGTGTAGGTACCTATCAGTTCTTCCAATTCATGTCAACTATACCTATATCAACTTTCAATTCCTATAATTTCGTCTCAAGAACAGGTAGGTAGGTATTAATTTTCATCTCTTTTCTGGAAATGGCCAAACGCGACCATCTGGATAGTCATGTCAATATGTCATACCTAGTGGAAAACGCAAGAAAAAATGCAGAAAGCTGTACCTAGGACTAGGAATAAAAAATCGTGATGCTCTCGCAAAATACGCAGAAACACGCACACACACATGGAAATAATGTCCGATCAATCGCCTTTGTGCGCATTTTAATTCATAAAACCTTCATTCTCTCTCATTCTTGGAAGAAAAATAAACGATAAAAAACAAGACAAATAAGAAAAACCGCGTAAAATAAAACATTGCTCCCATGTCATGTCAAGTTTGCAAGTCAATTTCTTCTGTCAAAATTCCGGTTTCCTTCATCGATTTATCCAATGAACAACACAGTCCACCAAGAATGAACCGCTGCTCAGGCATGTATCAAACCAAGAAGAATTATGAATAATGACAAAACAAACACAAATGCATGTGAGCGAAAGAGCATCAGAAAGAGAAGTATACAAAAAATCAACTTCCTCTTATTGTTTGTTGTTATTGACGAAATGAAAACGAAAGTCGAAACGAAAGAGCGAGAGACTCAATATCAAGCCTCCGTCAACGAACAAACACAAACAGAAGAACCGAAGAAGCACAGAGCGAACCACGATAACAAAATAAAAAAAATAATACCCAAAAAGGGAAACGCCTCCTCATGAATGACACTGCAACGAAGGCCCCGCCTTCGACAAAGCGGTTGGGCACCATTTCTGTCCCTCGAAAGGGTGGAAAACAATTTACGATGACAGAAGAATGTGACATTGTCAATTTATTAGAGCTTCCGTTTATCTGTGCCCGTCTCCCCTTTTCGCATTTGTCAGACGCGACATATTGCATAACCGGTTCGCATCATCCCCCGATCGATTTTAATTAAATCTAATTAATTGCATCATCCCCATCCGCCGCATTTTACTGTACAGCAAAACGAATTCCCCCATGACCAACCCTCGACGTCATGCGAGGTGCATTTGTGTGAGTGAACAACACAGCTTAGGGCGTTGTTATGCTTCCTTTAAAGAAAATAGGGAAAAGTTTCGAAAGCTTTCGTATGGATCCTTGGGCACAGGGGGTGGTGTAGGTATGTGGGGGGCAGCTTTTTGGGGTAGAGTAGAGATACATAAATTCGTCGTAAGATGGTCAAAATGCTCGGGAAAATAAATTTCTTCAAAGTTTATGTGAACTTTTGGTCATTATAGTTGCTCCAACGCAAAGGGGGTACAGGCACAGGGGTAGGTAGGAAGGTACTGACTACTGGGTGGTCGAGTTGGGTTGGGTAGGTAGTGCTAAAATATAAATATAATTTTAGTCCTTTTTTCTTCTTTCCGTTGTGCTGTGTTTTTCATATAGTTGGGCGAAGGTTTGTTAGGAGAAAAATCGATAAAATGGAGATTTTCAGGATTTTAGGGACTAAGGGTTTTGCCAAAACGAAATGGTGTAATCCAAATGATGTAGAATTTCCCTTACCCATTCTTATTTAGCGCAGAAGAACCCCGTATACATACTTAGTATTATAGCGAACACATAAGATATGTTTTTCTTCTTTTTGGGTCAGAGGTTGGTGGTAGGGGGAAACAGCAGGAGGAAATTTTCGGAAAGTTGTAGGGTAGGTACTAGGTACCTATACATAACTAAGTATAGTACCTACCTACATGGTTTTAAGGGTGTAGGTACCTATACCGACCTACAAGGGCATTTTACGAGCGGTTTTAAGGGATACCTATATCGATTCACTTTAATACACACTGAAACATTAGACTTTGAGTACCATTTAACAACAAATGTGGCAATGCGGGCACATTTTTACCTTCCAAAGGATTTCCTTGCAAATGCAAACTTATCCCACCTTACATGCCTATATGGTATTATGGCACCTACTCGCACACATTTAGTCTTACATTTACAACGTCGAGCGGTAGGTAGGCCTGGGTAGGATAGGTATGAGTGTAGAATAGGTAGGTAAAGGTAGGTATATCTACCCTAATGAAACGTCGTTTGGGGACGTGTTGAAATGGATTTGTTATGTTCCTACCTAAATTACTAAATGGATTATTGGTAATATTATTCCCTTCATTATTGTAGATATCCTGTACAATACACACATTGATGGTTACCTAAAAGCTTAAACGTTATGGTTTATGTAACATACTAGAATGGTATAGTATAGATTATGAGTAGGTACAGGTAGGGTAAATGTACCAGTAACCGGCCACCTAACATATTTTTCATTTTCGAAGGTAGATATCTAATTTTCCTGACTTAAGACCTAATAAAAGTGAATTTCCACCAGTAAACCGCCACAAAATTTCAGTTCCCGACCAGTTGGATTCAGTATCCGGCCAGGTTGTTTTTACGTATGAAAATATGGAGCAAAACGGTAAATTGTCAAACATTTTTGAATAAAAAATTTAGATTTTCGATTTTTTAGACTTTAAAGTTTAATCACATTTGAATATTAAGTAGGCCTTATTTATTTCAAATATAAAGGAAGTCTTACATATTTAAGATTTCAACAAAAAAATTTTCCGTGCTTATTAAGTACATAGGTAAAAAAATATTATTTAAAATAAATATAGCGTTATTTTGTTGATAAGGTAATAAAAACATAATTTCAAAATCTAAGCGGACGTATCGTACAAAATGTGTGCTTTCTTTTAAAGCTTTACTTTTATTTGATTTTCTTATACTTGATCTCTTAGGGAAAAATGTAGGGAGAGTTTTTACTTAATGCAAGCATCTTTGTTATTAAAAGAATCTAAGGCTAACTTAAATAGTTAACTTTGTAATAGCGGGATAACGTTGTAGTCCAGTCTAAGGCAATCTACACAGACCGTTCTACATCAAGTGGGGCTACTGGAGAAGGTGTACGCTAAAAAAAACTCGGCATTCTAACAATCAGAAGTCTACTGAACTCCTGCAATATCTTTCAAGCCAAGATTCCAGCAATACTTATAGCCGCTGAAAAAGCCAGAGTACTAAAACGTAAACAGCAAAGCAGCCAACAGTAAAATCTCGTGTAGCAAAGGTGCGCGTCCACATGAGAGTAAAACTACTGCGAGTAGCTCTCAGGCCACTCTCGAGAGTCCCAAGATTACTCGCAGAAAATGGATTTTGTACTCTCAACTCCCCGACTCCTTGAAAGTCTCTATCTGAAAGTTACTCTCGTGACTCTCGAGAGTGGCCTGAGAGCTACTTTCAGTAGTTTTACTCTCAAGTGGACGCGCGCCTTAAGACTTTCGCTCAGAACTTAGGGCCCTAAGCAGACAGAACACTGTCCGCATTGTTTGGGTGACTTCGTCGAAAATCAAAAGGCCTGACGAGCTAGCAAAACATGGCTCATATTCATATCTATGCATACAGCGGGCAAAGGGGCCCATCCGCCGGGCTCTTTTGATACAGGCTAAGTTCCTACTATAATACTATTAATAATTACTATTCTATTCAATATAACACATAAAAGATGGGAAAATTTGCAGAATTATGCCATTATGGCGATCCATAGACAGTTGTAATTGTAAGTCAAAAAAGCTTATAGCAATGAAAAGGCTATCACTATGGCCATAGCCACAGGAGTGACAACAGGCCACAACCTGTTAAGAAAACACTCAGCAAAATTAAGAATCATTAAGACCAACTTCATTTGCAAGGGTTGTTATGATTAAGAAGAAGATCGGAAGAACACAACATCCCTGCAAGAAGCATAAAAAAAGGCAATATTTTAGACTTCTAGGTCAATTCAGTTTTGAGAAGTTGGACAAGCTTGCAGCAATACCGGTGCGGTGGCGAATATCGTGAATTTCAGCAGGTACCCCGGCTGGGCCAAGTTTCTCTTCAAAGCTCATCATACTTCAACTTACTAAGAACCACTAACTAACTTCCCTTCCCTGATGCTCTAAAAACGGATTAAAGGAAAGATCAAATAACGTTTAAAGAACAACTTCAGCCACATTCTTCCAGCACGATAATCTTAAGACGAATTGATCTTTTTCTTCGATCTTTGTAATATTTTTTGATGATATCCAAAGGTAGGTTTTTTTTAAGTAGATAGCCAAATTGTGCCACGTTTACGCACAAGTTTGTAATTTGCCTTTCCTTGACAATTAAGAGTTAAGAGGTTTAAGATTTAGAGTCGATTAAGGTCCTTGGGGTTTGCAAGTCTCAGCAGCTTCAACTTCTTATTTTTCGGACTTTTGGGTCACAGCCTATGAAAAAGTATCATTTTACATACAATTTTTGGGTGGCCGGATACTGATGCTTGTTGTTTTAGAAACCGGCCATAGCAATCTTCTAACCGAAAACAGTGGCCGGATACTGAAACCTTATATATTAAATACATTTTTTTTACTGGAGAGGTGGACAGATACATTTTGCGCCTTTTAATAGTAAAATAAATAAAAAGTGTGATTTAAGGCAAAGATCTAGTATCCGGCCACATATATTAATATATTAATTATATATATATATATTAATTTTATTAATATATTAATTATATTAATATATTAATTATATATATATATTAATTATATATATACATTAATTATATATAAATTTCTTATTTTTAATCAATTAATTGAAAGTGGCCGGATACTAGAGAGTGGCCGGAAACTGGTACACCTACCTTGCTATATCCTTCTTCATAATGTGGTTAAGTTTCTGTGTAATCACACACCTACACTAACCTACCTATTAACAATAAAGAAATGTAGCTTCCTATACTTACCTACTGATTCATTTGAATTAGACTATGCAGATGTCAAAATGTTGAAAAAGGTGTCCTGATAAGCTATATACTTACTTAAGGTGGCGCTACAGTCCGGGGTGGAACGGGGCCTCAAGCCTCAAACGGGGCCTCAAGCCTCAAACGGAGCCAAGAAGCTTCGCCAGCCAGCTCTGTCTCCAGCTAATCGTTTCTAGTTTCACATGTTAAATTAGCTGAGGTCCCTTTCCGCTTACACGCGCCTCCTGCTATCAGTGGTTTTCTACTGCGTCGTCCCTGTGGGGTGGATTCGAACATTTTCCGGGACGGGTGGTTGGTGTCCATTCGCTCTAGATGACCCAGCCATCGTAGCCTTTCCATTTGTATTTTGACTCCTCTGGCTAGGTCGGTGTCGCTGTACAGCCCGTACAGTTCGATGTATATGTTCTCCTCCAATCTCCGCCTATGTAGGCGGGACCATAAATCGCCAAAAGATTTTTCCTCTCGAAGCAACCTTAAGTGTTTTAATCCGCCTTTGCCAGGGTATATGCTTCTGCCCTGTAAGGCAGAACGGGGATGATGCGAGCGTCTTATACATGGACACTTTAGTTGCTCGAGAGAGGGCTTTGCTACTCAATTGCCTTCTTAAGAAGACTGATGCCTCTGTAGTTGGCTCAGTTCAGAGGGTCACCTTTTTTGAGGCTCAGGCAAACAATGCTGAGGTTCAATTCGTTGGGCTTGCTTTCCTCCGATCATATCTTGCAGATTAACCAGCTCATCGCCAGCGGTTTTAAAAAGTCCGACACAGGCCATCTGCTCCAGCTGCTTTGTTGCACTTAAGCTTAGACACAGCTCGTTTCATTTCATCCAGGTCGAGTGAGCGGTAGCGTGTTCGCCCGGGTTGAATCATGCGGTATTTGGTTCGTCTTTGCCGTAAAAATGGTTTTCCCAAATCCTCAGCACCGACTGCGCAATTCCACTACGATGTTCCCTTGATGGTCCTTGCTTCAGTTCGAACTTTATAGCTCTGGTAGGACCTTCTGATCCTCTGGTAAAACTTTCGAACCTCATTCCTCTTGTAACATCTCTCTATCTCTTCAACCGTACGCTTCTCGTGCTCTTTCTTTTTCCTTCGGGAAAGCCGGTGTTCCTCGCTCCTCATCTGCTCCGAGCAGCTCTAGTCTTTCTGTACCAGTCAGAGCCCCTTTGTATGCTTCCTGTTTAGCTGCATATGTGCTTGCTGGCACTCATCGTCAAAGCAGGGATCTCGTTGTGGTGGTAATTTAAAGCCCAGCTCTTCAGAGGCGGCATCTCTGGTAGCATTTTGGCAACGCTGCCACAGGCTATCAATACTTCATGCAGGCTGCATAGGACTTTTAAGAAGGTTCAGGGAGACTCGGTTGGAGAAGGACCTGGCCATCTCTTGCGATTGTAGGCGGTCGACGTCTAACTTCCTCGCTATTTCTATTTCTTGGCGTTGGTCGGAATATCCGTAGTGGACAGCTACGGATGACTGCAACAAATTAGTGATCATGTTGGCCCCTCGAAAAGTTCCGTGAGACTGGAAGAGCACCTTACGTCGCGTCGATGGCAATATTTTGGCGGCTGATTGACCTGGAGATCTTCATGTCCCTTTGTGTATATTGAAATGCGGGCATTCTGTACTAGCAACCTAGAACGTGTCGCCCTGCAGCTAAGTCGAGCAGCCTAAATCCGTTATTGGAGGTCGTGTCGTGCAGGCTGTGCTTTCCTATACTGTAATACCAAAGATGCCCTCTCCTAGCTGGCATTAAAATCACCTCCTAGGACGCAATCTTTATGTCATAGCTTGGGCACTGCTCATATAGGTACTTTTTGTCCCAGGAGCTCGTAGAATTGGCGTCGTCATCTTTCTCCTCTGTGGGGCATAAGCGCATAGAAAGCTAATGTTGGCGAATCTAGCCTTGACGCGGATCGTCGTGAGGCGCTCGCTCACAGGGTTGAAGCTCAAGACTTTTTCCCTTAGTATACTTCCAACAACGAAACCACGCCCAAATAAGCGTTGATTTTTATGTCTCTAGCAGTCGCGGTAGCAGAAGTCACAGTATTTCATCTTCCTTTTGCCCAGCCTATCCCACCGCATTTCTTGGATGGCATAGCGATAGCATAAGCAATGTCAATCAACACTCCAGCGCAATCGCAAAAGAAAAGAAGGCCTAACCATTCATGGATCACACAAATGCAACGACAGCAGCATTTATTTGGCCTCAGTGACGAAGAGATCCAAAACCGGATGGCCTGCCGGTATATTCTGAGGTCAAATCGCCGTTGTGGTCAAACAAGCGGACCATTTGGAATGCTGAAGAGTGAGAGGGTCATGATCCATCATTTCAGATCATAATTTCGCGCCTAAAATAAAATGAAGAAGAAGGCATACCTAGTATTTGCGAAGTTGAGAAATGTCAAATTAACTAAGGACCTTAGTGAGATTAAAAGCTGTGAAAAGTTGTTTCAAAGTTGAAAGCTTTTAATAGTAGTTCAATCGAACTGTTAGCGATGTCGTTTTTACTTTGAATCAAATTTGAAGTAACGTTGTATCGTAACATTTTCACAAAGATCATAACAACATAACAAAGATCAACGCGAGATACGTTAAATCGATAAGTTGTTTCCTTTGTTTTTCGATGATTTTCCCTGGGTGATCATCCCGACTAGGTTCCTACTATTGTGGGAAACTCATTTGCCGCATCATTTTCAGCTATCCATAAACGTGTTGAATATTACAAGACATATTTTAAATTATAATTTAAAACACGAACATTTTGCTCCAAGTAATGTAGGTAGATACTCCTCGGCTCACAATGTTCAGGCGAAATTCTTCTCTAGAATAGGTACCTACCTACATTATATAGCACAGAGATGTACCAAGGTGCTCTGTGCTCGTTCCGCGTATTTTAATCTGACTTTCCTCCACACCTCATCTCCGTGTCCTCTTGAATGTAACACAGTTGTGTGGATTCACCGTCCAACAGACCATCAAATAAGAAATCCAACGTCAGAGATCATAATAGACTTTTAGCCGTCATGCTCTCGTGAATAATTGTTCTAAAAATACTCCAGCCGAACATCTACGTTCATAAATCATTAAGACGGGAAAGCTAAATCCAAAATTTATATCCATAGGTACACGTACCTAGGGCTAGGATAGATGATGGTAGGTACACGACCCATAATTTTCCTTCAAATTGATACTCATTTAATAAGATTCACAGTTCCGGCTGATGAATGGGTTGGATTCCCCATCGAAGCACGAAAATAGATCAACCGTCAGAGTGTCCAATTCAATTTTCAGAACGGAACACAATTTCCTCGCGCAATCGTTTGGCAATGACATCGGCCCCCAGCCCCGTATAGTAGGTACAAGCTCCATATAATACCGACACGATGTCTAATATGCGACTGCCTTTATGTGGCGTGTACAACGAGGTTGCGGCAAATTAATGAACACTTAGATAATTCTACTTCCGGGCGGCCATATGTATTGCCAACATTGCTCTGGTGGGCACATGCTAGACCCCTCACGAGCATTGAACTCGGACCATTGGAGAGAGGAAAAAAAAATATTGCTAGAAATTATAAAAGAAAAACTAAAAATTATGACATTGGATGGTGACGGCCTTAGGCAAAGGTTTGCTTCGCCATACCACACGATCCCCTGCGACAAGCGTTTTTGATTGACAGCTTAAGATTAAGCGGATTCCCCGAGAGGGACCCGATATGGGATTACGAATTCCTATATCTGCCACCATGTGTGTGTGGTTTAAAAACTAATTTTATCGGCATATGACAATTTCTTAAAATATGCGGACTGCGGAGAAGGAGAGTGCCTTGCCTGCCAGGCAGTGTGCAATATATACGTAGCTTTATCTTGAATTAAAAAACACTTTTCCCCCGGGCGGTTCATGTATGCTTGATAAGAGTTTTAAATAACCTGATGTGACATAATGGTGAAAATTATGGTATACATATGCGTGAATTATCGAATTCCGGAAAGGCTCCCAGCCATAGGCAGATCTGTTTGGAAATTAGAAGATCATTGGTTTCTGCGAAATATAGAGGAAGGTCACATGGAGCCCGTAAGATTGAAAGCCCTTAAGGCAGAACTTTCATATGTAAGTTCTGCCTTAAGGGCTTTCAATCTTACGGGCTCCATGTGACCTAAGGGCCGAAGACTTACATATGAAAAAAGATATATTTTTTTTACCCTTATTGGTGTTTTCTAGCTGTTGTTGTCCGTTGTGTAATAACCTGGGGTGGAATCGTCTAAAATTATCTGTGATTTTCACATTTTGTGACAGTCAATGTGATGAAACAAAATAATCCGTCTGCGCAAAGTGATCACAAAAATATTGTTCCGAATCGTTGCTTTATTTAGGGTTGTGATGTAAGAGCATTTTTTTTATTCATGCATGCAGAAATTCAGCCTAAGCGCAGGCAAAAAAAAACAACTAACCAAAAAGTTTGAAAACTGGGGACCAGCTGGTTTTTGGCTGTGATTGATCGAGGGTTGTCACAAGAGAATTGTGATGATCACATTTTACGCAGACTGTGACTAAGGTATCACAGATCACCTTAGCCCATTCCACCCCTGGATAAACCTTAAAAATAAATAGAGTGGCGCAACAGCTCGAGGTGAACCAGGGCCAACTTCTCAACAGTGTATGCTGGTGTGTTAATTTCTTTACATACAAGGGGACCTATAATTTTTTGTCGAATCCGAACGGCACTTTGAGAAGTTTTTTCAAGACAAATGATACTCTCGGAGGGCTTGTCGGACCCTCGCGGAGGTGGGGACCGTGAAAAAGAACAAGTCTTTTTTTTCAGGTGACGATGGCAGGATTCGAACCCAGACCTCCGACGTAGTAAGCACACACACTAGCCTAGTAGTAAGCATACACTTAAGTTGCCGAGAGTGGTTTGAGTTGGCAACGCCTTTTTAGTTTACTACAGTTCTGCGATTCAGAAGCAATCAATCTTTGTTTAACTCGAAGTTTTTATGAGTCTAAGTTAAAACTGAGTCGAATCCAGTTTCACCGCGTATTCGAATATCTGGAAAATTTTGTGAGCTTCCTCAGGCTTCACTCAATTATACATTCTTCTTCAGTTGAAAGAAAAGTTCATTGTCTAAGAGGAAACCGATTTGTCAATGCAAACTCGATAACATCGACAGTTTCTGAAGATAGGCTCTGAAGATTATGGAATCTAGAGTTTCTAGTTGTTTCCTGAACTTCTGTGGACTTTAGAAGTTTAAGTATCTCGGGGTCTTTTTGAAAGATGGGAGGAGGTATATTGAGTTGTACCGTATAATTGGCCAAGCTGAAGCAATAGTAAAGGAACGCTCGGGAATGCTGAGCTTATAGTGATAGCAAAGATCTCGGTTTTGAATTCAGTGTTCGTTCCAACCCTCATCTTTAGTTTGGGTATAATGACTGAAAGAATTAGATGGCGGGTACAAGCTGCCGAAATGAGATTCCTGATTGCTGGTGTTACTTCTAGGGATTGAATGAGAAACCTCAGTATTCCGGGGAACTTTAATATTAAGCAGCTTCTTCTCTGCGTCGCCCATGGTAGGCCAAGAAACAGGTGAAGGGATCAGGTAAGGAACCTCTCGCCGAGTCCCGCCTGGAATTGCGCCTGAGTCTCTTGAGTTGGTGGCGGAGAATCGAGAACGATGAAAAGACCAGTTAGCCAACCTTCCTTCGCGACCCTTTTAAAGGATAAGCGGCCTTCAGAAAATTTAGACGATGATGAGATTCGACCCATCCAGAATTTCGACCCCAACCCCTACTGAAGAAATTCCAACTACAATTTTAACCCCAAAGCTGTGTCAGTATAGAAAACCCATTGGGGTCATAGGTATGAAAGGGAGGAATTCAAATTGGCTTTGAACTACCTAACCACTGTTGTTAAGTTCTGTATCCGTCTCGCTCGGTAGTCTGAACATGAGTGAGGCTATCACCCATTGTACTGCTGCAGAAGCGACGACTCATAAAACCCCTGTGGTTGAACGGGCTCCAAAAGAGCTGGGCTCTGAGGTGGCCCTCTATATACCTATCTAAGGGACAGCAAAAGTGTAAAATAAAGCGGTTGATCGAAAGTCGCGCATGCAAGCTTCGCCGGCTCTGAAGGCAAAGGCTCTCCGGTCGGCTTTTTGGAGATTTCCATAATTGCCTCCTCTTCTAGGCAATCTTTAGGATAGGAGAAGAAGAGGGCCTACATTGCGTGGATCCAATGTAGAAACTCAACTTCTCGAGCCCGGTACAATGAGGCGCGTAGGACTTCCAATCTGGCAGTCAGAACAGCCAATAAACAGTCATGGAAAAAGGTCGGGGAGAAGTTGGAGCACGATTACAGATCTGCAAACAAGATATTTTGGCAGACCATTCGCCGAGGAAGGAAGTTAAATAGGAATGGTCTCAGAGGAAGGACGTTAAATATCATTCAAGGGGTTAAATCCAAGGACGGTACACTTCTTTCAAATGAGAGCGATGTCTTGCGCAGATGGAGAGAGCACTTTTCGGAGTTGCTCAACCCCCAACAGGGCACTGAAGATGGCATTCCCACTGCTGACGAGATAAATGCGGAGAATAGTCCAACAGTTGACGAAGTCACTGAAGCGATTAAATCGCTAAAAGTTGGCAAGTCTGCTGGTGTTGATGAAATCCGGCCAGAAATGCTCAAGGCAATGGGTGAAGAGGGTGTTGAATGGCTAACACGTGTCATTGAGGTGGCCTGGGATAGCGGGAAGGCACCTAGCGATTGGCAAACGGGAGTTATAGTGCCCATTTTCAAAAAAGGAAACAGCAGAGATTGCGCCAACTATAGGTGCATATCTCTCTTGAGTCTTCCGGGAAAAGTATTCGCGAAGGTGTTGGAAACGCGTTCTAGAGCTGTAATCGAGCCTTTGTTACGGGAAGAACAGTGCGGCTTTCGGCCTGGCAGAGACACAACCGACCAGCTTTTTACTGAAGGTTATTCTTGAGAAGGCCTGGGAATATGCCAAACCGGTCTATGCGTGTTTTGTAGATCTGGAAAAGGCGTATGACCGAGTCACTCGGCATACACTGTGGAGAGTTTTGCAGGACTATGCGCTGAGTAGGCCTCTTCTGAGAGCCATCCAGTCTTTGTATGGAAACTGCAGAAGCTGTGTACAGATGAATGGCGTCAAATCCCGTCCTTTTGATGTGCGCGTTGGACTTCGCCAGGGCTGTGTTCTGTCGCCGCTCCTTTTCATAGCTTATATGGACTGGATAGTGAAGCGCAGTCTTGGCGAGCAATGTTTCGAATTGGCTGGCATCAGGATGAGCCATCTGCTTTTCGCAGATGATTTGGCCATCCTTGCATCATCCAAAGAGCAACTTCAACGAGCACTGGATAGGTTTGCAGCCGTCTGTGGTGATGCTGGGATGAAAGTAAACGTGAACAAATCGGAAATGATGGTTGTTTCCCGAACTCCTGTGCAGTGTACCCTGCATATAAAGGAACTGCGCCGGCCGGTCATCAGGAAAGCTGAGCTTGGAGTGAAAGCAAAGATCTCAATGTTTAATTCAGTGTTCGTTCCGACCCTCATCTATGGTCATGAAATTTGGGTAATGACCGAAAGAATTAGATCGCGGGTACAAGCTGCCGAAATGACATTCCTGAGGTGCGTTGCTGCTGTTACTCTAAGGGGCAGAGTGAGAAACGTCAGTATTCGTAGGAATCTTAATGTTGAGCAGCTACTTCTCCGAGTGGAGCGATCGAATCTTCGATGGTTTGGACGCGTTGTTCGCATGCCCCCTGACAGACTTCCTAGACAGGTCATGCTAGCCGAGATGCGAGCGCGTCGCCCCCCTGGTAGGCCAAGGAACAGGTGGTGGGATAAGGTAAAGAACCTCTCTGAGTCCCGCCTGCGGACTGCGCTGGAGTCTCTTGAGTTGGTGGCGGAGGATCGAGAAAGATGGAAGGACCATTTAGCCACCCTCGCTCCGCGACCCTTTTAAAGGATAAGCGGCATTCGGAAATGATGATGATGCCTCCTCTTCTGCAGAACCGAAAAGCAAGAATAATCAAATCAGCCTCGTTATATCAGTGATGTCGTTTCTGCTCCTATCGAGGGTTGTTGTACTGACTGACGGATGGAAATCGGACCCTCGGTCGTGGGTTCTCATGGGCATGAGTTCAGGAAGCGCGCCAATCATATGGAGCTGCACGTGAACTTGTGTAAACTGATGACTGATGAATGCGGTAGGTGTGACTTTGTTCACTCTGTGTCGCTGTTGGCTCTGATGGTGGACAGGCGCGGATCCAGGAATTCTTTCAGGGGGGGGCAATCTTGGTAAAATGTTGCAAAATAATCTCAAATATTTTAAGTTTTCTGTCCATCTCCATTTCGCCAAATTCCATTTCGGAAACAAAACGCCGAAAATTGAACGGCCCACCCGATCGACCATGCTCACTTTTACTGTGTTACATCTTCAAAAACAGGATCTTTCTCTTATGTCCCACATCTTTGCGATGTGGGACATAAAAAATTTTTTGAAGCAGGGTTTTGCGAAAAAGGATAAGGCGAAATGCAAATCTGTTTCAGAAATGCTTTGTTTGTCTGTGGTAAGAAATTTAATTTAAGCTTAAAGATTTAAATTAAGCTTAAAAAAGAACTCGCTCTTTTAGGAAAGAACGAAAGGTTAATTACCAGCTAGGTACATAGTTAAAATTGGATTCTTTAAGCTTTTTATACTCAAGCTTTTTCGAGAGGAATTCGATAGGAATTTTTTAAAATTTTTTTAAAGAAAACCTAAAGTATACCTACGCCGACAAAATATAACTATCGTAAATGCAGGCAATGAGATACATTCATAGTTTTCTAAAGATTCTTTAGTAAAGAACATCTGCTCTTAGGAGAGCGATTAAGTCGCGTGAGCGGCTTAGGCCAGCAGAAAGTCGAGACTCAATCCATTAAACCCGCAAAGCGTGCCACTCAAAAACTGTTGGTATGCAATACTGTTGTTTGCGTGTTTATTTTAAAGTTTCAACGTACATTGTAAACGATATTTTTTGTTTGTGCTTGTTTGAATAGCAACATTAATATTTTTATTTAAGGGGGGGGAGGGGCAATTGCACCCATTGCCCTCCCCCTGGATCCCCGCCTGATGGTGGGTGTGCGTCTACTTCGTTTTCTCAAGCCAATCTTCAGCAGTTTAAGGCTGCTACTACTCTTTTTGAGCAGATGTCTTTTAGCCTGTATAATTGAAATCCGTATAGAGTCATGGCTGTGCAAAGGTGACATCTGTAGTCTTGTTGGATTACAGGATGCATTATAGGATTTGTTTGTTGCGTCGAAATCCTTCGAGGCAGTTACGATCGAAAGGTATTGTACCCAAGTCTTTGGGAGTCTGCAAGAGGAGACTGTATTTTTTGTTTGGAATTCATTTTACCGTCTGACATTTCCATCAAAAATGTAATAGAAAGAATGCTCCAATTGTCTTTACCCTGTCCAACAGTTTTTCAAACCCAAATGGAGAGATAGCTCCTTGTTAGATCACAGATACATGAAATTTGAAGTTCTACCTTTACATGAGAGAAGAGGAGAAATCCGAGAAAAACTAATTGGGCACAATTTAGAGAGGGAATTGCCACAGTTGCCAGAACCACTGAAGAGCACGTCGTATGATGTGATTTCCCGGAATGCGAGCCTCTAGCGGGAGACTGAAGGCCACCACCTTGGTCTCCTCCTAGTGTTGGAGAGCGTCAAGTTTGAGTTGCTTCAATTAGAGATTCGAAATCTGAAGACTCGCGAACAAAATCCTTTTACTTCTATAGATATAGATTTCAGTCTTTTACTAAATCGGCTTGATTTAAGACCACTTCAGGAGCTTCCTGAAGTTCGATTTTTCAGTTCAGTTTCGAAACCGGGTACGCTAATTCAAATCAACGGGTAAGATCGCTATTCTAATCTTAAGCAGACTACACTTCTCCATGTCCTAGGAATGGGCTTTGAGCGAATTCTGTTAGAACTACGGTTGTTCTCTTTACAAGAAGGGGAAGGGTACTGGTCGGCCTACTCAACGTGTGCTTAAAGGTGTTTCTAACCCGATATCCTATGAAGATGTAATCCTTTATAGAGAGCTTCTTTGGTCCAAAAATTTTGAATTCAAAACCGAAAAAGCAAGACATGGGGCTTATCTCCGAAATGGTCCACTGTATCTACATGTTCATATGGTAAGATCACTCCTCTCATATGCATCACGTTTTTGATGCCTTCCCTAGCACGCCGGGTTTTGTTTAACTAGATGCTCCGATGAACCTTCCCTCTCGATATATTAACCATGGCGTGTATGCTGAAAACTATCTATCAAACTAACTATATATCTTTAAAGAGAGGTGGTTTTTACTGACTTTGCTTAGTCGTTGAGTCAGAGGAATGCCATTGTATTTTCACAGCTGATTTCTAAAAACAGAGGTCTGCTGCTGGAGTCTTTGTGGAAAGCTAGAGCATTAGACTCCACAACGCCTTTGGTAAACAGACTAATAGGTGAGGGGCAACTTAACTCTCTTACTTACCTCGTCCAAGATAGTGTAGGAGCTCAGGCATTAGTCGAAAGAAAAACTTAATACGGTAAATCTCATAATAATCCCAGGTCACAGGGCCACACTGGTTTCCAGGGAAATGAGATCTCTAATGAGCTTGCCAAACAAGGTTGAAATAACGTTTTTGCAAGACCCAAGCTTGGCATGGGCATGCCTCTTTATGCTATCATGTCTGCAATCGATTTCGTACGGGCGACCAAAGCTTTTGCCAAACACTTAAATGCGCCATACTTAAGCGAAAATACCACCTGTCCTGCTTGTGGCAAGGACGACGCGACGATAGAGCAGAATCTCTGGTAGTTGTCTGAGGCTGAGGTGATGAGTGCCGAATACCTAAGCTTTTCACTGAAGCTTCTTTTTGTGTTTCTTAGAAAGGCTGGATATATAAATAATATTCAAATCCAGTGTTCTACTCAGGTCTGCCGTTTCGAATTTTCGATGAGTAGCATTAAAATGTTTTGAGGGGGGTATTTCATGTTCGAAAGGAGTATGCAAAATAAAAATTTTTTTAACAATAAATCTTTTTCTTATGTACCCATTTGTACTTTCTACAATATGTATTCAATTATGAAATTATAATTTATTAGATATAATTAATAAATATGTCCCTAGTTCATGGTTAACCCATATATTAACATAAATAAAATAGCATTTTATTGATGATAACTTGATTAAAAAATTGCTGATAATAATTTAGGTAGTGTAACACTTATAATTCTTTTCCAAAAATCATTTTGAAGGTTCCCATTTTGATGGCCCTTTATTTCTGAGAGGAGATTTTGTCATCAAAAGGGCTTTTACTGTCGAAACGGGTAAATAATTTCTGTATGTCGTTTTTATTAAAAGCAATTTCGAAAAATCCTTTCAGCTTTCGCCCTTCTGTGCAGTAGGTTAAGAAATACGAGCTTATAAATTTGTCTACCTCTTTGAATACAGGCTTTGAATACACCAACCATATTTTAGGTTTATAACACAATCCAAGTAAAAGTAAAAGAACCTATCTCCAGAAAATTGGAGTGAAAATGATAAAAACAAAAAATTGGATATATCAAAATTTAAATAAAATAAAAATACGAAGAAGAAAATAAATGTTCAAATATTTTTCAGGGGAGTAAAATTGAAAAGAACGGAGTATGGGAGTACAGAAAATTTAGGGGAGTACAAATACTCCCTTGGTAGTACAATGGAGTTCATCGGAAAGATATACAATCTCCTTCTCCATTCCAACATTTTCTTTTAAAGAAACCACTTTTAAAGAAAGCATGTTTAAAAACTTTGAAACCAACAAAAAATCCCTTGAAAATGTGGGAAACCAATTTACTAAACTTCGCGTCGTGCGTCGTGGCTAAAAATGTATGTTTGATTTTTTTTTAATTTTGTTTAAAAAATAACAACCAAAATACCCACTTTTCGTAAAGAAATTAAATTCCAAAATTAAATATTGGTCTACGCAAACTTAGTAGATATTCCATTTTTATAAAGGACCTTGTTGACAACTCTTGATCACTTACGGGCTGAAGGTATGGACTAAAAATAATAACCTTTACTATGCCTTAGTTTATAAATAATGACCTTTACTACACTGAGAAAACTCTACTATGAGTTATTCAAAAAGAAACATATTTAGCTACATGATCAAAAAGAACAAATAGAACTTGGTTTCATACAAATTGAAATCTATTTAAACTCTTAAGAACTATGACTTAAATGGAATCGTGTTTAAATCAAAATCATTCAAGTTTGGCTTGATTAAAAGAATGGCATCTAACAGAAATTATTATGCTCAAACTCGAATCGATTTAAAATTAACACAAACGAAAAAAGTTCAAAACTGGACAAATTCGAATAAAATTGAAGTAAACACGTACATGTTTGTCTTCAATTTGAACTAATTTAAAATATTTACAAAAGAATGAAATTAAACACAAAAGTTACATTTTAACTCAAATCGATTTAAATCAAACCGTAAAGAAGTTAAGTACAAAAATGTGTAACTGTGAATTTCTTGCGTTGTGTTGGCGTCATTGTGGCGTCATCTTTGAAAAAGTTATTCTATGTAAATCTGTTAAGGGAAAAGGTCTTGTTTGCTAAAATTTATTGAAAATAGATTTTTTAAGTCAAGCTGTTGCGGTTCTGTTGTGTTCAAGGACAGCTCCTATTTAGAAGAAATAATAGGTATGTATTTACACTAATATACATCTACATTTATAGAGAAATCGACCAATATTTCTAATGTTTTTTGTGCTATTTCTAGTTCAATATCAATGGATGGATCAGCTGGCTTTTTACAAACAATTGTGAAGTCCTCAGTAGCAGAAAGTCTTTCCTTGTGAAAATTGTCTTACTAAAAATTTAAAGTGATATAATTTTATGGAAAAGTGATTATGTATTGTGTAATAAACGATTGCAAAAAAAAATTACTAGTTCAGAATAAGTTTTATTTCGAACAGAAACTTTTTGGGTTAAACACGAAAATATTTGAAAAAAAAAAAATGATCATAATTCTTTTTGAAACTAAATTGAAAAGGTTTAATTAAAACAAACACAAATACGTTAATGTTAAACACAAAATGAAGTAAGTTTAAACAGAATCATGTTTATATCAAGTCAACGCATAATTTAATAGGTTTCGATTAAAATTATATAGAAACTCAATCGAAGCCAAAACGGGTGTATTCGAGTTTGATTTAAACATGAATGGATTTAATATTTTCCTCAGTGTATGCCTTATCTTGTTAGGCATAGTTTTTGACGTAATTGAAAAATATTTAATTATATTATAACTATAACAATAATAAAATAAAGCTTTCGTTTGTAGCATTTATTCTTTCTTACTTAATTCTGTCGAATGCTTACCTACACAATATTTCTGTCCCTGCCCAACTCTGCCTCTTAAGCCGAATATTTTAAAATTTTACATAGGTTTGATGATGATTTCATGTATGCGTGCATGTGGCGGAGTTGAAAGAGCAAACAATATGGCTTGTGATACATCCTCTGGATTAAGAACATTTTCAAACTGATCCCATTCCTCGGTCGAACATAACTCTGTTCTTACCGCTCCCGGACTAATGCTCTATGAGGATAAAGTAAAATGGAAAATCCGTTAAAATTTATTGAATGATAAAGCAAATTACTGTGGCTTTGATCTTTATTCCAAAAGTGCTCAATTCTTTCCGTATAGTTTCATTAATTGCCGTCACGGCGAACTTGGATGACGGATATATATTTAAACTCCTTTTGCCCAGACTCAAAACTTCATGTCCGGCAGTGCTGTTAACATTAACAATATGCCCATCAAATTTTCTCGCCTTCATGCTTTTAAAAGCCGCTTGAGTGCAATATATTAAGCCTTTTACATTTGTATTTAGAACTTCCTCTATAACTTTGGTGTCCATTTCGACAAGGTTCCCTTCGCGAAAAATAGCTGCATTGTTGATAAGGACGTCGATACCGCCTAGCGTTTTTTCGATCCAGTCAAATATGGCCCTTACATCAGCTTCCTTTGAAACGTCACATTTTTTGGCATAGAAACGAGCTTGATTTTCTTTTGAAAGGGAAGCTCGGTTCTGATCAAGTCGTTCCTGACGACGCCCAAGCGCAACAACACGAAGTCCTGCTTTAACCAAATCCTTAGCTACCGCTTCACCAATTCCACTGCTTGCACCAGTTACTACAGCGACACAATTTTGCCAACGTTCCATGTCTAAGGATACGTGATAGATAAATAAGCCCAGACAATTGCGTCTGCGTGCCCATCTCAGTAGACTTTATAAACTGTTTACCCCTACTGATCAGTGAGGGTATTCCATAATAGAATTTAAAAGATAATCTTAATTACATAAATCTGAATAGCTTATTGTCATACTCACAAATTCTTAACAGCATTGACCTGTAATAAACGTCCCAATACCAACACGCATGTACAATTAACCGCCTATTATTGCGATTTACGTAAGTAGATTATTACTAGGATGTTATTTTAATAATTATATATACATATTATAATAGATAATAGGTACCCTGCAAGGTCGGGTTTAAGAATAGCCTTGAGGTAAGGTATGCCTGTCGTAAGAGCTGACTGAAATCCACTGGAGGAAGTAATCTTCAGGCATAAGTGATGCTGCCCAGGAGTATAAACTCCTTGTGGGGCCACCCTTGGCAGTAAAGTTATCACTGAAAAAGATGAACCCGCAGGTTTAAATAAAATCCAGCAGCGTCTATTACATATTGTGCGGCTTGTTGGTCAGCGTCTGATCCCAGAGGGACGGCTGAACTTCAAATAACAGAAATTCAGGAGCGTCTGTTTCGGAACGAGCGGCTTCCTGGTCGGCGTCTGTTGTCCGGGTTAGGATTGGCCGAATTTAAATCTGGCAGCTTGGTATAAAATGCACCCCCCCCCCCCCGCCCCAACCATGAAAAGAAAACGAAAACAGCCTCGGATATTTGCTGATCCTGGTTATCCAGGGCACCCTTTGGAGCTAGGCCTGAGGGGTGTCAGCATGCAAGCGCTTGGTGGTCGGAAGGTCACGCTCGGCATCCGACCGGGTTTAACCCGAAGAAGTTACGAGCAGCCCGTCAATGGTGCCGCTATCCATTACGGGGGGCGGAGGGGGACAGCGCCAAGTCAAAATGAGGGCTTAGGTGGAAACTCTACAAATTGACAACGCCAATAACTCAAAATTGGCGCGTGGAATGTCTCATCGCTAACGAGGAAGGAACTTGAACTGGTTGATGAGGCCAAAAAGTATCAGCTCGATACAACTGGCATCTCGTCAACTAAGTGGAAGGGTTCTCGAACCAAAGACTTCGATGATGGGTGGAAGCTCTTCTGGTCTGGCTTCCCAAATCACATGACTGCACAGGCGGGTGTGGGGATACTCACAAGCCCCCGGTTGTCAGAAAATGTATTCGATGTCATTCCGTTAGGGGGAAGGATTCTGATCTTAAAGCTTAAGCTTGAACGATCGACTCTGGCTCTGGTTCAGGTTTATGCACCAAATCGAGAGTCACAGTATGAGTCCTTTTTGAACGAAGTATGAGTCCTTTTCTGCTGCCCTGGACAGAGTGGCAGAAATGGACTTCTTTCTCCTGATGGGTGACTTCAATGCACATGTGGGTACGGACGACAGTACTTGGAGGAGTGTGATCGGGAGGAACGGTGACCCGGATCAAAACAGGAACGGAGGGAAGTTGTTGGACTTTTGCTGTGCATATGGCTTGTCCATCATGAACACCTTTTTCCCACACAAAGACATTCACAAATACACATGGTACATGCACAATTTAAATCAGAAGTCACTGATTAATTTCTTTGTTGTACCATCGTGTGTTCAAAGAATGATGTGTGATGTTCGAGTTTTTAGGGGAGCTGAGTTGTCAACTGATCACCACTTAGTGCTGTGTAAATTGTTTTTCAGTGACAGTATTCCTTTGCCACCCAGGCGAAAACCAAGGCTGGTGACTCGCATACGGTGGGAAAGGTTGCAGGATGCTGACTCTGATTTCAGAGAGAGCTTTGCACAGCATGTTTCGGAGAAGTTTGAACAAATTCCAAATGACCTTTTGAATGTAGAGGAGGAATGGAAGCTGTTTTTATCGGCAAATGTTTGTGGAGTGAAGCGGCTTGGGGTAGCGGCTGGTAGTGAGAAAAGAACTGCTTGGTTTAAAACGCCTGGAGTTCAAGAAGCCATCAGAGAGAAGAAGAGAGCCTACATTGCGTGGATCCAATGTAGAAACTCAACTTCTCGAGCCCGGTACAATGAGGCGCGAAGGACTTCTAATCTGGCAGTCAGAACAGCCAAGGAACAGTCGTGGAAAAAGTTCGGCGAGAAGTTGGAGCACGATTACAGATCTGCAAACAAGATATTTTGGCAGACCATTCAACGGCTCAGAGGAAGGAACTTGAATATCATTCAAGGAGTTAAATCCAAGGACGGTACACTTCGTTCTAATGAGAGCGATGTCTTGCGCAGATGGAGAGAGCACTTTCGGAGTTGCTCAAGCCCCAACAGGGCACTAAAGATGGCATTCCCACTGCTGACGAGATAAGGGAGGAGAATAGTCCCACAGTAGACAAAGTCACTTAAGCGATTAAATCGCTAAAAGTTGGCAAGTCTGCTGGAGTTGATGAAATCCGGCCAGAAATGCTCAAGGCAATGGGTGAAGAGGGTGTTAAATGGCTAACACGTATATAGTGCCCATTTTCAAAAAAGGGAACAGGAGAGATTGCGCCAACTATAGGTGCATATCTCTCTTGAGTCTTCCGGGTATTCGCGAAGGTGTTGGAAACGCGTTCCAGAGCTGTAATCGAGCCTTTGTTACGGGAAGAACAGTGCGGCTTTCGGCCTGGCAGAGACACAACCGACCAGCTTTTTACTGAAGGTTATTCTTGAGAAGGCCTGGGAATATGCCAAACCGGTCTATGCGTGTTTTGTAGATCTGGAAAAGGCGTATGACCAAGTCCCTCGGAATTATCTGTGGAGAGTTTTGCAGGACTATGCGCTCGTTGTATGGAAACTGCAGAAGTTGTGTACAGATGAATGCCGTCAAATCCCGTCCTTTTGATGCGCGCGTTGGACTTCGCCAGGGCTGTGTTCTGTCGCCGCTCCTTTTCATAGCTTATATGGACTGGATGGTGTAGCGCAGTCTTGGCGAGCAGTGTTTCGAATTGGCTGGCATCAGGATGAGCCATCTGCTTTTCGCAGATGATTTGGCCATCCTTGCATCATCCAAAGAGGAACTTCAACGAGCACTGTGTAGGTTTGCAGCCGTCTGTGGTGCTGCTGGGATGAAAGTAAACCTGAACAAATCGGAAGTGATGGTTGTTTCTCGAACTCCTGTGCAGTGTACCCTGCACATAAAGGAACTGCGCCGGCCGGTCATAAGGAAAGCTGAGCTTGGAGTGAAAGCAAAGATCTCAATGTTTAATTCAGTGTTCGTTCCGACCCTCATCTATGGTCATGAAATTTGGGTAATGACCGAAAGAATTAGATCGCGGGTACAAGCTGCCGAAATGAGATTCCTGAGGTGCGTTGCTGGTGTTACTCTAAGGGACAGAGTGAGAAACGTCAGTATTCGTAGGAATCTTAATGTTGAGCAGCTATTTCTCCGAGTGGAGTGATCGATTCTTCGATGGTTTGGACACATTGTTCGCATGCCCCCTGACAGACTTCCTAGACAGGTCATGCTAGCCGAGATGCGAGCGCGTCGCCCCCTGGTAGGCCAATAAACAGGTGGTGGGATCAGGTAAGGAACCTCTCTGAGTCCCGCCTGGGGATTGCGCCGGAGTCTCTTGAGTTGGTGGCGGAGGATCGAGAAAGATGGAAGGCCCATTTAGCCACCCTCGCTCCACGACCCTTTTAAAGGATAAGCGGCATTCGAAAATGATGATGATGATGATGAGATAATAGATAATTAGGTTATACAACAAAGAGGAACAATTATAATCCTTGTTATCAGTAAAAACAACCCTGTACTGTTTTAAGAACACAGGTTTAACCATACTTATCTGTAATGTAGATATCTACATCAGTATAAAACTGATCAAAACCAGTGGATTAGTGCTACAGTGTGTACGCCGAAGTTGCAGTCCGTAAAACGGACCGTTCAATATACCCCATCCTATCCCACATTGTAAAATGCTGATGTTATTGTTGTTTTTTGACGTTTTATAGGAAATGCAAACTTTTAAAAGGGGCGTGGTCCAACCACCCCTATTTACAAAATATTAATTTTAGCGCAGGTATTTCCAAGTTACGCTTAGAAGTACGTAAAAATGCAATTTTTTGGTTCAAATTCAATATTTAAAAAACCGACCCCTAAAAGGGGGCGTGGCTTAAAACCTTGTATGCATGAAATCTAGAATAAACTCTGGTTTATCTAATCTGCTAATTTTTTTTTATATTCTTTCCTAAATTAGGCTTAAGGCCAGTCGTTTTTCTTAAGGCCAGTTTTTCTTCAATTCTGCCCCCAAATGTGGGCGTGGTCCAAAGTTTTGTATGAACGAAATGTAGAACTGTGTGTTTTCTACATTAAGTCAAATTTTTTCGATTTGGAACACAAATATTGAATAAAATGCATTAAAAATATTTTTATTTTGTATATCGCACAATAAACAGGAGATAATCAATACAAAATTTCAGACTTTTAAGACGTCTTACAGCTTTGAAAGCTCTGGAGGTTGTTGCACAATTGCATCGATTGTGGCCTGTCTGTGAGCGGATTTAAAAATTTTTTGCTCATGTACTACTCCGGGTAACAATGAACTTATGCACCAAATTTCAGCTCCCTAGCTTAAAATTAAAGGCCTAAAAACGTGTGACATATAGACAGACGGACGGACGTAAATATTGAAATATGATATGAAATATTCTTATCTATAATAATTGCTGAGCACTCGACTCTTTATACTGATACCTTGCTGAAATTTGGTCATAATGGTGAAATAAGGAGTTCCTTTTTTAAGAAACCACTGATTTTTGCGCTGTAAATCTGTTAAATACATCAAAGAAAAACGAAAATTATTTGGGAAAAAACATTTTTTTTTCCTAAAAACGCCCCCTAAAAGTGAGCGAAGCTCAAAACTTTGAAAGGACTAAAACTTTGCAAATGGTAATATCTTTGATATTTGTCATATATTTTTTTCGATTTGGAGTCAACTTTCCGAGAAATCGGGTTCTTAAAGATCTAACATGCTAAAAGTGGGCATGGACGATATTGTGGGCGGTCCAATTTCTGGCTTGTTAAAGGTTTTGGGCCAATATTGCTCAGTACCAAATTTAAGTTCCTACGACTTTTCTAAATTCACCAAAAGGCATTTTGAAAGAAAATGTGAAATAGAGGTTGTCTCACATTGAAGCCAGTAGTGGGCGTGGTCGTTGACGGATTAAGACAAATTTCACACTTTGTCTGTGCAGCAGAAGATCCAAGCCGTGTACCAAGTTTTAGCTCTCTAGCTTGATTTTGAAGATCTAAAACCTTCACACATACAGACGGACGGACGGACGGGCATGGCTTAATTGATTTGCCTGTCGGTCTCGATCATGTCTCTAAAAGATCTTAAGGGTCTACGGTAATTATTTCACTGTGTTACAAACTATGCATTAAAATTAATATACCCTCGGTTGGGTTTGAAGAGCAGGTGGATCATTGAGCACTACGAGCAGGAGCAGCAAAGATGCTGAGCTCAAAGGACCTCCGAATGACATCACATTTAAGAAATTGTCGTCAAATGCCAGGATATTGTTTTGTACGATCCCCGGAGTCAAGGTTTGTCAAATAGCTGAGATTTTATCAATTTTAAATAAAATACCGTTTTTGAATCCTTCGTCAGGAAAAAATTATCGGGAAGGTGGCAGCCGCTTTTTCAAAGGCGATTTAAGTGAATTTCTAACCGATTTTAAACGGAGGTGAAATCGACTAAGGTGATATGTGATAAGTGGTGTCACAAATCACAAAACTTCGTCTGCGTAGACTGTGATCATCACAATTTTCACACTCACCGTCAAGATCAGCCGGTCCCCAGTTTTCAAACTTTCTGGTTGGTTGGTTTTTTTTTTTGTCTGCACTTAGGCTGACTTTCTGCATACTTGAATAGTAAATATGTTCTAACATCACAAGCCTAATTAAAGCAACGATTCGGTACAATTTTTTTTGCGATCACCTGTCGTAGACGGACTATTTAGTTTGATCACATTGACTGCCTAAAAATATGAAAATCACAGATCACCTTAGCGCTTAGCCAGATGTCGTCAGGTGTCGCCCAGGTGTCGTTAGCCAGAAAAAATGGCATTTCACCACTGTACGTGCGACTGGACTCTTCCCCATTCTTAAAGCCTAACTCTTTCCCATTCTCAAGGCTTAAGTCGGCTTTCCGAAATGCCCCATTACATGCAATTCGTATGCCACAACCATAATAGCCATTTGCTCGGTTTCGTTAGGTCTTCGTTAACTTTTGTTCTCTGAAGTTTAGTCCCACTCAAGTGAGAGACAATTTGACAGCTGGTTAGATACACACAAATTTCATACGATTTCCGACACGTTTGCTGAAGTCTATTATGTATGGGCACCGTAGGTAAGCATTTGACAGAACTTGAGTGGGATTTTCGAAGTATTTTGACATTAGGTTAATCCCACTTAAGTCTACTATGGTTGGGGTTTAAAGCGACAAACAATACTTATAATGGTTTTGTTTGCTTATCTCATTAAAACTTATTTAAGTTTAAATCACAATTAATTCAATGTCGCTACTCAGATGTCACCACTATATTTCGATTCAATCGAGTTTTACCTTAAGTCTCGATATTAACAATTCAAACGTTAAAGTAACGGGTGATTTTTTAAGAGGTTGAGAACTTTTTTTAAAAAAGAAACACAAAAAATTCGAAAGAATTAATGATATATTTATTTAAATCGATAGTTTGAACCTTGCAATTTAATGTTTAAAGATAATTTCATGCAAATGTTGACCGCGGCTGCGTCTCAGGTAGCCCATCCGCTGAGCCCAATTTTGGCATACTCTTTTACACATATCGGCCGGTATCTCACGAATGAATGCATGGATGTTGGCTTCCAGTGCGTCAATCGAAGCGGGCTTGTCCCTATAGACATTAGCCTTGACATACCCCCACAAAAAATAATCTAATGGTGTCAAATCGCACGATCTAGGCGGCCAATTGACCGAATTCCGAATAGACTGCTCAGAAGGTCGAGAATGCCGACCATAAAATGGAAGAGGGCGCGATGAACATTTCGAACCGAGCACGAATTTTGATAGTAAAATTCAATAATTTGCAAGCGTTGTTCATTTGTAAGACGATCCATGGTTAAATTGCAAACCAAACTGAAGCTGTTTGACAGTGACACAAGGTACTAAACACACGTCAGCTGTCAAAACCAGTGTTGCCAAAACCAAACCAGCTAAAAAATCACCCTTTACAACTGTTTCGTCAGAGCGTCATACGTGTTTTTATATACAACCTTACAACTTTCTAGAAATTCAACACTTGGTTCTTTCATTGCTATTTTTCCACTGGAGGGAAATTCGTTATTAGAATTCGAACTTCGAATATCAGTTTGCTGTCATCAGGCTGAATGGAACGACAGTAGTCATTCTGCTGATTGGAATAACAGATCTCTCTCGTTGGATTCGGGTGCTGTTACTCTGGCATCGTATTTGGTCTTCAGGGGGTCGCTAGCAATTTTTATATTAATTTTTAGTTCTCTGGTAATTCTCGTTAATCCTATTTCTAAGATACACCAAAAAGTCCTCTTTGCATGTCGGGTTTTCTTAGAAGATTCGAATATAAGCTCATACTTTGTAGTCTGGCAGTTCATCCAAATAAAGCCTTAGATCGATGGAGTGTATATCTAAAGTTACGCTATGAATCGCTTTCCAGTAGTCCTTTAGAAATAAAGGAGTTCGCCGATCCCAATCCAATTGATTCTCTTCTACCACTATCGAGAGATGTTGCTTCAAGATCCTTTTAATGCGGTTCACCTTGGACCTTGCCATCTGACTGTAGGTCAAGGGGTGCGGTCTGTGTCTTCTGTAGTCCGATCGATGCGCAAACTTCCTTAAACATCTTCAACTCGAAGTTTCGTCCTTGGTTTGAACCACATTCCGAACCTGCACACCTATTGGTCCACTCTCTGGTCGACAACGGGTTTATAGCTCCTTGGTTTATGGGATCGCAAAAACATCAGGCCTCTTGCTAAAGTAGTCCGGAATTACAAGAATGTAACGATTACCGCTTTTAGTTCCCAGAGATGGGCCTGCGTTTTCGACGGCGATCCTTTCAAAGGTGCACCGATGTTGTAGTGGTGCATTCTACCTATTCTTTCAACTTTGTGCCCCTTACTTGCTGCGCACGTCGGGTACTTCCGGCACCAGCACTCGACTTCGTTTCTCGCCGCTTCACCACTAAAATCGTTTCCGTATGTTTTCCAGTGTCTTGATTCCCTATTGCCCACCATACATAATCCGTTGTGCATTTCCCGCAAAATATCCTGCAGCTTTGACCGTGGAACCACAAGCTGCATCTTAAAGTGTCTGCCATCCGGCATTCCCCATTTTCTTTGCAGAATGCCATCTTGTACATAGAGGGAATCCCACTGGGCCCAATATGCCTTTTATGTAGGACTTCTGTCGGATATATCCCTTGCGCTCGGTTTTTCCATAGTTTCCTTCCATGCAAGGATTGGTTCAATGGCAGCGCCGTTTGGTGTGCGTCACGAAGTTCCTCAGGACGATCCGCACGTTCAGCTCTTATATCTCTAGACATATCTATATCTCTAGACAGAAACACCTTCTTCCTTTTCCTATTGTCGCTCGCAATGTTTATACAATTGGGCTCATGGTCTGCGGGGTAGCACGTCGGCCTTGCAGTGCAGTCTTCTTTTGCGATGCTGGACCTAAGTCATAAGCTTTTGATCGTTCTTGTATACTTGTTGTCGTTCTTGTTACTTAACTTGTTTGCCTTAATCAACCATTTGAGAGCCGCATAGTCTACGCAAGATGACCTTCTGGCCATACAGGTACTTGCTAGTAATAGAGCAATGAGCTCTCGCCTAGTAACACAGTGATTTCTCTCTTCCCACTTTCTCCTGCCGTCCATAGTGTAATCGCGATAATACTGCGCCAACACCCATATCGCTCTCGTCTGCATCGACAATAAATGCGTCTTGCCAGGGGTGGGGTAAGCTTAAGTATCGATGCTTTGCAAGGTCGTTGCTTCAGGTGTTGAAAACTTTTTTTCACTTACCTGATGACCATTTAAACTGTCTTCCCTTCTCAGTTAGCTGGTGCAGACACTTTGCGATCCCGGCGAAATCCTTCACGAACCTCTGTAGTAGTAAGTAGCAAGACCGAGAAAGGTTCTCGGCCAATTTCTCACACCTTCGATTTTCGCCTGATGTGATTCTACTCCTTTCGATGATATCACATGTCGCAGATGCACTTCACTTCTGGCCTGAACAGGGCACACTTCTTTAATTTGGTCTTCAAATTTGCTACGCGAAATCGTGTAAGCACCTGCCTCAAGCTGCCGCGATGTTCAGCGAACGTGTTTCCCACAACGACGACGACGCAATTAAAAAAGAAACACTGTTGCACTACATATACGCCTGTCCGGCACTAGCCAGAGCTATAGACAACGGACATTAGGGAAACCCTTCTTAAACACACTTGAGGAGGTCTCAGGTAAGAGCATTAGAGAACTAATAACATACCTTCATTTGGACGGGTTAGATCGAGAAATAGACCAAATTAAATATCCAGATCACGTTAATGATTCTACCTGGGGTTTCTTTTTTGGAAACAACCACTACTCTCTTCCTATGGCATCGTCCAAGTATACTAGGCAGGTTTTCCACGTCAGATTATGTAAAAACACGTTCCATTAAACAAAGTTGCGGCTCAAAAGGTGGCCGGAGCATTACACAAGCCATAGGCGGTAAACTGCCATAGTTCGTTGCCCGTAGTGAAAAGCGGTATTTTCTTTGTCTTCCAGATGGATTTGTACCTGATAGTAGCCACTTTTCAGGTCAAGGGTGGAAATCCAAGGTGTCAACTATTCGAGGCAAAGGGAAGCTGTCCTTCCGGGAAAAAGAACGAGTCTCTTTTGTTCAGAACCCAGACCTCCGGCGTAATAAGCACACACACTAACCACTACGCCACGGCACCACACCGGTAATACGCCCTTCTTTTTCCCTACTACAACCAGGCGAAGTCCACGGACTTTTCGAGCTTTCAATCAAACCTTCACTTTCCATGGTCGATATCATCTGCGGCGACATCCTTATGTTTCGCCAACAGAAGTCGCCTAGCAGGTTGGTGGATCGGTCTTGCATCTCCGGTGTCTATGCGGTGTTGTACTAAGTGTGTTCGACCATTGTCTAAGTCATGTCAACAGCCACCATTGCTCAAAGATTCTCAGCGTTGTCGTTTCGCATTCGTCGCATATATGCGTTAACGCATATATACATATATACTATACGCAAGTACCTCCGCATATATACTTTAGCTGCTTCTGGCCAGTTTTATGTAGCCAGGACACTTCAGATGATGGAGGCCATGACCTGTGTCGAAAGTGGACACATATTATCCGTTGGCGATGATTGCCTCCACTGCCATACTCTCGGTGCAGCGTTTTGTTTGCGAAACCTGGATAATAATGACATAGTACTGGGGGCGATTTCATCAACTAACTCGCTCTTGCAAAGTGATGTCGACCTTGATGCAGCTCTGCACCGTCGCTATACTTGTGTTCCAGACTGCTACAATTCCAGCATCTCATTTGTTCGTGTTTTGCCTTTGAATGTCGATGCGTTGACATGAGCAATTTATAGCGTAGCCATTTCATTGAAGCTGTAGCTATACCTTGCGAAGCTTGGTCTGCTGCTTCCATTGTCAGGGAAAATGCTAGAGCTTCAGTGTAGCTTTCCATCCAGCAATGGCATTCGTAAACAAGTCGGTTGCCAACTAGTTCAAATTTTCCCTGCTGGATAATGGGATAGGTCAAATTCGCCAATCGCTCGATGTCAACTTGCCACTGTTGAAGCGTTTCACCCCTTGTCTGAACACTTCGGTCGGATCCGGTCAACTTGCTGCATGTGGTCTTCACCAAACCTCATCTCGATGGCCTTTACCATGGTGATCAGTAGAAATTCGGCAGTTGTTCCCCTGAGTGTAAGCGTGATAGTGCAATCGATTTATCTTGGTAGTCCTAGTTGTTTGTCAACGCTGCAGCTTCGAATTTTCTATTAAAAATTGGCAATGATATATTGACCATCAAACAAAGGCAGCGCATTTCCTTTCGTGTAGTGGGCTTTTGTTGGAATATTCCCGAACCTTCTGCTTATTAAGCTTGTCAAGTTATTTAGCCAGAAAGACGTATCTACTGCTCAAGGTACACTTTCACGCGGCCTCAGCCAACAAGCTTCGCCAGCCAGCTCTGTCTCTAGCTAGCCGTCTCCAGTTTCGCACGCCAAGTTGGCTGAGGTCCCCTTCCACTTGCGTGCGCCACCTGAGTCTCGGCGCTCCTCTACAGCGTCGTCCCTGCGGTGTGGATTCGAAGATTTTCCAGGCCGGGGCGTTGGTGTCCATCCACTCTAGATGACCCAGCCATCGTAGACGTTGTGTTTTGACTCTTTTGGCTAGGTCGGTATCGCTGTACAGCCCGTACAGTTCGATGTTATATCTCCTCCTCCACTCTCCGTATATGCAGACGGGACCGTAAATCGTCCGAAGAATTTTCCTCTCAAAGCAGCCTAAAGTGTTTTCATCCGCCTTTGACAGGGTCCATGCTTCTGCACCGTAAAGCAGGACTGGGATGATGAGGGTCTTATACATGGACACTTTAGTTGCTCGAGAGAGGGCTTTGCTACCCAATTGCCTCCTTAGCCCAAAGAAACAGCGATTGGCAAGAGTTATCCTTCGTTTGATTTCAGCGCTGGTGTCATTGTCTGTATCTTAGACACCGCTTTGAAATCTTGGACACTTGGACCGCATAGATTAGTGCCGCCTGTTTAGTATGAAGGGCATTTTGTACGCCTTTGTGTAGACTTCCTGTAAGTGGTAAGTTCCTTTCCATAACTCTGGCAGTTTGTGTTCCGCTTCGCTGTGTTAGAAAGCGTCTTTTTTCGAATAAGTTTTAGTTTCGACCGGTTATTGCTGCATATCTTTGCATCGCCGTGTTAGCAGGAACACCTGATTTTAAGCGCGTCCGTTGTGGCTCCCGTGAAGCCTTTTCCTGCTTTTTTTTAAGCTAAAACGATGGGAAGGAGGCAGTGCGTTATCATCTGATAACTTATTTGTGCGTGCAGTGTGGTTGAAAAAAAAAATGCCGGAAGCTCACAAGATTATACCGGAGGCACAGCTCTACCAGAAATTGCTAAGATTTTTTGCATTATATGCCACGAATATACATAATTGGCAGATAACCATTTCATTTTGTTTGTGCTGTCATGAGTTTAAGATGTGTTTTTTTTTTAGCACAGATGATCAAAAGAGAAGAAATCCGAAATAAAATACGCGAGGACCTCATGAGCGGTTTCAATTTAGCCAATTTAACAAACACGCTCTTTGGTTTTTTAGAAATGTTCCCTTTTTATGTGGGGTGCTTACACACTATGAAAAAAAGTCGCTAAAAATAGGCCATTCAATGCCTAAGACAAAATTACTGCAGGCGACGGAAAAACAGTGTCACGGTTACTTAAGAAGTTGCTGCAGGCTTAAAAAGTAGTATAAGTGAGCGACATAAGACATCACATAATAGAACTTATAGTATTGACCTAATGCATAAGTATTGAGACCTTTTAAGCTTAGGTATTATTTATATGTAGAATAATTAGGGCTACCTAATGGAAATCTTTAAGTCCTCATTAAAGAGTCGTTGCTAAAAAAAACTTTTTATGGTTGTGGCGAAAGTCGAAACCTTTTAGCATCGTTGAGGATATGTAGCCAATATTTTTTTCTCGTGTGATACACACCTCGTACAAAACTTTCTAAGGAAACACTCTGTGTAGGTATTATGTAAATTTTTACTGTGATTTTCCGTCACAGTCTTTGATTGAGTCCTTTGAGGTCCAGCTCATTATTCATGAGCTAATGAATCTAACATCAAACATGAAACTCTCTGTCGCATTACCATATTATAATCAAAGCACATGCATTAGAGTGTCAATATATGACTTCCGAAAGTCATTGCTCTTTACACCAATCCCAATACACGGCCACACCACCTTTTTCCCAGTTTACTTAAACCCTGCTTATTGTAAAACTAAAACAACCTCTCCTTCATCAAAGGTCGCTGCATTGATTGACTTTGAAAGGTAATCTTTTTTTTTCGTGCCTGCGTGTCTTTTATTTTTCTCATAAATATTTATGTGCACTAAAGGGACACCCGATAAGGTAAACCTACTCAATTTTACCTTCGTGGACGCGTCCATTCTCAATTATTCAATTTAGCTGTGCAATTTACAATTCCGATTTATGCAGCAGGGCTATGGACATACAGCTTTGAATTAATTCGCTCCGAAATGGAATAATTTTAATTGCAAAGTCCGTCAATTAGTCAACCGAAGGAAGAACTCGCAGCGTATGGTAGAGGAGGTGGAAGCTGAAGATATGGATCCATGGACAGCCCTTGGGGACATTCCTAGGCCATTATGCGATCATGTATTGGTATATGTATACATATTTATGGGACCTGTAAGGGCCACTTAAGGCTCAAGTGAGACATTTGGTTCTTGAAAGGTCACTTGGTCTGGTTAAGTGCCTAAGAGTCCAGGGCTATCGAAATTGCTTTAGAGCGAGCATTTTAATGTGGCTGCGTGGCTTACTATGCAATGTTTGAAGAATGCTTGAGAAAAATAGCTGAGGTCAAACCAAGCTGTGATTGGATTTCATTTGAAAGTTTTTGCTGTTCTGCGTCCTACAATTAGGGTTTAATTGCAATGAGGTAAGGTAAAGTGGTTTGGAATTTCAGACTTCTGTGGCCTTTCTACATATTATAGGTATACATGCACATGAAATCATGCATAAGTGTGAATGGCAATGTTAGGTAAGTTGAAAGAACCTACTCATTATTTTACAGTCGTAAATGGTTAACCAAAAATGTTGTACGAAAGATTTTATTTCTTTATGTAACTATATATAATGCTTAGAAACATTTTGGTAGAGAGGTTTTAGCTAGACCCACAATTGCAAAAAGAGTGTAATACTATAGTTGCATAGATACGTTAACATGGATGGAGTCAAAAAATAAATAACAAGTGGAAAAGTGAACCAGTGCGTATACGTAAGAATCATCTGCGATAGATTGAAAAATATCCCATCCTGTCAAAAATAGAAATCCAATTCCACGCCTCTATAAAGTTGGCGGGATATAATTGGCATTGATACAATTTTATTATTTTTTATTTCAATGGTGGTGGTCACACCTTCAGTACAGGTCTGTGTTGGGCGAGCTTGTAGATGTATTTGACCTATTTTCAAACCTGTTCTGGTCCAATGGACGAGCACAGGTACAAAATTTTAGCTCTCTAGCTTAACATTTAAAGGCGGCCTTGGCTTAATCAATTATTCTGTCGCTCTTGATCATGTCTCTAAAAGTAAGTATTGACAAATAAGCGGGAGTGTTTCCTCCCGGGAGAGTTTATTAATTTTAATGCAAAGTTTGTAATACAGTGAAATAATCATCGCAGTACCCCTAAGACCTTTTAGAGATATGATCAAGACCGACAGGTGAATCGATTCAGCCATGACCACCGATCGTCCGTCTGTATGTGTGAAGGTTTTAGGTCTTCAAAATCAAGCTAGAGAGCAGAAACGTGTGCACGGCTTGGTTCTTTTGTTGCACAAACAAAGTGGGAAAATTGGCTAAATCCGTCACTGGTCACGCCCACTCTTGGCTTCAATGTGAGACAACCTCTATTTCACATTTTCTTTCAAAATGCCTTTTGGTCAAGTTAGTCAAGGCTTAGGAACTCAAATTTTGGTACAGAGCAATATGAACCCAGGACCTTTAACTAGGCGAAAATTGGACCATCGACCATGCCCACTTTTGATATGCTAAGTCATAAGTGGGCATGTAAATGTGGCAAATAAAAACCCGATTTCTGGGTAAGTTCACTCCAGATAAAAAAAAAAAAACTAGTGGGAAAGTGTGTATGTACAAACTTCAGTCCGTCTGTGATGATTGCAAAATACCATAACCTTTTAAAAAACGGAAACTGCTACGCCTCCAGAAAGTGGGCGAGATATAAAAATTTAACTATTGAATACTTTATAGCTGGTGGTTGTATACATATCGGCCTAAAACTCCGCCTTTTTAACTCAAAAAATTACTTTTTTTAAAGCCACGCCCACAAAAGTGGGCGAAGGCATATACTATATAGGTACATATTTACAAAAAAAGGTTGAAAATGCTAATACCTATGTATCTACAACTTCAACTTTTGTCATATAATTTTTATTTGACAGTAGTAAAATTTCATATATATTTATTGAAAAACATTCATTTTAAGTTAAAATCCCTCAAAAAAGTGGGCGTGGTAAACGAAAGAGCTTCTTTAGCTACCTTAAAGGCAATTGGAAGGCAATGTTACACACTAAAAATGAGTACGCTAGCATCATTGTAACATTGGTAAAATTTGAAAAAAGTAATTTTTTAATAAGAGATGATCGCACACACAGGCTGCAGTGGGCGTGTCTGTGGGTGGATTTAGCTAATTTTCAAATTTGACCTGAAGGACTGGAGTTCTAGCCAACTAACCAACTAACCAACCTTCAGCTCTCTAGCTTAAAATTTAAGGCCTTAAAGTTGCTTACATACGGACGGACGGACGGTCGTTTTAAGGAAAAAAAGGTTTTTTTCTGAAATAATTTTCGTTTTTATCGTATTTTTTCGCATGATTCTAACGAAGTTACAATTAATCGATTTTAGTTTTTAGCCCATGCACACTTTTGAAGGCGTGGCCTATGCAAATAATACGTGAATAAGGGCCAAAAAACTTTAAGATTTGGTACGACACGGTATATAGGGTCGGCTATATAAAGGGTGTTTTTCAACTAGTGCTTATTTCGCGAATGGTAACACTTAGCTCATGTCTGATGTGACAGATAAATAGTTTAATCCTTCCGCTGAACGAATATGGCTGTGTATATGCTTGAACAACGCTAGGAAATATTGACCTGCGAGACCTACGAGAGAAGATGCCGATTTTTCCAAAATTGTAATCTTTTCAGATGAAGCTCATTTTGATCTTGGCGGGTACGACAAAAAAGTGAAATTGTCGCATTTGGGGCACAAAAAACCCTCACGTATACATTGAAAGGCCGATACACCCAAAACGAGTCACTGTTTGGTGCGGTTTTTGGTCCAGAGGCATAATTTTTCTTCGAAAATGAGCTAGGAGTGGCCCCTACAGTCAATGGCGATCGTTATTGGGCCATGTTGAACAAATTTTTTTTCAACACTTGTATCAACAGGAGGATATTGGCAACATTTGGTTTCAACAGGACGGCACTACGTGCCACACAGCCGAAGCTACACTCGATGTTTTGCGCCGTGTTTTTGAAGATCGCATTATCAGCCGCAGAGCTGATGTCGTTTGGGCACGATTTGGCTGCGATTTGACACCGTTGGACTATTATTTGTGAGGTGCCGTAAAAGATAAGTGTTATGCCGATAAGCCAAAGACAATTGACGCTTTAAAGGACAATATTCGTGAAGCTATTGGTGAAATACAGCTGCACACAAACAATTATGTGCTTAAAAATTGGACCGATCGTGTAGGCTACTGCTTGGCCAGACGAGGCAGCCATTTGAATGAAGTTATTTTCCATTATTAACCGGAAAGATTGTACATTCAAATAAAAAAGAAATTTGAGAAAATATTCAGTAGTGTTTTTTATAGCATTTAAAAAAAATGTTATTTGGCGAACCCTTTAGAATTTTGTCATACTTGTTTCTTTCCAGTATGAGGATTGTAGCGGATATATGTTTTGGACTGATACATAAGTTTTTCGACTGCCCACACCAGTGGTCCTCGTGCTGATCACTAAAAACGTTGTGCCATGATTGAATAGAGAATTTTGCATTAGGCACTTCAAGATTTATGTTTGTGCTTTTTTGTACTACAAGCAGTACGAGCTTACAAAATTCTCATTGACACGCCCACTTTTTATACCCCACCCCATAGGATAGGAGGCATATAAAGTTTAATTCATAGTTCGTAACAGAGACATAATCACCGTAGACCCCCAAGACCTTAAGGGCATATGATCAAGACCGAATCGTAAGTCGAATAAGTCATGTCCGTCCGTCCGTCTGTCGGTAGTTTTTAGGCCTTAAATTTTGAGATAGGAACTTGAAACGTTACTTATAAGCATGAAAATGAAAGCGCTGAAATTTGATGTGCGTTATCCTCGCATAAGTGTACTGTGATTGGCATTTCAGAAAAAGGGAAAAACAGCCCTCATGTGGGCGTGGTCATATTTAATTTGTATTCTAATAAACGATTTTTATTCGATATATTTTCATAATACAAAAAACTTGCACTGTAAAAATGTTCAGATATGTGTGAAAGCTATCAAATGAAATAAATAAATTTATGCCACGCCCACTTTTGGGGCCGTTTTTAAGTATAAACCAAATTTTAATACGATAATGCACGATAATCAACACGTGTGTACCACTTCTTATGAAAAATATGAGCAAAACGAATAATGTTATTGAAAAGGGGTTGACGCCACGCCTCTTTTTTCTTAACTGAGAAGATTCTTAACTGAGAAACTCTAAATACAATTCACGTTAATAAAAACTGAAATTTAACAACCAAGACTTATGACGCATTCCGGAGCTTGACAGTGTTTAATTGGGAGGGAGTATCCAACGATTCTCGAAAAAGCGTCTTTTGACCTTCATAAAATTGATCGCTCGATTAAAAAAAAAAATTAAGACAGTTTTTTTTTTTACTTTTATAGATGCATCTCTAGTGGGTCAATTAACCCCGTTTCGGGGGTAAGTCGACTCACACTAGCTATTTGGCATGTGGACTCAAGCCTTGTAACACTAAACTATTACTAAAACTTTAAAAATCTGGACTAAATAATCAAGGTTTGTTTATTTTCTTTGAAATAAAATTGAAAAATCACATTTCCGACCACTAAAACGACCGCAGCTAGTGGTACGTCCTTTAACTACTGATAGTGTTAGGTTCTTTAACTTCTAATTTCTTCATTACTTAGGCAATAATTAACCGATTCAAAGTTGGTTTGGACGTTTGTGCACAGTTTCTGAATGGTTCAGCACTAGGAGTTCTTTTTTTTAGTTTTCTTGGTGTATACATTTTTACAAAAGGAGTTAGTCAACCATCCCCGCCTGACCATTTGGCGATCAACAAGATTTTTATCAAGAAAGAAAGAAACAATATGAAAATAATATGAAAAGTTCATATACCTATCAACCTAACTGGATAGAACCCAGATAAAATTTAAGTCAGACGCTGGAATAAAATAGAAAAAAATAAAATAATAAACAAAGAATTGTTTTTATCAAATAATTCTGCCACCTGAGGAAGGCTTAGCAGGTAGTCGTTTAGACCAGAAATGGACATATATTTCCTGTCATAGTTTTAAAATAAACGCCAGCACCCGGCTTTCTCCCACTAATTTTACTTTGATCTATATAGATTTAATACTTTATCAATAGTTTTTAAAAAAGTTTTGATACTACCATGATGTTAGTAGGATGTTATCATGTCATGGTATCTCAATACCCGGCTTAGGACCTAAACTATTTTTTTTACCGTTTTGGGCTCAAGATTTGAAAGAGATGGCTTTTACTATTGAGAGATTTATATTTTTAAGTTAAGACAGTAAAATATTTCTTTTTCGGGATTTCAAAGTTTTCTGTACTAATCTAAAACAAGTTGTCATAATAACATCCGCAATGATTTCAGATCCTTTAAAGGAGAAAAAACCGATGCCACCAGCATCCAAATAGAAAAGTGCTATTTATCGATGAAGTCTTTTTCCCCAACAACGGAGGGGAATCTTATATATTTTCGTAGAAATAAACCTATTTGCTCCGGTAGATCAAAGTCACAGCACAGCAGCAATTGCCAACTATTTATGTATTTGTGGCTAATCGCAGAAAGCATCCGCTTTGCTCCACTGCACCAGCATCTAAACGTCGAGTTCGTGCTCACCTTTTGCACCCTGGAAACGGACGGTTACTGCTTCCCGTCTGCATGAGTACATATAAATAGGAAGCATGCATTTATCACGCCACACCAAGGTGTGTATGTAATTAATATCTAGAGAAAAACTAAAATTCACGCGAACATAAAAAGCACAAATAGTCTTACTGGGACTCCCAGTTTGCATTTCTTTGTGGGACCGATGGGGAAAGGATAAACTTGCGAGCATGCTAGGCCATCCGGGTAGGTAAATGGGGTGGTGGAAGGTAAAAGATATTTACTCTTAATTTCACACATCTGCGAGTTTAAAGCCAAGTGTGACGGCGCAAATTGCCGCTGCACCACGAAATTCGAGAAAAGATATCTACACGAAAAATGTTTGAGGACGAGAAGGCCTTCACTTCAAATCAGAGTGTTCTTCCTACCTTCTCGTACCTACCTTCCTACCTATATATGCAAATTCGAAATTTATTTTGGCGCGAACGAATCACGAAACGAGATCTCGATCGGGAGATAAAAGTTCCTGTGAACGTTAAAACTGGAGAGAGGAGGCTGTAACATACTTCCACGCGTTGGCTGGCTTCGGATTTCGGATCAAGTAGGTAGGTATATGCGCGGGAACATAATAAAGTATCTCTGTAAGGTTTTGGCGCGTCAGAATTTTCCGTTTAACCTTATTTGGAGATACAAGATACTTTATATTACAAATGTACCTTACCTACCTATATCTGTATCAAAAGACGTCGCATTGCATTGCATAGATTTATGTGACTTAACATGTCCATAATATAACAACACATTTAACTCAGCGCAGCTCGTTTCACATCAAACAATTTTGCTTTTTTTCGGTGTGGGTAAGGTAGGTATCTGCTGCGTCAATTTGAGATTCTAATGTTCCACAGTTGAGTGGAGAAATGGCGTGTGTTGGTGTGACCCCATATAATAAAGTCACTGGTAAACGAGAAACTTTTGTAGTTTATGTACCAACCTAGGTACTCATAAATATAGAAACGCTTTTACTGACATTATTGCATAGCATAGTGACAGCGCTACCCACGTACCTAACAATTGTATAGATGCTGTACCTATTTGCCAGCACAGCAGTTGTTGAAGCGTAAAGAATTTTGCTTGGCATTGCCAGGTGTGTGCCTATAGTTTAATGAAATTTCAGCGAAATGTTTTTGTGCAGAGGTATGGTAGGCATGCCTACACATTAAGCTCATTTGTTCGTGCGTCTGATACCCGCAAGTTACCCCAACGGGTTAAGTTTTATGTCGGACGGTTATTAGGTATAATATTTCTCAGTGATCTCTGGATTGTCAGTGATCCCAATTAATTTTTGCATTAATTATTTTTAATTAGCAACCATACTAGGAGCTCATCCCATTTACTCGAAAGGATATAAAAAGATGCGCATTGTAATGTCTTCTGCCTTTTCCCCTAAAGATACTGATCCAGTAACAAGCTGCATTGCACCAAAAGAATTTAAAAGCAATAATCGCTAAAGACAATGGTTGCTCATCAATCAACTTTTAAGTCCTCCTTCGGAAAATCTGAGTGTAGGTACCATGTCAAAGTCTCTTATATGATCCTTTCGATTGCCGTTTTTTATGCATTCGTCATTTTTTTCGACAATGCGTTAGCATTTTCAACGGCAGTATAAAACTCTTTCAGGAAAATATGATTAAATCACTTGGTTAAGGTACTTTGAGTGGCTTAATTAATGTCTTTAAAAACGGCTTATACCGAGTACAAGCACACGTAACAACGTGATTGGACGGACGGACGTACGCCTAGAACTTCGAAATTCTCGACGCACTCGACGAACAGTAATTGTCTTTGTTAGGTGCATGTATCCTTCTTGCAATTCGTTGAGAAGACCTTTAAACGTACGCCCAGAGCTTCGAAATAATCAAAGCAACGCACAAGATTCTATAGCAAATGCTTTGATCAACAAGAAAACTTTGACCAAGCTTCCAAAAACTGGTTCAAAGCGATGCTCGATTCTTCATGCCAGATGTTTCATGTCTCATTTTATATGTCAGATTTTTCAAGACAGCTTTTTCATGACAGATTTTTCATGTTAGATTTTTCATGTCAGATTTTTCATGTCAGATTTTAGATGTCAGATTTTTATTGTCCGATTCCTTATATCAGATTTTTCATGTCGCATTTCGCATGTGTGATTTCTTAAGTCAGGTATTTCATGTCAGATTTTTCATGCCACAATTTTCATGTCGGATTTTCATATCACATTTTGCATTTCAGATTTTCGTGTCAGATTTTCCATGAAATATTTTTCATGGGCAATTTTTGATGTCACACTTTTTATGTTTGTTTCACACTTGAGGTTTTTCCATGTCAGATTTTTCATCTGAGAATTTTCATGTCAGATTCTTATTGTCCGATTTTTCATGTCTGGTTTTTATTGTTCGAATTCTTATGTTTAATCTTTCATCTCAGTTTTTTGTCAAATTTTTCATGTCAAATTTTTGATGCCAGATTTTTCGTATCAGATATTTCATGCTATACTTTTCATGTAAAATTTTTTCATGTGTGATTCTTCATTTCAGATTTTTAATGTCAGACTTTTTTATAGCGATGGATAAACAGTAAGGAAAACCAAAGTTCTCGATAAAGGGCCACGTTCCCGTAAAGTTAAGCGGTTTTTCCTCACGGCGGCGCTGGGTTTTGGACGATTTTGTTCCTTGTAGTCGACGTCAACGTGGCAAACCTGACAATTAGTTTAGATAATTACCTGTTTGGAATGGCCCTGCAGACGAGTAGCTAGTAAGTTAGGCTAGTTAGTTGACTCTTTATTTTCTTGCGAAATAAAAATAAAATATTTTACAAAAGTAGTCGTAGGACTAGATGGTGAAGCGCAGTCTTGGCGAGCAATGTTTCGAATTGACTGGCATCAGGATGAGCCATCTGCTATTCGCAGTGATTTTGGCCATCCTTGCATCATCCAAAGAGGAACTTCAACGACCACTGCATAGGTTTAAACGTGAACAAGTCGGAAGTGATGGCTGTTTCCCGAACTCCTGTAGGAGTGATACTTAGTTATCCTGTAAAATTGGCCAAGCTGGAGCAATAGTAAAGGAACTGAACCGGCCGGTCATCAGGAAAGCTAAGCTTGGAGTGAAAGCAAAGATCTCAATTTTTAATTCAGTGTTCGTTCCGACCCTCATCTATGGTCATGAAATTTGGGTAATCACCGAGAAAATTAGATCGCGGTTAAAAGCTGCCGAAATGAGATTCCTGAGGTGCGTTGCTGGTGTTACTCTAAGGGATAGAGTGAGAAACGTCAGTATTGGTGGGAATATTAATGTTGAACAGCTACTTCTCCGAGTGGAGCGATCGAATCTTCGAAGGCTTGGACACGATGTTCGCATGCCCCCTGACAAGTCTGTCAGTAGTAAGTCTAGTAAGTTTCTAGACAGGTCATGCAAGCCGAGATGCGAGCGCGTCGCCCCCCTCGTAGGCCAAGAAACAGGTGGTGAGATCAGGTAAAGAATCTCTCTGAGTCCCGCCTGAGGATTGCGCCGGAGTCTCTTGAGTTGGTGGCGGAAGATCGAGAACGATGGAAAGACCATTTAGCCACCCTCGCTCCGCGACCCTTTTTAAGTATAAGCGGCATTCGAAAATGATGATGATGATGATGCGGTTTAGCTGAAGGCCGTCTACCAGAGCAAAAAACGTAAATATTGAAAATATATTGAAGACGAGTATAATGTACAAAAGTTTGCAAGCGAAAATTGAAATAACAGGAAGCGGAGGTCCGAGCAATGAACGATCCTACCTTCTAATTGCGCCCCATATATGGAAATTTTTCGAGTTTACCAATAAAAATGAGGGATTTTTTTTTAAGTTGTCATCAATACGAAACATGAAGTCCAGTTTCCTGAGCCAAGAGGAACCTTTTTTCTGACAGTCCGAGATCATTATAAAAATTATCCTTATAGGCTTGTGCGGCTCATGTTGATTTGTTTAGAGCTCAGGAAAACACATGTTGGTGTTCCCGTTTTAAGATTAACGGGATTTAGGGCGGACTCAATATGCGGCATGTCAGGACGGACAGGGAAATACCTTCGTTTATTAATAATTAGCAAACCAGAATGACGATTTTGATAAACAATTTTTTTCTGTATATACATAAGTTTGGAATGAATATATTTTTTAAATTCAAAATATGTATGTAGCTAGGTATCCGCTTTGGAAGTCACGTAGGTTAGGTAGATCCTTCAGCTACCTATTTTTTAAGCGTGAATCGATCCAAGCTTAAGTAAGATTTCAAATCCGTACAAGAGTTCGGTACCTATAAAAAAAAAGCCAAAAAATGGCGCATTTTTAAAAGTTGTAGGAATTTCATATTATATTCTAAGCTTGGTCATGTTTAAAAAGTAAGCGTGGTGTGCTCATGATGGGACCAATATATAAATTTGTCTACTCCAATAACTCTTACAGCTCTAGAATGTAATTTAAGAAGGTACCTATGTATACTTTTTAAATGTATAAGAGAGGTGCATTCATGCATTAAAGTCGATTATTGGTAGTACACACTTACTCGGTCTTAAAGCAAAGAACTTTCATGACGATCATGTTTCAGTTTTAAAGGTTATTATCCTTAATCAATAAACCAGTGATTATCAATTCAACGGCAGACGGCGCAAAGCCATGTTGAATCATATTTATATTTCAAATAACCTTTGTACACTTTGAAAGCAAAAAAAGAAATATACTGAATTGAATTAAACCAGTGATTATTATCGTATGTAATCCTGTTTGTAATTATAAGCATTTTCAGAAAATCGCATTAAAAAAGAGAATCGTATAGCAAGACTTGGGGCAATGGGTTCTAACAGAGATTAAACCAGCACTTAAGCATCAGCTTTTTAAAATGTGATAAAATCAATGCATATTAATGGCCACCACCCGGGGAGTCATTTACAATGCAATAAGCCAAAAAAAAACAAAAGTATCTGGCAACGCTATTTAGCTGTTTAGTGTATTACATACCAATTCGTCGTGTCGTATCCCCTAGTTGCCCCTCGTAAGAGTGAAAAACTACTCTGATGCCAAATTAAGGTCAATGAACTTTGCACGACGATAGTTTCACATTTTGTTAGTGTACCTTCTAGCACGTTGTTTCCAGTGCGCTCCAGCTGTTTGCTCTTGTGTGCAATTTACACACACACGCACGCATACTGATTGATTCAATGCGAGGATGACTGGCCCCAGCATGGAAGTGGAGAACTGGCAACAACGACATGATGGTTGGCTGGAATGGTGGAGCCATAAAGTGGGTTCGAGTTTTAAGATACGTAGATACTTATTCCCATTGCAGTAGCGGCAATCGCTTCTTATTGCAATTTCCTTTACTCTAGCGTTGTCGCTGGGTATATTCTATCGCTCCACTAAACGCACACTTTCGTGGAACATTTTTATGATAATTGTTCACACGTTGTACTACATTTTGCCACTATATTTTATTTTATTTTGTTTTTTTTGTTGCCATAATACTGATGCTCTGTGGACTTTGTTGTGGTCTTGGTTTTGGTTTCGGTTGCTTTTAGTTGCAGTTAGTTCAGTTTCAGATGCAGAATTATGCTTTTCAGACTTGCAGAATGGGGGTTTCTTTTAGTTTTTGGACGTTCTGCGGTTGTCCTGCTCTTCTTAGATTTAATTTATCGTATATTATCAGTGTGTGAGTTAGCTGCCACATAATTTATAGCTGTGAAAAACACAGCGATAATGGTATTTACGATGGGGTCAACCGCACGTACTGGGTTCTCTATGAGACACAAAAGAATACCGCGCATATGTAGGTATATAGACTGTATCGTAAGGAATTTAAAGACTACCTGTGCGTGTGAGTTCGAATCCTTTCCATTTTTATAGCTTTAGAAAAAAGCCGGCCAAAAATGATGATGAGAAAAATCTCCTCCACTTAGAGCCGGCTTTTTAGTGCTGAGTTAAGCCCAGCTTAAACTATTATCTTTTAGTCCAGCAGCAAAACAAATCTGTAGTTAACCCAGCGAGCGATTTTTCAGTGTAGATTTGACTCCGTCAACAAAGTTGTCAAAATCTTCGACTCTCGAAGTTATTGGATCTTCCATTTCTCACTTCACATATGTACATATAAAAACACAGGAACAGAAGTTCGAGTAATTTTCAGATGTAGTTTTTCACAAAAAAACGCAAAGCCACTGCCTTTTCCCAAAGAAAAAAAACATTCAAAGAAAATCTTATAAAGTTCATAATAACTGAATTTTCTTTTTGAAATTTCTTGTAAAATTTTTATATCTGGTTTTTCCTCACAAATAACCAGATATGTATAAATTTACATTCTCTATTTAATAGAATTTGAAGAAAAAACTGTGCCAAACATTGATTATCCAACAAGTGAAGGCAAAAGTTACAGTTCGTAAAGCAAGCCGATAATATGCCATCTTAGCCCACATTGTAAATTGCTGATGCTATTGTTTTCGTTTTTGAAGTAAGTTTAAACCCTTCAAAAGTATTTCGTTATCATTTTTATTTGTTATTTTTCTTAGATGCGTGTTGTGACCACGCTTTGTTTTACTAACTATCGAAATCAGCATAGACATTTCCAAATTAGGCAAAAAAATCTATTTTTTTGAATTATTTTTTTTTTTGTACAATTGACTTCTAAAAAGAGAGCATGGCAAAAAACTTTGTTGGTTGTAAACAATAAAAAAATTTATTTCTTATTCTAAGAAATCCATGTTTTCCGGAAACTTAAAAGTGTTTCTTAATTTTACCTCTAAATGTGGGCGTGGTGCAAACAAAATGTATACCTAAAACTAGGCATTTTCGACATAATCTATAAGGTAACAAATGAGTAAGTGCAAGAGTTTGTCTGCGACAAACTTTTATATACCCGACCCTTTATACCATGTAACACCAAATCTTAAAGTTTCTTGGCCCGAATTCATATATTATTTTTATAGGCCACGCCCCAAAAAGTGGGCATGGGCTTGAAATTAAAATCAATTACATAATTGTAGTTTCGTTAGAATCATGAGAAAATACGGTAAAAGCAAAAATTATTTCAGAAAAAAACAGTTTTTCGTAAAAACGCCTCTAAAAAGTGCGCGGAGCTCAAAACTTTGTACGAGGAAAACTTAGCAAATACCAATATTTTCAATATTTGTCATACAATTTTTTTTTATGATTTGGAGTCAACTTTCCGAGTAATCGGGCAGTCCAACTTGGCTTGTTTAAGGTCTTAGGCCAATATTGCTCAGTGCCAAAATTTGAGTTCCTACGCCTTGTCGAAAATTAATTTTGAAAGAAAATGTGAAAAAGAGGTTGTCTAACATCGAAGCCAGTAGTGGGCGTGGCCGTAGACGGATTAAGGCAATTTTCACACTTTGTCTGTACTTAAAAAAAAACCAAGCCGTATACTATGTGTCAGCTCTCTAGCTTGATTTTGAAGACCTAAAACCTTCACACATACAGATGGACGGACGGACGGACAGTCGGACGGACATGGCTTAATCGATTCACCTGTCGGTCTTGATTATATCTTAAAAGGTCTTAAGGGTCTACGAATGATTATTTCACTGTATTACAAACTATGCATTTGAATTAATGTACCCTGGGTCGGGTATAAGAACTTTTCGTTGTAGAGCAAATTTCTCTAATGGATGCTACGCACATAATAGATCTTCTTTAAGGGGGGTCTATCGACTTTATTTTTTTTTTGTATGTCTTACAACGTCAAATTTTCACTTTTACTCTACCTCAAATCCAGTGAGTTGGTGCTACAGTGTGTACGCAGAAGTTACGGTCCGTAAAACGGACCGTTGAATACCCCATCCTATCCCACATTGTAAAATGCTGATGGCATTGTTATTTTTTGACATTTTACAAGTAGTGCAAATTTCGAAAAGGGGCGTGGTCCAACCACCCCTAATAACAAACTATCAATTATAAGATATTTCCACAGATATTTCCAAGTTACGCTTAAATGTACGTAAAAGGCAATTTTTTGGTGCAAATTGAGTATTTTTGAAAAATCGACCCCTAAAAGGGGCCGTGGCTAAAACTTTTGTACGAATGAAATCTGGACTGAAGTTTCATTTACCTAACTTGCTATTTTTTTTTGTTTCATCCTTTCTTAAATTAGGCTCAAGGCCAGTCGAAACTACGTTTTTCTGGAAAATTTTAGGTTTAAATATGGGCGTTAAATATGGGCGCGGTCCAAAGTTTTATATGAAACAAAGGCAGAACTAAGTGTTTTCTATATAAAATATTAAGAATTTTTTTCCAATTTAGAGCAAAAACATTGAATAAAATGCATTTGAAAATTTACTCTTGAAATATGTAGATGCCACGCCCACTGGAGGAGGTTTACCGATTGAATTTATCTTTTTTGTGTCTTAAATTCATTAGGAGATGCTTAATGTCAACGTTCAGCCTTTTAACACGTCTTACAGTGCTGAAAGCTCTGGAGCTGGTTGCACATTTAGTCTTGTTGTGGGCGTGTCAGAAAGCGGATTTCGAAAATGTTTACACTTGTAATGCTTCGCATGACGTGGAACTAGCGTACGAAATTTCAACTATATAAAATCAATAAATAGAGTGGCGCAAGAACTCGAGGTGAACCAGGGCCAACTCCCCAACAATATGTATGCTGTGTGTGTTAATTTCGTCACATTCAAGGGGACCTAAATTTTTTTGCCGAATCCGAACGGCACTCTGAGAAGTTTTTCAAGACAAATGATACTCTCGGAGGGCTTGTCAGACCCTCGCGAAAGGTGGGGGCCGTGAAAAAGAACAAGCCTTTTTTTTTCAAAAAGACGATGGCAGGACGAAATTTCAACTCCCTAGCTCAAAATTTAAGCCCTAAAAACATGGACGGATGGACGGACATGGCCTATTCAATTCAGAATTCGGTTTTCATCATATGCCCTTAAGGTCTTGGGAGTCTTCAAACTATGTGACAAACTTAATAAACCTCTTATCCTATGGGTTGGGGTATACAAATTGATTTTTACAAAACTACTCACCTTTCATTAACGCCCTGGAGTAAGCATTGAGTTTAAACTTGGAAATAATTCCCCAAAGGAGTGGCCATCATCACTCTTCCATCATCAACTAACCACAAACGTGAAATGGTTTACCTAATTACCGTTCATTTATGCCATTAGCCGTCGTCTTATTGAAGCATGTTATTTTCAGTTTCGACATTTCAATGGTTCCGAACATCTAAATTGGGTGTGTTCCGCAAGCGCAGAAGGCCACAGGCAGCCTTATAATATCAGCTTTCTGCAATATACCTGAGATACCTACCCACATTCATCAATTTGTGTTCGCTGTTAAAATGCCAAATTCTCATTGCATCTTAGGAAACAAGCGTGTAACATCTCGGTTAACAAATTTGTGTCGGCTTGTAGGATATGTCTGCATTCGATGAAAGCCTAAACCAAAACCGACTTGAGCGAGCACAATTGAAAAATGCTTCACCTATACGAGAGGAGACTGGCGGGAAAAATTTGCGGATTCGACCTGCAATAGAAATCGTGACATGCACAAAAGCAATGAGATAGATAGATTTCACGGATCCAAATAGATAGACATTCGCTCTTGACGTAGCAGCACTCATTACATTTGTTGCAACTCTAAGAAAGCAATCTCCGGCTGACAATAAAATAGGAAATGTAAAGCGTACATACATATTTAAGAACAAAGACACATACATATCGGTCTTCGTATATCGGCCTTAAAGGCGATTTACGCTCTTGTGACACAAGAGATACAGTGCGATCCAAACACAAAGGCACAAAGAATTTCTTTATGCTTTTTTCTTTCTTTTATTTGGTGTGCAATTTTTTTTCTGAACTGGGTCATTGGACACATAAACTTAAGGAGATTTTATAATGGATGCGAGGTGGAATGTGGAGAAATGCGGTAGCACCGCTTGTGCCACTTAATGCATGTCAGGAGCAAGATAAGTCTGGTTGAGATGAGTTCTCGCTCCATATTAATGGTATCTACATACTTTCTCACCGATCTACTTGTGAATAATGAAATTATTTTAAAACTCAAAGCTTAGAATTTAATAAAAGTTGGTCATCTTGTTTTAAATACAAATCAACATGATTTGAGTTCCACAAAATTTTGCATCACATTGCACTTTCATATGACAAATAAAGTAGTTTAAAATGGAAAATACAAAAAAAAAGTAGTCCAGTTTAACTATGCACAAAAATTGAGTTCCTTCGCCTTGTCTCCCTTGCCAGGCATTTTGTCTACCTGAAGCGCCGTGTATAACTTGGTGAAAAAATATAAGTTGGGGGTGTGTTTGACATATTCAAGTTAATGCGGAGCGTGGCTGTGGGCGGATGCTGACAGTTTTCATACTTTTTCCGCACAAATTTAGAGCCAAGCTACAATTCTAGCTGACGGAAGGACGAATGGACATGGCATAATCTTATCTCTTAAAGGTCTTAGGAGTCTTGGGTCCTTATTTCACTTTGTTACAACCTATGCATTAAAATAAATATAATTTGAGAAGGGTGTAAAAGCGGTTCGCAATCTATCGGATTGTTAAATTTTTCAAAATCAGGTCGAATTGTGTTCTCCTTGACGACCAAAGTTTTATTTGAAAGAAAGGCTTCCATTAGCCACGGCTTTTCACATTCTATATGCAGTTATCAAATGTTTTTCTGAGCTATTTATTCGTAATAATCGATTTTGTATTCCCCAGAGCTTGTAAGCATCCACCATCAAAAAGTCGGTTTTCATTGGATTAGTAAAATGTTATAATGAAATCATTATGATTACATTACTTTAGCAATTTCTACACCAACACATGATGATAATGATGATGATGACGTGAATAGCTGGCACTATAATAGTCGCCACTTTAATGTGCAAATTCCATTACAACTTTACCCTTTATTTGAGGCCTTAAGGGTTATAATTGAAAGTTATGCATGGGCAAAGTACATCTTAATATGTGTTTTTATGTTTGGCAACAAATCCTTACCCTTTGGCAGGATGCTTTGTGAAGATTTGTATCTCGAATTTGAGTTAGATGGATAATTACAACTTGGGACGGAGTTTGTGCTATCCAGAATCACAATAACAGCTTTATAGGAAGTAAGGACGAAGTTATAGTGGTGATGTAGAACGACTGGGGTCGGTTGGTGTTCATAGTGTATGGCATGTTTGATTATCATGGTGGATGAAATCATATGGCTGAAGATTTTTTTTCCAATTAATGTAAAAATTCAAATTGATTTTCTGTAAGTCCTACACTTACGAAATGAATTATAATTGCCTATTCAAACACACCATAGTCTTATCAATGCTCGTAGCTTCTACGTCATATCTCTACGAGTATTACGAGAAAAGCGTACTCTTGGCCCTTGTCGATGTCAGTCACAGACTTATCGTTGGATCCTGGGTCTCGAAGGTAAGTGTCTATTTATCGAATTCTACTAACTTGTATGCGAATATACAGCACGCACAGCAAACATGGATGGAAAAGTCGGTCCTGGTCAGGACAATAACCTCTTGGGGCAGTTACAGTAATGATGCACCGACAAAGGAGCATGTTATTAACGTTCATTAGCTACTGCTTAAGAGTCAATATTGCTTGAAGAGATACTGTTTAGCTTTGATATCGTTAAGAACCTAAAAAAGTTTATTGGTGCGTTCTTTTCAGCACCAAGCTACGATTCGGTGCTTCACCAAGCATGAACGTCGAATTGAGACTTAAAAAAATTTGATATGTAAGGATTTATATATTTTTATATTTTTTCTCTTCTAGCTTCGCGAGTATGATTTCGGTCATACAGACCAACCTTTCTAAAAAATCTAGCAAAAAATAAACAGTGTTATGATGGTTGTTATGTTGGGCTCCGGCTATAATAACCGTAAATCGAAAATGAAATTACATCTCAACATTGGAGGATAGTTTCACTGTGAAATTATTCCCCAAATCAAAAAGTCCCCAAAAAAATACGAAATTAGTCATGTTTATCGTTTCAAAAACATTATAGTCCAGTAATTTTAGGCATTTTTGGCTCAAATCTGCGGGAAAATTCCTAGTGAGCTAAATTTTTGTACACGACTTTATTAAGGGGAGGTCTTCCCCAGCGCCGAAGTCAAAACTCAAGTAAACGTATCTAAATGTATTAGTAAAATGATATTATTTCTCTTAACTTTATTTCTTTCCGCTCTTTCTAGTATCTACAAAATACTTTTTCCACACTTTAGCTCTGTTAAAATGGTGCTAGCACACTGGTTTTTAGTATGTGACACTACTTTGTAATTGTCTTTGAGGCAGCAGAAAAATTTTGGCGTTTACATTAACTACGCCCACTTTTAAAGGAGTTTTAAATTAAAATGACTGTTTTTCAATAAATTTATATATGAAATTTAATAAAAAATTATATTACAAAAGTTTTAGATATTAGCATTTTCTATATTTTTTGTATTCATTATACATATCTCCGCCTACTTTTGTGGGCGCGGCTAAGAAAAAAAAATTTTGTTAAAATGACCGGGTTTTAGTCCAAAATGTATGCAACCACCTAGCGTTAATCATTCAACAGTTATATTCTTACATCCCGCCTACTTTTTGGAGGCGTGGCAGGTTTCGTTTTGGTAGGGTCGGTTATTTTCCAATCTGTCGCTGGCGGACTGAAGCTCTCGCATACGCACTGTTGCACTTTCCCACTTGTTTTAACTATAACAGGTATGGAAAAAGTTAAAGTTTCCATCGAAAGAGCATCCCTTGGGTTTTATAAAAAAAAAGTCGCTCGACTTACAAAAATGCAGTTTTATGCAGTTTTTTTTACCTTTGCAAAAGCATCTCGAACTGATCAATTAACTCCGTTGTCGGCGTAAGACGACTCACGCTTTGGGGCATGTGGACTCAAGCCCCTTAAAACTAAACTCTTACTAAAACTTAAAAAAAAAAATTGGACCAAATTGATTAGATCTAAATTTTCTCTGATAAACTAAATTTTCACTGAACACTGAAATAGCAGCAGCTACTGGTACGAAAGGTTCTTTTACCGGCTGATCCAAATAGCTTCATAATTGCTCAAATTATACACATAATTGCAAAAAATTGTTTTCTTAAAATATTTCTGCCAAGACGAGCACTACAGACTAGAGATTAAGGTGGCTTACCAGGTAGACGTACATACAATATAAGTGCAGGAGTGGACATGCATTTCATGTCACACTTTTAAAATAAACGCAAGTCGAAATACCCCTGCAGTCAACTAGCCATGCTTTCCCCTACTAATAAAAACTGTCGAAAACATCCGTATGGCAAAAAAAAATCCACAATTTTTTGTTCTTTTTTAGAACAATTAAGGGACTTTTTTCATCATGAACAAGTGGGTAAGAACAAGAGTTCGTCTATTAAAAACTTCTAAATACCCGACCCTATTATTTGCCTGAATTCATATGCCGCATTTTAATTCTTTGTATTGGCCACGCCCCCAATAATAGGTTTGGGCTAAGAACTAAAATCAATTATATAACTCTAATCTCGTTAAAATCATATGAGAGCATTAAAAGCGAAATGTATTGCTGAAAAAAAGTCTTTTCTTAAAAACTGCCGCTAAAAATGAGCGGAGCTCAACACTTTGTATGTAACAAATTTAGCAATTGGTTATATTTTTAATATTCGTCATAATTTTTTTTGTTGATTTAGAATTAATTTTCCGAGAAATCAGGGAGATTATATCACTGGGAGGATATTTCCCGGAACCGTTATATTGGGCTCGTTGTTGTTGTGTTTGCTATATGATTCTTTGAAGCAAAAATCCTACATTCTCACAAAGAAAGTAAAATATTTTAGGCTTTTATTAAAATGCAATTCTTGTAACTGCATGTAGGATATCGGAAGGAAAGAGGGAAGTAGTTAGTTCAATATCCTACAAGAAAGGCTACCTTCAAATGCTTTTGATGTCTTGCAAGGATATTTACGTATATAGCTAGCACTCTTCGGAGTTCATATGCACCAACAGGGGCAATCGAATCATAGAAAATTCGCTACACTCCGGACAAAAAAATATCTTTGATCATGTTTCAGCCTATCGTTGAATTTTTCCGAGAAATCGAGCCCTTACACTCTCATTGATGGATTCTTGGGCTCCAGCTATCCTAAACTACGCAGTTCTGTACTCCACACCTGCCTCCATAGCAAGCTGCTTCATTCCGCAAATATTTTCTGCAGAGGCAATGCTTACTTACTTAAGGTGGCGCTACAGTCCGGGGTGGACCTGGGCCTCAACCAACAAGCTTCGCCAGCCAGCTCTGTCTCTAGCTAGCCGTCTCCAGTTTCGCACGCGAAGTTGGCTGAGGTCCCCTTCCACTTGCGTGCGCCACCTGAGTCTCGGTGCTCCTCTACCGCGTCGTCCCTGCGGTGTGGATTCGAAGATTTTCCGGGCCGGGGCGTTGGTGTCCATCCGCTCTAGATGATCCAGCCATCGTAGACGTTGTGTTTTGACTCTTTTGGCTAGGTCGGTATCGCTGTACAGCCCGTACAGTTCGATGTTATATCTCCTCCTCCACTCTCCGTCTATGCAGACGGGACCGTAAATCGTCCGAAGAATTTTCCTCTCGAAGCAGCCTAAAGTGTTTTCATCCGCCTTTGACAGGGTCCATGCTTCTGCACCGTAAAGCAGGACTGGGATGATGAGGGTCTTATACATGGACACTTTAGTTGCTCGAGAGAGGGCTTTGCTACTCAATTGCCTTCTTAGCCCAAAGAAACAGCGATTGGCAAGAGTTATCCTTCGTTTGATTTCAGCGCTGGTGTCATTGTCTGAATTGATAGCGGAACCCAGGTAGACAAAGTCCCTAACTACCTCAAAGTTATAGCTGTCGATGGTGATGTTTTGTCCAAGACGTCGGTGTTGGGTGTCTTTTCTTGATGACAGCATATACTTGGTTTTGCCCTCATTGACTGCTAAACCCATATTCGCCGCTTCCGTCCCAATACTCACTGCAGAGGCAATGGCTGCTGAAAAAAGCTGCACTTTTGCAATGTTGTCTAAAATTTGTTTGATTTTGACCTAGGGATGCCAAGCAAACCGGTTTTTATACCCCATCCCATAGGAGGTGTATTAAGTTTGTCACATAGTTTGTAACACGGTGAAATAATAATGGTAGACCCCCTAGATCATAAGGGCATATTATCGAGACCCAATTCTGAATCGAATAAGCCATGTCTGTTCGTCCGTCCGCCTGTATGTCACATGTTTTTAGGCCTGACATTTTCAGCTAGGCAGCTTAAATTAAGCTCCACGAAAGCTCAACGTCATGCGAAGCAGTACAAGTGTTTGAGATTCGTCCAAAAACTCGACCAGAATCGGTCTAAATGTGCAACTACCTTAGCTTTCAAAACTGAAAGACGTCTTAAAAGGCTGAAATTTGACATTTAGGGGTCTCCTAATGATCTCCTAATGAATGTAAGACACGAAAAAGAAAAACTTAATTGGTAAACCTCATCCAGTGGGCGTGGCATTCACTTCAAGGGTAAATTTTCAAACGCATTTTATTTAATTTTTTTGTTCCCAATTGAAAAAAATTTTGTTTAATATTTAAAGTAGAAAACACTCGGTTTTTAATTTTGTTTATGGACTTTGGGCCACGCCGACATTTGAAGGCAGAATTGAAGAAAAACCTTAAAATTTCCAGAAAAACGTAATTTCGACTGGCCCTAAGTATAATTTAGGAAAGCATGAAACATTAGCAGGTAAGGTAAACGAGACTTATTTTCAGATTTCTTTCACACAAAATTTTTAGCCACGCCCCTTTTGAGAAGTCTATATTTCAAAAATATAAAGCGTAACATGGAAATATCTGCTAATATTGATAGTTTGAAAAAAGGGGCAGCTGGACCACGCCCTTACGCAACCACACTGTTGCGTTTACTCCTTGGTTTATACGAAAAAAATCAATAGTTTCCGTAAAAAAACGAATTATTAATTGCCTACTCAACCTAGAGTGTGCTCTCGTATAAGGAAGGAAGTTATTGTCCAATCTAACCTAACCTATTGTGTTGTTCTTAGCTTATTCAGTTCTTTTAATTGTTTATTTTAATAAAATAAATAAGTGGAAAGTATCGTAAAAAAGTTCCGAAGCTGTGATCTCCTTGAATCCGTGTACCCTGTTGTGGTCGTATGCACTTTTTCTACAACACAAAAAACACTTTTCTAATCCTTTCCGTGTTCTTAATTATAATATTTTTAACCTTCCTAGGGAGGCTGATCAAGTCTACAATTTCCTCGTTTATCGAAACACAGGGTTGCATTTTTATACCCGACTTAGGGTATATTAAATTTAATGCATAGTTTGTAACACAGTGAAATAATCAGACCCCTAAGACCTTTTAGAGATATGATCGAGTCCGACAGGTGAATCGATTAAGCTATGCCCATGCCCGTACGTCCCTCCGTTCGTATGTGTGAAGTTTTTAGGTCTTTAAAATTGAAAGTGTGAAAATTGGTTGAATCCGTCAATGACCACGCCGACTACTGGCTTCAATGTAAGACAACCTGTATTTCAAATTTTCTTTCAAAATGCCTTTTGGTCAAGTTACACAAGGCGTAGGAACTCAAATTTTGGTATAGAGCAATAATGTCCCAAAAAAAGAAAGCAAAAATTAGACCGCCCACAATACCGACAATGCCCACTTTTAACATATTAGATCTTTAAAAACCCGATTTCTCGGATAAATTAATCCAAATCGAAAAAAAAATATATGACAAATATAGAAGATATTACTATTTGCTAAGTCCAGCTCATACAAAGTTTTGAGCTCGGCCCACTTTTAGGGGGCGTATTTTAGGAGAAAACATTTTTTTTCCGAAATATTTTTCGGTTTTAACGCATTATAGGGGCATGGCCTATAAAAATAATATAAGAATTCAGGACAAAAAATTTTACGATTTGGTGTTACACGGTATTAGGGTCGGGTATATAGAAGTTTGCCACAGACGAGCTCTTGCACTTACTCACTTGTTTAAATAGTTATAAATATTTATGTGTAATTTCTGTTCGTTTTCCTTTTTCATATGCAAAGGAATTTTTTTTGGCATTTCTCACTGAAAATACCAGTAGACTTGAAACTGTTAAAAGCTCTATAGCAAAACCGCTAAAGAACGCGCAGAATAAAATCTGTTGCAGATTTCGTGAAGTCATCGGCGACAAGGCGTCTTAAAGATGCTAACAAGGGTAATAAACAGTGAGTAATTCTATATATCCTACCATCCTATCCCACATTGTAAAATACTGATGGCATAGTTATTTTTTGACATTTTATAAGTAATGCAAACTGGTCCAACCGCACCTAATTACAAACTATTAATTATAAGATATTTCCACAGATATTTCCAAGTTACACCTAATTGAACGTAAAAATACAATTTTTTGGTTCAAATTCAATATTTTTGAAAAATCGACCCCTAAAAGGGGGCGTGGCTAAAAACTTTATATGAACAAAATCTGGACGGAAGGAGGTATTGTTTACTTAACCTGCTACTTTTTTTGTTTCATGCTTTCCTAAATTAGGCTCAAGGGCAGTCGAAATTAAGTTTTTCTGGAAAATTTTAGGTTTTTCTTCAATTCTGCCCCCAAGTGTGGGCGGGCCCAAAGTCTTGTATGAACAAAATGTGGAACTAAGCGTTTTCTACATAAAATATTAATCAATTTTTTTTCAATTTCGAGCAAAAAAAAATGAGTAAACTGCATTTAGAAATTTACCCTTAAAATAGATGCCACGTCCACTAGAGGAGGTTTACCAATTAAATTTGTCTTTTTTGTGTCTTATATTCACAAAGAGATGCTAAATGTAAAATTTCAGCCTTTTAGAACGTCTTACAGTTTTGAAAAATCTGGAGGTAGTTGCATATTTAGACCGATTGTGGGCGTGTCTTTGGGCGGATTTCAAAAATTTTTACACTTGTACTGCTTCGCATGACGTGCACCTGACGTACAAAGTTTCAGCACCCTAGCTAAAAATTTAAGAGCCTGAGAACATGTGATATACAGACGGATGGACGGACGGATGGACGGACGGACGGACGGACGGACGGACGGACGGACATGGCTCATTCGATTCTGAATTCGGTCTCGATCATATGCCCTAGGTCTTGAGGGTCTACCATTATTATTTCACCGTGTTACAAGCTATGTGACAAACTTAATATACCTCCTATCCTATGGGATGGGGTATAAAAAGCCCTCGATATCAACATGATAAAGATTCTACAAACTAGCTTGCAGCATTTAATGGCTAAATTTTCAGATTAATGCCATAAGTTTTGGTTATGTTCATGTTTCGAATCCATTAACGGATTAACGGAGGCCTTGTCAAGAGAACACGATGTAAGTTGGTTAATAAAACGACACCACAGCTGAATATCCGAGATTAGCTGTCAGAAAAGAAAAAAATATGAATTGCATTCTATTTCCAGTGTTAATAAACATTAAACAAAGGACATCGCCAGCGGTGCCATTAATTTAGCTGAAAAAATGCTGAGTAGAGAACTTACATAGGCCTAGTTTCCGGATGACACATAGAAGCTTGTAGGATAATAGAGTAACTGGCCCAGTACTGCGAGCGGACGAGCAAAATACGATGCCAATTCCTAAAGTGCTTTGGGACAGCAGCAGCAAAATTCAAGAGGTGAGTCTTTAATTAAATTCTTACTTTGCACTAACCTAATGTGAACAAAGGGAAAACATCCTCCTTTCAAAATGCAATCAAACCGAGGTACTAGACTTTGTATTGATTACTAACTAATATCCTTACTTGGCACCTATTCAAGTGAAGAGTGTCAAAGGGAAGCCTCCTTTTCGGACCATAAGCACATTATTTTTAATCTTAAGCTCAACTCAGGCGAAAGAAAACTTGTGTAAAAACCTCAAACACTCGCCGGGGTTGGCAAGACTCCGAAAAACGACTCTCCAAAGCTTTCTAGTACTCTTTTGCACAACTTCTAAGATACTCTAGTACTACTACAACTAAAGATTAATTTTCGGGAGAGTCCTTTTGAGACCTTTAGTCGATCAATCGAGCGCCCTTACTTATCTATTTACATATATATAAATTCCTCCGTGGTTATACGTGAACAAATATTGAAATATGAACCCTCGCGCAATAGACCAACAGGTCGCAGTGCTGTCGCAGTGCCCAACTCAAATAATAATAATAATAATTGAAACATGAACAAAAATTTATTTACCACTGCTGCATTGATTTACTTATCATTTCTGTTCATTATCAGGTTTTAATTTGCCTCCTCCTACTGAAAAACATTTAACAATACCGCGGCGTACTTTTCTTTTTTTACGTCCAAACGCCAAGTGATTAAAAAATATGAAAACTTTTTCTGTATAGGTAACGTTGCGTAAAAAAATCGAACTTAGTAATGCAATTAAATACTTTTTACCTTCGGGCCAGTTGCTGTTTCTCCGATTCTGAGTCATTCTTTCCCTCCTAACAATATAAATTTGTACATGTAGTTATCCCTCACGCTGTCGTCGGTCTCCTCGCAATACACATAAACAAGACCTTAAACCGATCCGCAGCCCTAAATTAATTCCAAGCGGATTTTTAATTAAAATTGCTAATGACTTTTTACACTCCGTAATGTCTCTCGCATTAAATTAAATTTCTCATACACAGATATGTACTTTTAGCTTGCACAACTTCCTACCTACACAGCAATATTATGTAGGTACCTTTAGTATTTTTTCCATTAAGTACTTTTTATTTGAAAAAAAAAAAAAAACTGAAGTGTGGATATCCAAAAACTTTTCGATACATCTAACAAACCAACCAGGGGAAACATAAGGGATTTGTATCTTTATGCCTCATGTGTGCGTGGGTGTATCAAAACAGATTGCCGGTGTATCCGCAAGGCCTACACGTGCTAATTGACCGAGTATACATACAAGCATGTATTTACTTTGTTCTTCAGCCTGAAAGCTGGGAATACATCTGGATGAATTGAATTCGTTGTTCTTAGAGCAAAGTTAACTTTTATTAAGGTGAAGGCGAAATTCTACCACTTTTACTCCGAACATTTGAACAACGATGATGTCAGGGGTTGTGTATGTGCACAGTCCATGGGGGGTCACCCAAAACCAACAACTTGACTGCTGATTGCGTAATTCCTTTTTTCGATAATGTCAAAATATTGGTGTAGGCTTGAAGTTGAACTTAAATTGTATGCAAAAGTATGCGTGTGGTAATGACGCTGGCATCCAAGAGAGCGCAACGTAACGTGTCGGATTATGACAAAATGTCAAGCTTCATGAAAAAGGATTTCGGTTGTGATAGAGAAGAATTGTCTTGTAGGAAGGGCAAACGGCGAAAGCTGCCCTGACTATAGCAAAATATTAATCGTAAAATGCTTATTAATTCATTCCAAGAACTGGTAACTGGCAGTCCAAGACTTCGAATAGGTAGCTTTATATTTGTGTTATTGACAAGATGTTTTCGGATTCACGTGCCTGGTTGCTGACAAAGCAATAGTTCCTTAAGGCTAAAGAAGATTTTAGCACTGGCCATTAGCACCATTGGCTACGCGAATCTTCGCGAACAACGTCTGTTGAAGCTGTAGAGATGAATAAGAAATAGAGTAACCTTTCTTTGCCACTGTTCAACTCTCCAAGAACGACGGCTTACTTAGGATAACCACTACTAGACCTTTTTATTCGTTTGAATACTAGGATGGGCGGGGGCTTATACCGTAGGAACACAGTGGTGTAGCTGCAGCGGCAGTAGCAGCGGAAGCAAGAGCTGTCAAAAGTTAAAACGGTATTATAAAACGGTAAACGTGTATTCAGTGTACTGCGCACACAATGTGTGGCGGCAGCGGCAGCGCGTAGCCGCAGCGGCAGTAAAAGTTTGCCAACTTTTAACTTGTGCAGCGCTACACGGTTGACAGTGCTGCATGGTTGATCGTTCGCTTCAAGAAAAGTTAGTAATGGAGGAAAAGGACGTGGAGAAATTTATAGAAAATAAATTTTATAGAATTTGTGTCACCCGCTTTGAAAAAATTATAAAATGAAAGGTCAGGAGTGGAAGCTCTCAGTCATTGGTTGCAAACGAGGTATTTGTCTGACATAAGCGCGCTTCACCATTGTGTTCGTACTGCCGCTGCTGCTGCATACCACCGCTGCAAGAATTGTGGTTCTACCGTTAAACTCCAAAATCTTTCGAAGCTACCAACATGCACCACTAAAGCTTTTATATAATACCAAAGTAGCCAATATTGGCTGTGCCAGATTTCAACGTGCAAATACCTGTCCGGTTGCTTTTCGCCACGTTGCTTTTTGTCACGTTGCTTTTCGCCACGTTGCTTTTCGCCATGTTGCTTTTCGCCACGTTGCTTTTCGCCACGTTGCTTTTCGCCACGAATTAATTTGAACTCAGGCAACATTCGAGTTCAAGTATCTGTGGTTACATAACTGCTTAACAAGCCATAAATTTCTCACATTTTATTGCTTACTCCTCAACGAATATTTATTAATTCATTCATTTACCTTTTAAGGACTTACACTGCCACCCAATTGCACAGATGGAAAAAATAAATTTTCTTTCTGGCTTCTATCTCACACTCTATTGCATATATAGTTTTTATACCCCATCCCATATGATATAGGAGGTGTATTAAGTCCTCTCCTGTTTATTGTTACATACACAAAATAAAAATTTAATGGCTTTACCTCCCCTAGTGGGCGTGGCATCGATTTAAAGGGTAATATTTCAAATTTAATTTTATTTAATATTTCTGTTCCAAATCGAAAAAATTTTTCTTAATGTATTATGTAGAAAACACAAAGTTCTAAACTTCGCTCGAACAAGACTTTTGGCCACGCCCACGCTTGGAGGCAGAATTGAAGAAAAACCTAAAATGTTCCAGAAAAACGTAATTTCGACTGACCTTAAGGCTAATTTAGGAAAGCATGAAACAAAAAAATAGCAGGTTAGATAAACGAGACCTTATGTCAGATTTCGTTCATACAAAGTTTTTAGTAACGCCGCCTTTTAGGGGTCGACTTTTAATTGAAGCAGAATTGAAGAAAAACCTAAAATGTTCCAGAAAAACGTAATTTCGACTGACCTTAAGGCTAATTTAGGAAAGCATGAAACAAGGAAATAGCAGGTTAGATATACGAGACCTTATGTCAGATTTCGTTCATACAAAGTTTTTAGTAAAGCCGCCTTTTAGGGGTCGACTTTTAAAAAATAATGAATTTGAACCGAAAAATTGCATTTTTACGTACATTTAAGCGCAACTTGGAAATATCTGCGTTATAATTGATTGTTTATTGTTAGGGGTAGTTGAACCACGCTTCTTTTCAGAGTTTGCACCTCTTATCAAATGTCAATAAATAACAATTACGTCCGTTTAACGGACTGTAACTTCTGCGTACACACTGTCAATTACTCACTGGTTATTTATTTATTTACACATAACTGTACGGGCACAATAGTAAAGCTGTATCGGTAGTAAGAGCTGTCAAAAGTTGAATTTATACCAAATCAAAACTACCTACACGTACAATGTGGAGCTATGGCTGTAGCGGTAGTAAGAGTTGGCCAACTTTTAACTATTGTAGCGCTTAGTAGATAAAACGAAATTGGATTGAGATTTTGTGCGATTCTTTTAGTTTTTCATGTGTGTCAGTCAGTTTTTCTTTTAAATAAACAAGTCAGTGTTACTTGCTTATACGAAAAAGACTATAATTCTTTTAAAACAAGTGGAAAAGTGAAACAGTTCATATATGTAAAAATTTACCCAATAACACATATATAACCCAATAACAAATGTGCGACCACTACGGTTTAAATTTTCGGATAAGCCGCGTTTTTAAATTTAATGAGCACAATTCTGAAACTCACCCCGAACGTTTCGCATCGAATTGCATCGATCGTGGTCACCGGAAAACACTTCAATATATTTTTACCTTTGTATGTTCCTGTTGTGCTAGTGCCCTAAGTTTTAATAAAAAGTAAAGCCTGTGAGGTGATAGAAAAAAATTTTGTCCAAAAATTAGCCACGCCCAATTCTTAATCAATTTTCGCAAAATATTACGTTTTTTCAATAAGTTTATATGAAAACGGGAGAAAAGTAAGATAATGTTGTCCTTATTGATAGGTTGTATGAACGTTTGCGAAAGTTCTGGATTTTAGGAAAATACTCAGTCAAAAGCCCGTCGAAGGCTTGCTACATACATTGGTCATGACTATAATTTCGTATGCAGATTTTGTCTACTGAAACTAAGGCTTATTATCCTTTTGCAAGTAGACATAAGCGATGCTGTGGAACGACAGACTCTCGGAGTTTTCTCGAAGGTTTTATTTGTCTGAACCAATATATTAAATTGATAAATGTTATATTCCTTTACAAATCAGCACAACAAAATTGCGTTCAACATTGCATTTAACATTGACTATGAACGCTTAATTATCTTCACAGCTTTTCTTTATTCATTCTGTAAGGCTTTGGATGCCTTTTTGCATATCAAACCGCCTTGTATGTGGACAACATCCCTTGTCTGTACGACTAATTTTCTTGTTTGTTAACTATGTAAATGCTTGCAAATTTACTTATTTATACTCAATAATTGTTTATTGTATATATTGTATTGTATATATCTATAATATATATATAATTGTATATATCAATGTCGCGCATTGAGAACGACCTTTTACAGTGTTTTTTTTTAATATTTTTAATACTTATTCAGTTGAGCGGTAGTGTATCTATACTTGATAGGTAAAAAAAACTAAATAATAAATATTCATACAAACAGTACGCAACAATATGCGAGGAGTAATTGGTTGCCTAAGAACCATTCGTTCCTGCCCGTTAATGTCTTTGAACTCTAATTTTACTTGAGTTCAAAGTAATCGTGGCGAATAGCAACGTGGCGCAAAACAACGTTTCGAAAAGCAACGCGGCGAAAAGCAACGTGGCAAAAAACAACGTGGCGGAAAGCAACGCTCCCGCAAAAACCACCCATTTGTGAGAGACGCTAGGAAAGTTGTCACAGTAGTAAATTTTTGTTCTCTCATAATTCTTCTTGACTACACTTAAGTTAACATAACAAGCAGTTTACGCTTCAGTAGTATTTTTATCGCCTTGAGTAGGTTGCTATCCAATGAATGCCCTACTAAAACCGTCTGTTCGTGCAGTTCAACCCTACATCGCTAGGTCAAAAGGGCTTGTTCTTCGTAGTCGTCGCTCGTTGTTTGTCTCGTTAAGAGTATACTGATCATTTCATTGTTGCAATGAACATGAAGACGAGCACCTAGCTTTAGAGCAAAGTTTGTTACTTCTTCGAACAAAATCGGACAGAGGACGCTTCTCTGGGGTACGCCAGCTTGAATTTGCTTGAAATTCGAGTATTCAGTACCACACCTAACACGAAAGAGCCTGCTTTCGCAGTAGCTATTCCTAAGTCTATGTGAATATCACTGTTCTCAATGTCTTGTTTTGGAAAGTCTACAACATGTTGCTCGGCTTGGTACAACCCCAAAGTTGTATACCGTATATCCAGGACGGCTTTAACACCTGCCTGTACAAGAGCAGTTTGTTATACATGCTTAGTTTCGTAAATCTTCCGATAAGCCAATACATTTCCCTGAGCCCCATCTCAAGTCCGTCACGCTTTTTATTTACGTGTGGTTTCCACCTTAGTTTAGCGTCTAGTGTCATCCCTAGGTATTTCGCTTTATTTGCATAAGGTATCTGCTATGCAGAATTTATGAACAGAGGTAAATTGTTAACCCTTGTGTAAGTGAAATTCACATGCGTTGACTTGTTCTCGTTAAGAACGATTCGCCAAGTCTTCGCCCAGACGGAAATTTTTTTCCAAAGCTCTTTGGAGGCTTCTCGTTGATGACTCGACTGAGTCGCCTGTTGCCAGGATGGCCGTGTCGTAACACGAAAGAGTCTGTTTCAAGATAGTTTTTCAATATTCTTTACATATATCTTCGGGCAAGGGTTGCTGTAGCTTATACTTTAACCCTTCGTGCCATACCTTGTATAAGGCTTGCGATACGTCGAGGAAAGCACTAGGATATATCTTTTTCCCTTGCGTAAGGCTTTGTGAAGTAAATGCGTTATTCTGTAGACTTTGCCTTTTGTTGAATTATAAGATCTAAAACCGAATTGAAGATACGCGATCAAGCGTCTTTCTGCAGTTATTATTTGTAATCGCTTCAGCAGAAGTTTCTCCAAGACCTTCGATATCATCGGAAGAAGCGATATGTGAGCGACACTACTAGACCTAAAAAGATTTTTAGGTCTAGTTAGACATATGCCCAACCATGTATCTCTTTCTCTTACGGGTAATCACAATGTGGGTCAACTTGGCCACCGAGTGAGCTCGCCACCGAATGTAAAAAGCCCTTCTAACCTAACCTAACCTAAAGAGGATATTTGTTTGAATGAAACGGGTTCGTTATAGCACAAAAAACGTTCAGCTCCTTTCATTGCTAGTTATGTTACCCGTTTGATATTTTACCCGCGGTGACTTAGCTTTTGACCTTTTTAGGTCCAGTCTGGCTTGGTCGTTAAGATCTTCCAAGGGAACACAGATGATGCATCGAAGTCTGCTTTATACGTTTCATAAGCACACGGGGTATTTCTTCTAATTGTTTCTATTTGCTTAAGCTCAATCTTAAAGGTAAATGATAAAATTTATCAAGGGTTCCGATCCTAGTATATAGGATCCGAAGGTCTGTCGTCTGTTAAAGCTGTCCTATACTATTTTTTCTGCAAGTTCCTTTTTTGTTTTCTCTGATTAATTGATTAAAACTTTTATTTTTTGCAAAGTTGATTTTCTCACCACTGAATACCTTGAAGGCTTGTCGGCGGATAGGAGCTCAAACTACTCGCTGTGGAAAGCAGTTAAGTCTATCAAGAAACCTATAATCCACTCGGCACCAATAAAAAAAGCTAACGGCGAATGGGCAAGAGAAGACAAAGAGAAAGCGAATTTGTTTGCTGAACATTTAGAAGAAACATTCAAGCCTTTCGACGGTCCGCCGTTGGCTGACGTTCTAAACAGCAACGCGGAACCTGATAGCTTTAGAATGAAAAAAGTTTCGCTAATTGAACTCCGACAGACAATTAGCAAACTTAAAAATAACAAGGCCCCGGGTTACGACCTGATCACTGGCGAAATATTGAAAGAGCTACCAAAAAAGGCATTAGTCAAGCTACTTTATATGATAAACGCTTCTCTTAGACTTCTATACGTTCCAAGACAATGGAAAGTTGCTGAAGTCGTTATGGTTCCAAAACCGGGGAAATGCGCAAATGATAAAAAATCTTATAGGCCCATATCGCTTCTGCCGATAATATCGAAAGTATTCGAGAAACTTCTGCTGAAGCGATTACAACCAATAATTGCAGAAAGACGCTTGATCCCGGATCATCAATTCGGTTTCAGACCTAACCATTCCACAATAGATCAAGTCTACAGAATAACGCATGAAATTGAAAAAGCCTTAGAAGGGAAAAAAATATGTTCAAGTGCTTTCCTCGACGTATCGCAAGCCTTCGACAAGGTGTGGCACGAAGGCTTGAAATATAAGCTACGGTAAAACTTGCCGGGAGACATGTTTAGAATATTGAAAAACTATCTTGAAAGCAGACTTTTTCGTGTAAGGTGTAGTACTGAATACTCGAGTTTCAAGCAAATTCGAGCTGGAGTACCCCAGGGAAGTGTCCTCGGTCCGACCTTGTTGACGAGACTGTCGTGGCCACGTTTGCGGACGATACCGCCATCCTGGTAACAGGTGAATCGGTCGAGTCATCAACGAGAAACCTCCAACGAGCATTGGACAGAATTTGTGTCTGGACGAAGGCAAATCGCTCTTAACGAGAACAAGTCTACGCATGTGAATTTCACTTACAGAAGGGTTAACAATCTACCTCTGTTCATAAATTCTGCACAAATACCTTATGCAAATGAAGCGAAATATCTAGGGATGACACTGGACGCTAAACAAAGGTGGAAACCACACGTAAAGAAGAAGCGTGACGAGCTCGAGATTAGGCTCAGGAAAATGTATTGGCTTATCGGAAGATTTTCGAAACTAAGCATGTATAACAAACTGCTCTTGTACAGGCAGGTTAAAGCAGGTTAAAGCCGGCAGGTTAAAGCCGTCCTGGACATACGGTATACAACTTTGTGGTTGTACCAAGCCAAGCAACATGACCATGGTTGCAGACTTTCCAAAACAAGACACTAAGAGCAATTGTGAATGCTCCATGGTATATTAGGAATAGTGATATTCACAGAGATTTAGGAATAGCTACCGTGAGCGAAGAAGTAACAAACTTTGCTCGAAAGCTAAATGCTCGCCTTCATGTTCATTGCAACAATGAAATGATACGTACTCTCAACGAGACTCTTAACGATGTAAACAACGAGCGACGACTACAAAGAATAAGACCCTTCGATCTAGCGACGTAGGTTGAAGCCGCATGAATGAACGGCTTAGTAGGTGCATTCACTGGAAAGCAACCTATTCAATGCGATCAACACTATGGAAGCGTAAACATATGTTAAGTTAACTTAGTTGTAGTCAAGAAGTATTATGAGAGAGCGAAAATTTACTACTATGAAGTGCGTTCTGGCAATTTCATAGTGTCTCTCATAAATGGGTGGTTTTTTAGCACGTGGAAATCGGGCATAACCAATATCGGCTACTTCGGTATTATATACCTGCTATAGTGGGCGTATTGGTATCTTTGAAAGATTTTGGAGTTTTAGACTCCGTCCACCCTAGTATTCAAGAAAAAAAAAAAAAAAAAAAAAGTTGATTTTCAAACACCCTATTATATCAAAGCGCCTATAACATTGCGCATTCTCCTATAGCTGTGCGTCAATAAAAGCCCCTGTCGCCGCCCTACTATCTAGAATATGGACTTTTATCGCTGTGTAAAGTCCACAAAAGTCATGAACATCAACGAAATGAGCCACAATGCTCTAAATCGATTAATCATCTGGAATTAAATGGGATCTACAACAATAGTGCGTAATTGTGCTGAGTATAACTCCTTTGTTATGCCAAAACCAACACATCGCCGAATACGGCTGGAGCCTGATAGCAGTTGTTCCCTCCTGCGTTCCGCTTCCGTGAAACGAATCCAAGGATCATCCATAGATATAGAATAGAGCTGCGCTAGCACCTGAATAGAACAAAAGCACATTTTGATATGGATTTGTGTAGGTGTATCACACAACTATATGGCACTTACAGCATTATAATTTATAAGTACGAGTACATTATGGACATTATTGTGTATGTACTCCTAAGTGTATACTATATGTACGTGCTTTTATGACATTAAATTGGGATTTTTATGGGGACATTTAAGTATCAAGTCCGCCGCGTGGTTTTGCGATGGTCATAATGCTGATGAAGTGTATGCGGTGGTGTGCCTGTATGTATAAGCAAAAGCGAGTGTGTGTGTTTTTTTTTAAGTACAAGGTACTTACATATATGTATCAAAGTATGCTATAGCAAATTCTTAATGTTCTGCCCACACAACAATGTGAATTGGGTAGCAAGGAGGCCATCCGGAGGCGGTGTAGATGGACTGCAACGTTTTTAGAAATCCGTCATGAGCTGGAATTTATCGTGGCGTTTTATGTTCATCTGTTTTGCAGCTCTTCCTATCTTAGTCTGATGATATTCTCATGGGTTCGTTGCTTTAGCGATTTTATTTTATTTATCTTCTATCTTTTATGAGGACTCTTCCGCATCTCGCTTCACACCGGCAACAACGCACCGACCGCGCGTTTATAGTGCACATTATTAGTCGTTTGGGTCGAATTGCTATATTAAATCAGAATGACGCCATTCCGCGTATTGTAGAGCATGTAAATCTGAAGCGGATGCACATACTGATACATGCTGATGATCAAAAGCACAGAGCATATAAGTTTAGCACCTAGTCGTTAGTCCTCATTTTTCTCTCACAATCTCACTATATAAATAATAAAGAATTTACTGAGTAGGTACTTCTTAAAGTACGCCCTTACATTTTTGTTAATAGTTTTGATTTTTGTACCATCTTAATCCTTTGCGAGTCAACTTAAATAATGTACCTACATGCACTCCAAAAATTTTGTAATTTCACCAAGAGGCTTACCCGATATAACCGTCTTTCCAAAACTTAATAACCTCTAGCATAATGTGGAACAAGAACTTTCTGGTACTAAAACAGTCAGGGTTCGATTGAGGCCATAGTATTTTCACGACAGGAAGCCATAGATATGAAATTCTTTTTAACATAGGCAATTAAAACCAGTGAGTAAGTGCTAAAGTGTGTACGTAGAAGTTACAGTCCGTAAAAAGGACCGTTGAATACCCCATCCTATCCCACATTGTAAAATGCTGATGGCATAGTTATTTTTTGACATTTTATAAGTAATGCAAACCTCGAAAAGGTTTGCAAACTAATTCCAAACTATTAATTTTAAGATATTTCCACAGATATTTCCAAGTTACACCTAATTGAACGTAAAAATGCAATTTTTTGGTTCAAATTCAATATTTTTGAAAAATCGACCCCTAAAAGGGGGCGTGGCTAAAAACTTTATATGAACAAAATCCGGACGGAAGGAAGTATTGTTTACTTAACCTGCTACTTTTTTTGTTTCATGCTTTCCTAAATTAGGCTCAAGGGCAGTTGAGGCTAATTGAGGCAAATTAGGCTCGTGGGCGGGGCCCAAAGTCTTGTATGAACAAAATGTGGAACTAAGCGTTTTCTACATAAAATATAGCAAATTTTTTTCAATTTCGAGTAAAAATACTGAGTAAACTGCATTTGAAAATTTACCCTTAAAATAGATGCCACGCCCACTAGAGGAGGTTTACCAAATAAATTTGTCTTTTTTGTGTCTTATATTCACTAAGAGATGCTAAATGTTAAATTTCAGCCTCTTAGAACGTCTTACCGTTTTGAAAAATCTGGAGGTATTTGCATATTTAGACCGATTGTGGGCGTGTCTTTGGGCGGATTTCAAAAATTTTTACACTTGTACTGCTTCGCATGACGTGCACCTGATGTACGAAGTTTCAGCACCCTAGCTCAAAATTTAAGGCCTAAAAACATGTGACATACAGACCGACGGACGGACGGACATGGCTCATTCGATTCAGAATTCGGTCTCGATCATATGCCCTTAAGGTCTTGGGGGTCTACCATCATTATTTCACCGTGTTACAAACTATGTTACAATCTTAATATACCTCCTATCCTATGGGATGGGGTATAAAAATAAAAGGTGGCGAGTGGGAGGGTGGCGCGACCAGTGTATGAGTTGCGCGTATTTCGGCGCAGTCGCGTTTTCCCCTGATACACGTCGCGCCACGACACGCGGACGAGCGCTTCGGCGCATTCAAGATCGGCCGCACCCCTCCCCTCTTTGCGCGGAATCTTCTCCATCAGATCATCAAACATGTAAATAATAACACTAAATTTTTCCATAAGAAATATGGCTACAAATGCTTTGCAAATATGCGGTTCAGTCCTTGACCCATTTTTGTGTCTTCGTAACCTATGTCCGACTTTTCCATTTAATCGGAAGAAGGATAAATTTAACCAGATCTGTGAGTTTTTATATATTTTTTAATATTTATGTAGGTATTAAAGATCGAATATATTTAAGGGATCGGTTAAGTTAATGGATACAGCATAGTCTTAGTCTTACACCACTTTTCATTCCGAATTCCGCTGACAATCTGGTAATCTAATCTCGCCAATCAAGACCAGCTAAGGGGTGATCTGTCTGGTGTTTTTGTGATCGCCGAGTGTTATGTGATGTGAAAACCTCTACTACGGAATTCTGATTTTTCCGTATTTACCAGTTCTTCAAGATGATCTTTCAATCTTAATATTTTACGATTTTACTTTAATCGGCACCTAACAGAGAGTTTCAGACAAAACAGTAAGACAAATTCTGGAAATGACAAATCAATTTCAAGTCAAGGCACATCGACACCACACCATCTTTTCATTAGAAAAGACCAGAAATCGTAGAGCAAAAGCGACACATGACAGCATTCACTCAGGAACGCAAGGTAACATTTGAAACTGAGTTATATTTAGGACCTAACCACATCAGCTGTCATTGGCTTGCATCATTGAAAATTTCATGTTCATTTTTAGCGGTCCGTTCAAAAATGTAAAAAGGACCTCTTATGGTATTATTGCGTTGTCCGTCCGTTCGTCCACAACTGTAACTTAGAAAGATGAAATTCGGTACCATTATAAAGTCCATGAATCAAATTTTGGTTAACAGTTTAAGAAATGTAGTTTTGGCCTATTTTCGAAAAAAAAAAACACGAAAAAAATGTTGTCCCCACCACTATCTCCGATATAGCATCGACCAAATGATTTGAAAAAAATCACACACATCAAGAATTATCTGTAATTTTCGGGAAAACTATACAAATTTTCGAATATTAAGCAGATTCTGAGATTTAGCTCGAAAACTTCAAAATCTTTTAAAAAATTATGTTTCAAAATATCCTGGAATCCTTACGGTAGGTACCGATTATAATCAAATTCGGTTTGTATATAAAACGTTTGAAGTGGGTTCTTAAACTTTTAAGATCTTTTAAAAATGGCGTTTCTAACTTAAAATTTTCAAAAACGGTTTAAAAAAGAAATTGAAAAACTCGCTTATAACTAAAAACCCTGTGCTCTGAGTATGAGGTAAAAGTAACTGTTGATAACGCAAAGTAGGTATATGAGAATAAGAAAAAAAATATAACGGTGTCCAACAAAAGGTCCCGGATAGACGTTTTATGGATTTTAAATCAAAAAAGGAGAAAAAAGCTAAAATACCTCGTGTTCCACATAATTTCGATAACGGTAACATATACTGCTTTGAAAAAAATATCAGGCATAGATAATTTTTTGAGGTTCGAAAGAAAACATGTGAGTAAGTGCAAGAGTTTGTCCATGTAACACCAAATCTTAAAGTTCCTTGGGTTTAAGATTTTGGAAGACCTTGGAATTTATATATAATTTATATAGGCCACGCCCCCAAAAGTGGGCATGGGCTTAAAACTAAAATCAATTAATTGTAATTTCGTTAGAATCATGAGAAAATACGGTAAAAGCGAAAATTATCACAGAAAAAAAACATTTTTTCCTAAAAACGCTCCTTAAAAGTGAGCGGAGCTCAAAACTTTGTATGGAGCAAACTTAGCTAATAGTAATATATTCAATACTTGGCATATAACTTTTTTCGATTTGGAGTCAACTTTCCGTGAAATCGGGTTTTTAAAGATCTAAAATCTTATAAGTGGACATGGTCGATATTTTGGGCGGTCCAATTTTCGCCTTTTTAAAGGATTTGAGCTAATATTGCTAAGTACCAAAATTTAAGTTCCTATGACTTGTCTAACTTGACCAAAAGGAATTTTGAAAGAAAATGTGAAATAGAGGTTGTCTCACATTGAAGCCAGTTGTGGGCGTCGTGTCGGCGTTGACGAATAAAGCAAATTTTCAGAGTTCGTCTGTGCAACGGAAGATCCAAGCCGTGTTCCATGTTTAAGCTCTCTAACTTGATCTTGAAGACCTATAACCTTCACACATACAGATGGTCGGACAGAAGGGAGGGACGGTCTCGATTATACACTCTAAAGAAAAATCAAAAATTAACTACAATAAATGTAGTGAATTTCACTCGATTTTTGGAGTACAGGTTTTTAAATGTTGTGAAATACTCGCAGCTAGAGTCATTTACCAATTTACACAAAAAGAATGCTTAGTTACTCAACTGCAGTGATTTCACTCTGAAATGATGCGAATTTCATCCTTTCTGCATTTAAAAACCTATTTAGAGTGAAAAAGCTTTCGTCTCTGTGTAAAGTTCCTTTTGCGGCTGTGCATCGTGCTGGCTTCATTTAGTTTGGAGTGCGTTGCGCATAAAGAAGTAACGTGTGTGGTTCCTGATTTCAGTTCCTGAGTCAAGGATTTTTTCTTTCTACATAAGTAGTAATAGAATACATAACATTGTTTGCAAGAAGTTATGGAGAACATTGATAGATTAAGGCTGACTCAAATTTAGTTTTCAAAAACTTTGGTAGGTTGAATTAGTGCATTATCTCGTTATAGATTTTTTACATTTTTTTTTTTTTTCAATTTCGGGCGACGTCAAATGGTCAAATGTCGAGCGACGTTAAGGCAGAGCAGCCGACGAAGGGTTACTCCGTGAATACCTTTAACTAATCCTTTAGTGTGAAATGTGCTCCCTTTATTTAGTGTTTTTTTTTTGTATAGAAGAGAAAAAATAAATAAAAAAAAACTTTCTGTGTATTTTACTTATTTTTGACTTAGAAGGTTGTGGTATATGCTATGCGAACATATACCACAGGAGAGTAGTGAATTCACTTGCAAAAAAAGAAAAGTTACTCTCAATTTGGAGTGAATTTACTATAACGTGCCACAAAAATTTGTGAATCCTCATATAGAAAGAGTAAAATAACTACTGTTTTGAAGCGATTTCACCTTATTTACTACAAAAAAGTGTGAATTCGCTCGTAAGAAATAGTGAATTACCCTTTTCTTATGGCAAATTATCTCTATTGAACACAAAAATAGAGTAAATTCCCTCCAAAAAAGTGTAAAATTAGTGTAAAATTTTAGAGCGAATTCACTCTATTTTTGCCATCCCTCTTTGTTGAGATTTCACTACAATTATTGTAGGTTCTCGGTTTCCTACATTAATTGTAGTGAAATCACATTAAATTTCTTTAGAGTGTATCTCTAAAAGGTCTTAAGGGTCTACGATGATTATTTCACCGTGTTACAAACTATGCATTAAGATCAATATACCCTCGGTCGGGCTAAAAAAATAGAGGGGCTGAAATATTGCGTGGTGTTCGAGAAATGCTGAGAATCATTTAAGTTGATCTACTAAAATGCAAAAAAATACTAAGCGCAAAAAAATGCTTATAACTTCTAACTTGTTACACTAATCAACCAAATTGTACACAAGCACAAACCACTGGAGTAGAAAGCAAAATATTAAAAAACAAAAACAAAAAAAACGTTTTTAATTTTAGTTTTTTTACAAAAAAAAAATCAAAAAGATCACACTGCGTTTCAATTAAAATTTGAATACCTAAACTTAAGATTCGGCTAAAATAAGTATGGTAGACTTGCAAAAAAATATTAACAGTATACCAGGAGTAAAATTAATGAAAAAATAATGTCCGAAAACGGCATTAAAAGAAAAGAAAATCAAATACACTAAACAACATTTTATATCCAAATTGAGCAATAATTCTATGCTATCATTCAAATAAGCCGACGACGGACCGCTCCGTATATGACGGTGTTTTTTTCATTTTCCTGGATGCAAGGATGTGCGTTCCAATAAGTGTTAAAGTGGAATGGCGAACTAAAACCATCAAAACTGGTACTAATGACATTTCAACGAAGGGGGTGATGTTTTTGACAAACGTCATAGGAAGGTTGCATCCTGTGCTGCAAATGGGTTGAGCGCATGCAGATACAGTCGCCTCTGTCGCCTTAACAGAGTGTCTTTGCATTCCAGAAACAAATCCTTGTCAAATCATTCTTTATTTTATATCATCAATTGATCATTCCCTAACAATTGATGGGTGGGGTAAACGTTTCGCATCAAAGATTTTACGTAGCGGCGTTATAGATGGTGGATATTTTCATTTAGGAAATTTTTAAGGAGATTTTTTTTCATAAGCATCTGACAAAAAAAACAAACCCCAGAATGCCTCCAGAGTTTTTTGAACAACAGAAAATAATTTTCTCATTTACCAGACCCACACAAACCCCCATCATATAGGAACAAAATAAGTTGTTGTATATTTTAAAATTTCCGAAGCTTTGGCAATGAAAAATTTCCGAAACACATTAACCATTATTTTTTTTTGGTTATTGAAATTCTTTTTTACCCTTTCCCACACATAGCCAAGGCAAAATGGACAGTAATATGCGGAAACGAAGCAACGCTGACGTAATTCCAATAAATTTTGCATCAAGTGCCATAATGATTGATGGGTCATCGTTTGGGCACACGAAACGTTCGCCTACTCATCGTCGGGATGACGCAGATTTTTTCGACCCAACCACCCTCCTCTAAAGATAAAAAAAAAACTACTTCCCAGCCGTTTGCCACGATGCGTGATGGATCAGCCGGGAGGAAACTTTGCGGTTCAATCCTAGTTCCAGATGTGCTCTAAAGTTTTATTATATAGAGCCGCAAGACTATGCTTAAAAATATATTTGCGGAAGTGCACATAATTCAATATTTACATCCGATTATGGATATTACCTTCCATACTCATTCTGCTATGACTGCTAGACTTTTTTTCACCAGAAAAGGAATAAGTTTTCCTAATTCTACCATTAGAAGCGGAAATTAGGTGCTCATTAGGATTAGGAATCATTCCAGGGCTTGTTAATGGAAAATTATCGATTTCTGCCCGCTCTAATGGCAGTTCTCCAAGGATATGTATGGCTTAGGCGGTGGGGATCTGGCAGCGTCAGCACAGACGTGCACTTGTACATTATATACTGTATAGCACTAGTGCTAAGGGAGGGTAATTGAAGGAAAATTAATTATTACTTCGTTATAGATACCAACTGTGCGTATGTGTGTGCTCTAATGTGCAAACTATACTACATATCTGGTGGTTGATAATGGTGTAATGTGTATGCAATGGAAGCGTTGTCGGCGTCTTAAGGCGCCACAAGGATACGGATGTGTGGGTGTTACAATTGGATTCAAAGTGGGCGGCTGTGCGGTGTCCCTTACTGAGCGCAGACACAAGTGTCAAGCAAATAGATAAAAACCACAGAACTTGCAATTAATTGGTTTCCAAAGACGAAGCGTACGCGTGGGAGCTAATGTGTGATGGATCTATGGATATGGGTTGTCTCAAAATTGAAGTTTTAATAGGAAGCCATACAGAGTGCGGATACGGTCGTTTGGGTATAGTTACAGTGCAGAGAGTGGAGGAAAGATAGTGAAATTCGATTTTAATTGGTTTGGCAGTATGTATAACGTAATTTTTTTGCTTTTTCGTATGTAGGTACATGAGTGAGAGAGGATAAGATAATTGGCATTTTTGGAGAATAGCCAGTATTGTTCTTTCTTGAAAGAATGTTTGTTTGCAGCAAATAAAAAGAAAGAAAAGCTTAGCAATAAAAACTTTGCTTGTTTCATCCAAAAGATGAAACTTTCTTGTGAAATTAGCCAGCAGCACATCAAAGCAATGCGTAAATATGTACATATTTTTAAAATTTGGGAGTGCTGGGCATAAAAAAGAGTTAAAGAAACTTTCGACCCGGCTTCTTATTCACACCATGTGAGACTTCCTTTCATATAAAACAGCGTTGAAAATGATAAGCACCCACAGCGCCTGCTAGTTACTCAAGTTTATGCAAAAAGTTCGATAGACTGGTACGCAAGTGGACAACACTCATGGTCCCAGTGGTCGTATGGTATGCACAGGTGAGGTATGCACAGGTGCTCAGCAATTTCGGCGCCAGCCTGAAGGGAATTCAGCACAGGATAATTCGCTTTTAAAGTCCAATTGACTCAGCAATTAAAGGCGCACCCGCAGGACCATCCGCTTCATTACGCTTCGCAGGACGACCTCTGGTTCATAGCGCACCATATGCCACACAGTAAATGCCACAATCGATGTTTTGCACACCAAAGTCCCAAATCGTGTTATCAGCCGTCTTGGCGATGTTATTGCATTTTTTAAAAGAAACCTCACCTTGGCCCATCCTGTATATACCTCATTTAGCATTTTTCAACTAAGACCCTCATCATTCCAATTCGGCTTTACGTACGGTGCAGAAGCATGGACCCTGTCAAAGGTGGATTTACGGTCCCGTCTGCATAGACAGAGAGTGGGGGAGGAGATATAACATCGAACTGTACGGGCTGCACAACGACACCGAACTAGCCAGAAGAGTCAAACTACAACTGGCTGGGTTACTAGAGCGGATGGAAACCAACGACCCGGCCCGGAAAATCTCCGAATCCACCCCGCAGGGACGGCGCAGTAAAGGAGAGACGGAGCTGGCTGGCGAAGCTAGTTGGCTGAGGCCCGTTCCCACCCCGGACTGTAGCGCCGCCTTAATTAAGTATGTAAGCATTTTTCAACTTTACTTCGTGAATGTCGCGATTTGACGTGGCTGCTGAGCTGATGTTCCGAAAAAAAAAATACTAAGCCAAACCATGAATTTATACGTTTTGAAGAACAAAAGTTTACGCTGGTACGAATGACAAACCCCTTCCAGGAACTGGTAATCACTTAAATTTAGTAGATCTAGTGACGAGTACAAATGCAGTTTCTGAGGGCCCTATTATATCCCCTAGTATACCAACAATAGAACGACATAACCGGAAGATCGAAGTCGGCAGTTGGAATGCTGGATGAGAGGACTGAATAGCTATTAACTTGAAGGGGGGATCCAAACAAAATGTGAAGTTGCAAAACATAAGAGATCAAGTATGCTTTTTGGGCACTAAAATAAAAGCTGGGCTGGTTAGACTGATTGCTGATAATCGGAGTTGCCAACTCGCATTGACCTACAATGACCCTTAGCACCCTATAACCCGAAAGTGAAGAATTATATGTAACTTTCCTATAAAAGCTGATACTTACGTATATGTAGTTTGCTGATGTATACCCACAGCTTCAAAGGCAAAACGTGGACCAGGCAGAATTCCTACTGAATATTTCTATGTAAATATATTCGGCTCCATTACACTTTCAAATCTTCGCTTCAAATTTTTTTAAGACGTTGAGCTTAAACTTTCAGAACACGCTTCGCGAGATTTGATCCAATTACGCAGGTGACCCCTATGTATCGAAAGTGTTCACCGCACCATCATTATCGCTTTCCCGTATTGTGCTGGGGACGAACCCTCACCGCCGACCCTCCAGGCCCTAGTGGAACATTGTAATAAGCTTCACATTCCAATGCTGATTGAGTGTGAAGCAAAAGTGCACAATACTGTCTAGATTGCTAGAGTGCTTCTAATTAGGTCTTTCCCCGATATTTACATTGCGGGAAATGTCCCCACTTTTGTGACTATACGGCTAGACAAGAAGTACTTGATCTCACGCTCGGCAGCCCGAGCATTAGGAGGTTTATAATTTTATTTGATCTTGAAAACGCAGGGGTGATAAGAAATTCCGTAAGAAATCCAAGGAAGACAAACTGGTTTCAAAGAAACCTAAGAAAGAAATCTGGAGCACATAGACGTAAGACGAGCTCCAGTCTAACGGAGGTTAAAAAACGCAGTAGGGTCATCACGGACGAGTTGCAAACGCGTACTTTTAATACGTACGTAACCTGTCAAAACTGAAATTCAATACGCGCAAAATGTTTAACACCATACAAAGCGGAACGGAGGCTGGCAGAGGCATAGAGCGCCACTTCCAAATACAAAAAAAGAAGGGAAAGCTAAAAGAAATATTGCTTCAGGAATTTTTCGGAGCAATTTCAAGGTCGGGCATAAAAACTGAGAGCATAGCTGCTCTTAGAAACTCATTTTCCAGGATGCTCTCTTGACACTAATTTTTGGAGCAGGGCCAACATAACCAGACCCCGAGGGAGACTGGCAGGCGGCGAAAGTCATTTGCTCTAGACGCCGATTAGAATGGGCAATAGAGCTTATTGCTTTCAACGTTTTAAGTCACTTGGTGTGGACGGCTTCTCACCAGCCCTATCACAGAACGGGCAAGAAATGCTACTCCCGCACTTGGTAAGAATAGCAAAGTAGTCTTGCTCTGGGATATATACCGAACCAGTGCAGAGTTTGTATTTATTCCAAAGGTGGGAAAAAAGACCCAATGTCCTTATGTCCTTTTTTTAAAAACAATAGAAAAAGCTGTGGACGGAGAAGAAGAAGAATTAAGATAAGAGAAGAATTTCTAGGAAACTTCCCTCTTCCCTCTACACAGAGATAGTTTTCTTTGCCTTCTTAGATATCGAAATGGCATATGACAACAAGTCATATGAAGCCACCTGGTGAGCCCTACATAGGAAGGAAGTTAAAAGCATACTTTCTAGATGGATACTTTATGTTTAAGAAGTATTGAACATTATTCAGGTGTGATGTTGCTGGGTATTTATGATGCCCAGTTCCATATCCAAGTTCACCTGAGGAGGAATCGGCTATGGTGATCTGTTTTTTTCACATTTTGTGACAGTCAATGTGATCAAACAAAATAATCCGTCTGCGTAAGGTGATCCCAAAAATATTGTTCCGAATCGTTGCTTTATTAAGGCTTGTGATGTAAGCACACTGATTTTTATTCATACATGCAGAAAGTCAGCTTAAGAGTAGGCAAAAACACCGACTTACCAGAAAGTTTGAAAACTGGTGACCAGCTGATTTTGACGGTGATTGATCGGGAGCTGTCACGAGAAAATTGTGATGATCACAGTTTACGCAGACGAATTTTTGTGATTTGTGACCTCACTTGTCATAGATCACCTTAACCGATTCCACCCCTGTCTTTATGTGTCATGATCGAGAGTATTACGCCGGTATTTTGAACAACCCCCTAAATTGCCGTTGATTGAAACTCATTTAACACCTCGTCCGATACTCTCGGTCATTGGCGCACTATAGTTGTGAAACAGCCATCAGCGCAACATAACTTCCTTCGTTTTTGTTAGAGGTTGCTACAGCCCCTCTTCCATTGAGAGGAAGTGTTCCGTTGTATCATTGTCCTCTCCTAACATATTCAAGTGTCTAGCAAAAGCTTGGTGGCCGGTAAGGACGCCTACAAGAAGTCTGCAATCGATTCTCCTTAGAGATCGAAGGAAGGACGCTGATGTCCGGGCGTAGTGGTTTAGTCTGTCTGCACCGATTGCAGTCACGCCAACGAGCCCTGTGCTCACGAGAAACCCAAGTATCAATGGCAGACATGGCAACAGATACAGGCAGACCTAAACCAGGTTCGGGTTCTGAAAAAACTTCTTCTGAGCCTAGTTTGGCAAGCTCATCAGAGATCTCATTTCCCTGGATACCAGTATGACCTGGGACCCAGACAAGATTCACAGTATTTAGCCTTCCGACTAAGTTCAACGTATGCTTGAGTTTGAGTACTATCTTGGGCGAGGTAAGAGGGCTGAGCAAAGCATTAAGAGCGGCTTGGTCGTCACTGCAAACGCATATGCTTCTTGCCCTTCACCTGTTAGTCACAATATAGCGCATATAGCCATTAGCGTAGCGAAAATCTCCGCTTGGAAGATAGACGCATATATACCTAAGGGTTAGTGGAGTCTAATGTTCTCGCTTTCCACAAAGACTCCAGCACCAGACCCCTGTCCGGTTTTGGAGCCATCCGTGAAAATACGATGGCATTCATTACCTAGCTCAAAGTCTGGCCGAAGCCATTCCATTACCTGAGGAAAGTCGACTTGGAAGTTTTGTCGCAAAAGGATTTCTGGGGTCATTGCTTCAGAGGGCATGTGCATAAGACCGGGTTCGAAGGCCAATTCTCGCACAAGTTCTTCAAAATCCCCATGCGTGTGGTACAAAAACCACCTCTGTTTAAGCGAAAGACGGTGTTCAGCGTGGGGAGGTTGATCAAAGCATCTTGAGCAGTAGCCCGGCGTACTAGGGAAGGCTTCTCGTGCAACCAAGACAAGCCGTTCTTTGGAGTTTGGCAAAAGAGGCAGTAACACGTTCCCGCGAAAGCCTGTTCCAACAAACAACCGATACGTATTCGAGGAGTAGTGGTCTAGCCATGGCCGTATAGATCCAAAGATAGATCCTTTTCGGCGATAAACCAAAATCGGTCTTGCCAAAAGCGCGTCTGCACTGCCAGAAAGTGGACAATGCTTTTTCGGGTTTAGATTCAACATGTTTGGACCAAAGAAGTTTTCTATCAAGGATTATTCCCAAATATTTAACTTCATCGGAAATCGGGATAGTGACACCTTTAAGCACTAGTTGAGTCAGACCAGTGACCTTCCTCCTTCTGGTAAAAAGAACAACCATAGCTTTAAGAGCATTCACTGAAAGCCTATTCCTAGTGCACCAACCATCGATCAAGTCCAGGAACCTCTGCGCCTGAGAGCACACAGTCCCTAGGTTTGAGACGACAGAAATAACGGCGACATCATCCGCGTATAGGCTTGTGTGTAGGTTCCAGGAAAGTTGAGAGCCGATAGTAGAGAGTCTACAGCCATGCACCATACAAGGAAAGACAGAACACCACCTTGCGGGCAGCCCTTGTTTACCCCAGTTATGACGCACTTGCCACAATCTGCTTCGGTCATCAGCGTCCTGTCCTGTGCATTAGCATGGCCTTAATCCATTCAACTAGTGTTTTGTCTACACCGTGTTGTCTGGCTGAGTTGCACATGCTATTAATCGTCGCATTATCAAAAGCCCCTTTAATATCGACGAAAACACCCAGCACGTACTCCTTCTGGTCAAAAACACATTCAATCCTACCAACAAGGTTTTGAAGCGCAGTTTCGCAGGATTTTCTGCGCTGATAAGCGTGTTACATCTCAGAAAGAGGAAGCAAACGAAGAGCAACCTTGCGCACCTGCAGCTCAACTAGTCTCTCTAAGCTTTTCAGCAGGAATGAAGACAGACTTAGGGGTCTAAAACTTTTGGCTAGGTTTAGTCTGACTTATAGTCTGACTTACCATGGGTTTGGTATGAAAACGACTTTAACGATACGCCAAAGGGTAGGTATGTTAGCCAAGGCAAGACTCGGAGTGAAATTTTCTTTCAATGCGACCAGGATGTGACTTAAAAGATGCTCTCAAAATATGAATTAGCATATTTGATAGCGTCATCAGTCACAACTCTAGATGCAATGTACTAGTAAAGCCGCGTTGTGTTCATTGGTTCTGCAGTGCCAACCTTTCATTGCTGGTACCACTGAAGAGCACGTGGTTCTGCAGTGCCAACCTTTCATTGCTGGTACCACGTGGTGAACTGATTTTTCGGGAAGTGAGAAGAAGTCTTCTCAAGGAGAAGGCTGAAGGCCTCCGCCTTGGTCTCAGTGTAGGTGCCATCAGGTTTGAGTATCAAAGCGAGTTTGCTTGGTCTGTTCCACTGAAGAACTTTCACAAGCGTACATGTTTCACTTATAGATTCGATCTCCTCACAAAATTTTTTATAAGAGTCATTTTTCGACTTGCGAATAAGTGTTTCAAAATCCTTTTGTTTCGATCGATATAGATTCAAGTCTTTTACTAAAATGGCTTCTAAGGAGCGATTAATCAAAAAATCATTTAAATTTGTTTTTAAACACCTGGTCTCCTTGCCAATACGGTGCAGTTCGGCATTCCAACAAGGTACCGATTTGCTACAGGGGTTATTCGTAACTGGGCACGCGAGTTCAAAACAACGGGTAAGGATGCTGTTCAGATTTTGAGTAGACATCTCTACTCTTTTCTGCTTCTTTTGAGTAACATCTCTACCGAACAGAGTGGCCAAGTTCCCCTCTAAACTGTGCCAAATTCGTTTTTCTCGGACTTCTCCTCTCTTGCAAAGGTAGAACTTTGCAATTGATTTGCGCAACTTGGAGCAGATCAAAAACTGTGGACCTGCATTTGCTGCAAACACAAGTTCATATAGTGCAAGTGTTCGTTAGAAATCTACTTTTTTGACCTGCAAAATCACCTAAAAGCGGCCTAGGGAAGGGGGAGGGGGATTTCTTTAAGTTTAAAACTCACTTTTCAGCAGTTTTCCACATGCCTCAGACCTCAGTAGCTAAGTAAAGCCTTGGTCTTAGTTTCTACAAGAAGCACGCAGATGCGTCACCGGTTTTTGTACGCAATTATTAGTAGTTTTCAAAACTTTTCATCTACAACGTATGACCAACGATAGAGATGCCCATAGTTTCACTGAATTCGCAGGAGATGATTAAATTAACAATTTGTGAGTGTTGTCGAATTCAGCTGCCATTTTCAGCCATCAAATCACAAGGATCACAATATCTCTTCCTTCTGAATTTTAAAGCATCCATGTAGTAAAGATTTATAATTTGGACGCATCGCATTTTAGTTGATTGATTAGGTACTCATTACTTGAAAATCAAAAACTATCACTAAAAACCCTTCACGATCTTAAGCTTATACCCATAAGTAATAAGTAAAGAAGGAAATGATCCTCCTAATGGGTGTTGCGTTTTTTGAATTAACCACCTGTCAGATTTTTAGTGAGGTGATTCCGTCATCCTGTGAGGAAACTTCCCAAATGTTTCCGAATTGTTGGCTGTTATTTAAAAAGCATTGTGAACCAATTGGTAAATCCATTATTCTGTCCTGGCCTCTGCCTTTGTTGTTGTACCTTTTTTTCGCTTTTTTACAGCACAGACAACACAATAATCCCATGTACAAAGTGATTTACGTTTTGAACGGAGTATATAATTCTATAAAACCCCAGCTACAAAAATTCGAAGCTCTCTCCAGTATAAGTGCAAAGATAGATCCGACTATTTTAAGCACCATAGTGGGCATTTTGAAGAGAAACCCTCTTTCCTTACGGACAATAACTGACTTTAAACCGCAAAAATCTTTTAATCCATTAGCTTCAACAAATAACCATGAAGGAAGTACCTATTCTAAAAATAGTAAATTTAATTATCTTAACTGCAATCCTAGGATAAGGTCGCACTTCCGCCCAAGTTTATGTGAGTCACTCATTCTATCTATACCTACATACTACCACTAACAGAGGAAATTGTATTACACTAATCCCACCAGAATTCCTGACATTTCATCCCCGAGTCATGTGAAACTTTTAAAGCTATACAATACCACTGGTCCCCAGGGCCAAAATACATATACATATTTATATATATAAATACACACACACACACACACAAAGTGACATAAAATTAGTTCCTTTCTCGCACAAGTGAAAGTAAACATCCTTAAAAGCAATTTCTTTGCAACGGATAAAACTGTCAACGTACTACTAAGCACCTGAGTGAAATTGTCTTGCTTCCTTCCTCCATTGCCCGGCGGCGGGCGGCAGCACAGTTGTTCTGCGCTTCGCAACCTGCAAAACGTAATAATCCTTGCAAAATGTATTTATCTCAAAAGTACGGGTTGCGGTGGGTATACGACGAAGCATAGTTAACTCCGAGCCTTGGAGAACGTCCTACACTAAAATCCTACCGGTTAACCGGCCGGCGGGCGGCGGAAGTTTTCCGTGCATGGCTTGTGGGTAGCAAGAAAACGATTCATACACACACAGAGTTTCACAAACGCAGATAAAAAACTTATCCTGGCAATCGTCCTTGGATTTGAATATGAGGGTTGCTTTGATTGAACAAATTAAATAGTATCGCTCCCTTAGGTCAAATGCGTTCAACGAAACATGGAAACTTTCTCACAGATCTTATGCTAAAATGGAAAATGGACCTTTTAACTTGCGGGGTATTGCTTGCGAGTGCAGGGTGTGGAAGGAAAAGAGCAATCCATATTAACTTGAGAAAAGGTATACTTATGTGGAAAGATGAGAGGTCTGGGTAAGGTATACATTCTTTTCACTTAGTGCATGAAAGGAATTCATTTTCTTACTTTGCCTTCTAGACAGAATCTCAAAACAAATAAGTTTTAATTTAATTCTTTCAAACTATGTTTTGTTTCAGCTTTAAAAGAGGAAGGAGGTGCTTTGACAAGAAAAATAAGCTAATGGAAAAAAGCTAATAACTCTTCTGCATGATTCCGCAATTGTATATAGGGCTCGGGTTTTCCGCTTGCGTGTCGAAGGAGATTTATTTTTGTTCAAAGGACCAAGCGTTTGTTATTCATTTCATTCTTTGGACGAAAGAAGAAAACAGCTCACACCACTGGCTTGCGGCAGGTGCCTGTGAATCATGACAGGTGAACCATCTTTGTTGCATGCCATGTAGAGCTAGAGATTTATTTTTGAACATATTGAACGTTGGGAGTCTATGTCCGGGATTCGCTGCAAGAAATTGCGTCATCTCCCATTTTTGTGCCGTTTCAGTGAGTCATTGGAAAAGTGTGAAGTTTGTTTTTCATAATGAAATTGTGATGAGTAGACGAGATTTGGTCATTTGGAATCCCATGAAGATACATATCTAATGTGTTCCTCGACCTTTAAACTCAGAATGGAGTATCCTTTTTTCGAAACCCTTGATTATTGTTTTTTATCTGTGCAATAAACACTATATTTTATTCCGTTTGGGCGGACTATTAAGTAAGCTTTTCTCAAATCAAAACTTGATTGCATGAATGGTCGTAATAATTTTTATAAAAAAGAAGTGGGAAAGTGCAACATTGCGTGTGTAAAAACTTCAGTCCGTCTGTAACGGATTGCAAAATACCCTTCCCTACCAAAAAAGGAAACTGCCACGCCTCAAAGAAGTGGGCGGAATATAAAAATGTTGTATAAAAATAAAATCCTACAAGGCATTGTATTGTTGGCAGAAATTGTGGATCATGTCACGCACGAGACTTGCCATTTTATTTACTTTTACTTTACAGGTCAAGTGCCGATCCTGTTGTTTAAGAGAGGTTAATTTTATTAATGCATTAATAAATTCAATTTTAACATATGAAATTATGAAAATGCGAAAATGGTTTATACTGGGTAGTTGCATATATTTCGGCCTAAAAATCTGTGTTTTTAACTCAAAAAATCAGTTTTTTTATTGCCACGCCCACAAAAAGGGGCGAAGGCATATACTATACACAAAAAAATGTTAGAAAATGCTTATATCTACAACTTTTGCTATACAATTTTTAGGCAAATTTCATATATATTTATTGGAAAACAGTCATTTTAGGTAAATCCCTTAAGAAAGTAGGCGTGGTCAATGAAAAGGCCAAACTTTTGACCAAGGCAATGTTACATACCAAGAATGAGTGCGCTAGCACTATTGTAACACAGCTAAAATTTGAAAAAAGTATTTTTTAAAATTAGAGGTGGTCGCACATACATGTCTGTAGAGGGCGTGTCTGTTGGCGGATTCAGCTTATTTTCAAACTTGATCTTCCAGCGAACCCACCAACTTTCAGCCCTCTAGCTTAAAATTTAAGGCCTAAAAGTTATTTACATATAGACGGACGGATGGACGACCATGGCTTAATCGATTCTCCTGTCGCTCCCATAGGACCTTAATATACCCTGGATAGGGTATAAAAAATAAAAAAAAAATTGTCCGAAATGTAAATAAATAACGTTTTTCCAAATAGGAAGTCCATACAAAAAATGTGGTAAGAGTCTTCATATTTCATGGAAAATGGGAACAATATCGAGAAGGTACCAAAAGCGGTGTGCGGATGACTTGTCATTATCATGTTATAAAAGGTGACTTGTAATAGGTCGTTAAGGGGTTTTAGGTGAGGTCAAAAGAAATAACTTTTGTTATGCAACATTTTTTTCGAAAACTCACGGGTTTTAGTTCTTCGAGATCTTATGGTTTTAGAGATAAACTACGTTTTTTATAACTACGCGTTTAAAAATACGTAAAAAAATTTTGTTCTTTTTCTTTTTATTTGTTTATTAGTACTTATTTTTTTATTAACATAAATCATATTAATATAAGTTGAAAATCTAAAGGTTTAGCTTATTTATATGCATATTAAATCTTTAACAACTTCACGTGCTTTGAAGCATTCGTTTATAAATTTTTTATGTTCCGTCTTTTCAGCGTCCATGAATATGATATCATATCCAATCATATCCATATGATTCACAATGTGAAAAGTGTTATACGTTCTTAAATTAATTCAAAATCGTGTCTACGTCCAGCCTTTTTTTTTCTTAAAAAAAAATTGCGATGAACTCGAAATTAAAGTAAAATAGTTTATTTTACCTTAAACCATTTTTTATTGTTCTTGAAAAAAAGCTGGAGTTTATGTTAATATTATGATTCATAGATGTGATGATATGAGATGATTATGATACAATACTTCCTTAGGGCTATTACCTATATATTCGTATTACGTTGATGGCTTTTACTTCCCCATTGTTTCAAGAAGGACACAAGAAATTTATTACACTGATTCCCTTATCAAAAAATTACTGGCCTACTTTCGTTCATTGCTGCCTAATTAGGTGGTCGAGTGCAATTAATACTAATATATTTACCCTTAAAAATCTATAAAGTGTGGCATAAGAGTTGTATACACTGTGCACAGTTCATAGTTATCTGCGGTAGTACGTATATTCGGGAGCAGCTTAAGAAATTGCAAGGGTTAGACAAGCTGGGATATGTTTTTGCTTCTTGTAAGACCATGTGAAACCTTCAACTTCTAGATGAGGAGAGAATGATTGCCGCTAACTAAAATTACACTTATTTAACATTAGCAAGGTTTTTAAAAAATCGCAGCAGGGATTTATGTGGAACCTTTCACAAAAGGCGTGCCAATCTTTTGTCACATGTTAACAAACAAAACATTGCTCGACAAAGAATGGGCAATGGTGCGAAATTTACCTGATAAACGTGATGTGTATAATGTCCTTATGCTATCTACTTACCATAGAAATGAATCGTCAGTAAAATCTCTACGCAATGGCACGGAAAAGAAACCATATACTAGACTCTTATAAAGCTTAAACTTAATGAGCTGCATCTCATTCGCCAATACAAAAAAGTCTACCTTCGTATTATGAACATTCCAGTAGACCTTTTGTTCAGAGTTGCAGTTACTAATGCAGAATAATATTAACAAATGAACCGGCCAAGGTCCAATTTCCATACTACAAGCTTAAAAGATGCTTTTAAAGCTTAAGAAGTGCACACAAATTGCAAATAATGCAGTAAGGCATTCAGTTAAGCATATTAAATGCCCATATAAATTACCCATAAGGACAGATGTCTAAAAGCAAAAATAGTTTTTGTTCAATTCTATCCCTTCTTTTTTACTTCCTCGATGTTCTTTATTCAATTTTCCATAAAAACATAAAGTCTTATTGGTAAATTTTAGGTATTTGAACTTTACTTTATTTTGAATAAAGCTTTTTTGATATATGCATGATTTTTAAACACAAAATTGTGTCAGAGACTTGCAAGGAAGAAAATATAAATGCATAAAAACCACAAGAAATTTGAAGTCAAACTTGAAGTCAAAAATGAATATTGAACTAAGCAAACAACGAAAAAAGTACGTATCACCCTGCATTTTTGTTTCGAAAAGCTTTACTATTTCTTGCCAAAGCACTGATTCATCCTCGGATTCACCACACAGTCTATACACAAACCTGTAACACGTCCCATAATTTGGATGTTATGGGAGTGAGCTTTATTATGGTCAACGTTTTAGGAGAAAGATAAATTAAAAAGTTTAAGCGGAAATCGTTGCAACGAAAGATGTAGAGTTACCTTCATATTTTGTCGTTTTTTGTTTAATGTCGTTTTTAACTTGGGTGTCACGTAAATTGAAAAATATAGCGTCAGAGTTATCGTTGAGTTATGTGCTCAATACCATAAAAAAACTGAAAAAACCAAACTCTTTCGTTTTATGAAGTCTTAAATCTAAAAAAGTTTCAAAGTGTATGTCGTTTTGAAATATACAAAGGTTTTCCGGAGACATTTCAAAATAATAAATCATTTAAAATCAAGTTAAAAAAAACCAAGGTACTGGGGCACTGACGATGACGGTAAACGACGTTGAAACAAAAATAAGGACTGTGCACGAGTCGAAAAACAAGGCAAGTCGCTAAGACAAGAGCATTATGGAAAGGTACGCTACAAATGGCACTACCCCGTCAGGCACTGCTTATGGTTTACATGGTAGTGATCCTGGGACGAGCATAAATGCTCGTGTCAAAGCTAGTCATTTTCCGGGGGATAGCAAAATAATGCAACAGCCTAACCGCCAGCTTAAAGACGCTAGCTGTAATGTTGAAAAAACTACTGGTTGTAGCTACGAACTTGAAGAGATGATGATAAGATGGCAAGTGGACATCTTGTGTGTCCAAGAGACGAAATGACGGAACACCGGAAATCGGCCCCGTTTCTTGGATAAAAAGACAAAGGCGGCTTACTACTACTAAACCTACTAAACAAAGTAGGCGCGATATCGGTGTCATCCTTGCAACAGAGCAACTTGATGGCATCTTGAATATTGTGACCGGTTGATATCTCTCAAGCTGGTTATGCAAGGTGAGGTGTTGAATATCGTAGTGCATATGCTCCCCAATTTGGGTGCGAGCAGAGAGAAAAAGATGCATTCTGGATAGACTTTCTTAATCTCATCTAGGCGATCCCAAAAGAAGATCTTTTGTTTGTAGGCGGAGACTTAAAAGGACATGTCAGAAAATCCAACGACGACTAAGAAGACTGCCATATGGTAGACTGAGGTATGGAACTAGGAAGCCTTCTGGTGAAGATATCCTAAACGTTTGCAAGTCATATGGTCTTATCGTGCGTAATATCATATTCGTCAAGGAAAGAAGGGACCTGATCACTTACAGCAGCGGTGGGAATGAGACCCATATTGACTATCATTTGTTTCACAGTTCCCTAAAACCGGGGGTCAAAGATTGCAAAGTGATTTTGGGTGAGGTGATCGCAATACAACACCGTCTGCTGCTGACCATCAGTTTTATGGAACGGTCAAAGAAGAAAACTAGGCAGTCAAAGGTTTCTGGGACCATACTGGTACAATTAAGATAAGGGAAAAGGCGAAGCGTTTTTAAAAACGATGCAAAACAACCTCTATCATATCATTGACAAAAATACAGATGCTATGTGCAGGGCACGAGATCCCAACTAACATTTTTCCTCCCATAACACTCTACGAGAGTCTTATCAGAGTATTCTCCAAGAGTTTGCCTCTTGGAATTTGTCTCTCATTGAGTACTACGAAAGCGCTTGCAATTTTTTGGCTCAAATTCAATATTTTTGAAAAATCGATCTTTAACAGGGGGCGTGGCTAAAAACTTTATATGAACGAAATCCGGAACGAAGTCTCATTAACCTAACCCGCTACTTTTTCTGTTCCATGCTTTCCTTAATTAGGCTCAAGACCAGTCAAAATTAAGTTTTCCTGGAAAATTTTAGGTTTTTCTTGAATTCTGCCTCCAAATGTGGGCGTGGCACAAAGTCCTGCATAAACAAAATGCGGAACTAAGCGTTTTATAAATAAAATATTAAGCAAATTTTTTTCAATTTCGAGCAAAAATATTGAGTAAACTGGATTTGAAAATCTGCCCTTAAAATAGATGCCACGCCCACTAGAGGATGTTTACCAATTAAATTTGCCTTTTTTATGTCTTACAATCATTAAGAGATGCTAGATCATTAAGTGTCAAATTTCAGCCTTTTAGAACGTCTTACAGTTTTGAAAACTCTGGAGGTAGTTGCACATTTAGTCCGATTGTGGGCGCGTCTTTAGGCGGATTTCAAAAATTTTTACACTTGTTCTGCTTCGCAGACGTGGGCCTTACGTACCAAGTTTCAGCACCCTAGCTCAATTTAAGGCCTAAAAACATGTGACATACAAACGGACGGACATGGCTCATTCGATTCAAAATTCGGTCTCGATCATATGCTTTTAAGGTCTTGGGGGTCTACCGTTATTATTTCACCGTGTTACAAACTACGGGGCAAACTTAATATACCTCCTATACTATGGGATGGGGTGTAAAAAATCCATGCTGGCCAAACAGAGCATGAATATGTTTTTGATGACGATTTGTGCAGCAGAGATACCTAGACTTTTTTCGCCATAAAGAAGTGCATTAAATTAATTAAAAAACTTCTGTCACCGCAAGCACACTACATACTGGCAAAATTACTTTTGACGGAAGGTGGGACGCAATTATTTTAAATTGACATGAATAGGTATTTTTATCAGCCATCCGGTCTCAAAACAAGAGTGTTAGGCTGAAAAGAGTATTCTAATGATTACTTCGATACTTTGACTCTCATAATGATTCTTCTTATAATACTTTTCTTCTTTGAGAGTGACATGAGAGTTGAACTCACATAACAAGAATCAAATATTCTCTCATAATAGGAGTTTACATCTTGCTTACTCTGGTAGCCTTTTACCCTTTTAATGAGGGTACTATGAGAGAAAAATTCAATTTAATCAAAAAAGATTATATTCTGAGAGTATTCAAGAGTCTTACGAGAGTCTTATAAGAGGTTTTCTAGATTTGTAGAGCACATCTCTCGAGAGTATGTTTGTTGGGATGTGGGATGACCCACAGCGAACGTGCATTGAGAAGGCTAATTCACTCCTAGGAAATTTAAAGGGCCATACTACAAACAGGTCCAGTGATTTAGTAAAAAGAAAACGGCCTTCAAGGCATATAAAATTCGACAAAGCACCTTGACTAAGAGGGCCACAATCCTCAAGACTGCCGCTCAGAGGAGGAGAAATGACCAGGAGATTCGTTCGCCAAAGTTCATCAACAATTCTCTGGGCCAGCCTTTTGTGGATGAAGGCAAAATTCTTCATCGGAAAAAACAGTTTTTTTCCTAAAACCGCCCCTAAAAGTGGCTTAAAATATTGTATGAACCAAACTTCGCAAATGGTAATATCTTTAAAACTTGTCATATACTTTTTTTTTCGATTTGGAGTCAACTTTCCGAGAAATCGGGTTTTTAAAAATCTAACATGTTAAAAGTGGGAATGGTCGATATTGTGAGTGGTCCAATTTTTGCCAAGCAAAATTTATGTTCCTACGACTTTTCTAACCTGCCCAAAAGGCATTTTGAAAGATAATGTGAAATAGAGGTTGTCTCACATTGAAGCCACTAGTTAGCGTGGCCGTTGACGGATTAAGCCAAATTTTACGCTTTGTCTGTTCAGCGGAAGATCCAAGCCGTGTACCAAGTTTCAGCTCTCTTGCTTGATTTTGAAGACCTAAAACCTTCCCACATACAGACGGACATGGCTAAATCGATTCACCTATCGGTCACGATCATATCTCTAAAAGGTCCTAAGGGTCTATGGTGATTATTTCACTGTGTTGCAAACTATGCATTAAAATTAGTATACCCTCGGTCGAGTTTAAACATTGTGATGCCCCTCAAGATCTGCATATGATTCTAGTTAATTTTAAAAAAGCTTAAGATAGACTACCACGAGATTTGATATGGGTGGCGCTAAGAAAGCGAGGAGTCCCAAAGCCTACGTGCGGACGATAATGGACATGTATGATGGAGCGAAAAGGAAGGTTCGCACACCGCAGGTGCGTCCGGTGCTCATAGTTCACAATGTTGGACAGCAAATTAACGGCAGCTGAGATGAAAATGCTACGCAAGACAGCAGGAGCAACAAAGCGAGATAGAATAAGAAGTACGAAGCTCAGCGGAAGCCTCCATGTAAAATTACGTATCTTCAGGAAAATGGAGCACGACTGACTCTGTTGGTATTGCCATTTTCAAAAGAGAGATCCTGCAAACCTTGTCAAAAAGACAATGTCAATAAACATTCCAGCCCAATGGTGAAAGAAAGGATGACCTATTCATGGATCACACAAATGCATTTATTTGGCATTTATTTGGCCTCTGTGACGAAGAGATCCAAACCGGGTGACTGTCCGGTATATTCGGAGGTCAAGTCGGCGTACCCCACAAACGGACCATTAGCCCTTTCATGCCCGATGTTGCCTATAACAGGCAACATTTTGCATTTTAGCTTATATCTTTTATAATCTTAGCAAATTCGAAAAAACTGTATCTACAGGAGGCCTTAAAAAAACAATTGCGATTCCATTTGATGAAGGAGCAAGGGCTGCTAAATTTGGCTTCGAAGAATGATAAGAAGAAGTTTCAGTGATTACTAGCTTAGGTGTTCATTCACCGCGTCAGCCCCAAAGATCCCAAAGGCATTCTCTACACAGGCAGCACAGGTGGTGATCTCGTTCAAGTCTAACACATTTAAGTGCTTAGCGAAAGAATGGTAGATATAACGACGCCTTCAAGAAGTCTGCAGTCGATTCTCCTGCGAGATAGAACGAAAGACGCTGACTACTTGAAGAAATTCGCGCGTAGCTTAGGCTACCCGAACGAGTCATGTGTTCAACTTCTCTGAGCCTTGATAAGCAATTAAAAGGCTTAATTATGAAAAATTAAATTATGAACTCCTAAGCGCATACTAAAGTGTACCTAAAAACTAAAGCAAAAAGCTTTTCCACGGTCAGTTCTCTTGAAGATAGGATCATATGGCCGTCATCTCATGTCCATAGGGTCTTTATCTGAAGCTCCATAATTACCTACCACATGTTTCGTCTTATTCATCCTGGGCATCGGCGTCAATTAAATGGTCGACACCACAGACATGAGGTGTCAAATTTATTTTATTGGGCCTTATGCCTTACGTTAGGTAACGAGATATAAGCCCACAAAATTATGTGGAGACTTATCTTGCACCTTAATGAAAATATTCGTGTTGGCCTTTTTTTTAATGTCTTCTCTCAGGAAAGGCGAACCTTTCACACTGAAACAGTGCCCCGAGATGTAAGGAGATACTTATTCACTTTATTTTTAAAAGTTTGCAGTTTATAAGTGCTAGGAAATATGTACTCAAGCAGTGAATTCCAAAGTGTACTTGTTCTGTAAAAGAAAGAATTTTGAAACAGTGTAGTGCAAGGTGTTCCGAGGTGAACATGGAACTGATGAGCGCTTAACGCTTGCCTTGTAGATCGAACAAAAGAAAAATTTTCAGGAATTAAGTTACTTTATTCTTCAGAGCATTTGCCATTATAATATTTATAATAAAGACATAAAGCAGCAACACGTCTTCGGTGAGATAGTGATTGAAGATTTGTTGTCAGGATTTTCGATTAAATTATTGCATATATTTGTGGATTTCACATGTTTGGGCTCACTGTTGGAATTGGGATGGGTGCAAATTTGGGTTTACTTATGCGAAGTTTCAATATGTGATGGCCCCCATTACTCCCCTTTGACCCCTTGCATGATCCTTCTTTTACCTTCCTTTATATTTCAAAATTAAAATGGAACTTTTACCTACCATCGTACATTAGCGAACTGTGTGCCTAGACAAAATTAGTCGGTAGAGCAAGATGTAGGTTTTCGCATTCAAAATGCAGCAAATCTAAAGTTCATTTATCCTCTAATCCAAAAATGAGTTGTTTTTTGTCATATCACACATAATTTAAAGCAAATATTAATTGGGCAAACAAAAATAGGTACAAACCTTTGGGTTGAAAAATTTACTTCAATGGACCAATGTTGTCTATAGCAGGCAACATGTCACAACTCTTAAACCAGACAAAATAGAACTTTGAAAATTATTTGAGTTCATACTTAAGCCTCAGCGAACAATCAAATATACTCAACATATTCAGCACCGCCCAAATTAATTAGGGCATGAAAGGGGTAAGAAATGTAGTAGAGTTGGAGGGTTATGATCCATCACTTCAGATTATAACCTTGAACCTGAAAGGAAAAGAAGAATCGAAAATTTTAGTTTTTTTTCGACTGTTTAAAAAACACACTATTTATACTTTATTTTGACACATACTGTTGCTCCCTCTTGAAGAACCTGCTCCCTAATTGGGTGGATCTGAAGGCGATGGGTTGATCTGATGGCTTCTTGACACCTGGCGACCCCAGGGTAAATACGCCGGTAAACACCGGCACAAAAATTATTCAGGGAGGACCCAAAACAAGCAACAAAAATAGCGAAAAGTAAAGGGTGATTTTTTAGCTGGTTTGGTTTTGGCAACACTGTTTTTGACAGTTGACGTGTGTTTAGTACCTTGTGTCACTGTCAAACAGCTTGAGTTTGGTTTGCAATTTAACCATGGATCGTCTTACAAATGAACAACGCTTGCAAATTATTGAATTTTACTATCAAAATTCGTGCTCGGTTCGAAATGTTCATCGCGCGCTGCTTCCATTTTATAATCGGCGAGTTTGGTGAACAGTTAATTTTACGTTTCGGGCCGGTCAATTGGCCGCCTAGATCGTGCGATTTGACACCATTAGATTATTTTTTGTGGGGGTATGTCAAGGCTAATGTCTATAGGGACAAGCCCGCTTGGATTGACGCACTGGAAGCCAACATCCATGCATTCATTCGTGAGATACCGGCCGATATGTGTGAAAGAGTATGCCAAAATTGGACTCAGCGGATGGGCTACCTGAGATGCAGCCGCGGTCAACATTTGCATGAAATTATCTTTAAACATTAAATTGCAAGGTTCAAACTATCGATTCAAATAAATATTTCATTAATTTTTTCGAATTTTTTGTGTTTTTTTTTAAAAAAAGTTCCCAACCTCTTAAAAAATCACCCGTTAGCTTCGTCTCAAAATGAGCAACTTCTTGGTCGGCGTCTACTACCCTAGTAGGTAGATACATAGAGTGGCGCAGCAGCTCGAGGTGAACCAGGGCCGTCTTATCAAGAATGTATATGCTGTGTGTGTTGATTTCTTCACATACAACACTACCATCTACTACCGATAGTAAGGGTTGACCAATTGCAAATTCTAGCAGTTGGATAAAAAGAAATCCTGGGTTCCACTTTTGATTCATTTCCCTCCCGGCTAACGTTTAAATATCAGCCCACCTTCAACTCAATACTCTATTTATATGCATTTTTTGGGTAGTCATGAACATTATTCAACCCCTTGATCGCGAGCTCAAGCAAAACCACGGATGGCAAAAACCACAAAAAAGTCGTAACTTATTCTGTCAATTATATTAAAATGACTTACTTGTTATACATAACTCCGCCTGTGCACCATCAGGGATCCACCCAATGCTGGAACTTCGATGGTGTTCAGAGCTGGTCCTAAGCCCGGTCCAAGGAGGAGGGGACCCAAGGTAAGGTATGCATGCCGAGACCTGCGTGGCTGCGGGGAAGCTCAGTCGTAAGTGCACAACTCTAGATACCTGGGGACCTCTAGTTTTAATTCTAATTCCCCTTATCTGTATACGGGGGGTGAGTACAGATGGACATCATCATCCCCCTTACTCGTGGGAACAAAATTAATTCCATTAACAACAAAAAATCTTCGGCGAAGGGTGTGAGTGAGTCGGGCACTCCTAGCTTTAAATCAACCGACTCTAACTCCTTTGAAATTCTGACGGAGGAGGAGGACAGCCTCTTACTCCAGGAACCGTCAGCTAGGGCTAAAGCTTCGGACGAAGTTAGTGTGGGGACAGTTGATTTCAACATTGGGGAGCTATTTCTCGTCCAGACTCGTCCAGACTCTCGATCTCGTCGACCAAGTCAATACGCAGTAGAGTACAGAACTGCAAATTGACGGTTAAGAGACTAGGGAATAAGCAGCAGCAACTTAGCGAACTTGAGCAGAGAAGGCTTAAAAACGCTCTGAACTTCCTTGCGAGCGTGCCGACGGGAGATGACATGCCTATTGCCCGTCTCTCACCGGAGACTAGCCGAAAGAAAGAGGAGAGCAGGGGGATTCGACAAATCTGTCCAAGTCTGTGACATGCCATAGCCTGTCGGGACTTGGATCGGAGGCGCCAAACTCTGATCTTAAGCCAACGGGGGCAGCGCTTGAGCCGGTGTTTACTCTCCCAAAACCTGTCAGACCATGCATCAAGCCATTAGCTAGTACTTGTCTGACTAAGGTAGAGGAAGAGACAGCACATGCTGCGAAGAAGCCGACTGGAGAGATCGCGATAATCTCAAAGGATTCTAATCCATCGAGCGCGACTCTGGAGTCGGATGCTTCCGGATGCAAGAGTGCTTCCCCCGACTCTGTCATCGGGGAAGCGAACGTGACGGCAGATAGTAGCTGTACAGTCGTTGCCAAGCCTGGCAAAGCTGACCTCAATATGGCAGATGGCAGCACCACTCCTATTGCAGGCACTGACAAGCCAAGTTGCAGCAACGACACTACTGCTTCGTACACCGTACGCCAAAGAGCCAACGCCAGAAGGACCATCATTCGGCTGAACAAGTTCGATCCTAAGTCCTTAACGGAAAAGGAATCGAGCATGCTGAAAAGGGCGCATGAGATCATGGACCTTACCAAGACTGCTTGGTGCCTGGTTAGGGAACGGAAATCCCAAGGAGCAAAAGGAAGGTTAATCAAACCAAAGAAGGAAGGCCAATTGCCCTCCACTTTAGGCAACCTTCCAAATCTTCAATTAACCTGGGTAAAGTGAAATCGGACCCCAAGGAAATTGAAGGTAGCTCCAAGGGAAATCTGAGCAACGACGCTGGCGTTGACGTGAAGGTAGCTAAGGAGCAGGCCTCCGGAGGAGCCTACGAGAACCTGATGACGAGGGCGCAATGCCAACTGCCCTGCACCTCGGCATTTTGTATCGGGAAAACTGCAGAAACGAAGGGCAAGGACCAGTCCGAACCTAAGGCGACTGCAGAAGCTCTAAAAGATTTCGGCATGACGAAACTATCTACCCGGTAGTCAAAAGGCAGGCGAAAAAACAAAAAACACTGGCGGAATTGGTCAAGGAGAGCTTTCCGGTTGCAGTAGTCGACCTTGGTAATCCAGAACGAAAGCTATCTGAAGACCAATGGAAGCTGGTGGAAAACAGAATTCTCGCTGGGATCAACGATGCCTGCAAGGCCAGTGGTAATAAAACACGCTTTGACACGTTGGTCACTATTAAGAAATTTAAAGTACTAAACTGTTGTGACAAGTACACACTCGACTGGCTTAACAGCTTATAAGCAATACTGTTGCCCCGTGGGCTGGTGCTGACTTGAGGGTTGTTAGCCTGAAAGAGGTACTTGAGTACACCAAAGGGTCTCATCCGTATCCCTGGAGCTCACATTTCCAAGGACTGAATTGAGAGATGCCTTCGGAAAATAAATCCAGAACTTCACACCGAGGACTGGAAAGTAATTGAAGTGGGCGAGCACACGGAGGACGGTACAACCACCACGGTGCTGCTCAACCACAAATCGATGCCTCTACTCCACAAAAAAAAGTACAAGGTACGCGTTGGAACTACCACCTGCAGAGTACAAGTTTTTGGGGAGTCAGCGAAGAAGGTAGAAGGAGAGGATGCTGGTCAGCATGAAAGTGGTGCAGATAAACCTGCACCATAGCAAGGCGGCCAGCGTCAATCTTGTCCCCCTTTTTAATAAGATAGACATTGACATTGCCCTGATCCAAGAACCATGGTTAGTCCGTGGGAAGGTGAAGGGTCTAGAGAACAAAGACCTAAAGGTCTATCATACACTGAAGGTAGGATGCAAGATTAGAGCATGCATTGTGGCTAAAAAGCATATTAAACTTAATCTTTTATCCACCCACAGCAACGGGGATCAGGCAGCGGCGAAATGGGAGCGACGTCGGAATAATCCACTCATCTTCTCATCGATCTACATGCCTTTTGACTCGGTGGATAATCCACCAGCCAAAAAGGGAAGTGGGACCTCATCCTTGGCTGTGATGCTAACGCCCACCACACGCAGTGGGGCAGTTCCGTGATCAACAAGCGAGGTGAGTCACTTTTTGGATTTATCTTAGAGCCAAATCTACCACTCCCAACAACCTTAGTTGGTGTACTACTTCTATCGCTGTATATTAAATCCTAATACATTAAAGTCCCAAGGAAAACCATTTATTAAATTGAACAACGAAGCAACGACAATTAATGTTCCTCCTATCTTTCATTTCAATACTCTGAATCAGTTTAGAAAAAACTATACCAACTCAATTCTCTAAAACTCCGAGTTGAGGCAAAAAATCACTGAGTCATGAAATGATAACTTTTTTTCCAGATGTGAGCTTCCAAAGAATAACTATTTAAATTATCTAACAGAAATTATACAGAAATTTAACAATCCAGAGTTCGCACTGGGGGCGCCTGAAGTGCCTAGACACTCTTATCATTTCTAAAAAGGAATATAATTCTGTCATCATATACTACGCTTGGGCCACACCACGCCTTATTCTGAAATTCGCATGAAATATCGATAGCTCAAACTACATACAATAAAAAATAAAATACATAATTCAAAATTCATGTGAGCACACAATAATGAATGTACTCGTGCAAGTGATTTGGAATACCAACCGAACTGTATCTGTACTTGATTTGTTCGCAATCAATGTATCAGCAAAGTGCTTGAGGAATAAATGACATCAAATCAAACTGTGTGACGTTTCTTCCTATGGAAGTGTATAGTGGGAATTACAGACATTTTTGCATGCGTATAAAATTCACGCAAAAAAAAAAAAAACATCCGAGTGACTAATAAACTTTAGCACGCTTTTGGTTGACAAGCGCCACATCGTTAAACACCACAATCGACGTCAGTTTCGTTAAAAAAATTAATCAAATAAAAACACAGTACAAGCTTTGAATGAATCTATTTTTAGAAATTGCCCATTTTTTAAGTTAAATTTTAAACTCTAAACATTTCAAGGTGTCAGTCACCGAAACAGACAACGGCCGGCGTGCGGCACAACATGACGTATGCGTAATTATTTTAGTCTAGGGATAGTCGTGGCATTTGTATACTTGTGCTCTAGAATAGTGTCTGCCGAATTAGTTTTACCAAGTGCCTCGTTTAAATAATAATAAAGAAAAATTAAGATAAAGGAAATAAAGAATCTACTTGTATTGAGGTGACAATAGAGGCTACAGTCACTGCGACAAGAAGCGATACGCATTTGACGGACTCTATTAAAGTTATGGTTGCGAAAATGGTGTCCCTCATTATTTTGTTGCTGACATTTGTAAATGACACGGAACTAATATTTTTTCTTTAATGTTTCCTTAAAAGTCAGATATGTCAGATTTTGGTATACAAAAATTATTGCCAATACAAAATTTAAACTAAAAGAATCATTCTACCCAAAACCAATTCTAACCAATTTCGCAAACCTGGATCGAAGTCTTTAGGAGTGTCTGTGTTTGAACAATTTTACAAACTGCCGTTTGCTGTTTTATTCAATGAGTTCAATAATGACTTCATTTAAAAAAAAAAACAAAACAGCATTCAGTTTGAAGTCATGATTGAAAACATCATTTTCAGCAATCAAAGAGCTGAACTCAAATGAATGAAATATTTTTGATTGCTCTGCATTCAGTGAAGTCACTAGCATTCATGAATGCATTCAATCCATTGAAGTCATTTCAAGCCGCTGAATGCATTACATTTCTTGTAGTCACTTGAAACCTTGAAAATGCAAGCAGTTTTTGCAGTTACTTGAGGTCTTTGAAGTCTTTTGAAGTTTTTGAAGTGAATTCAAATTTATTTTTTGAAGTCACTTGAAGTCTTTGAAGATGATTTAAGTCAAATGAATGAAATATTTTTGACTGCTCTGCATTCAATGAAGTCACTAGCACTTATGAATGAATTCAATCCATTGAAGACATTTCAAGCCGCTGAATGCATTCAATTTTTTGAAGTCACTTGAAGTCTTTTGAAGGGTTTGAAGTGATTGAAGTCAGTGACTTTTGAAGTCACTTTAAGTCACTTAAAGTCTTTTAAAGTCTTTGGTTTAATATAAAAATTTTCCAAGATGTTTGTTTTTATTTATTATGGTACAACATACTGTGGGGTGCATGCCGTGGCGTAGTGGTTAGTGTGTGTGCCCACTACGCCGGAGGTCTGGGTTCGAATCCTACCATCGTCACCTAAAAAATAGGTATCGTCTACATTGTGACTTTTTAATTGCAACAATTTCTCAAAGTAATTGTCCGAGAGCGATACATTTCAAGGTACGTTAATCAATATAATATCCTTTTTATACCCGACCGAGGTTACATATATTAATTTTGATGCATAGTGAAAGCCCCAAAGACCTTTTAGAGATATGATCGAGACCGAATGGTGAATTGATTAAACCATGTCCGTCTGACCGTCCGTCTGTATATGTGAAGGTTTAAGGTCTTTAAAATCAAACTAGAAAGCTAAAGCTTTATACGTGGCTTGGTTCCTCTGTTGCACAGACAAAGTGTAAAAATTGGCTCAATCGTTCAACGGCCACGCCCACTACTGGCTTCAATGTGAGATAACTTCTATTTTACATTTTCTTTCAAAATACCTTTTGCTCAAGCTAGACATGGCGTAGGAGCTCAAATTTTGGTACTGAATAATACTGGCAAAAAAGGCAAAAATTGGACCGCCCACAATTCGACAGTTTTTAACATGTTAGATTTTAAAAACCCGAATTCTTGAAAAGTTCACTCCAAATCGAAAAAAAATTATACGACAAATATCAAAGATATTACTGTTTTCTACGTTTGTTTTATCCAAATTTTAAGCTCCACTTTTAAGGGGCATTTTTAGGAAAAAACTGTTTTTTTTTAAATAATTTTTACTTTTACCGTATTTTGTCGTGATTCTTACGAAATTACAATTAATTGATTTAAATTTTTAGCCCGTGCCTACTTTTCAGGACGTGGCCTATACAAATAAGGCCAAAAAACTTGAAAATGACTGTTTCAATCATGACTTCAACCTGAATGCTGATTTGTACTTTCTTAGTTGAAGTAATTATTGAATTTATTGACTTGAAATATTTTTCTAAGAATTTTTTTTTTTTTCTAATAACGTTTGAGCTACTTAATATTCAAGATCTCTCATTACAGACTATAATGCTCACACATGATTTTATTCCACAAGAATAAATAGAAAAACCTGTTGATTCCACTCACACAACCGTTCTTGTAACCTAATGGTTTCCTAAAACCTTCCATCGATCCCCAAAGAAAGAAAATGCAAGATTTGGTGTTACACGGTATATGGGGTCGGGTATATAGAAGTTACTCACTTGTTTTTTACTTTAAAGAATTCATGTTACTTTTTTGACCTCAAAGACTTCAAGTGACTTCAAAAAAATAAATACGAATTCACTGACTTCAAAAACTTCAAAGACTTCAGGTGACTGCAAAAATTGAACGCATTCACGGACTTTAAACCCTTTAAGCGGTTTCAAGTGACTTCAAGAAATTTAATGAATTGAATGCATTCATAAATGCTAGTGACTTCACTGAATGCAGTCAAAAATATTTCATTCATTTGAGTTCAGCTCTTTGATTGCTGAAAATGATGTTTTCAATCATGACTTCAAACTGAATGCTGATTTGTACTTTCTTAGTTGAAGTAATTATTGAATTTATTGACTTGAAATATTTTCCAGAGAATTCAAAAGAATTTTAGCTCTGCGGACCAGAATGTATTTTAAATTAAATTAATTGTTTTTTTTTTTCTAATATCGTTTGAGCTACTTAATATTCAAGATCTCTCCCAGTTTTTTGTATATAAAGACGGGATAAGAAAAAGTGTTAATCATTACAGATTATAAATGCTCACACATGATTTTATTCCACAAGAATAAATAGAAAAACCTGTTGATTCCACTCACACAAGCACTCTTGTAGTCTAATGGTTTTCTACAACCTCTTATCGATCCCCAAAAAAGAAAATGCAACAAAAGACACAAATCCACCTCGCTTATTAATTTGAAATTTAAATTTTCCCCGCCAAGTGAGTTTCGTTTCACTCACTTTATCTTATCTTCGTGAAGAAACCAGTGACAAGAGAAAGAGAAAGAAACGCTTAATAATACTATAATTGCGAGAGTGTGAGATACAGTCCGAAAAAAAGAAAACACTCTAAAAATATACCCTAAACTAAGGCAGTAGAGTTATATTAATTTTAGTTCTCCCGAGACGTCAGTTCACAAAAGTTCGAGCCGTAAGTAAGTTTGTTCCCGGCGCAGTGCCTGTTTTGTTTCTATAAAACGTGATAAATTAACTTATTGATAAGATAGAATAATTTTAAATTCCGATCGGTTACGGTTGCAGTGAGTGGGTGACAATACGTATTTAGTTTGAAAAAATTCCCCAAAGTGACTGAAAAAAAAGTGAAAAAGGTCTTAATTGAGATTGTGTCATAAGAACAAGTTCAGTTCTTGGTTGCCTGGTTAAGTGACAGATAACAAAAGTTACAAAGATCGTTTGAGAATACACATTTACAAGATCTGTTTCATAATAGTTCACTGGAATTGTAAGTAGATATACTTTGTCTAAAGCTTTCTGATTGTATGTTTAGTATTTAGTGCAAAGGGCGCTGAATTTTACCGACAGATAAACCCGGTAGGCATGTATTTGTAGTTGCTAATCAATATGTTGCTCGGTGTTGGAGGTGAGTGCGTGAGTCATATTTCGAAGTACCCGGCATATTAAACGATTCGTGGATGAAAGATTTAATGTGTTTTTTTTTGTATTCTGATACTGACACTGCTGGAATCATTTTTTCTGGAACAGAATTATATGCTTTTTTAAAGTTTGAACAATAATTTTAACCGTTGAGGAAATCGATTCGATCTGTAATAACAGCCCGTTAACTAATACCCGGTCCCTTTGTTATTGTACCAAATAAATTAGGAGTGGCATCACACTCAATAAAAAAAAATAAAACAAAATTCCACATATCATCAGCTGTAAAAAATTTTGCTTTTGGCTAGTAAGCTAAGTTAGCTTTCGGCTAGGTGTGTGTATATACATCGGCCACCTGTTAATTTGCACTAGAAACCATGTGCTTCTCTTATTCGTTTGTAAATTGCAGTCTAGACAGATTATTAATTAAAAAGCTAACCGAACGTATCGTTGCTTATATTGGGGAGCGAAGTCTATGGCAAAGCCATAAAAAATAAAATATAATATCGAAAAAAGAAAAATTACAAAAATTTTCAATTCTAAAAGCTTTATAAAAGTTGCTAATAAACATTATGTCAGCATCATTATAATATAGATGCCCGGCAGCGTTTGAAATGATTATAGGACTAGCCATTATTGCAATGTTTGTTAATTTGTAAATTGTTGTAATTTTTTCACTTTTCAGTTTATGTTTTGTTAATATAACATAATCCAACCCAACTCACTTAGACCTATGTAGGTCCATTGCGATACCACGTGGATCTGGAAAAACATACTACTCGTTGAACCATTTCGAGCTACTAATGAAGGGTAAGAGACGTTTTGTGTCTGTCGTACTAAGATCACTAAGATCATTATAGAAGAAAGCTCCAACCAAGGTGAAGATTTCGGTTCTTAGACAGAGTGGGCCATGTGCAGAGAAGGTGAAGAGTGGTCTTCGTCCTCCTCATCCATGCATCTCCTGCGAAAACCGTTAGATAAGACACCAAGCCTTGTCGCGTGCTTGCCTTGATATAGGCAAGAGTGGAGGATCTTATACATTTCCAAAATGAAACTAACTCCGTTGTTAAAATTCCTTCTTTTTGGTAAACAAGCCCCACCAATTCTGCGAGGGTTATCACGTTCGCCCTATGGTGATAGCATGACATAACCGAATACATAATACTTTGGTGTATTTCTGCTTTGAAGTCAACTACCTTACTTTGCTGTCAGTAGTATATACTTTAATGTAGTCTTTTCCAAAATAAGCGGCTCCCAGTAAGAACTTAAAGTAAGTACATTGTACATTGCCGTTTCGGTGAGGTATCTAAATACCTTAAAGAACTCTTACAAAATGCTCTAAACAAGGAAACAAGATGGGCTGACAGTTGTGGTCTAGGTGTTAACCCCCAAAAAACTGAACTCGTCCAGGAAATACAAAAACCCACAAATCGACCCCTTTAATCAGGGGTAGTAGATTAATCTTTTTTGATGACCGAAAGCTTAGTTAGAAATCCAATATACAGGAAGGGGTTTGGAAAGAAACGGTAGTACTTTTCCTGCAAAAAGCCATTAGAAACAAGTGGGGACTTCAAGGCATTCATGTGCCCTTCTAGAAACATAGACTTCATTATACCTCAGCTATTAGAACTTCCAGACAACCATCCCCTTAGGTGAACTTGGGATGATTATGCTCCGATGTAATGCGAATCGATCCACTTCTACACTGATGGATAAAAATAAATGATATGGTTGGTGAGGACATATTCTCAGAAAGATTAAATCTTAGTCTCTATTTCCGTCTTTCATATCATTGTCCATCCTTTATCGCCATAAGTTTCAGAGGAAAATTATGGCGATAAAGGAAGTCTTGTCCTTAAAAATAGCAATGACGTTATATCTGCCGAGGATATACAAATCTTTTCCGACAACTAGGCGACAATCGAGTACCTGAAATCCGTCTCTATAAACTCTAAATAAGCCCTAGACTGCTTATCATCTCTTAAGGAGATGTCGGAGCAGTTCAACATTCACCTGTGCTGTGTGCTAAGGCATAGCTACATTCCAGGTAATTGCAAGGCTGACGAACTCGCCAAGCTTGGAACTATTCTCTAAATCTTGCCTGAAAAAGGCTCCTTAGGGGGATTCCAATTTCCACATGCAAAATCATGTTAAAACTGGATGCAATAGAAAGAACAAATCTCATGATAGACGGGTCGTAGTACGTGTCTAGTGACGAAACAGATATGGTCAAAGAAAGATCTTAAACGTTCTAAGAGTTGGATCGCTCTTAACAAATTGAACATCGGTGTTATTTCAGGACACTGCCTGATGGTATAGATAGGCAAGAATGCAACAAGGCTTGGTGTTTATTCTAACGACCAGGTATAACCCGCACAAGGTGGAGGTGGGAAACTCAAAGTCAATATTAGGGCTTAGGTGGTCATTGCAAAAATGGTCAACGGCACCTGAGGCTCGCGAGTTTGTCGCGGATGATCAGGAACGATGGAAGGACCATTAAACCGCTCTTTTTAAGTAAAAGCGGTAAAAGAAAATGAAGGAAAATGAGGTTAAAAGTAGGGTTTACAATTTTATCATCAGTGAAAACTAAAAGTCGGTGCATTGACGCAATTGTAACACAGGCAAAATGTCACTTAAATGCTTCTAGCAGCCGCACATGTAATACACGTAATACACAATATTCTGCATATCTGTGTCCAAGCTTAACTACTACTTTGAGCTTACCCTTACTTAGTACTTCAAAGTAAGTCTATGCTTATGCATACAAACTTTCATTCTTGTATAGTGTTATGGTTTGTTGACCTTCTGTAGAATGGTAGAACTAGAGCGCATATTATGTTTGTGATATAGATATAGGTACATTTAGGTTCATAGAATCTTTAAACTTAATTATATCTGATTCCAATCCACCCACTTAATTATCATCTTTGGCAATAATTCGTGTCTATATTTGAACTAAAATTTTTTAAATAATTTTTTTGGAATAATTTAAGTCAAACAGCACTAATGTTGTTCTTTCTAAAAATATTTTTAATACGCTTTGCCCAATACAATGCTGCCTTTTAAGCTCTTGGTGCTCATAATAATATATTAGTCTAACTTTCCACTGGACCGGTGTCGATATAATAACAACACCGGTCTAGCAACGCGGTCCGGTTTAATATCAAAATTGTTTTGGCTGTATTGGATTAAGCTCATTGATTGCGAGTTACTTTTCTTTAATTTCGTCTTCATTTTTTGTATCATTTTATAGAATGTTGAGTGTGGGAATATTTTGTCAGCAACAAGCACGTACATAATTGTTTTCACCAAAAATGATGTGTCGATGGTTTTTGGCATTTGTGTCTATGAACGTTGTCGGATAAGCAACAATTTCGTCCGACTTTGTTGAATAAATTAATGAAATGGTAAATTAACGTATTGCATCATAGGGTAAGAAAATATTAAGGATTATACAGTTTAGGAATATAACGTACAGTAAGTTTCTATTAGTCGATTTGTTATGGCAAATTTTGTTTAGGTTATAATAAATGACATTGGTTCCAATTGGCATGCTTTCGTAGCACCTTTTTTCGTTTCACAGCAAGAACTAAAAAAAGGAAACACTATAGTTGAAAACACATTGCTTAGAACATCGAGCTCATCGAATAAGTACGAGCTAAGGGTACTAAGCGGCAGTGTAATGCTGTTTAGGGCCGGGACTAACTTGCGTGCTATCGAACTCAGTTATATTCTTATGAACTTGAGAGCTAGAGATGCATTCATCTCTGACCTTAATGGCCAGGTTCTGCAGGCTTGACCGCTTGCTCCATTCCCGGTATACAAAGTGTCCTGGCACCCAGCACAGACTTTCAGTTTTGCCAATTGATATTCAATCGGAAGCTGGAATTATGGTGGCTAGCTCCGCTTGAAGATCTCTGTCGATCCGGAAAGATTTGCTTAATCCCAGAGCTCCATAGAAGATGTTGCCATTCTGGAAAATAATTGAAGTCATTCTATACGACTGGATCAAACAACGGCAAGGATCTCATAATAGAATGCGCACTATTTTTATACAATCTATGCGATTACGGTACACTGTATCTGTCTGATAGGCAAATATGTCGCACAAGACGTGATTTTGGAGGAAGAGACTATGCACCTGTTCATGCCCTGTTTGCGCTCAAAAACTTCTACAATAAGTGGTTGTACAACGATCTTATAGAATCTAAATCTTAGCACAACCATAACGCAATAAGTGTCGTAGGCTTCATAAGTAGCTAAAAGTGTTTAATAATATCATAGTACAAAAAAAAAAATTCACAAAACTGATTTTTTGTTAGTTATAATAATACTAAAAATAATAAATACGATACCATGTAAGATGCAAAGCAAAGTTAAAGACTCTCAACAAAGTTAATCATTGAACCTAAGCTGCTTTAAACTCTTTTAAATTCCAAGAGCTGCACTACAAAGTTCAGGTTAAGTAAGCTACTACAAATATACACGTTAGTCAACCTTACTGCCCCACTTACGGAACATTACGATTTTTAACTTTAGTGTACCTGTGCTAATTCAGTTGAATGGGTTAAAAGTAGGCACTCGTGGTAAACTAATAGGAAGATAACTTGTTATTTCATAAAATATTTCTTTCATTTTCTTTGCAGGAACTGATATAGTCATTTATATCTGTGTGACTAATAACCTACTTCCTTGAAGACCTACAACCCATACCGCAGTTGCTATCACATCAAAGAAATATTTTCTTAAACTTTGAGCTATGACCAGTTCTGTAAAAACACTTTAAAGCAGGGTTCAAATCTTTTCGTTCTTAATAAGCGGGATTCCCCCCTTGTTGTCTGCCAAACAATAAACTATGCAAAGGGTGCACCAGTCCTCGGTGAATCCCAGCAGCGTTTTTCCCCAGATTAGGCAGTGGAAAAACGTCATCTGATGAATATGGGCTTACATTTTCGATAATTTTCTGATTGTTCGTCTACAGCGCAACGTAAAAAAATATGCGGTTTCTGAGAAAAAACCAAGAAATGAATCGGCCATTGGAATGCGATTTACTCAAACTCAATGGAAGTACCTGTTTTTATCAATTATGGTTGCACATTAGGGTGCGGTCAAGGTGACATATTTTGTTAATTAAAGCTCAACTGGAGAAGACTTATAAGTACGCTACGATGACAAACAACTGATTTTCAAAAATAACTCTAAAGCTTTGGCTAATTTGGCCGTTGAACAAATTGGTCCCACGTGGACCTGGGCCTCAGCCAACAAGCTTCGCCAGTCAGCTTTGTCTCCAGCTAGCCGTCTTCAGTTTCGCATGCGAAGTTGGCTAAGGTCCCCTTCCACCTGCGCTCGCCACCTGAGCTCGGCGCACCTCTACTGGTGCACTGTCCTTGCGGGGAGGATTCGAAGATTTTCCGGGCCGGGTGGTTGGTGTCCATCCGCTCTAGTTGACCAAGCCATCGTAGCTTTTGTATTTTGACTCTTTTGGCTAGGTCGGTGTCTCTGTACGCCCGTACAGTTGTGATGTTCTATCTTATTCTACACTCTCCGTCTATGCTGATGGAACCATATCGTCCGAAGAAAGGCCCCCTCTCGAAGTAACTTTAAGTGTTTTCATTCGTCTTTTACAGGGACTATACTTCTGCAGCCTGAAGCAGGACTGGGATGATGAGGGTCTTATACTTGGACACTTTAGTTGCTCAAAAGAGGGCTTTGCAATTCAATTGCCTTCGATGGACAAGAGTTATCCTTCGTTCGATTTCAGGGCTGGTGTTATTGACTGAATTTATAGCGGAACCATACTTTGAATATCCGTTGCTACAGTAAAATTTTCAAACTTAGAAAACAAAAAAAGTCTGGCCCATGGCGGCTCTTAACCTTAATCCGCCCCTGGGAACCCAGGTAGATAGCTGTCGATGGTATGTTTTGGCCAAGACGTCGGTGTTTGGTGTGTTTTCTTGATGCAGCGTATACTTGGTATTGCCCTCCTTGACTGCTAAATCCATATTCGCCGCTTCCCTCCCAATACTCACGAAGGCTTCACTGACATCATGCTTTGTTCTTCCAATGCCATCTGCGTATGCGAGTAGTTGAATGGACAAAAATTGAGCCTCTGGTGTTGGCACGGGAGCTCTGCATAATTCTCTATGTATGATGTTAAAGAATTCTACATAGAGCAGCGCGTCGCCTTGTCTAAATCGTTTTTTGTAGGAATTTACTGGCGACCTCTCCAGTTATTAGAAGTTGATGATTTTGTCGTGGGCTCCAGATCAATAAACAAAACCGATATTATTGGTGCGAAGTTTCGAGCATGAATACGCTATGAAGTATTCATGCTCGAAACGTCGCACGAATAACATCGGTTTTGTTTATTGACCCGGAGCCCACTACAAAACCATCAACTTCTAAAACGTTTTTTGACATCAAAGGGGTCGGTGATGTAGTGGTCTGAACCGACCTTGATAAAACAGCGTGAGTTTTCCATCGTCATCCGGCACCGACTGACGGGTTTGGCAGGGTTAAACTAGACTTTGCTCCATATAGCTCGTCCTTATAGATGCTTTCCTATGCCGGCTTAAAATCGACGAAGAGGTATGGTGGGTATCGATTTGGAATTCCTTTGCCATAGCGTGTATATTTGATCGATGGTGGCCTATAACGACCATGCTGATATGCGCCTGTCAGATTGTTGACAAACGGCTTCAGGCGTTCACACAGTACAGATGCAAAGATCTTGCATGCGATCTTAAGAAGACTGAATTGTCTGTAGTTGGCCTTTCTTGAAGATCGGGCAAACAATGCTAAGGTTTCATTCATCGGGCATGCTTTTTTCCGATTTTATCTTGCAGATGAGTTAGTGCATGGTCAAAACTAGCTCAACGCCAGCGTATTTAAAAAGTTCGGTAGCTAGGCCGCACACATAGGCTGCATTGTTGCACTTAAGCTTAGATACAGTTACTTTTACTTAAGCCAGGTCGGGTAGCGGTATCGTTTGTATGCTTCGTATCATCTTCGCCCGGGCTGAATGGTTTGTTCTGCCTGACAGCGGCATTTGGTTTGCCTTCAACCGCACTTCTCGTATTTTCTCTCTGTTTTTCCTTCGGAGAAGGCGGTGTTCCTCTCTCCTCATCTGCTCGCAGAGCTCGCGAGCAGCTCTATAGTCCTTCTGTGCAGAGCCGATTTGTATGCTTCCTGTTTAGCTGCATGTGCTTGCGGCACCCATCGTAAAACCAGGGGTTTCGTTGTGGTGGCCGTGTGAAACCCAGCATTTCAGAGCCGCCATCTCTGATCGAATTTTGGCAATATGTACGATCATATATTTGGCATACTGGCTGCATAGGACTTCGTATTCGTAGAAGGTTTTGAGAGACTCTGTTGGAGAAGGACCTATGGTGATCTCTTGCGATTGTAGCCGGCCGACGTCAAACTTCTTCACAGCATTTGTGGCAGCCAAGTTAGTGATCCGATTCAATATTGGCCCCTCGGAAAGTTCGGACATCCATGACACTGGAAAAGTGCCTTGCGTCGACGGCAATGTGATCAATCTGGTTGACGTTTGATTGATCGGGAGATCTCTATATCGCTATGTCGATATTGAGATACTAGAAGCATCTAGTATAGGTACTAGCTACCACAATGTGTCGCCCCGCAGCAAAATCGATCATCCTGAGTCCGTTATCGGAATTCGTGTCGTGCAGGCCATGCTTTCCGACTGTACGACCAAAGATGCCCTCCCTTCCTAGCTTGGCAATAAAATCGCCTAGGACAATCTTAAGGCCCAACCATAATAGACTTTGATGAGCTTAAGTCGGCTTTTCGAATGGTTCCATTACACGCGATTCGTATGCCACGACCACAAAAGCATTATGCTGGTTTTCGTAAGGTTTTTGTTAGCTTGTGTTGGCTTAGAGTTTTGTTTTTGCTTGTCATTAGTTCTCTCAATGTCGTATTTAAGCGTATATTTATTTTTAAACGGGCTTCAAAAAATCCCTTAAAGAAGGGAACACACAAAGAATTGTACGCTGACCTCAAAAGTTCAAACGTATTTTAGATCTCACAATCGGTTTCGGGATATTAACATCCAAAGCTAAAAAAAAGTGACACAATTTTTAAATTTGATTTTAAATTCTCAAGGCAATGTGATACTCGAGACGTTCGCAGTGAATTCTCATAAGATTTTCAAATCGTTTGCTTAAGTCCATTATGGGCAACGCAATCTTTTAGCAAAACTTGAGTGGGATTTTCATTGTATTTCGACATAAGATTAATCCGGCTTAAGTCTATTATGTTTGGGCCTTTTATGTCGTAGCTAGGGCACTGCTCATATATGTTTTGTCCAGGAGCTCGTAGAACACATTTTTAACGTCGTCATCTTGTTTTTCTGTGGGGACATGCGCGCATATGAGGCTAATGCTAATGTTGGTCTGGTTCAGCTCCTTTGAATTTTAGATATACACCAATAGGTAAAAAATGACATAAAAATTTCCTAATGAAAAAGTAATTTAATTTGCTGAATTATACAGAAAACCATACAACATTGTAGGGTGTAGGTGCCTATACAATATAAATTATTGTTCATTTTTATATATCAGTAACGTATTATATACTTAGAGCCCACCCCTAAATAATGTTGTGCTTATCGGGCGATAGGCGCCAAAATTTTGCATTGCGCTAAGGCTCTCCTCCGATTCATGAGCAACGAAACTGTCTTTGAAAGGTTATAAATAGCTCAAATAACATTTGAGTCTAATGGGTGTTATAAGTTCATACAATTGCTGCGGATGTAAGGGCTATTAACTATTAAGTAGACTAACCCGAATTCGACGACAAAACTGTTTTGTCACTTATGTAAGCTCAGGTGCAGACTCGATGACAACGATCACCTTGATATAAATACGTCTAGGTAATTCAAGTAAGATTGCCGCAATGTTCGTTGAATGGTTTCTATTGAGCAGGTTTTTTTTATTATACATGGGTCTGTGACTGTGTTATTTTTGAGTTCCTCAAATCTGGTCCTAATTAAAACGAAAAAAACGAGAGCCTCAAACACAAACTAATTTTATTTTAATACAAAAGAGTTACAATAATTATATCGAAAAAAAAATGAAACAAAGGCTTTGGCATTGTTGTCGTCGCGTTCCATTAATATGGTATTCCCATCATGAATATAAAATCCATGAATGATGCGTATCGCTGCATCATGTCGATGCCGAGCATAACAGCATCAGTTAGCAATGTTGGGACATTTAATGACAAAAAAATAACCCTAAAAGGTCGCATCGGTACATCTATCTGATATCATCTATTTTTGTCAGCGCAAGTGCTGTTCTTATTACATGTTGATGATAGAACGATCCTCACGTGTAGGTACCTTTTAACATTTCAAAGAAGCTTACCTGTTGTTATTTACCGGCATGAAGCGATTTTCTCTCTTGGATTGTCCTTGCGCATGACGGATACATTGACACATTATTCTGACACATTATTATGACACTTCTTAGTGGCTGTCCAACTAATGGCGGTTTTCGGTAGTTTTCCCATTACCAATAGTTAAGCGCAATCCACTTTTGAATAAGCAATGTTTTTTCGACACGCACTTGAGGGGATCAATTTAATTTTATTCAACATCAACACCTACTCTCTTTATTATCGCATTTCCTTCTTCTAGCTTTTAAATAAATATCAGATTTCCATGAGTATGTACATATACTGTCTCTGCCAAAAATTTGCAAAAACAATCTTCTCGCCCAAGCATAAATAGACAGACACTATTAAATTTATAATGTATAGGTACTTCAATTCTGTGCCAATATCCGAGTCAATTATTCCCTGGAATTGTTTAATTTTCTCTCAAGCAACACATAAATACACTCAACACCCAGCTATTATCTACTAACCTCATTCAAGAGGATTTTGTCGATTTAAAATTCCTGTTAAATATCAGGGCGACTAATAAGATCGGAATTTTGTTCGCAGCAAGAGTGAAGCCTGTGTATCGAGAACAAAATATAAACATTTTCTTTTCTTATAGAAGTTGACGCAATAGATTTATCGATATACTAAGTAAAACTGAATAAAAAAGGCTTTGCCGAAGATTAGATATCGAATTGGTTCGGTGATAAGGATGAGATACAGCAGCGACCAGGTTTATGCCTCTCAATTAAGCTGTTCAGCTTATAATGTCGCAGTGGCATCGTGTCCGCCGACAGGTGTTTTTGTTTTTCTGTGTGCCTATATCTCTTCTTTGGTGGCCATTGTCCGCAAATATATTTTCCGGTTCTTTGTTTATACATTCTAAACAGATGTAAGTGCGAATCTTTTTTCTGTTTTTAATTATATAGTGCAGTAGGTGGTGTGTATCTATGTGGGAAGTGACACAATTCGGTTGCGCAAAGTGCGACCGGCGCGACCAAGACAAGCGAAAAGTTGCAAAAAATTTATCTGTTTGCTTTGTGAAAGGTTAATCATACGTTGAAAGAGCTGAAGCTCAATTTGTTTGGCTTGTTTCCGTTTTTTTGACGAACATATTAACTAATTGTGTCAAAAGTGTTCTCATAATTGATTTGACGTGATAAGTGGTGTGTGCCTATGTTGATTTTTTGTTTCGGAGGAACTCATGTAATTAAAGTCATAATTGATTAAAATGTTTACCTAAGATTACGGACTTATTTATGGTTCGGAACGCTGCGTTGTGAGTTTTATTGCAACTAAGTGAGCTTTGGCAGTACCTACCTATGAATCGATCTTAACGTAATAGTCGTATAAGCGGAATTTGTGTATTAGTTTGAACTCTGAGTGTTTATGTAAGTATGGAAATATCGGTGGGGTATGGTACCACACCCTAAATGTGTGTTTTCGAATAAATAAGGTATTATTGACTTTAAGGAATTTATATAATTTTGAATGTGGAAATACCAAAAATCTAACAAACATATAATAACAACCTGTTGAAGTTTATAAATTAAAGTTTTTCTTTCCCGAACGACGAAATTGTTTCATATACACTATATGCACTATATGTAAATATTATAATGTAAAGGGACCCATCATTAGTGGGTTTTAGCTAATATTAACCTTATAATAAACATACCTTATATAACGCTGTCCAATTGAAGAAAAGTTAGCGGGAACTCTTAAAAGGTCTCGATAAGTTGAAAGGGCAAATTTGGTTTGCCCAAGTTAATTTTATTGAACACAACTATTTGTCATCAAAAGACGTAGAAAGGAACGACATTTAAGATTCGCGAAGTGACAATTGAAAAAGATTGCTGATTTATTTCACAAAATGTTTCGAAAATGTGAAAACTCTCTTTTTAAATTTATATTAAAAAAATATATTATCCTGCTTATTAAAATAGGATATGTAGATTGAAATCAAGAAAACCTCTTGCGTTGCTCATCTTTGCGCGTCTGAAAACTGTCCAAAGTCATTAAACTAATCACCGAAGTTTTGAAAATTCTACTCCACAACTTCTGAATGTGTAGGTACCTTTCATACATTTTTTAAATGTTTTGAATGCATATTTTTTGACGTGGGTGCTTAAAACTTACTTCGTAATATGCCCTAAATTTGCAGATTTCACACTTTCAGAATCAGTCTCAGGCAATATTACTGAAAATGAAATCTTTATCTTTTTCCAAACACTTTCTACCTGTTTTCATTTTAACAAATTACACCGCTCTAAAGTGTATATGTGTTAACAATATTCAGACTCCGACTTGAGTTTCGAAGAGAGAGAAATGGATCAAAGACCGAAAAACTGGAAACGTATTACAATTTTTCATAAAATGCTTTCGTCATTGTCTTCCTTGTTTCTTAAGTTTACAATCACTAGCTCACAGTATTCGTAGCCACACTTGTGTGTTTTGATACTGTTTGTTGCTTTTATTTGTTTTTCAAATACTTGTTCTCTTATGGGAAACCGTAGGAAGAGTTGTCATTTAATATCAGCATTATTATAATATAAAGGTTCCTGACGATGTTCGCCTGGCAGCGTTTGAATGATCATAGGACAAGCCATTATTATAATGTTTGTAGAATTGTAAATTGTTGTAATTTTTCCCTTTTCAATATTCAGAGTTGTTCCATAACCGCTTTCGCGGAATGACAATTTTTTAGTGACATGGGTGAAACAATTGAATATATTTGGAGTCGATACCGACATTGTGAAAAGATCATTTCGCTTTATCGGCAAAGTAGCCCTTTACTCCAGTTAATTTGTCGTTTTGGTCGTATACACTCCGGCCACCACCAGTTGCTCTACTATAGGAATTTTTGGGTCTTTGATCACAAATTTCGGGGTTTTTTCTCGAGAAATTGAGGCTTCGCCCTTAAATCACACAAAAATACGTCTAAATAGGGGCGTTTATGCTATATTCTCGCTTTCAGTGCTAATTGGTGTAAGAAAAGATGATTTAAAATAGGCTTGTCTAACTTTCCGTCACCAAAATATTTCTGTAATTGGTAGTTTAATAGGACCTTGGATAGAGTCCTTTATGCACACTCAGGGTTTTGCCTTTGGAAATATTGTGCGTTGGCCATAAATATATATTATTTTACCATATCAATTTGAAGAAATTCCACTGCTAATACACATCAGGCCACATAGGATCTTCGACAAAGCATCTTGAATAAAGGGGCTAAAATCTTCAAAAGTGCCGCTCAGAGAAGGAGAAAGGCCCAGGAGATTCTTTCGCCAAGGTTCATCAACAATGCTCTGCGACAACTTCTTGTGGATAACGACAAAATTCTTCACACGTGGCAGCAGTATTGTGAGGGACTTTTAAATGCACAGTTTCGCAGGCACCATTTTCCAGAAGAAACCAGAAGAAACTCCAGAAGAAACTCCTAACTGGAAAGAAGAACCAGACATCACAGTCGATGAGGTTGGGAATTCGGTTAACTGCTCAAGAAGCGAAAAACGGCTGGGCCGGATCAAATACCCTCAGAGTTTTTTTTAAAAAAATAAGAGACAGCGGGTCCAGATGGCTCAGTGGAAGAAAAGTTATCTTCTTCCTTTGCTCAAAGGAAAAGGTGATACACGAGCGGGTACTTGATAGTCGACTGCGAAAAATAATAAGGCTATCTGAGGACCAGTGTGGGTTTGTGGCAGGTAAATCAACCACTTATGCAATCCAAAGTATAAGGACGATAATGGAAGAACATCGTGATGCTCTTAAAGTTCTGCTTGAAGGAAAACTGACGGGCCAGAAAGGCCATCATAAATGAAGATCAAACATCCCTGCAGCGAGCACTTGATATACGGGTGTTTGTTTTGGAGAGAAAAGGGTATCGTATTAGCCAAAAGAAGACAGAGTACCTGTAAGTACCATCGCGTAAAATGCACCGAAAAATGCCCCCTAAGCTGAAAGGAAGGCTCTACAGCGCTGTTGTGCATCCGGCGCTTACATATGGTTCACAATTTTGGAGCGAATATGGTTCACAATATGAGAGCGAATTAATGGCAGCTGAGATGAAGACTCTTCGCATGACAGCAGGAGTAATAAAGCGAGGTAGAATAAGAAGTACGAAGATCCGCGGAAGCCGCCATGTAAAAGAACCTATCTCCAGAAAAATGGAGCACGACCGGCTCAGTTGGTATTGCCACGTTCAAAGGAGAAACTCTACGAACCCCGTCAAAAAGGCAATGTCAATCATTATTCCAGCGCAGTCGCGTAAGAGAGGAAGGCCTAAACATTCATGGATCACACAAATGCAACGACAACAGAATTAATTTAGCCTCAGTGATGAAGACATCCAAAACCGGGTGGCCTGCCGTAATATTCTGATATCAAATCGGCGTAGCCCACAAGCGGACCATTTGGAATTCAGTAGAGTCATAACCTCGCGCCTAAATGGTAAGGAAGAACATCAATTTGGAGCAATAGCAAGAGGAAATATGAGTTTCCGATCTCTATAAGGACTCTACTATGTAGCCCAACATTTTAATAAACTAAGCCTTATCCAGCCATGCTTAATAAACGTTCAAAACGCAAACATAGTTCCTGTATTTAAATTGCTGCAGTAATTTGTCAATATCGGTCGCGATGATCGCCTCCAATTAAAAAAAAACGACAAACTCAAACCTCGATTCGCACTTTTGTCAACTGTTTACGTAATTGTATGGACCTATTCCATACGACGCATTCGATAAATGCCGTACAGAATTACAAAAAACTTCTTCCTTTCTAGGGAATTTTTTGAATTTCATACGCTTTTCTGTAGACTCAATCGATTGTAGAAAGGTAACTGATTGAAAAAATATTTTTTTTAGTTATTCCGTAAAAGGATCTACTTGCTTTATAAATTATTGCATTAAATTCAACGTTCTTTTATTGCAGATAAAAATGCGTTCTCTTACGCCAACCGTCTTTGAATCGAAGTTGACGTTAGTCCTAATATTCGCATTTTTAGCAGTGATATTGGCACAAAACGCAACAGAAGATGCCTCGACAACTGTTCAAGACACAACAACGATACCCTCCAGCACAAACCATACAGCAGAGTCCATAAACTTAGATGACTTGTCGACAAGTACTGAAAGACCTCCAGATACATCGCCGTCAGAGACATTAGAAAACGTTCCAATTGCATCGACCGCCCAACGTCTGCCTCCAGATTGTTCGCATCGAGAGAAATTACGTAAGCAACCTCAACCCTCACATACATCAAAGTTGCGGAAATGCTGCCCAAATGGGGAGACCCTCATAATAGACGAAAATTCATCGCAGTATTGTGAGACCCAAAACAAAGAATTTGCCCCGCAAGTTGTAAAAGTCGAGCTATATGAGAGTTGCATCGAGGATCTAGAGGAGCCAGTTAAATTGGCCATCGAAGTGGGCAACCCTTGTAATGAGTAAGTTCCAAAATTGTTAGCTACATAAAAACATTTAACAAAAAAATGTTTTTTTTTTCCAACAGGTCCCTCATGTTTTCCCCCAGCCGAGGAGATCGTCTCTTGGTAGTGCAAGATGGCTCGCTTCTAGTCATGGATAGATTTGCGAATCAATCTTTTCAAATTGAAACCAGCTACTGCCTTGACACGGACCTGGAAAACGGTGAAATATTTGCTGTTGTCTGTGTGTCTTCAGTCGAGGATCATGTTGGCATGGGCCAGACAATTCTTTACACCTGCTTCATGATGATCTCGATTCCATGTCTCTGCCTAGTCAGTTTCCTGCATCTTGCCGTGAAGGAATTGCGGTCCGTGCACGGTCTATCACTGGGTGTAATGTCTGCATGCTTAGCTATTGGATTTCTATTGCACACCATAGCTCAAATCGCAGAGTACTATAAATCTGGTCTTGGCTACGCAGTCCAGTTCTTCATGCTGTCTTACTTCTTTTGGCTTTTCAGCCTTTGCTGCAATGTGCTGCTGCATGTTTGGTAAGATTGGAACTACTTTTTTTTTTTAAAAAAGCAACCTTTAGAATGTTGCTACTTTTACAGGTACTACCTTCCGCACAAGATACTCATCACGCGTACTATCCGGCATGTGCACTTCATCAGCTATGCAGTTATTTCGTTCTCGATTCCCTTTATGCTGGTCCTGGTGACCATGCACAAAGGTCTACCCGGAATGCCATCGTACTTTTTCCAGGGTTTCACTGAATGTAAGTCTGGAGAGTGATTTGCACCTCATTTCTGGCATTTAATAGTTCAAAACCATATTACAGCCATTCGCGAATCTCAACGTTACTTCATTCCACCAGTGACCAGTGTTTTGCTGCTTAGCTTCTGTTTACTAGTAGCTTCGTTCTTTGGATTCAGGAACTTAGACAGTGCTACGAGTCAAGGCGCGACGTATGAGCAGGTAGGCGTTTATACACAGACTACAATACCACTGCCTACTGTGGATCAGGAGGGATACCAGGAAATTAAGAAAGAGTAAGTTTCATACTTCTTCAAACACGCCTTGCAAATGACTAAACTTTGAACTCTCAGTGCCAAGTGTATTTGCTGCCTTTTCGTCATTATCATCTGCACGTGGGTACTCGAAGTTGTCACATTTTACTCACCTGGCCCGGATGATTATATTGCATTTATGGAGATTGTTAACGGCCTACAAGGTGTCTTTATTTTAATGATCTTCATTGTGATACGTCGTCGACGGAACGCAATAGTGCGATGGTGGCATGATCGTGGATCACATGAGGTGACCCAGGTCGAAATGAGAAGCTTGCAGCCATCTACAGATCAAGAGAATGGAAAAACAGAATTGAATAGCAGATAGTGCTGGTATTCAGTAACGAACTATTAGGAATTAAACGCGTAACTTTAACAAATCCTGAATAACTTATTTATATTTTAAAAAGTTTAACTATTTCTTAGTTATGGATAGTATTTTATTAAGCTTTTAATTTATTTTTGCTCGTATGTAAGAAAACGAAATCCACTTGTGTGGGCAGTCATGCTTAACTTATTGCATTTAATTTTTATTTATTATAAGGAATGCATCTTTTAAGAAAAAAGAAATTTAACGCAATATGCACAATAAATTATTAGACGCATTCGGCTTGTTCGTCTATTTTATCTTAAGTACGGATTTACTACCCCATTTCACAAGTTTAAGGCGACAATGAAAACCAAGCCGTTTTTGTAGGTAGTTTGAAGGATCAGACTATAGCACTGTAACATATGTGGCGTAGAGAGCAACAAGATTACAACAAAATCAAATTGCGGACACCAGATTGATCAACGTTGACAACCGAAAAGTGAGTAATAACATAGGGACGGATTGCGGATAACAGGTTTAAGTGTTCCCGACAGGAACTCTCTGCGGCCAGCATGGGAACCCGTTAGCAAACTTTTCTGGTAAACGTATAATCGACAACTAGTTATAATCTTAGTGGGTCTAATCTTACTTCGACAGCGCGGTCCGGCTTACTCCCCAATCTTTTGAGGGAACAAAACCGCAATGTCCGTCCGGTTCGTCTACAGGTTACTAATTTTGAGGTCAGAAATTTTATGTTAGAAACCTTAAACTTTGTTCTTAGTCTTCTTTAATACAGACAATATTGCTGGGAAGGCAATTGGCTTTTGTAATGTTGCAATAATCAGAACTCAGGGTATAAGCATTAAGAACCCAATTTGGGCTCTTATTAACAAATTCTCGCCACTTATTGGGTATACTTAATTATTGAACCGAGATAATTTTTTGTTGTTTTGTATTTGGTTAGCTTTGAATAGCTTTTTACCCAAAGTTATTTGAATCAGATTTTAAAGAACATTGGGCGCTAAGAAACGCTTAATTTTTTTTTTACTTTTCAAAATTAAACTCAAGCCAAATAGGATTTAAGGCAAATGAATTGAATGCTATCAAAAAAATGTGTAAGCCGAAGTCTTTGTACGAGTTTAATCTTGAAGTTATACTTTTCTCAATTCAAAATATGCTGTTTAATTAACAAATATATTAAACTTTCCAAGGTTATTTAGAAACCATAGTTTTTGGTAAAGTTTAAGGCAATGATCGAAAAAAAATTGAATCTTTTTAGCAGAACTAATTTTTGTTTCTCCTGTGCCAACTCCAGAGGCACAATCTTTCGAAAGTCCGTACATTTATTCGCATATGCAGACTTCATTGACATAATCAGAAGAACACAGAGTGATGTAAGTAAAGCCTTGGGGTATAACCCCATCCCATTGAATAGGAGGTATATTAAGTTTGATTCATAGTTTTTGACATAGAGAAATAATCACCGTAGACCCCCAAGACCTCAAGGGCATATGATCGAGACCGTATTGTTAGTCGAATTAGCCATGTCCGTCCGTCCGTCTGTCGGTAGTTTTTAGGCCTTGAATTTTGAGCTAGGAACTTGAAACTTGATATCTGTTCTTTCTAGGTCCCGAAGCAGTACAAGTGTAAAAATTTTTGAAATACGCCCACAGTTTTTGACAGCCTACTTTACTTAATAGCATGAAAAATCAAGGTTGTAGCAGGAAGCTGAAATTTGGTTTGCAATATACTCGCTTAATTGTATTGTGATTGGCATTTAAAAAAAAAGCGAATACCTTGTAGGCGTGGTCATACTTAATATGCATTCTAATAAACGATTTTTATTTGATATATTTGCTATAAATGCAAAAAAACTTGCACTATAAAAAGTTTAGATATGTGCGTAAGCTATCAACTCAAGTGAATAAATTTTCGCCCACTTTTGGGGGCGTTTTTAAGTATAAACCAAATTTTTATTATGAAAATGCAGTCAACACGTGTATACCACTTCTGATAAAAAATATAAACAAAAATACGATGTTGTTGGGAAAGGGTGGATGCCACGCCCCTTTCTTAGAGGGAAGATTCTTAACTGAAATTTAACAAGCAATATTTATGACACAATTTGGAGCTTGACAGTGGTCAACTGGGATGGGGTACCCAACGATTCGCCTAAGCGGATTGTAACCCTCCCACTAGTTGAGTATTCAATTTGACTCAGTAGGCAACGAGCGTAAAACCAAGTCTAAACATATATGCTATCTTGTCATCATAAAGAGATACCTAACACTGACGTCTCGGATAAAACATCACCATAGGCCAGAACTTTGAGGTATAGCTATAGGCACTTTGTTCATCTGTACTCCGTAATATATTCAGACAACGACATCAGCGCTGAGATCAAACGACTGTTGTAAATCGCTGCTTTTATGGGCTAGTAAGACAATATGAGGAGCAAAGCCGTCTTTCCAGAAACTAAAGAGTCCCTTTAAAAGACCCTCATCATCCTAGTGCTACTTTACGGTGCAGAAGTAGCACGGACACTGCCAAAAGCGGATAACAATGCTTAAGGCTGCTTCGAGAGAAAAATTCTCTACGGTCCCGTCTGCATAGGGCATAGGCGAAGATTGGAGGAGGCGATGTAATATCGAATTGTACGGGCCGGGCTGTACAGCGACACTGGCATACTTGTATCACAATAAGACCGCGAGTCCCAGGTGAGTTGTCAAATGAATTCCAGTCAACGGAAACATACCTATAACCTATGGGATAGTTTATAACACCGTCGCAATCGCTGTCTCGCACGCCGGGCTTTTCGAAAAGTTTAAAAACCCTCACCGAGATCGACGTTTACACTGTTATTTGTTATTGTGAGGCTTGAGAGGCAGTTGAATAGACGTTTTTTTTCTAAGCTGATAACTGTTGTGAAGAATAAACTAAACGTGTGTAATAAAGACAAATTTTACAAATATGTTCTGCTTTGTCACTGTGCAGTCAAAACAGTCATCGCGGTTTCTCGCTTTCATTGTGTATTAACATACGATTTCTTTAGTCTCGCGTTAACGCTGCCACTCTGATTTGACGCTGACGCGCTTGTCGTGAAACAGCCATCAGTCAGAATACAACGGCTTCGATGGTTGGGTCATCTCGAAAGTATGAGCACAAACCACCCGCCCCGAAAATCTTCGAAACCACTGTGCGAGAAAAGCTCAGTAAAGGAGCATCAAGATTCAGGTGCGTACGCAAGTGGAACGGAACCTCAGCCAACTTCGTATGCAAAACTGCTAGTGATAGTTGGAGACAGAACAGGCTGGTGAAGCTTACTAACTGAAGCCAGGCCCATCCCGGACTGCAGCACAACCTTAAGTTGGTAAATAAGTAATTTTTGTTTCCTCTTAGGTATGATAAACGCTATGTTTATGTCGTGTCATCTTTTCGACAGCGATGTGGCTTAGCTCTTCCCACCTTTCCCCAGTTGCATGCACTCCTCCTTAAACGTTTTGTGAAATATGTTGACTATTTTGACACCTTGGGTAAATAGTTTTCATTGCAGTAACTGCATATAGCTATATGGAACTCTCACTTTTTCGAAGAGTGTGGCCGATCCAAAACTTCTTTCTTAAAAAGGGGCGTGGTTCAACCCTTTTTCAATAACATTATTTTTTTTTTGTTCATATTTTTTATCATATCATATACACGCGTTGATTGCAGTTTTTTAAAATTTGTTTTTTTACTTCAAAACGCTCCCAAAGGTGTAAGTGGCAAAATTTAGTCATTTGAGTTGATAGCTAACGCACATATCTGAACATTTTGTAGGGCAAGTTTTTGGGTTAAAAGCAATTAGGTATATCAAATAAAAGCCGCTTATTAGAATGCAAATCAATTAATTTTAACACGCCTACATGGGGTCGGTTTTCGCTTTTTTTTGAAACGCCAATCACAATACACTTAAGCCAGGATATCGCATACCAAATTTCAGCTTTTTACGACAACTTTAATGCTATGCCATGCTATGAAGTAAAGTGGGTGTGTCAGTGGGCGGTTTTAAACAAATTTTACACTTGTACTGCTTCAGGACCAAGAAAGAACAGATATTAAGTTTCAAGCTCAAAATTTAAGAACTAAAATTTACCGACAGACGGACTGACCGACATGGCTCATTCGACTTACAATTCGGTCTCGATTATTTGCCCTTAACGTCTTGGGGGTCTACGGTGATTGTTACTCTATGTAACAAACTATGAATCAAACCTAATATAGGAGGTACAAAAATGAGGGAGGTATCCTATGGGATAGGGTATAACAATAAGATTTGGCTCGAAAATTCTTAATTAAATTTAGAGGCACCTACATAGGAATGTCTGTAACTTTTTCGCGATAGTGGCGCGGTCAATTTTCAGGTTTAAAACCCGTATACCAGTATGGTATCGACTCAATGTTCGAGCGGAATAGTTGTTCCTTAGTATGTTTAGCTAATTGCGTTGTTTCTCCATACTAGGGAGAACACTTAACACACGGAGGTATGTGCCTGATGCGACACGGAGTGCCGAGAACGCACGGAGGTATGTGCCTGATGCGACTCACAATTCAGTCTCGGTAAATCCCCCTCGCCATTTAGCAATGCCACTGCTTACTCACCTCAGCGTAGATGCGTCCTGGGATGGAACCGGCTATCAAAGTGGTCAAAAAAGTAGTCCGTCGGCGTTATGTGATCACAAAAAAACTGTCCAAATCGTTGCATAATTTAGGATTGTGAGGTAAAAGCAATTTTTTCCTACGTCTGCATTAGAGACAAGGTGTATAAAAAATTATAACAAAAAAAAAATGTTGGAGAAATGCATACCAGATAACATCTCAACCTCAGAAGTCATTGAGTAATCTGAAACTGATCGAGACATTGATGCAAGGCTCGGTTCAATGTTTTCGGAATTTTAAGTTCTATATCCCCGCTATCACTAAGTAGATGCTACAAGCGGTTTTCCTTTTATGTGACATAAGCCATAAAACCACCGATGAACCTTTGGTTTTTACTCTTTCCGGTAGCATATAAGCTATCAAACCAGAGATGCGCGCGCCGGCTCGGTGCTCGTACGTGGTTCGCTGCTGGATCAATAAGAAGCTCCCTCGATTAAAGATATCCCAACAAATGTGAATTTATAAGAGTGTCTTCAACCTTGACAAGAACGGGTGTTAAATCTTCAGCTGATCCTTAGAATTAGATAGATAATCGAAGAGTTAGATTCAAAATTTTCGACATGGTTAAAAAAAGTTTTCTGTATTCTCAAAAAAAATCCTACCTAAAGCGTCCTCACTATTTTTCAGATCTAAAATGGAAATACCATAGCAGCCCTGGGTCAGCGAACTTGTATGTACATAGTGTACCTATACATCCTCCTATTCTGGGGGAGTCTTATAAGCAAGAAATTTCTTAACCGGAGTATTGAAGGCTTCAGTTTCAACCTACAGCAAGGATATGTGAGAATCAAAAAGTATAGAGTTGGTAGCAAAGATTTCTGCAGGCATTGCTTTTGCTTGTCCATATCCTTTTTTCAGGCCAAAAATAGAGACGATACACATGATTTCCTTTTTGGTTACAAATTATTTTATATTTAATGCAATTTTTTTTTTAAATTAAAGCAAACAGTATTTTTAACTAAATAGTTATTTTTTACGAAATTTACTAGAATATAATACGAAATATTTTAAAAACAATAATAACAATAGATTTTTAGAACTCTAATTAATTTTTTGAGTTTGTTTTTTCCATTTTTGATCCCATTAAATGTAACGTTAGATTTTCATTTGGATTTACATTTTCTTTTAGTTCTAAAGGCTAAAAGAACCATGTTGTATACCTAGATCAATAAAAGCACCAATTTTGATTTTTACAAAATCAGTTAGAAAGTTCCAATTAATTTTTTTGTTTTCATAATAAATTTCTTAGTTTTATTTTTTTACATATATAATAAGAATACCTTTAAATATTTAAACATTTGTTTAAAAAAATATACAAAGCTTTTCAAATGCGTTCTCACCAATTATCACATTTAACTTAATATTTAGTCTTCTTGTTTAGTTGCACTTTTTTAAAATCAAAAGCATTTTTTTTTTTAAATTAGACTATTGGACAATGAAATAAGAAAGGATGTGTTCATTTGCGAATTTAGGCTGTCTTCTTCGAGCTGCATACCTTGAGTTTGACCAAACAAAAACAAATGTTGGCAAATTTGAATCGAATGCTTTATTAGGTCGAAAGAAGTTTGGAAGGCTTAGAAAACAATAAAAATATTTTCTTTGGACATATATTGATCTAACTTAATGCTAAAAGTTTTAGTTGATTTGAGCTCGGATGAAGAGCTTACCAATTATGCGTAAAATGTTTCTCAATTCCCTTGCCGAGCAGAAAGTACAGGTGCAAAAGGAAAAGATAACATAAAATATCTCAAGACAAGACTAAAAATAAAATAATACGTGTTTCAAAATAAACTTAAATTTTTAGGGTCTTTGAAAACATTTCAATTTGCATTTGGTTATATGTATAACAATAAACACAGTTCTACTAAGTAGAACTAAATTACTTGTTCAACCCTGCTCTATCTTTACATTGCTGTCTTATTTTAATTAAACACTTATAAAACCAGTTTGCTTTCCAAAGAGCTTTTCTCGAGCTGAGCAATCAGTATTATTTTTTTTTTGTAAGCCTTTAGTTTTGTTTGATTGTTCACTTAAAATAAAATTATACAAATTCGAAATAACTTTAAAGGTCAGTTTGCTTAACACTCTAAGTAGTTATTCATTTGCTACTTAAAATAAACCCGATTTTTTTTGTATTTAGAAATTTTTTTTTGTGTATTTAAAAAAAATAAAACTATTTATTTTATAAAAACAAAAATTACATAATAAACAACATTTAACAACAGTTAATAAAAAATATACAATTGTATGCATTCAATTTATCTAAATTCATAATTATAATGAAAAGTTCTTTTAATCAACCATTTCGAATCTTGGCGTTGGTGGCCTCTTTTCAGCCCTAAACGTGTTGCTCATGCCAGCTACGCTGGTAACACCTCGTAGCCCTGTGTTTTGGAAATAAATCAACATATAATTCTCACCGTCCTTAAGGTCGATATCTTCGGAGAACTGAATACGCATAGTTGTTTGGCTGATAGGTTGAGCCCTGTTATACGAACGTGGACCCAAGTTACCCGTAGCACCGGGTGAGGGAGTATCGGCTTGATTAACGTATTGATAAGCCGCATACTCGCTAAAACTCGCATAGTTGCTTGGATAGATGCCAATCCAGTCGTTGTCTTCCTCTTGGAAGCCTAATGGCTTGTAGTACTCGATAGCGTTTTCCTCGCCGATCATCCATATCGGAACATTACGAAATTCAATGTAGACTTCATTGGGATCTTGGAAGACCTGGTCATTTGGAAAATCACATTGATCATAACCGCGAAGGGTTTGTATTCGTTGTTTGTTTGGCTGTGGCTGGGGCAGAATGGGGAGCTTTTGTTTTGTATCGTGAAAAGGGTCCAACATTTTCGGGTGTCGAGGAAAATGTTGAATTTTATTAAAACCCACATTAAGTTTTAGTTTTTAATTTACCATGCAATAGAAATGTTATAATTTTTTAAAATGTTAGTTTAAATATTTATTTTTTTCAAATTTATTCCACATAGAAATATTCTAAAGACAATGTGACATTTGCTTCATATTTTAAGCACAAGTATGAGCCTTATTCTATTTGCAAGTAATCACATATAGGTGTAGACGATCATTAATAGTTTGCACTGCTTTTAGAAATTATTTTCCCGACTAGTTTTCTTATTTTACTTGCCCAAATTTCAATAAAATCGAAATATAAAACAAACAAATCAATCGAAAATACCACACTGACCGATCTAAAAATTACGCAAACTTAAGCGCCCTTTTTATTTACTTTTTCGTGTAGGTACCTTAGCTAGAATTTCGAGCTTAACTATGGAGAGCAGAACAGGGTTTGTAATTAAATATAGAGGTGAAATGCTAAAAAATAGACCCTTTATATTTGGCAGCACTCGCCCACGTATTGTAGTCTTTATTTTTTCGAACCTGGTATTTGTGGTGTGTTTATTCTTTGTTCCTCATTCTTAAAAGTACGCTTCTATCAAAGATCGTTGGGTTGTAGTTAATAACGTTCTAACAAGAGAAGCTGAAAGAATCGTCAGAGAAGCTCAACTAAGAACCATCTTTTAAAGGAAGCCTGTAGACGTGAACAGCAAACGCAAAAACCTTAAAATTCACATCCTTGTTACTTGATAAGAAAGGAAAAGCAAGATTGCCACTGAAGTAGATGAAACGGCAAGTATATCCGATATCAGAATAGTGTTAAATATTATGAACAAGGCATTTGCTGGTTTTAAGCTGGTTCAAGCCAAATTGTTACCGAGATTTCCGTGCGATGAAATCCCCGATTTCAAAAGCCCCACGCCAGCAATTAAAAATATTGTGCTGTCAATTTACTGTCATTTAAGCGATTAAGAGATATAAAGCGGGTAGCCCTGTACCTGTGCAGCGATGGGTAAGAATATCGCTGCAGCTACCCCCGAAAAATAGCGCTTGTCGTAAAAGGCGAATAAAGGGTCTAGGCCACTATAACATCTTAGTGAGCCTAGTGACACTTTTAACATCGTAAACTTTCCCACAAGTGTGCATTATGTAAGTCCGGGGGTTTACATGACTGGGGGACCACCAATATCGGAAAAGGACGTTCAAGCAAAGGACTATACCCGTGCCGAAAAAGAAAAGGCGTTTGGACATAAGCATTATGGAAAAGTACGCTAAAAGGAATGGCATTACTCCCCCGGGCACTGCTTGCGGTTTACAAGGTAGTGATCCTGAGAGGAGCAGTAATGCTCGGGTCGGAGCTTGTCGGTTTCCGGGGGATAGCAAAATAATGCAATTGACTAAGCGCAAGCTCAAGGTTGCAAGTTGGAATATTGGAAGCATGACTTGTCATAGCTACGAACTTGAGCTATGAGATGATGGTAAGAAGGCGAGTGTGTCCAAGAGGTGATATGTTATGATCCATCACTTCAGATCATAGCCTCGCGCCTTAAAGATGACGAAGAAGAAGAAAGCGGATAGCCCTGATAAAATCCGTAAACATTAATGAGCTTAAAAATTGACTGGAGAAGTCGTCAGTCATTACGCTTCCTATAAAAGGCAGTCTTAAGACTGATTACTGTGTTTTATCACACACACAGTGTAGCTAAAAAAGAATAAAGCCATTCTTCTCAATCGTATGGTATAACATCCAGAAAAATATCGGTAGATGCTTTTTGCTATAGCAGTCCAAGCTGCTCTTACTTAGACAATGCATTCAGGGTGTATCGGGGGTATTCTAGAAAAGTCTACTCCGTAAGATAATATCTACCTACAATTGGTACCACTTACGATAGGCCTACAGGATAAAGCAATTCGTTATAAAAAGTGGGGCAAGACGGGGTCATATATTGTCATCAGTACATACAGTTTATGGTTGTAAGTACAGCGTTGTCAGCTCGAAGCGGAGGTGTCTGTTGGACACTTAAAATAAATAAAACATCTGGAATACGAGGACGACCTACTGTCTCTAGAATAATGAACCTAGATAATATAGCGAGCCTCATTCGGGCAATTGTTGGGTAGTAGGCGGATAGGAGAACGCTAACCAGATTTGGTGGGTACCAAAGCCAGGAACAAAAACAAAAACCTGGTCGACCGGCTTCTCGTATCCAGGTTAGGGTTTGCCGATTGTTAAGTCTGGCAGCTGGGTAAAAAAATGCAGCTTGCCTTCTTTACTTCGTTTTCTTCGCAGGTAACATTCAAATACTTATCGGGCTGTTACTAAATATTCTGTTGGCTACACTTTTGCTTTTCAACGTAAAGGCACTTGAGGGAGAAAACTTTGGTGTTAGCACACAAGGTTTTTATGAACAGCCCTTCTGTTGTTCTTGCATAGAAAATAGTTTATACGAATCCTCTTCAGGATATTCGCGTCTCTAAAAAATATTTGTTTGAGGATATAAAGTAAAATTTTTGACTATTTGGCTTGGACTATTTTTTCTTATGGTCGAGTTTTGGGTGCTTGAGAACAAGTTTAGACTTCCAAAAGCCCAAAGAGATTTGAAAAAATCTTATTGCTTAGTTGAAGTTTTTCTTGGCAGCTTTAAAAACTCCCTTACCTTATTTTGGTTCCATGAAAGGGCTTGCGAACAATTAAAATGGCTTAAATGGCCTTTTTTTATAATCGAAAAAAATTAAATAATTTAAAATATTTTTATCTCGAATGTTAGAAATTAAATTAGGATTTCAACTTCAAACAATGAAGCATAATTCCAAAGGTAAAGCTAAACATGGTAAGGTTTACAGAAAAATTGAATTAGTTTTTCTTTCTAAATGTATAAGATAAAGGTGTTAAGGGTCTCCTATAAAAAAGGCTTATTTCGTTTTAGCCGCTTAAAAAACGTAGGCCAATAAGGCATGAAAAATACTAGGGTTAATGTTCCAACCTACAAATACAATCAAACAAATTACTTAAAATTACTACAAATTTTAAGGCAATAAAAAAAGGCTTATTTCGTTTTAGCCGCTTAAAAAAAGTAGGCCAATAAGGCATGAAAAATACGCGGGTTAATGTTCCAAACTACAAATGCAATCGTCTAAAAGTTTCACTTGCTTTCTCGTTCTTATGAGTTGTATGATTTTTCTGAGTAGATTTTAATGTTAACGAAACACAAAGTACTTTTGTACATATCCATCCCAATGCAAACAAATTTTTTGACAATTACATTAGCAACAGAAACAAACAAAATCAAACACATAAATGCAATAAGTCAATGCTGTATTTATTAACAAGAAGTGTATATTAAATTTTTTTAATTTAATAACTTATTTCACTTAAGAGAAAACTATTGAAGCTAAACATTTTTTAATATCGTTTTTATCACAAAATTTGAATGATTTTTTTTCGTCTATTAAATATTTAAAAAAAAAATGAGTATCTATATTATTGCAAGGAGAAATAAACATTTTTATAAAATTACAAAACGTCGTCTCGACACAACAAACAGCGAGAGAAGTAAAAGAATTTCCAAATTGAAATATATACTGTGTAGGTAGATTTGGTGTGATGATGAGTGGGTTAATTCGTATAATTCAGTTTCAGTTTCGGATTCAATCTATAAAAATAAAATAAAAATAAAGATAGAATACCGAGGCAGATCTGTACGAGCATAATGTAAATTAATATTTTATTTACTGGGCTCTACAACTGGCAGAATTTTAAGGTTACATTAAATTAAATATTTCGAGGAAAGATAATATTAAAGAGAGAACTTTTGGTTAGACGAATTAATAATTGGTTTTTTAAAGAAAATTATTTATATATTAGTTGAAAAAAAACTTGAAAGTCTTATTGTTTTAAATTAGCTTTATGTTCATAAATTATGCGCGTAGAAATAATCATTAATGCCGCTGTCAAACATCAGTAAATATGTAAGGAAGTGTCTAATTATGAAGTGCTTGAGTTCGAAAAAGCCCAAAAAAAAATATGAGGAGTCAGATTAAATAAGTTAATGATTAAAGGATTTTATATGGTCAACTTTGAATCAATGTTATTGAAAATATGTTTCATATTTTCATTTTTAATATATTATTGCAAATAGTGCTGAAGGAATTTCGAAAATTTGTAGGGATTCCCGAAGGAGATCTGAATTTGTCTTGAAACCAATCCCCGAAGGTAAAAGCTAAAAAAAAAGTTAAAAGATTAAGACGGCTTTTTTCGTGAGGAGGACTAGCTCAAGAAGTGGACGGAGCACTTAGCATTGATTTTATGCCATGTTTGCCAAGCGATGATCAGTCAAGTCAAACTAGGGAATTCGCAGCCACATGAACTACTTGATCTATTCTGAAACTTCTCCCTCCTCACTGACTGAAAAAAAAAAAATGAATCGAGGACCGAAAAATTGTAGTGTAGTGTTATTTTTTTTCATAAGAGCCCTACGTAATTGTCTTTCATTTTCCTAAAGTTTACAGTCGAGTATCTCCGTCTCTCAACATTGGTAGCCATATTTTTTTTTTAATTTTCGAATAAACTTGTGGAACCGTAGGGAAAGTTGTCATTTAATGTAAGGATCATTATAATATGTACATTGGCGTGGTCAGAAATAATTGTCATCCATTATTGAGTGTTGCTGAAACTATAAACTTTTTTTATTTTTCACCTATTAACATTTTTTTTTCCGAATTGTCCTAAATTACGACTTAAACACGTTTGGTTAAGTTTAAAACAAAAATTCTTTACCATATTACGAAGGAAGCAATAGCGAAAATGCTTTTTAGAAACATGAATAACAAGTTTATCGGACTTACACTGCGCAAAAGAGCTATTTCCAATGAACTAAAAGCAGTGAACTAGAGTGATTAATCATCGTGGTGCCATTGTCATAAGCCTAAATTTGCAAAGCTGTGCCAGTATGGTCTTGACCGGATGGAGAAACTGAGCAGGATAATATTAAGTTAATCGACAAATCTGCGAATCCATCTTAGTCCTTATCAAAGGTGCCTCCGAATTATGTAGACGACACGTTCAGGCCAACAGTAATTCTAACGAGCGTATTCCGCAGGTATTGGATCAACAACATTATCGGCATTATCTTACAATGGGCAAAGTGGATTGGAAATACGTTTTAAAAGACAAAAGACGGCAAGAGCAGGGTAAGAACAGCCTTGAAAAATCTGTCTGCCCGATTAAGATCCACCAGAGAAGTAGTCTTTATGATGCCATAACGATGCTGCTAGAAGTTTACACTCCTGGTGGGGACATAATGTCGCATTAAGGTTATGAATTAAGTCCAAACCGCAATGTTGCGTTGCTGCTTGCGTTCGATGGCAAGCAGAGTAGAAACAACGGGCGCATATGGGGCAAAACGAAATGTTACTTCAAAACTTCACCCCACGTTTGACCGTAAATATCGTAGATGCATCTACAACGTAAAAGTAGATCTACGTTCTACTTTTGCGTCCGTTGCACAACCTCATGCTCATTCATTGTGTGGTGAGTGAGTACATATAGTTCTCTTGTCGTCAGTAGGGACAAGAGACATCCCGTTTGGGGATGAAAAAGGGTTGTTTCTGTTTCTTATCAGAATAAAAACAAAAACAGGTTTGCTTAGAGTAGAGAGGTTTGCGTAGAGAATGTGATGTTTTTCGGTATTTTTTCAGTTTGTCGCGATAACTCGCAAGTTGTTGGTTTTTAGCATGCACAAAGACACGAGTGAACCACCTTGGATATATTTGTAATGGAATGAACAGAAATAATTTTATTTTCATTGCTGGCCAACTTGTGTTGGTTTTTAAAAAGCATGTTTTCTGCTCGTTCTTTTGCAAATATCTTTCAACAGAAATTGAATGCATTTGAGGTGATACTTTACAATTTCCTACCCCAAAACGCAAAGCGGTATTTCGTTTTGCGAATTTGCTGCGTGCGTAGTTTGACGTAAAGTATCGTAAAGTTTTAGCAACGGATAGCAAAGGCCATTAACGTACGCACGCAGCAACGCAACATTGCAATTCCAGCATTATTACTGAGCTTACCTGAATGTTTTAACAGTCTACAGGAGCGTCTTTTATATTTTGTGCGTTTCACTGGTCAGCGACTGTGCCCAGAGAGCGGCTGAACAAATAGATCCAGGCGGTCTATCTCAGGCTAAGCGGCGTCTGTTGTCGGCGGAATATAAACCTAGCAGCATATATACATATGCTGATTCTGGAAGTCCAGAGCACGCTTTGAAACTATACTGAAGGTTTGGCGCTTCAGTATAGTTAAGTGGTCGGAATTTCTCGCTTGCCATCTGAACGGGTTCATCCAGAAGAATATGCTAGCAGCCTGAAAATGACTTCTAACAACGATTTGTACCGTTTCAATGCGTGTGGATTCAAAGCTGGGGCTGATTTTTCCGAAACTGGTACACTGAGAAGCTTAGACGTGCAAACTCGCAGTCCGAACAGCAAAGGAATAGTCGTGGAAAAAGTTCGGTGAGTTGTTGGAGCACGATTACAAATCTGCTCATAATATGATTTGGCAGGAAGGAAGTAGTAAAATATCGCACAAAGGTTCGAATCGAAACACGGTCGTATATATCTCTTTCAAATGAGAATTATCAATTACGCAGATGCAGGGAGCGGTTTTGCTGGTTGCGTAGTCAGAAAACCAAAATATCATAAATAAAACTCATTTATTTCATCCCTCTTTTTCATAGTACGTATGGACTGGATGTTGCAGTTCCCTTAAGCTTGGGTGTTCGACATCTCTTAACTGAGAAAATCAGTGTAGTTTTTTTTTTTTTTTTTTTTAAAGATGGGAGGAGTCATTAAATTATCCTGAAGGTCTGTCCTTGGCAATATCAAAAGTAATAGCCGGTCGGTCAACAGGAAAGCTTGGAGCTTGGAGTATAAGGCAAGTTTTCAGTTATTGTTCTAACACTCATCTACGGTCAGGTCATACAAACTTAGTGTAGAGTGAGCTGAAGAATTTGACCGCGATTACAAGCAGCCATCATAACTTACTTTCTGAGGTGTGCGTTGGTGCACTTACTCGTCTATCTATCTTTTTAAGAACAGTTTGTTTCGTTCACAGTAAAAAAAGTTTGTGCAACACTGGCAAATTCCCCAATATCTCTCTTATAACTTAATGCTTTCATTCATATTCAAACGCGAGTTACTATTCGCCATTTAACCCTTTCCGCTAACTTGTTTGACTAACAATTATTTAACTCTGCTAGGTTTTTTGTAAACACCATACAGATGAATTACGTGCTCTTAGTGGATTTTCTTTCTTAAACATAAATAATTACTGTAAGCCCTACCAGCAAAAAAATGGTAAAATGGTAAATTCATTCAATTAGTTACCCGCAACCAGTTCTTACATATGTCGAACATCTAGGCATGACATGCACAACTGCCAAAGTCATGTTAAAGCTTAAGTCTCTTCGGAAAGAAAGAATGTGACCTTTAATGATTCCTATTTCTTGTATATACCCTTCGACAATTTATTGCCTGTCATGTCAATGCAATCAAAGAAGCAACACAAATGATGATGAATGATGGTTTCATTCGTCGAACAAAAGTTGCTTCCTAGCTGTAATTTTCCCGTGAATGGCAAGTTATTTTCCACGGTTGATAGACATGTAATACTTTTTTTTTCGTTTGGCTCCTGCCGCATCTATACTTTCTACCAAATAAATTACTGATTTTTATTCAAGCAATACATCAACTTGTGTTTCTTCACTTGATGATTAAATAAATGTCAAAAGCTCCCCATCACCCAAGACAGTACACAAGTACAACGCAGGCATCACGTAAGCCGGAAGACAAATAAAAAAGTTTCCAGCACAAGAACACGTACCTTCATGATGAATTCACTTGACACCGGCTTGTGGTCGCTGATATTGTATCCTGGATGGCTTTTGTATGAAAGCTGGTCCAGGTGTAGCTTGATATCAGGATACTTGTCTCGCTGAACGGTGTACAAGATTCTATCGGTCCAAGCTGGGCGGCGTCTGTGAAAGAAAAAATATTAGTCTGGATGTATCTAAGGAGTTTGTTGCTTGTCAAACTTCATGTCGTATATAGACGTGTTTTCTTTAAACTTGAACGTTGGCGGAAATGCAGGTAGTCGCTCGTCAAGTTGATGGAATGCTTTGCGAAGTTCTCTGACCAAGAGTAGCTGATCCCTCTGAATGAGTTCGGAGATTTTATCCTTTTCAACAAGGTCGCGTACTTCTTCGGGTGAATCGTCGCCGGTAAGGCGGAAATTAAGGTCACCAAACCAGAAAACATACCTAAAACCAGATGATTTGATGTAAACATGGTTGTTATTTGGAAAAATTTATATATACTCACTCATGATCGAAAATTTCACGATACTTTTTCACGTGGTAATGGTGATTCTCTAATATTTGTCTGTAGTCTTCGATTCTTTCCTCTAACTCGTGGTCATGTGCTGCCAAGTGGGACACTACAAACGATACACCACACCCATAGACTGATAATCGTATGCTGACTGCTCCCTTGTTACCCTGAGGAGAAATGGATAAAAAATGGTTAAATTTAGAACCATTGACATAATTTAAACGTTCACATAATTTTTATTGGAAGACATTCTCACATGTACCCAAGACCTTACCCAAATTCCACCGAATCCCGTGCGAGTGAACTCCGCTTCGATATTTCTTAAATGCGGCACATGTTTTCGCTTTGAGAACAATGTCAGCATAAGTCCTTGCATCTGTTCCGTCTTAATGGCGACATAATCATGGTCTTTAAGGACTTCCTTAAATTTCAATGTCCATGGGTCGTCTTTAAAAAGCCCAATGACTTGATTTTGTGGTTGTGAGTTGACTTCTTGCAGACCTATCGCATACAAATCCGGTGTTCCTTCACCGGGACATTTGTTAGCAGTTACACCCAACAGATTGGTAAGCGATAGAGTTTCAGGATATTTTGTGCCGACATTCCATGTTACAATGTAAACACTGAAAAGAAGAAGGATGATTTATAGAAACTCATTGCTTATTCTAAGATTAGACGGAAAATTATGAGTAAGTTCATATTAAAAAACGATAACAGAACACCATGACGTATACGTAACATTTTTTTTAACTATGGAAAGTAAAGATAGGATAGGATAAAGTTAGTGCTTTTTTATGTTTCACATTCTAATTTATCACTTGATAAATTATGGACACAGCTCTAGAAAGACAAGTCGTCCGAGGCCACATTTTGCAGCCCAGTTGCTTACCTCGTTTAGAGCTGCGTCCATAATTTCACTTATTGCAATACATTAGAGTACACTAAGTAATCGACTTCGCGGACATTGCAACCACGAAATAATCCGAAATCTGGATCAAACAAATCTTACGCGCCGACTTCAACGAACGAGACCGTTGGATCTAGCGTTTGAAGACGAAACCGCATAAAATAACGGCATTGTAGATACTAACGCTGGAAGGTAGCCAGCCAAACGCGATTACTACAGAAGCTTGAACTACTTGTTGAGGAAACTAAGTCGTATAGTCTTACGGAAAATGGGAGGTTTTTTTAGTAAGAATCTCACACTACAATGAGTACGCGCGACCGGTCTTCGTAGTGTCTATGAGGGTTTTTACCTGCCCACGCAAAAATAACTAATTGCAGAAGGAAACTTCCTTGAGACCAAACTTCCCTGAGACAGGAAAATCTTCCAGTATCACAACATTATCTGCATAGTGCATACGCGACAACCTCGACCCGTTCCCTGCCAAGTTTAATGAAAATTTTGTTCAGGATTATTAGCCACAGCAGGGGAGAAATGACACCACCCTGTGCGTTTCTCTATTGCCAGATTTGGTTGAGTGACTCTTATCTTATCCTGGATAGTTCTTGTTCCGAACATAAAGGGTATCCATGCCCTAGTAGATTCCTCAATACGAGCGATTTCCGTGGATCTGCCCTTAAGGTAGGGATGTTGGGAATTGGATAGCGATGATTCTTCTAGCATTTAAAACTTTATTTCTAGCATCCAAAACTTCGCATATGGATGTCAAGGACACGCTCTAGGGTTTTCAGAACAAAGGAGGTTAGACTAATCGGCCTGAAGTCCTTCGCGGATTCGTGACCGCGTTTGCCTAATCTAAAGTATAACCAGTGAGTAAGTGCTACAGTGTGTACGCAGAAGTTACAGTCCGTAAAACGGACGGTTGGATACCCCACCATATCCCACATTGTAAAATGCTGATGGCATTGTTATTTTTTGACATTTTATAAGTAATATAAAATTTCGAAAAGCGGCGTGGTCCAACCGCCCCTAATAACAAACTATTCACAGATATTTCCAAGTTACGCTTAAATGTACGTAAATATGCAAGTTTTTGGTTCAAATTCAAATTTTTGAAAAATCGAAAGGGGGCGTGGTTCAAAACTTTATATGAGCGAAATCTGGACTAAAGCCTTGTTTACCTAACCTGCTACTTTTTTTGTTGCATGCTTTCCTAAATTAGGCTCAAGGCCAGTCAAAACTACGTTTTTCTGGAACATTTTAGGTTTTTCTTCAATTCTGTGTCCAAATGTGGGCGACAGACTTAATATTACAGTGAATTTGTACATTAAGTTGAAAAGTGACAGACATAATACAGGGCACAAAATATGAAGTGAATTTTTTTCAGTTTCGAGCAAAAATATTGAGTAAACTGCATTTGAAAATTTACCCTTAAAATAGATGCCACGCTCACTGGAGGTTTACCAATTGAGTTTTTCTTTTTTGTGTCTTACATTCATTAGGAGATGCTAAATGTCAAATGTTCAGCCATTTAGAACGTCTTACAGTTTTGAAATCACTGGAGGTAGTTGCACATTTAGGCCGATTGTTGGTGTGTCTCTGGGCGAATTTCAAAAATTTTTAAATTTTTGTCACTGCTACGCATGACGTGGACCTTACGTAGATACGAAATTTCAGCACCCTAGCTCAAAATTTAAGGCCTAAAAACATGTGACATACAGACGGACGGACGGACATGGCTTATTACATTCAGAATTCGGTTTCGATCATATGCTCTTAAGGTTGTGGGGGTCTACACATTATTATTTCACCGTATTACAAACTATGTGACAAACTTAATATACCTCCTATCCTATGGGATGGGGTTTAAACACTACTCTAGCGCGTCTTCGAGAGTGGGACACGTTGTTTAGTTTTAGACAGTTTCAAAAGATTGACACCATCAGCCAAGGTATTTTAAAGTCTTGCGTCCTTTGTAGCATTGCAGGCTGTATTGCGTCAGGGCCTGGTGGAGACTTAAACGTTGAAAAGCTGTTAGAAGCCAAGGAAATCTTTTTCTCGAAAAATATTGAAAAAATATTGTTATGTGGTGCAGGCTGTAATTGCTGAAACGTCTCAGGCTCCGTACTAGTATGCCTGGAATCGAGAAATTGTGTGTTTAAGAGGAGTTTCAGGGTTTTCGTTAAGCATTCCGTCCATTCTCCTTTGACCTTTTTAGAAAGAAAGGGTTGGAATGTTCTTTAGACAGAACCTTGCTAAACCTAGCGGAGTCCTTAAGGTTTTCTGTTGAATGGCAGTAGTCCATCCAAGTCTTTATGGCTTTCTTATACAGATCTATTTGATATTGAAAAACATTCTGGTCATTTCCTGAGATTAGAGAGATCTTTTTTCCACCATGGGGGGTTTGTTTTTTTTTCCTGCGTTTAACTGGGCATATTACACAACGTCCATTGCCTTTTCCAAGGTTGTTTTTATCAAAATAAACTTTGATTATTTTGTTCTGAGTTAAAAAGCGAAGAATAAGCAAATATTTTTCCCCGTTTGTATGTACCTACACATATCGTTTTGTTCATGCATTTTTGCTTAGAACTTTATTATTGAGTATGCAGCCTTCATTTCCACAAATTCAACTTTCTTTGCCACACAGAATATTGAATAGGGAGCACTCTGGTTTGCGGGTAAATTATCCTTTTGAAGGGCCCTAGGGCTTTCACCAAGAAATCGAAACGCTGCTAATGTAATATGCTAAAGGTAGTAAAATATCTTTTCCCACAAGGACTGAAAACAAGGTAGGAACATTCATACCTAAATCAGACAAGACCTATAGCTTAATATTCTCACATCAACTAACAAAGTTTATCATAACTGTGTAATCAGGTAAATTTTTGATTCGCAGGCAAAAATATGTTCAGCTTAAGGCCAAAGAGTTTTCTGAGAAAAATTTATGTGAATTTAATCAACTTGCCAAACCATATTCGCTGTAGCCTCCACTAAATAAACAATTTTTCTTTAGATAAATTCATTTGGAAACTCCTGGGTTCTGGCTATTGCATAAATGAAATATTATACTCGTTTGTTTATTCTGATTTCTATTCCTTGGGGATAACGTTACAGGTTTCCCGCTGTTTGGTAAGATTACTTTCTTGCACAATACCACATAATTGTTTTATGTTTACTTTTATTTAACCAACGTAAGCAACTTTTTTTGTTATACCAAAATCCTATGCAAACATTTTTTTAAGAAAGTTTAATTCTTTTCAATTTTGCCCAAGGGAGCATGAGTTTTTACAAATTGAAAGCTGACATTTTCAGAATTGTATGGCGTAGTTGAGCCTGACAACGAATAAGCTGTATTATGATGTGTTCTGTGGTTTGGGGGAATTAAATTTAAATCAAATTTCATTATGAAGTGTAATTTATTATATTATCCTGCGCCCGATTTTCATCGCGAAGTAAAATTCAGTATATTATACATATACATATAATATTATATGCATATACAACCTAATCGATATTCTTTATCACAATGATACCGATTATTCGTACACATGAATAAGTATGAGTACTTAAAAAGTAGAAGTGAGTGCTTAAAAAGTAGAAGTTAGCTTTAACAAGCCCATTCTATAACCGATAACTTTAACAGTGCCATCATAGATTCTATTTTTGCAATAAGCTACATTCAAGAGCCTATGGAATACAGTTACCAATGGAACTTTTGTTATAAGCAATCCTATCGTCATTTTAGTTGATAAGAGTAGAGACGGGAACGGAGAGCAGGAAGTTAGTACTCAGTTAGTACTTTGGCGGTTGAAAAAAACTGGGGGAACTTTAAAAACCAAAAAAAGCTACTCGGTTTATGAAATAACTATAAAGCTGTATGCATACAAGCTAGTTAACAGGAAAGGGAAAGAAATAGGCTTTTTGGAGTACAGCACACAAATAGCCTACAAGCACGGCTACAAACGAAGCGAATCATTTTAGCTCACTTATTCAAGTGTGACGTCTTTTATACTAAGATTTACGCTATTGAAAATCGTGGTATCGGCATAACTTTGTCTTTAAAAAAATGAACGAATAGTTCAATTCAATGTTTTGAAAGCACCCAAGCTGCTCCGCGACCCTTCTAAGGATAAGCGGTCACCGAAACTGATGATGATGATGACCCAAGCCGCAATCAAGACACTTTAGGAATCTTTAGGAGACAAGGCAATAGGATCTACAAAATATGGAAAACTACTCAACAACATGCATGCTTTAGCTCCTAAATGCTGTTGAAAGATTTTCGCCAGAAGAAAACAGGAATCACTTCTGAACGGCTTTAAAGCAGGCTATCCAATAATATTTTTGGAAACAAAAGCTGTATGCCATTTTTTATTTCAGGGTCTTTAATAACATCGACAGGAAAAAAATTCGAGATAAACTACATACATAAATGAATAAGGACTGTGTCACACGATGACCAAATGATGTAGAAGTTTTATACAAGAGCTTTATGAGCCTAAGCTATTTCGCAGCATTCTTTGTGACATAAAACATTTTTCAGTTTTGTCAGCAAGTCTCAAACAGCATTGCGTCTTAATTGCATTGTGCTCCATTCTGTTTAGGAAGCCGTCATTCAAAGATGATGTTGACATAGAAGTTTCAATGCCATTTTTGTGTGTTTGGACGTTGATCTGAGAACGATATACTGTCGTCGTTAACGAGTGTCTAGTGTTTTGGGTTCAGAAAGGTCGACAAGATTTGATTTATGAAACTCAAGAAAATTGTGGACGATTAAAGATTTCCCTGCAATACTGCAGCATTTATATGGAGGATATAAAATTTGAAACCATCCAGAGCCCATCAGAGAGCTTGACCTCAAAAGTGTCGATTGCAGTCGACTTGCCTTCACTAAAAAAAATTCCAGGCGCGGTTCCACTTTTCCGCAAGATAAGCCATTAAATTTTAGATGAACCTTTTGCTGCGAAAGCTCTTACATATTTGCTATAAATTTCTAAAAGAGTTTCTCTAGACGGCCACTTAGCTCTGCCTTATGTTATATGAACTCCGAAAACCCATTCAGCATTGCCAATATGCTACCAGAATGTGACTTCCAGAAAAAGTTCATGATAAAAGTCCCTATTAGAGAAGAATAGGAAAAATTAAAATCTTTTCTATCACGGTTGGACGTCGTTCGATACATAGACGGTTAGCAAACGGAAACAGTAGCCGGATTTTCATGGAGCAGTGCCTCAAACGGACTATTGAGTTAGCCTTTGCAAAGCTTATCTATTTTCCAGGCCGAAGTCCTTACCGTCTACAATTGTGCTAGAATAAATTTATCTTCCAACACACATGGAAGAACAATATTGCAAGTGTTAAGCGCCATAAGAGCCAAGCCGCTCTCACCTGTCATAAAATCAAGGTTTTTCCTAGAAAGATAAGAACATTCTTATCGCTCTTGACTGGATACCAGCCTAAAGTGGCTTTGACGGCAACGAATTCACAGAGCTGAAGTCGCTACAATAACACCCCTAATAGGGTCGGAACCATTGTGCTACGTCAGTAAAAGACTCTACATGAACTTTGTTAGAACTCTCGATCAAATCGAATCGACCGGGCTTTTCTAATTAAAAATACTGGAAGTTTCACCGGTCATTGCAAAATAAAGGAAGTGATGCAACAGTGCGTATGTAAGCTTCAGTCCATCTACCGATTGAAAAATACCCTACCCTACCTAAAAAGAAATTGCGACGCCTCCAAAAAGCGGCCGGTATAAAACAAGTGAGTAAGTGCAAGAGTTCGTCTGTGACAAACTTCCATAAACCCGACCCTATATACCGTGTAACACCAAACCTTAAAATTTTTTGTCCCCCTATATTCCGTGTATTCATATATTATTTGTATAGGCCACGCCCCAAAAGTGGGCCTGGGCTAAAAATTAAAATCAATTAATTAGAATCATGACAAAACCCGTTAAAACCGAATATTATTTCGGAAAAAAAGGTTTTCTCGTAAAACCGCCTCCTAAAAGTGGCCGGAGCGCAAAACTTTGTATGGAGCAAACTTAGCAAAAAGTAATACAATGGTCAAAGGATAGACATGTGCACTCAAGAGGATACAAGCATCCACGGGTTTTCTAAACCAACCTCTGTCAACTCCTACTCTCACCTCCCCGTGCTGAACACCGGGTGCATAGTACCTCAACTGGAGATTGGGTTCCCACCCCTTTGGAAGGTTGTTGGGGGTAGCAGAGGAGATAGAGGAGGAGGAGTATTCCCACTAAGGCACTTCTCCTTGCATCCGGATGGCAGCGGAGGAATTCCCCAGACGGAATCAACGGTGGCGTCCACAGTTCCAGTCAGGCCGAACTACTTAGTGAACACCTTATATGGGCTACTATGACGTATTCGGAGCTCAGGCCTATAAGGAGCGGGCTATCCGGCTCTCCGTCCTTAGAGTTAAACAAAGGATCTGGTCCTCCAGGTTGGGGGTCGTGCCGTCGGGGTGACTTCCCGGTCGAGTAAAGAAACACCAGTTACGAAGCAGAAACAAGCCTCGGATTCGGACGGATTTACTGTTGACGAGCAATACAATATTTTTCATATAATTTTTTTTTCGATTTGGAGTGAACTTTCTGAGACATCGGGATTTTAAAGTTCTAACATGTTAAAAGTCGATATTGTGGGCGGTCCAATTTTTGCCTTCTTAGAGGATTTGGGCCATTATTGCGCACCAAAATTTGAGTTCCTACGCTTTGTCGAAATTGACCAAAAGGCACTATAAAAGAAAATTTTAAATAGAGGTTGTCTTACATTGAAGTCAGTAGTGGGCGTGCCCGTAGGCAGATTTAACCAATTTTCACACTTTGTCTGTACAAAATAAGAACCAACATACACTCCAAGTTTAAGCGTCCTAGCTCAATTCTTAAGACCTGAGAACTTCACACATACGGACAGACACACGGACGGACATAATCGATACACCTGTTGGTCTCGATCATATCTCTAAAAGGTCTTGCAGGTCGATTAAGGAAATTCGATTAAGTCATGTCCGCCCGTCCGTTCGTATGTAAACAACTTTTGGGCCTAAAATTTTAAGCTAGAGATTTGGTAATTTATCCAGAAATCCTACTCTGCAGATTAAGGCTAAATTATTGAAATCCGCCCACAGACACGCCCACAACAGGCCTGTTTGTGCAACCACTTTTAAGTTAAAGAGAAAAAAAAACATACTTTTTTCACCCTTTAGATTTGTGACAATAGTACTAGCATACTGATTTTTGGTGTGTAACACTGCTTTGTAATTGTCTTTAAGGCAACATAAAAAGTTTGGCCCTTACATTGACCCCGCCTACTTTTTAGGCAATTACTAATTATTTAGATAAAAAGACGGGGTTTTATCTTGAAATGTATACTATCACCTAAGATTAGGCATTCAAAAATTATATTTTTACATCACGCCCACTTTCTGGGGGCGTGGTAGTCTCTGTTTTAGGTAGGATACGGTATTTTGCAATCCGTAACAGGCGGACTGAAGTTTTTACATACGCACTGTTGCTTCGCCACTGTTGCCACGCTTTCCCACAACATTTTTTTTAACAAAACTGGAAAAAATTATGTTATAAATTTTATAGGTAACGATTATTGCCTTGCAAATTTTGAAATTCGGTGACATGTCAACACCGAATCGTGAAACTGGTGTGGAGTACACAAAAAAATGTTCTTTTCTCGTACATCTGAATTGTTCTTAAGTAAATGTTCTTTTTTAACTCCGAATAAGTTCGGTGTCGACACCGAAAGCAAATTTTCGCCACCGTCGTATTTAACGGTAGAGGCTGGACGTAGCTTTGATTGTGTATGTGAAGTGACGTTTCAACTAAATTTCCATTCTTTATTTTTTACAACGCGACTGAAATTGTATGAAATCGATAGAAAGTTACTAAACACCTCAAACTCAAAGCTATCAAAATTCATTTTAAATAAAAAGTACAAAATAAAAAAAAAGTAAACAAAATGAAATCACAGCAAATTGATAATTAACGTAATGACTGCACCGGTGCAGTATTAGTCGTTCTGTACCTAATGAAACCGAGTACACCCACGGTGGAATTGTCGTGAACACCGAGCATTATTTGGCAGCTCAGTGTGGCAGTTCGGTGTTCAAAAGAATAAGTCATTAATGCACTATAAGTCTCCGCCCATTTCTGTAGGCTTGGCTTTGAGAAAAAAGATTTTGTGTATTAAAAAGCAGAGTTTTAGAGATAAAAACATGAAACCACCTTGCATAGAGCCGCAAAAGCGGATTTTAATCCGGATTTTCAATGCGCCCTCTTTTTGGAGTCGTCGCAGATTTTTTTGTTTGGTAGGGTAGGGTATTGTGCGATCTTTCGCAGACGGACTGGAGCTTGCACATACGCTGTACACTGTTGCACTTTCCCACTTGTTTTATACCTACTGCTACTACCCACTTGTTTTATACCAACGCGCACCTTTCCATATCCTCTTAAATATAATTTTTTACAAACTTTTAAATAAGTGGCAAATGGCTTACACTTTTATTTTTATAATACGCCACCACATAGCGGGTGGTCTCTGGTTTAATTTGACATTTTAGAAAAAACTTGAAGTCAAGACCAAGACTTCACATGACTTTGTAAAATAACGTCTTGTACTAGGTGAGTTCCAAGACTAACTAGGTCTGCAAGGCCAACAGAGCTGAACATCAGCATATATTTGGCATTACACTGTTTTTTTTTTAATGTTTTTATAATTCGTCTCACTATATTAAGACACCACACTCGTTCAAAAATACACTGCCCTACATTGCTTCTCTTGTAATTGGTTTGAGCCTTTTTGAGCTTGTTGAAAAGATTGGTATTTTTATTTAATTCATATTTAATTCTCCAATCTTATTTTCAAATTACTTGTCTACACTTCTATGACTGCAATGGGTTCAAAAACAAAAAAAAAAACACAATATTAAATCAGAACTAAATGAGCAAGTATATGCAGCATTACATGTTGTGAATGTGCATTTATCTGGCTTTGCACTTACTCAGCACTGTATCTATATTCGATGTAGTGAACGACATTAATGCTAAGAATCTATTAAATTTATTCGCTTGTAAAAGAATCTAATTTCTGTGAAACGTATTTACGAGGTGTGAATGCATCATGTTTCCATGCTGCTAAAAGAACCATAACAGACTTCTGGATACACGCCGGGCGACCTAGATTTTAATTCAATCCAGTGTGGCATGTCCCATCTTAAAACGTGTCAACATAGGACACAACTATAAAACTACGTGGTGAGGAAGAGTTGTCGCAGATAAAATGTCTGCTCGAAAATAAAGTTGAGTGTAAGTTGAGTGTAAGAATCACTCTGTAACTACATCTACTTATCACATATTTCATTTTCTACTTGGCGTCCACATACACTTAAAACGACATGCAACTAAAATCAATAGACTGACTAACTGGTGCCAGAAATTCTACTTGTTAACCATCAATTAGTTGCATGTCTGCATTTAAAGGGCTTTTCTCTTGTACACATTTTATTGGGACGACAAAACAACTATCGTGCGACCCTTCTCACATCAAAAATAAGATAGAAACATCAACCAGCATTTGAACTTTAGTAACCCAAAAACGTTTCAATGACCGCGCACTTGCTCACCTTCATTAAATTATGTGAGTAGCTGTTTGACGTCTGCCATCAACCTCTGGGGAGTTTCGACACTTTGCTGTACGGGCTGGGGTCTACAGACAACCTATTTACTTGTTTGCGAAATCTTTAAAATTATTTTAGACATTTTAATGGAAGGCTTACTAGACAAGAAAACTTTGATTCAATAAAATGTCAAGGTTTTGCCTATTAGAAATTCGCAAGAATTAGAGAAAGCTTCTCATTTTAAATTAGTCACTCAATGAAATCATAGATTATTCTGACACAATTTACGTCTTGTTGTCTTTCTGTTGCAAATCACGTGTCCAGTAGTGTGATCATTTCTTATAATTAAATGCGCTTTCACAACACATTGCACTGTTTGTCCGTCTCCACATTTATTGTAGAATAAATGATGAATGCTATTAGACGCGCTAGAATACACCCACGGTGCTATTTTTGCCATCACTTCTACTAGGTATAAAGTCAATGACGTAAGGCTCGCTACTCGGCCTTGAACAGAAGCTTTTTAAGTCCACAGAGCGAAACAGATAACACTCCCCCAAACAGCATCCAGGATGAGTTTTTAATTACTTTCGTTGTTTGCTTAGTTTCCTTTGCGATGCCGAAAACTACCTGATTGGTAGATAAATGTGTTGAAGACACACAAGAATGTTCACTAATAGCAAGACGGAAGCTATAGGCACTGAAGAAAGGTTTGCTAATAGTTGCGAATCTATGAACCCATTTTTATTTCAAATGTAGATTCTAGTGGCTTTTTAAATTTTTATTTCTACTCAGTTGACCGGGTTTTATATACATCTTTTGGCATGCTACGTCCAATGACCTCATCCGACAAACTTGATTTCATTTTACGATATTCGCCTTGTCTTCGTCATGGACGTCGATTTACTAGTGTATTTGTTCGTGTGTTTACTGTGCTTTGGGTTTTTTTTTGTTGCTGTATTCATGATTTGCATTCCAAACTGTCTCACTGTTAACTACATCTATCTGTTGACTTTTCGTGTTTGAATTGGCCTTGACGTCATATTATTAGTGCGAAGGCTCGATCCGAATTGGTTATCGGAATAAACAAAACTTTTTAGAGAATATATAGATATTTGTTTTGGATGGGCTTTGTAACTTTCGTAGAGTGTTTACTAACAGTATGAATTCAAGATCTAAGTAAAACCCGTCCGCAGAAATAAGGTCCTTTGGAGTTTTGCTTATTTTGCTTTCGTAGCATCATTCGGTAATAAAATGATTATTATTTGAAAGGAAATCCTCATGGCAACCAATTATTAGTAATTTTCTTTTGCTCTGAATGTAATACACAGACAGATGTTTGTCTTTCTTAGAAGATTGTAATTACGTTATGGATATTTGGACAGTTGGAGAGGCGGTTTGAGGGGCTGATGACATTGAAATTTCGTTTTATTTTTGAAGAGTATGCGCCCATAATAAGGCCAGCAAAATATTAAATTCATGGGCAGACCTCTTTCTCGAGATTTCATGGCAAGTTGAAGTTGATTTCCTTAGGAAAGCTTACATGAACAGCATGATTGACGTATAAGCCTGCAAAAAGGGATATGTGTCATGTTTTCTTTATCTCAGTGTTAAGGAATAACATTTCAGAACTGCAACATTTACTTTATGTGTATGAACCATGCCACTGGCTCAGTTTTTAAAGAGGTTTAAAAATATTGTAGGTCGCTACATATAATATGGATTGCATGGCGTATTAGGATTTTAGTATAGTTTGGTAATGGCTGAGACAAATCACCCTAGAGTATCCTCACAATGCCCCGCTAGTAACCAAAAACATTATGCTTTGAGTTTGCTCTGGTTGTAGGTCCCATGTTTATTAGCTTTTCTCGGGCCTTGAAGACTTTCCCACATCTTAACAAGATTTACCTTTTCCGTTTTTCTGAATGAATAAAATTTTGCTGATGAGTTTCCCTATTCCACACAGAAAGGTTCGATGGAAATGGGGAGAACCTTTCTTTAAAATAAATAAAAAAGTTCAATGATGGGTAGAGCTGTTCCTTGTCTACTTAAGGAGTCCACAGCCTTTGTTAGCTTTCTATTCCAACATGGCCATAGGTTAGGCACCGATCAGGACTCTAGAGTGTCACTTTATTAACCATGTCAAGGTCATTGAGCACTTCTGTAGAAAATCAAATAGAAGTTTGGACCTGTCAATGTTGAGATTTAGTGCTTTTTAATAGCTGCCTCAATTCCTATACTTACTGTGTAGACCGAATTGGACACATCCGTGTATAGCCCTAGCCTATATTTCCTCCTGAAGGATATTTCTACATCCGTCAAAACTTCAGTTTCTGACCCATCCGTACACCACATTTAATGGGGCTGTTTCATAGTTCAGTTCCTGTGATGTGGATTCACTGCCAAATCATCCTAAGGGATAGCCAGAAGTCAAGTTTATTTGACACCCAATGCATCTTACCCTTCGATTCCTCTTTACTCATCATGCTCAAGACCGTTTTCCTAGCCACATTGTGTAATGGAGTAAATTCCAATAACCTCCGTAGACGCGGTCGGGCATATGTTTGCATAGCGCAAGTTGATAGTTTCGAAGATCGTTCCTTTCCCCTCACAATAAAAAATTCTGTCATCGTCATGATTCCCGATAGCTGTTGCTTAAAATAACATAAACAAATAGAGTGGCGCAACAGCTCGAAGTGATCCAGGGTCAATTTCTCAACAATGTATGCTGCGTGTGATCATTTCTTTACATACAAGCTGTTGCTTAGGTATGAAGTTGCTAATGTTTGAAGTAGTTTATCCACAAAAAGGCTTCACATTTGGGGTTACACTACTATCCGTTGTGGACACGCTCTCTCGTTGTGGTGACTTTGATAACTCTCTGCGATGTGTGCGCCTTCACTTATCTTGTGCTCAGGAGATCATACATCCACCTCGGAACAATTGTGCATTTTACTCCCTTCCCTTTGGTGATTTGAGGGGGCATTCGACAGTCCTTCGATACCTAGAAAGGCACAGATCACTGCCTCTTTAGTGTCAAGAGCGTTTTAAACAATCTCTTACAACTCGGTAGATCTATGCCCGCCTTATGTGCATGCTGGCGATATAGTGAAAAGGGAGTGTCAAGCAAGCTTCCGTGATAGCGAGTTTCAACGAGCAGTGAGGGTTGGGACATTTAAAACCAAAATCTTTGCCAAGTTCAGCTTTCTTGATGATTAGCCGGGAAAGCCTTTTTAAATGATTTATGTTTGGAGCTGACCCCACTCTTCTCAATATCAATTGTCTTTATAGAGTTGCTCCAGCATAAAAACTCCGTAGAACTGCTTCGTTTTTTCGTCACTCAACAAGTATCACTTATTATGGTATGCTCATGCTCATGTAGTTTTTATACCCGACCCAGGGTTTATAAAGTTTGATGTGTAGTTTATAACGCAGTGAAATAATCACCGTAGACCCCCAAGACCTTTTAGAGATATGAATGGGACCGACAGGAGAATCGATTAAGCCATGTCCGTCCGTCCGTCCGTCCGTATGTAAACAACTTTTAGGTCTTAAATTTGTGGGTTGGTTGGAAGTCCAGTCCTTCAGATCAAGTTTGAAAATAAGCTGAATCCGCCCACTGACACGCCCACTACAGGCCTGTATGTGCGACCATCTCTATTAGCATTTTCTAACTTTAATGTATATATTGTATGTGCCTCTGCCCACTTTTGTGGGCATGGCGTTAAAAAAAGTGATTTTTTTTAGTTAAAAAGGCGGAGTTTTAGGCCGAAATGTATGCAACCAACTAGTATAAAGCATTCAACAGTTATATATTTTTATATCCCGCCCACTTTTTGAAGGCGTGGCAATTTTCTTTTTGGTATGGTCGGGTAGTTTGCAATCCGTCGTAGATGGATTGAAGCTTTTGCATACCCACTGTTGCACTTTCCCACTTGTTCTTTCCAGCATAATCACAGTCGGCCACAAATCTATCCAGTACGCGCTGTACTTCCACTTCCGGTGACGCACGTAGGACAGCTAAGAATCTACAAAAAGATCCTTCATCAGGAATTTGCTGCAGCATCGAGTTCCTACATATTCTGCAAAAGAGAAGTGAACGAGCACCACCCTCTTGCATCAAGAGTGCAGATATTATACATAAGATCTTCTCAAATATATAAGAAACGCGTGTAGATCAGAGTGATTTTTTTTCAGGCCTTCGCACAAGAACAAATACAACATTAAAAACTGGAAGTCGTGTTTGTGCCAGGCTAAAAGTCACTATGTTTGTCATCTTCATTTATAAAAATATTTCTGTTAAGCAGCTCTGGCAGCTCTGAAACGCGTTTCAAAATTTAAGCAAATCCTTTTCCTTAAAGGCTTCCCCGGGACTCTTTTTTGGAATAATTATCATCACTCCAAGTTGTCAGTGACCTTTCCCTGTTGGGAAGTGTAAGCTCACCCAAAAAGTCCTGTGAGTCCTAATTTTTCAGTGCGTTTCAGTTTCGAACTTATTTGGAGTCCGAGTCTGGCCTTCAATTTAACTCTGAGAATCGGTTAAACTTCTTCTTCTCGCTGGTGGCTTTTGGAATGCCAAGTTTTTAAGCGACGCAATTCTCTTCACATTACCATTTACCAGTTGCTACACTAAGCAGCCACACTCAGCCGCTTCACTCCACAAATATTTTTTTATCCACATTTCCAAAAAATTTTGCATATGAAAATTCAGTTTGTCAAGTCACTCAAAGTATGGGATACTAGGAGTAGTTTGGGATGGGATACTAGGAGGAGTTTACACATAACAGCGATTGTAGTTGAGCAATCTTAAAATCACATTGCAACTTAATTTTGCTTGAAAATCTTAGTTAAAACAATATCTTCTTATGATTAAATAATATAAAAACACAAAAATCAACGCTTAAGCTAATCTATGTATGTCTGCATGATTTCAAAATGTTGATAAGGAATAATTTACGATTCTCATAGGTTTTCTGAAACCTGCAATGACAGATAAGGGAATATCTTTATAGACTTAAAAATGGTAAAGATAAAAAGAGAATAGTAACCAAGAGAAAATGTAGTTATAGTAATTTTACAACATAGCAGACATAAAAGCAACCCCTTTTTACAAGCGATTCATTTAGTGCGCTTGCAGTTTTTAACACAAATATCTATAAAAGACAAAGACTTAGACTTTTTTGGCAAATTTTCAAGCTCTTCAATATTGAAATAAAATTTAATGAATATTTCACAACCTGGTGTCTGCTCAATTTTGACGAAAACTCTCATTTTTATTCAAAAAAAAAAAATTGTAAGCTTTTATTCATAAACTCAGCGCACGAACAATCGTTATTTTCATAGTTCAAAAAAGAAATAAAAGGTAAAATTTGCTGTATAACTATGGCTTAAAAGAGTCGCCACCCGTCTGGGAATTTCTTGCATATGAAATCGTTAGACCAATTGTGATCTGCCGACAACGAGTTGTCTACGTTGTGTGTGTTCGGCCTAAGGGTGTAAAAATAAGGCACACGATTTTTCAAATAAATTTGACTAAATAATTTTAATGTTGAATATAAAAAAACAAAAGAACTACACAGAAAAAATTATGTTTCGTAACAACTTTGTTACTGTTTATTTTTTTTTCCATTTTGTTAAGTGTTAAGCATTTACAACGTAAAATGTCAACGTCATGAAATTTTGTTATTCAGCACTTTAGAGAGCAATCGCACCACATTCGTGTGTAAATTTCAAATGGAAAATGTTAGGTGCTCGCGTAGGGCACAACCACAAGCGCCTTATTTACTGCAGTACTTCGCGCAATTTATCGAAACGTTTTTGTGGTTGGTTTGTTTCTGGGATATCTTATCGCGCAGCTGGTTTGTTTATCAAACATGAAAGCGATTAAACCGCATACAGATACACCTTTTGTTTTTATGCGGAAAAGGATTAACTTGATTCATTATACAAATGGTCGGCGCACTCTAATCGCACAAGGGGCTAAATTTGGAATTGCTGATAGCCCTCCTTTCCTTAGAAATAGCGCTTGACACAAAGGTCTGTTTAAGGAACTTTCATCTGACTTTAAAGGATTCGGGGGGTGGTTCTACGAATTTTCTTTACTGAAGCCTAAAAAAATACTATACAAAAAGCTAATCTTATGACAGTTAACTGTCATCCAATTGGATGGCAATCCATCAAAATCCAA